>CM076579.1:779881339-780481339 GCA_034641835.2 Pinus albicaulis
TAGGTCAGACAATATGTAGGGTAGACTTCCTCTTTATAGGATCTGAAGCCATTTTTTGTCTCATCTTTGCAAAGGTGGAGTTTGTGTGCCCCTCCAGTAGCTCATAATCGTGATCATAACCCTCAGGGGGGTACCATATGACAGGGCATCTGTACTTTCATCCTATCCATGTAGGGCCCATGTTGAAGATTAGATTGCCGTATAAAAGGAATCTAGAGGCAACTTCTTTGAAGTTTTGTAGCCAAATGTCTCTTTGTTTTTCAAATTTTTCATGGAGGCCATCCACATATGTTTGGCTGCTACCAAAGCTGCTTCCTGAATGTCCCATGTTATATGATATCCTTGTGGATAGGTCCCATTCTAGTCCTTACTCCCTTCCTTTGCATGAAATTCTTATGCTGGGTGAACAGGTACAGGGGTCTAGTAGGCTCCCCTCTAAGCCATAGGTCTAGGCCATGCTCTGTCTTCTGGAAAATGTTGTAGGCTTTAGCCCACCGAGTCTGGTTCTTGGAAAAAGAGAGGAAATCCTGGAACTGAATGTCCCCTATAAAGGGGCGAGGATTACTATCCCTATCCTCCTCTAGGAAGAAGTTGTGCAAGTATAATTCACAAAAAAGGTATTAGACCTGCTCATTTTTCTCATTACAGCATCAGACGAATTCCTCAATGGTTTTAAAAGTCATGGGCTTCCTTGTCCTGACAGCCTTGATTTTCAGTAATAGATACCGTTCTACTAAGAATAGGGCATAGTTGGTGGCTCGTGCCCTGCACATTAGTACATCAGAGTAGAGAGAGAAAACCATACTTGTTTGTTTCTTGGCTTGTTCCACCTGATCCTGTGCTTTCTTTACCTTCGCCTTTTCTTATCTAACTTGAGAAAATGTCTCATCCTTTGTTGCAGAAAGGTATTTTAATTTCTTCGATAGTGCCTGATGTTCTTGTGCGGGTATTACTTCCTTTCTGCATTGTGCCAATTCATGCTAGGTTTGAATTAATTCATTATGAAATTTTTGATTGGCAGCCTTTTCTACTAGGGGGTGTAGGCAGGTGCCTCCTCCGTTTGGGTTTCCTTTTCTTCTATATGTTCCAGCCTAGTCTGTACAGAAGCTTCGACAGTGTCTACTAGGTTAGTCTGTACCTTAACCTCAACAGTGTCTATCAATTTGGTGACAATTTCTGTTTGGTTTTCTGTGGTGACCAATTCTTTCTTAGGCCTCCGAGCCTTCCTTACTTCCTTCAACTGTTTCTTCATACGGTTTATCATTTTTCTTAACCTCTTGTAGGTCCTTCTCACTTTCCTTAACTTATTTATGGTTGATTTCTCTTCTAGCACAGTTTTGGCAGGAGATGGAGGAGAAACAACCTCGATTTTAGGAACGGTGGTGCCAGTTCCAAGGTTATCAATGATGATATTTCATTCCTGTACTCTGGAGTTTCTTTTTGGATTAATGTCCCATCTGGGTGAGATATTGTTCCCTTTAGGTGTTAGGGGACTGTGTCCATGCTTGCATTTTTTTTCTAAGGGTATGGTGTCTCCTGACTGGTTTTCAGATTCGGCTACCCCTTTCGCTTGATCTTTCCTATTCACCCAATCACTCTCTAGAGGAGATAAGGCCCTAAAAGCCTATGATTCATCTTGGTAGGGTAATATTTCTATGCGGCCAGAGATGCTGGTAGTGACAGATTGATTCAACGATTCCTCTTGCTCCTTAGCTTGTTCAGATGGGCTTCTAATTTCACGGGATGCCCTCATCTGCTCCAGGACTCGAGCCATCTCTTCTTCATAGTATTGTAAGGGTATGTTTTGAGGGCTAGAAGGTAGTATATGGGATGGCCCTGCCTCATCTGGAAATTTCGAAGTGTCTTGCCATAATTTCAGTCTTTCAGACTATCTTCGCTTCCATGGTTCTAAAGTCAAAGCACAGGTCCTTTTCCCTCTTTCTCTCCAAGGTATGTTTATTCTAGGAAGCTCAATTTATGTTTTGACAGGATTTTCCTCAGGGGAATGCATGTTAGGGTTAAAAAATTTGTCCCAAGATGTCTGCTATTTTCCTAGCTCATGAATGATAATTAACTTGATTAAGCCATGGTGGCTAATGACTACTTGGGGGTTTTTAGCCTTTCTAATTCAAATAGTAGTGTCGTGAAATATAAAATTATAGAAAGAAGGAAGATTAACTAAATTTTTTGTTTAAGAACAACTAACAATTTGAGTTGGTGAGGTTTTACCACGTCTTGGTGTCCATCACATGTGTTGAATCTTTAGATGAATGCAGCCAATTCCTACCAAGGTTGTTGTAGGTATGTGAGGTTGATCCCCTTTCCCTTCCGTTCCAATGGTTCTCCTGGATCCTGGTATGCTGTGATTGCCTCTTGTAGAAGAAGGTGTTTTTTGGTCCATATTTCTCCCTTTGTTGGTATTCCAGAGACTTCAACAATGATATCCTTTGTGACTAGTATAATCCTTCCTCTGAGTCTGGTATGTCCCTCCTGTAGGTTCTGTATGAATTCAACTGATATTTTTGTGTCAAACCCTTGCAATTTGTGTAAGTATGGAAACCAACCAACTTGCTGAAGAATGGTGCGAGCTGCATCTGAGATTGGGAAGGTCTTAGGTTCATTTCAGAGAAAGTTTCCTCCCATTTCTGATGTGTTATCTAAGCTAATTTATCCCTCTGTCTGCTTTTCTTTCGGCCCTATTGGTTAGAATAAACACTGCATGCGAGAGAAAAAACAAATTGTAGCCTTCTGTCATAAATGTATGTAACTTCATATCGTAATTGCAATGATATTTTGGTCTTATCAGCGTATCCAAAGGAATTTGTGCAAGTAATTCACATGCTTAATATTTATGGATATTTACACCCCCTCTCTCGAAATAAGGGTATCCACGTCGTTAAGTACAAGAGAGATTGGATGAATCATGAATTCATACGGAGGAAAATGTCAGAAATCAGTAATCAAAGTTTGTATGAGAGAACAATGTCCGTGGCGTTGAAGGTCAAGAAAAGAGGAGTGATTGCAACAATTATGAATGCATGTGGTGCAAAGGTCAGAATTTGAATTTATCATAAGTGTATCTCATGTGGAAATGACCGAAGAAGGGGAGAAATAAATACAACAATTATTATAATAGGATGTTAATGGTATGGTATGATGGAAGCATGACAGTGATGGATAATGATTGGTGCTATCATCCCGTAATTCAAACATGAAAGCATAGTTCATTCGTAGTTACTTATGCAGGTAAATAGTATTATCAGTTATTCGAGCAGTGTGTTTATCTTGGAAATGGATGAAAACATGAGATAAGGTATTTATAAGAGTAATTGGATATCATTAGAAAAATACTCTCATACTACAAGCAGAGCCACTGTTGCCAGTAGGCATTCATAGCCTCGACATATTTTCTATTTTAACCCAAAAAATGAAATAGAGTCCTCTATGTAAAAGTAGATATTTTTCCAATTTTATGGAGAGATCACCGTACTGGTGTGGTGCCCAGATATTGAAGGTTCCACTCATTGGAGTTATAACAGAGTGATCAATGTGGATCATGATGAGACCTCTTGTCCTTCAAGCAGTTGGAGCTGTCGAGAAGGTCATTACCCTGATGTGTTGGCCATTGTGGGCATGTCACTTACTAAACCCTTATGATCATGGTAGGCTAGCTTGTGATGAGATCCCCTATTCTCTCTTAAAAATTTTCATATAGGTATAATACTTCTTTTTGAAAAGTAGGCATTTTTCTTTGTTTTATGAAGAGACCACTATGCTGGTGTGGTGGCTAGATAGTCACAGTGCAATTCACTGATATTGTAACAGAGTGATCAGGTCGGCTCGTGATGAGACCTCCTGTCCTTCAAGAAGTTGGAGCTATCGAGAAGGTCATTACCCTAGTGTGTTGGCAATTTTGGGCATGTCACCTGCTAAAACCTTATGATCATGGTAGGATGGCTTGTGATGAGACCCCCTATTCCCTATTTTAATTTTTTTTTACCATGTAAACATAATATTTATTCTTTATACATGAAGGGAGGCTCATTAACCCCTTAAGAGTTAGGGATGGTGTGAGAAGTAAAAAGAATTCCAATACAATTAATACTCCTTATTCCTAAATCCTTATGTCAAAAGGGAAATGCTACTCAAGAGTGCAAAAATATATACCATTATAATACTATGAATTGTGTGATAACAAGTTTGAGCGGGGGATGTCTAGCCCTTCATTGTATAGATGTACCATGTCAGCTTCCAAAGGAGATATTTACATTAAAGTTCCAAAGGATCATCATATTAGTAAAATTACTTCTTTTCTCCTTTTTAGGTGCGAATTCATACTTAGAAATGTATTTTACAGTTAGGGTGTGGGATGAGGATTGGATTTTGTGAGAAGAGATCATCAAAAAGGAAGAAGGATCATGATTAAGAAAAAGGAAAAAATTCAGCTGTTCAATCTGATTGAATAACAAAAATGACACACGACTGTTCAATTTGATTTAACAACAACTATTCAATTAGATTGAACAACATCCGTTCAAAGATTTGAACAAAAATAAATAAACATGCAAAAGGACACGGTTGTTTAATCCGATTTAACAACATATGTTCAATTGGATTGAACAAAAACCATTCAAAGATTTGGACAACAATAATAAAAACACAAAAAACACGGCTATTCAATCTGATTGAACAAAAGTTGTTTAATTGGATTGAACAAAAATAATAAAAACAAAAAAGACACAGTTGTTCAATTTGATTGAACAATAGCTGTTCAACTGGATTGAACAACAGTTGTTCAAAGATTTGAACAACAATAATAAAAACGAAAAATACAAAGTTTTTTAATCTGATTGAACAACAACTATTCAATTGTATTGAACAGAAACCATTCAAATATTTGAACAATAATAATAAAAATTCAAAATACACAGTTGTTCAATTGGATTGAATAGTAGTAGTTCAAAGATTTTAACGACAAAAATAAACAACAAAGAAAAAGGAAGATGAAGGAGAAGGATATGACTCTAAGTATGAAGAATGTACAATAAGAAAACTAAAAATTGCAGGGAAACTATATACAATATTTACAAACGGAAGTAGCAAGCTCTCATGTGCTTAAAGTTGTGGGGTTATAACCCCTTTCTACTAAAATTTGGATACTGGGATCATTGCGTACCTACTGGAAATAAGACTCCCTTATAAGAGGTTTGTGATAGAGGTGCACTTTGTGCCCGTTGAATCGGAATGTAGAACTAGACCCGTCTATGGTGGTCAAGGTGAGGGTACCATTGTTGTGTACTTCCTGAATTTCGTATGGACCAAGCCACCTTGTTTTTAACTTTCCTGAAAAATCTTGGAATCTGGAGTCATAGAGAAGCACCCAATCTTCTCTTTAGAATGTCTTGTTTTTTATGAGGTTGTCATGCCACTTAGCTCGTTTTTGTTGGATGATTGTAGTGCGCTGCAGAGCTAATATCCATATTTCATATAATTCATTTATTTTCTAGAGTCTTCTAATATGGGCCTCTGTTAAGTCTAGCCCTACCTCCTGGGCTATCCTTAGAGTCTTTATTTCGAATTCAATAGGAAAAATAGGCTCTCCTCCAAATACTAGATGATATAGGTAATATCTAGTGGTGTTTCGCCATGTTGCTTGGTAAGCCCATAAGGCCTCTGGTAGTCTAGTAGCCCAGTCCCAGTGATGTGTTGATATTGTTTTAGTGAGAATTTCCTCAAGGACATTTTTGGTACTTTCAACCTGCCCATTTTCCTACGGGTGGTAGGGCGACGTGACTCTATGGATGATATGGTGATTCTTCAGGGTAGCTATAATTTTATTACCCACAAACTATGCCCCTCCATCGGTTATCACTTCCCGTGGTAAGCCATATCACACAAATAGCTCAAAAATAAAATTAATCATAGATTCTTTCGTAGCTCTTGATAAGGCCACTATTTCTACTCACTTTGTTACATAATCTATGGCAACAAGTATGTCTATTTTCTGATTTGATGGCGGGTTGAATGGCCCAACAAATTCTAGTGCCCATCGTTCAAATAATTCTACTACCAATTGTGGTTGTAATGGAATTCCATCAGCTTGGCCCATGCAACCCATTCTTTGGAAACTATTACAAGCTTGGACATATTTTTTTGCATCTTTAAAAATCGTAGGGCAATAATAACCCAATTACAATACTTTGTGCCCCATTCTGCAATCTGTAAAATGGCCACCACAAGGTTCATCATGACAGGCCCATAAAATGTCATAAATCGCATCTTCCTAGATGCATTTGCATATATGCATATTAGCTCCTGTATGAAAGAGGTATCCACCGATCTAGGAAAATCTAGCACTGTGATGAAAAATCAGCTTCTATTCCCTTGATGTTAAATGTATGGGAAACTTTCCTACTACTAGGTAGTTTGCTACATCTGCGTACCATGGTGTTTTTACTACTACAACAAACAGATGTTCGTCGGAAAACTGATCGTCCCCGCTAGTGTATCATCTATTTTGGGAACTCTGGATAGGAATTCTACCACCACGTTCTACTTCCATGGATGGTCTTTGATAGTTATATCCAATTCCTGGAAAATCAACAACCAACAAGTTAATATCCCATTTGTAATTGGTTTATTTGCTAGATAATTAATGGCAGAGTGATCAGTATATAGGATTACTTGATAGCCAGTTATATAATGTCTAAATTTATTGATAGCATAAATGACAACTAAGAACTCTTTTTCAATCACTATATAGTTTAATTCAGCAGGAGTGAGATTTTTGCTAATATTTTAAATAGCATAGGTATGTTTGTATTCTTCTTGACCAAGAATTGCCCCTATCGATGTTTAGGATGCATCTGAAGAAATGTGAAAGGGCAGCTTCCAGTGAGGACCACATAAGATCGGTGCTATCAAGAACAGTTTCTTTAAATCTGTAAAAGCAGTGTCACATTTATTAGACCAACGGAATTCAACATTTCTAGTTAATGCATACAAGGGTGTAGCGATTTGTGAAAAAATATTTATAAACCTGCCCCACATATCCAAGAAAATTGCATACCTTTGTCTACATACAAGGTGTGGCTAATAAAATTATTACTTCTATTTTTGCTGGGTCTACCTGTATTCCAGATGTAGAGATGTAGTGTCCTAGTATTATTCTTTCAGTCATCATCACGTGGCATTTTTCATTGCTTAAACATAATATGGTAGCAATACATCATTTCAATACCCTTTCTAGTGTTTCTAGTGCTTGATCAAAGTCATCTCCATATGGGGTAAATTCATCCATATAAATTTCAAGCCCTGCATTTATTAAATCAGAAAAAATGCTAACTATGGCTCTTTAGAAGGTTGTTGGGGCATTGCATAGTCCAAATGGTAATACCATATAGGAAAATGAACCCCATGTGCAGGTAAAGGTTGTTTTATCCTAGTCTTTAGGGGCTATCTAGATTTGGTTGTAACTGCTGAACCCGTCAAGAAAGGAAAATAATCATTTCCCTGCCAATGTATTGATGACTTGGTCAATAAAAGGAAGGGGGAAGTGGTCCTTTTGTGTTGCTTTATTCGATTCTCTATAACCCACACAGATTCTCCATTTCCCATTCTTCCTAGGAATGACTACTAGGGGAGAGACGCATTTTTTTTCTGAGATAGGATAAATGAAGTTTACATCCTGTAGCTTTTGCAATTCACCTTTTACAATGTCTTTCAAATGTCGGTTTAGCCGTCGTTGAGGTTGCCGAATAGGCCAAGCCTCATTGTCAGTATAGATGTGATGTGTGCATATCTGAGGGTCTATACCCTTCATGTTTGGGTAGTCCCAATAAAATTCTCCCTGATACTTCTGTAGAATATTTATGAGCTTTTTCTTTTGGTCACTATCTAGACCGCCATTGATATTTAAAAATTTCCCTTGCTCAATTTCAATTGGTATGTTGTTGCAAACAACGGTTGTGGGTATGTGTTGATTATCAATGTCTGCGAAGGGGTATTCTTGTGGTTCATCATCAAGAATTGTTCTTAACATTTGGCATTTTAAGTTTCCAGTTGTAGATGGTTGATTCATGAAGTTATTGATTACATTGTCTTCAGTTTGATATTTGAATTCAAGAGCTTCAACTATTGTCACTGGTGAACGGATATTTTGTTCCCAGTATGCATGTGGATGTCTGTGAATATTTACCGTGGTAGATTTGGTTTGGAAGGTGGGTAAATGATAATGTTTTTATGGAATACCCTCTAGAAATGGTCATGCTTCCTATTCTACAGCCTATGTAAGCATCGGATGTTGCCAACCAAGGTCGACTGAGTATCAAGGGGTGTCCATCTATCCTACTTTTTGGGGTAATAACTAAAAAGTCAGCTGGATACTCCCATGAGTCCACAGAAACTAGGATGTCTTGTAATATTCCTTTTGGTATGATAACAGATCTGTCAGCAAGTTCCAACAAAGTAGCTATGGGTTCTAAAGCTATTATGCCTAAATTCTCACAGGTCTCTGTAGTTAAAATGTCAATGGACGCCCCTAAGTCGACCAATGTGTTTGGAAAGGAGTGGCCAGAGATTTGTATAGTTACTATGGGTTTCCCTGGATCCTGATATTTCATGGGTGTTTCCTTACCCAATAGTAAGTTAGGTAGTGCGCCTACCACATGAACAATGGGTACAATTTTTTCTTTACTCACTTTTTTTTCTCTGCACAGTTCTTTAATTGTCTTGGCATAGATAGGAATGTCTTGTATAGCCTACAAAAGAGGAATTTTAATGCAAAGGTTATTTAATTCCCCTCGGATATCAAAATTTGGAGAGACTATCGGTCTCAGCAGTGTTCATCTTTCGGGGAATGGAGGGGGAGAAATCATAAGGTTTTCAGGCTTCCCTTGATCAACCGATTCCCTTCCCTGCTCCACCTCTGTTTCAGTCATAGTTGGTTGTCTAGGCTCTGTCGGAGTTCCAGATTCAAGTTGTGGCATGGTCGTCACGTTCATTGTATTTATTCTGTTTAGTTTCGAGGTTTGGGTTTTCTATAATCTGAATTAGCTGAACCAACCTATTGTTAGGATTAGGATTGGGTTGAGCTGGTAATTGAGGTTGTATGATAGGTTGAGAGTTGTGTTGGACTGGGTATGGAGCTGGTAATGTAGGTTGATTTTGAACTCCGGTCCCCATCAGTAGGTTGTTCATTCCGAGAGGTCGCTGCCAGTTCTGAGGCCAATTTGTGGTTTGCAAAGGGGAGGCTGACCACTGGGATTGATAGGGATTGTTTTTCCAATAAGGGGGATAGCAAGGAAAACTTTTCCATTTATTTCCTGAAGAGGGTTGTGTTGCCCAAGGTGGCATAGGAAATGATTGAGATGACTAAGTAGAGAAAGGTGATTGGTTTTGCTAAGTTGTTGCAGGGTTTTATTGGTCAAAATGTAGAGAAGAAGAGAACTGAGGCATCTCTTGTGGCATACATGGTCGTGCTTGCCATTTTTGACATTGGTTCATTAGATAGACTGGTTCTGTCTCTTCTTTTGCTTCTTTAAAAACTACCTTCAGCCCCGGAAGTGAAGGGAAATGGATCGTGGCATGGTCCTTGGTGCAAATAGCGCATGTCTAGGCCATGTATAATGGACATTCCCTTTGGCTATGCTTCTTCTGAAAACGTGGGAAAAATATGGACAAGTTTTGTTCTGTTATAGCTTGCTTCTGCTTGGCTTGCAGGACATCTAGCTGTGTTATCAGGGTACCCAAGATTTTAGTTTTGAAATCTTCTAAAAGATTACCAAATTCTGCTTCAGTCATGTTGCCACTGGACTGCTTAAGATCCCTTGTGGTTGAGTCTCACCCAATTGGCCTACTTCACGTACTACCCCAGAACACCTGATACATAGTGAAATAATAACATCATATTCTTCTTGGTAGATGTTCCCTTTTCCCATTATGTTAAGTGTTTCCACCCATTCTTCTTTCATTCCCTTAATCATCTTTTCTTTTAGGATGTGTTTGGATAGTGTAGTATATGGATACCTTTATAAGTTATATGGAAATATTTTGATGTATTCTTCTATTGTCTCATTTTATTTTGTAGACATATTGAAGATTTCATCTTTTAATTCTTGAGTCCGGTAATAGTCTTGATATTTATTAAGAAAATGTTTCTTCATCTGGTCCCAGTTATTGATGGTTCCTCCACATAGCCCCATGAACCAACGTAATGTCGCCCCCTTCAAGGTAGAGGGAAATAATTTCAGTTTCTGAGGGTCAGTGGTGTAGTCATATCACCTACATAAGACATCAAATTCAAATAAAAATGCATCAGGATCTTCCGAGGTCAACCCATGGAAGGTGGGGATGTTTTGTAAGGGAATTGCTTTCATAGGGGCATTTGCAGCATGATAAAAAATGGGATACTCCAATGTTGATGTCTGTCTCTGATTCTGGTTCTGATTGTTTTCTAGTTGATCAAAGATATGCCAATAATCTTCAGGGATTTCTTGTTTTGGAGGAATAATCTTACTGGAATTGGGGAGTGGATGTGGAGGAAGCCTTACAATACTTCGTTGATCTGGGATACCGAGTGTCTCTATTTCGACCACCTTCTTAGAGGATCCAAGCTCTAGATTTTTTACCTGTACTGCATTGCTGGTTCCTCCTTCCCCTTCTTGTAAATTACAAGAACCTTCCTTTGTTGAAGGATCAATACTTACGTGATCAAAAATCTGAAGGCTTTGTTCAGACCCTTCCGTTTCACTATGAATCTCGTCATGGGCTGTAGATGGTGAGGCTGCTGCCTGAGGGAGTGTAGTAGGACTTTAAGTAGGAATGGTTCTAGGTCCTATGGATGTCTGGGATTCAACCTTAATGATTTCATCTATATATGTTGTTCTTCCAAGGATCATAGGTCCTTTGGGTTTCATGGATTTAAGTGCATGATTTTGATTTGTTTCTATATTTTTCTTCCTATTCATAAAACAAGAGCACCTATCCTACTAGCCTCTGCACAATTGCTGAGAAGCGGGCTGGAGAGAAAGCATTTTGCTTGCCGATACATAGGTTCTTACCTCTTGTTTTCAATACCTAATTCTTCACAGCAGAAGAAAAAATAAATAAAGGACATCACTCTTAAACACTCTCCCCAACAATGACGCCAAAAATGTTGGGTCATAAAAGTGACTGTTACAGGCAACTTCAATGCTTCTCATTCAATTATCAACCTAGGGCAATTCTTGTTATTTAAAGAGTGTGAGCACAGTATATGAAAGTGATATCAAAGGAAAACTACTCTAAATTATCATAAGGAAGACTATCTAATTCTCGAAGTTCAATCAAAGTGAAAGGGGATTATAGAATGCTTTTAACTATTCCGTATAAGTAAGTGCAGAAAAGAGAAAACTACGATTGCACAACATACTAGATTAATTGAAAAGAAATCCTAATAAATTGAACAACAATTGTTTATCTAAATTTTGCAATGGAATTCTCTTTTAAATTAATAGATGACATCTCTCTGAATCAAACAACAACTATACACCTCACAATAATAATGAAAATATCCAATTTAACTTTATATACAGAATTGAACAACGGTCATGCTAAAACTAATGAAACGAGTATAAAAAAATTGGGAGATGATGGAAGCATCTAAAAAATTATAAAAACAGTGAATGTAAGAAAGAAAGCATGAATGATGAACTATTCTAATGAAAGAGAAAGTTGTAGCGTCTTATGTTCATAATTCAACCAATTAAATGATATCTCACGAAATGCATTAGATCACTGAATGTAAGTTCTGTAATAGAACGTATAGCACAAAGGTTAGCAAAGAAACTCCCAGGGCTGGGCCCAAAGCCACTAGAAGTCTACCGCTAAGGAAAAATCGAAGATTGACTATTCAAAAATGCCAAAATATTTATTAATATGAAGATTAATACATTAATACAATTGGACAATTCTATCCCAATACTTCTATTACAAAAGAAAATCTCTATTCAGATCTACCTATCTTTTTCGTCTTCAGCCTTTTAAAGGCGATTTCAACTAACATATATTTTCCATACGGGATCCTGCTACTCGTGGCTGTCGTTTGAGTTCTACAATCATGGATGTGCCTTTCCATCTTCCGCCGACCCATGGTAGCCATCATGATCCCATTTGTTTCTCTTTATCAGCTGTCTTTCAGTTATCATAAGTTCAATTGATTTGTTTCCTTGTAAATAAAGATACAAAAAATTCAATTTTTCATTGTTAAACATCCATTTTACCGTCAATTCATTTTGTCCTGACTTTACATTAATTTCCTTTCCTTTATTGTTATTATGCATAAAAATTCATAAAAGTGCATAACAGTTCATGATAAAGATAGGATGAAACTGTATCTTATTCTCAGCCCAACAAGTGGGACATTCAAAGTGCAATCTCATCATTCACGCACATTCATCCCAGTTGCCCATGTTTTATGTGTGAGTCTCCCACCATGCTGCTGGAGTAGCGTGCAGTCCTAGATCAATGGCATGGAATCTATGTCCTTCTTAGAACTTTCTTTCAATTTCTCCTAAAAACATGTTCACATTAGTTAAACCATCATAATATGGTAATTCACGTACCTCTAATGTTATGCAACGAAGAGATCTAGCCACGCGATTGAAGCACAATGCAAATACTTCATGTAATTGGTTTTTCCACTTTTCCAATTATTCATCAGAATCTGAGAAGCAAGAGATGTCCTTTTCCCAATTAAATATTACATCAGTCGTCGGGTTGATCCAATATTCGTTGTGCATAGTCGGCTTATAGATATCATCAATACCATCATAAACGCGCACATGCTCTATGTACCTTTCATCTTCTGCAACATCTAGGGGAATTATGATTCTGGTTCCATTGGTTTCAAATTCCATTCTTCTGCTCTTCAGATTTATGATACCATCCATATCAATAGCCCAATCCAATCCCAACAGCGCAGGGTAAGGATCAGTATCATCCATAATTTGTATAACTTTGAAATCTGCAAGCACCTTAACGCCTTCAATATTGACTACTACTTGCGACAATCTTCCTAATGGAATGATTTTCTTTTGGTTTTCCATGCACCGTTGAATGGTAGACCACTCCAGCTTAGGTTCTTCCATGCGCTGCCAAGTTTTCTTAGGTAAGAGATTTACATCAGACCCTAGATCTAGAATAACTTGATCCATCTCATAAGCACTGATCTGAGTGGTCAGACACATATCTCATCTAGTTCTCTTCTTATTATTCTTCTTATATATTTTTTTTCCATCTTTCTGCTCAATCTGAGGTCATTTCTTCTCGGCACAGTTATCTATCAGTGCCTGAAGGTTCCATTAGAGGAATTTTAAGGTCTAAAATGGGCCTCGTAAGAAAAATGTAAAACCAAAATAAAATTTATAAGAACCAATAGGATTCAAGATGATGATGTCAACCATGGGGGATGATTCACCATTTTTAAAGTAAAATGGTAGAAATATTAAAAAATAATAAAATATTAAAACTATTTTTTCAAGTAGTATTTTCAACTTGTCTGCCAAATTTTATACTCAAATTTTGAGTGAGATTGCTCATTATATGAAAAAATTAATTCCTCATCCAAGGAGTACCCATGTTGCACACTTTTGATGGACCATGCTACACGAAAAATGAGAAATACATGGAAAAACATGATTGCAATAATGTTTTTCATGTATTTATCATTTTTCGTGTAGTAGGATCCATCGACACTGTTAGTATGAATCTTAATTCCAAGCGTATGAAAAAATACCACTTTAGCTACGCATAAAAAACATCCCTAAAAACAGAGATGGCTACTAATATCCTCAGATTTGTAGTTAGGTGATCAAGATAAATGCTGGAAAAATATAGATCTATGCATTAGAAGACATTAAGCAGTAGAAAAAGCAAGATTTACTCCATGCATCCAATAGAAAAGACAAGAATATGTTGAATGAATTTTGTAGTAATAGAACCTGTGAGGAAAACACAAGAGGGTGTTCCCTATTCTCCTCAATAAGATGGGTTCTTGTAAGTCCTCAGCACTTCAGATCTAAAATTCCTCTCTCTTGATGGTGTAGAAAACCCAGACAAAAAATGATAGCAAAATATGACTATGATGGTGGATCAATAGTTAGACCAAAAGTATAGATCCAGAGTGATCTTTAGGCAACAAAAGGTGGTAAATGAATGGAAAAACCCTTCTATTTATAACAAAATATTGAGTTAGTCTAGATATTGGTGCATAGTTAAAATATTATTAACCAAATCAAGATCCAACTTTTATGGAATATTTTATTATATTTGTTGGAGGGAAAAGGAATTTGACTTGGGTCAAATCCCTTTATTTTTCAATAATAAATAAATAAATAAATGATTTATTTATAATTTTAAGGATGTGGTTGAGTGATAATCAAATAAATAATGATTTATTTAATTATTTAAGGGTGATTTAGCCATATTTAACAAAGAATATTATTTAAATAAGGTTTAAACAATTATTCTTAGGAAATAATAAGATAAATAATGATTTATGTAATTAATTCCCCTGTTTTGGGTTAAATATAACCAGGAATATTAATTAAATTTCTATTTAACTAATTATTCCTTAAGGAGAATCAAACAAATGTAGATTTATTTAATATTTCCTCATGGGGGTTCCTGTTTAGAGCATAAACAACTTAATAAAGGTGGCTTACTAAGGTTGCCCTCACAAACCCTGCCCCTCCTTGGCCTCCAAATCATACCATCTAATGTGCTTTGTGTGATTTTGTCGTTCATGCCACCCATACTTGTCTGGAGTTGCCTCATCTCAAGCCCATGGTTAATGTCGCGTCCCCTAATTCTATGGTCCTGAAAACCTCTATCCCTTCCTCGACTGTAGCCAGGAGCCCAAAGACTATTCACACCAACCACCCCTGTGCTTTGTGTGATCTCCATGGCCATTATACCCACCTCTGTCCCCGCCTTGAAGAGTACCGCTCCTCTTTGGAATCGGTTCGCCAATTTAAGGCCAAGCGCAACAAGTCCACCGCTCCCTTATTTTCATGTTTTGCTTCGAAAAAACCAAAGGACATGAATTCTCCCATTGAAATTCCCCCTCTTGATTTCGATATGACAGAACCTTCATCCACCATTTTCTACCTATCATCATCCATGAGACCCTCGGTGGAAGTCCCCTTGGAGACTTCCCTTGATGTTTCACCTGACCTCCCTTCAACGATCACCTTGGGCTCAACATTAGTATATCCTTTATCTACTTAGTAAGCCACCTTAGATAAAGGAACCCGAAGTGGTCGCAACAGGAGGTGGTTCCTATTGAGGTGGTTGAGGGACTGTTGCAGCGGGAGAAGTCATGTGGACCAGTTGAACCGGGGTCAAAGCAAGATAAGGTTGGGGTTGAACAAGCAAGGTAGCCGCTGGAGGGTCAAGGTACTAGACGAGAATCCCAAGGGTAAAGTTAGGAAGAGAGAGGGTGGCCATGACAAGTACCGTGTACACTCCTGGGGGAGGAGCTAGGAATAATATCTAACCAAAGGGGTAATGGCCAGGCGGGACGACTCCTAAATGGTTAAGGCCTGGCAGAACCATTCTAGGAGGGTAAAGAAGCTCATGGATACCAAATGAAGGGCCAGGAGGAGGAGGTATATAAGGCTAAATTGAAGGGCTAGGAGTAGGTTGTAGGGGGTGAGGAGACTGTTGACTAGTTGAGGCGAGCTGCTTGAGGGTAGCCTGAGACGATTGCATCATGCAAACATTCAATGAGATGGGATCAGAGACAAGAGGGGGAAGAACAGGGAATGTCCCAAGCAATGAGGAATATTTGTAGACTCCAGGTGAGACACTGGTCAAAGGATCGACAGTTTGCTTATTGGCCACCAAAGAGATGGTGGACTCAGAGGAGGTCTAAGACTTCGGTTCGTAATATGTCAACTGGTCAATGGCAACTATCTTTCCATTATGAGGGAAGAAAATCTGACAGTGAACTGTAGATGGGATAGTAGATATCACATAGGTGTAGCTACAACCCAATAGAATTTTGTAATCTAAGGGGGAATCCATGACTTCTACGTCAATGCAAATAGTCTTGCCCGCAAGAGTAATAGGACAATTGCGGAATAATCTAATGGGCTGGGAGGCATGGCCATCCCACGCTTGGAGAGTAATTATGGAAGGATCCAGCTCAGGTGATCCAATTTACTTCCAAACTAAAGCAAACATTGCACAGGTGGATGCCCCCTCATCAATAATGCACCAAGAAACGTTGGCGTTCCGGATCTGGACTGGGATTTTGAAGGCGACATAAGCAGGGAGAGGAGGATGTTCTGACCGGTCAACATCAAAGACAATAAATATATCATCGGAAGGATCTACATCACCCATGGCATATAATAGAGCTTTTCATTTTGAAGGGCATGACTGGAGGAGTTCCAGCGTTGAAATTGCAGCAGGAGATTGTGCCAAATTATCGACTATGATATACGAACGGGCAACTTTGCCAGAAGTAGCATTTCAGTGTAGTGGTACTTTAGGGATCTTAGTATGAACCTCTGCCTTAGGCTGAGGGATCTGCAAAAGGCCATTAGGTGTCAAAAGAGGCTCTATAGAGACCCAAGGAGGTAGCTCAGGGACAGACGTAGCAGGAGGCTTGTTGTACTGACAGGACCGAGTCTGAAGATTGCTGTCTACGATTAGAGGTTGGGCATAGTTCATCATGAGAACCTGGTAATCAGAGGTACCAGATGGAAGAGGTTGAGTGGCCACCTGTCCTTCAGGTGGTTAGGTAGCCACAAATCCCTGTTGTGCATCCACTTGCTCCTGAGGGGGCGGTGGCTATTGTTGCAGGGGTTGAGAAGGAAAGGGAGGTGGAGGTGCTAATGTTGGAGGAGATGGAGCAGCAAGCTACGGATATGGATAATAAGGAGGTTGGGTAACAGTGTGGTAAATAGGAGGTTGGGCCAAAAGAGGAGGCATACCGTATCTTGGGTACGTGCTACTGGGAGGGGGAAAAGTTTGAGAGGGGGAAAAGTGCAGGAGGTGCTGCCCCCCCCCCCCCCCAGGAAAACCATAGCCCATGGGAGGTTGAGCGTATGGATAAGAGAGAGCTCCAACGATACCGTCGGCGCCATGAAGTGCCCCAGTGCATTGGCACCACAGGGTCTGGGAAGATCAGGTAGAATGGTATAAACATAACCCGAGTGAGCGTAGATTAGGTCATATTTTAATGCCATTTGGAGGGCGGCTTCTTCGGTTTGAGGAAAATGCGATGTGACATCTTTCCCGATAGAACACAAGAGAGATCTAAGGAGCTAGTCCATGTATACACGGTCTTCAATGGTAGGGGATTGACATAGGCTCTTTCTTCTTTGCC
Organism: Pinus albicaulis; assembly: GCA_034641835.2. Lineage (NCBI taxonomy): Eukaryota > Viridiplantae > Streptophyta > Pinopsida > Pinales > Pinaceae > Pinus > Pinus albicaulis. The sequence goes on from CM076579.1 coordinate 779,898,714, forward strand.
ATTCATGGACATGATCCAATAAGCGGGTTGCAGATGATTGACGGAAAATAGTCAAAGTTCGATACGAGTGTCATAATGAAGGGGAAGTTGGAAGTAAGAGAAAAAATCTCGGGCAAGAGTCACAAAGGTGGTATGAGATGGAGTGGCCTGATCAACATACCACTTATAAGCTTCACCTGTAAGCATTCATTGGAACAACCGAAGATAGACAAAGTCATCGGTAATGGAGTTATACAAACACCACATGTGGAAAGATTGAACATAATTTGAAGGATCTTCTCTAGCAAGGCCTTCAAACTTTGGGATGTCGGAAGGGAGCTTTGTCGAAATAGCAGGCCAACTAGCATCATGGTGTTTAGGGTCATTTATCAACTGGTCAAAATCGAGGAGGCTGAGGCTTTCCATGAAGGGGAGCAAGGGTGCAATAGGGGTAGTGTCCGTTGTGGTCACACTAGTGGTATTCTTAGCCTGAGTGCCAGGGTTACCACCAGAATTAGTTCCTACACCAAACATGGTGAAGGTGTTAGGGGGAGAATAGAAGGTAGAATGAGAAGGAGAACCCAAAGGACCAGAAGAAGAGTCAATGTGCGGACTCGGTGGAGGACTAACTTGAATCCTACGGGGAGGAGTAATTCTTCCTACCAGAAGCTAAGGATGAAGGCTAAGAAGTCTCCAAGATAAATGCCTTAGTGGTGCAATGGTGACGACACAACACGACAAAAAGGAAAAAGAGACCGACAAGGGTAGGGAGGTGCAGGATCAACTGATTACAATGTCAAAACTATGGCAAAGAGGTGCAAGATCAATTGATTTCAATGTTTTAGAGTCTTTTCTTGGTGGTGTTAACCAAGCCCTTTTTCACTTAGGGTGTGTGTGAAAAAGTGTGTAAATTTTAATTTTTAAACCCAAACGTTTGTAGAGAAAAAGAAAAAGTGTGTTGTATAGCTGTAAATAAACCTACAAATGACAGTATATAGGCTTGCAAAAATAGAAAATAAACAGCTAATAATGCAATAATCTAAACCTAGGGAGGCAAGTCTCTCAACAACTATTCTATAGATGAGAAAAAACTAAGAAAAACACACTAAAAAGCCAATATATCTAAGGTCAAGAGGGACACGGATCTAAAAGACAAGATCTGCTAGAAAGTGGTGCAGAAAACAACAACAAATCATAGGAAAAATTGTTGTAAAATAGGGGTGAAAGGCTATCTCCTGAAGGGAAATGGAGTGAACCTTAGAGAAAAACCCAAAAAAAGCTAAATGAGGTGATTTGGATGGATAAAAATCCGATTTGAAGTGGATCTGAAGATGAGGTATCAGATTTGAAAAAATGGCTGAAGACTCTGAAATTTCAGAAAACCTGCAACAGCAAAAACTCTTCCACAAAAAGTGGAGGATACTGAAGCCCTAGGGGCTAGGTTCCCACTTAGTTGAGAAAAACAGAACAAGTATAGGTTGAAAACGGGCGGAGATAGAGGTCAGACAACCCTGAACAGAGGCTCAGACAAACCCAGAAAACTTTCAAAAAAATCCCTGCAAAAATTCTAGGTCATAGTTTTTGGGCTGAAATGTGTGTCATGAGGGTCTAGGTCACAGGTTTTGGGCCAAAAAGTGTAACCTGCACTTCTGGCACTCTCAGCAGCAGATTTCAGAAAAAATTTCCGTCTCAGCTGTGGCTGATGTCTATCACCTGCGCAATAGGTCCAAAAACACACGAAAGTCAGAATTTTTTTCATTTCATTAGGGGAATTTTGAGGTATAAAATAGGCCTCCTAAGAAAAATGTAAAACCAAAATAAACCTTATAAGGACTAGTAGGATTCAATATGATGATGTCAACCATGGGGGATGATTCACCATTTTTTAAGTAAAAGGGTAAAAATATTAAAAAATAATAAAATAAAAAAACTACTTTTTCAACTCGTATTTTCAACTTATATCCCAAAGTATTTACTCAAATTTCGAGTGGGAATACTCGTTGGATGAAATATTTAATTCTCCATCCAAGGAGTACCCATGTTGCATACTTTTGATGGACCTTGCTATGCGAAAAATGAGAAATACATGAAAAAACGTGATTGCAATCACGTTTTTCATGTATTTCTCAGTTTTCGTGTAGCAAGGTCCATAGAACGTATGCAACATGGGTACTCCTTGGATGAGGAATTAATTTTTTCATCCAACGAGTACTCCCACTCGAAATTTGAGTATAAACTTTGGGAGATAAATTGAAAATACGAGTTGAAAAAGTAGTTTTTTTTTCCCTCTAAAATTTGATGATGTCATCAAATCTCACTTTATTATTTCCACTATTATTTTATAATTTCCTTAGAAGGCCCATTTTAGACCTCAAAATTCCCCTAATGTAGGGTTTTATAGGTTAAAAACAACATCAAGAAAGCACAAACAAGGGGTTGAAGAGAAATCTTAGGGTTTGAAGCAGCTGGATATGCAAGGATCAGAAAAATGACAGCGGTCGTAATCGTAAACCCGTGTGGAGCCTCCAGTTGTTAGTATGAATCTTAATTCCAAGCATACGAAAAAAAACCACTTTATCTGCACATAAAAAACAACCCTAACAACAGAGATGGTTGCTAATATCCTTAGATTTGCAGTTAGGTGATCAAGATAAATGCTGCAAAAATCTAGATCTATGCATTAGAAGACATTAAGCAGTAGGAAAAACAAGATTTACTCCATGCATCCAATAGACAAGGCAAGAATATGTTAAATGAATTTTGTATTAATGGAACCTGGGAGGAAAACATAAGAGGGTGTTCCCTATTCTCCTCAATGGGATGGGTTCTTGTAAGTCCTCAGCACTTCAGATCTTAAATTCCTCTCTCTTGATGGTGTAGAAAACCCAGACAAAAAATGATACCAAAATATGACTATGAAGGTGGATCAATAGTCAGATCAAAAGTATAGATCCAGAGTGATATTTAGGCAACAAAAGGTGGTAAATGAATGGAAAAACCCTTTTATTTATAACAAAATATTGAGTTAGTATAGATATTGGTGCATGATTAAAATATTATTAACCAAATCAAGATCCAACTTTTATGGAATATTTTATTATATTTTTTGGAGGGAAAATGAATTTGACTTGGGTCAAATCCCTTTATTTGTAAATAATAAATAAATAAATGATTTATTTATCATTTTAAGGATGTGGCTGAGTGTTAATCAAATAAATAATGATTTATTTAATTATCTAAGGGTGATTTAGTCATATTTAACAAAGAATATTATTTAAATAAGGTTTAAATAATTATTCTTAGGAAATAATAAGATAAATAATGATTTATCTAATTAATTTCCCTATTTTGGGTTAAATATAACCAGGAATATTAATTAAATTGTTGTTTAGCTAATTATTCCTTGAGGAGAATCAAACAGATGTAGATTTATTTAATATTTCCTCATGGGGTTTCCTGTTTAGACCATAAACAACTTAATAAAGGTGGTTTACTAAGTTAATTTTCATAGTGAATGCAATTTTACTTAGGGTAAAATTGGTCTTACATGGTGTACTTGGGTCCATCTAATAACAATAGGTTAGATGACCAAAAAATGGTGTAACAGAAACAATGCAACATGGGTACTCCTTGGATGAATAATTAAAATTTTCATCCAATGAGTACTCCTACTCGAAATTTGAGTAAACACTTTGAGAGATAAGTTGAAAATACGAGTTTAAAAAGTATTTTTTTCTTTTTTCCCTCTAAAATTTAATGATGTAATTAAATCTTATTTTATTATTTCCACTATTATTTTATGATTTCCTTAGGAGGCCCATTTTAGACCTCAAAATTACCCTAATGGATATCGTCTTTTGGTTGCGTAGTAACTTAATGAAAGCTTGTAAAAATGGATTGATTTTTTCGTCTACTCCTCCCTCCATCATTCTACCTGATGTCGATGCGAATTCTTCTGCAAACCACTTTCATGATTCAAAAAATGTTTCTCTTGCATGCTGAAAATAAAATTCATCCTTATTCTCTGCTGCCTTATGAATGCAAATGCCAACACTCGACTTCTCTCCCTTATCCTCGCTAATCGCTGCACCACTCCTAGTGACCACATTCATGCTAGGATATTCCTCGCGTACTTCTGCCCTTACCATATGAAGATTCTGCATCTGAGTCTACATCTTTTTCTCTTGCATTTTAGCAATTAAAACATAAAAATCCTCTATTACATGATCAATCTGTCTATAGTACCTGCATGATTGTCGCACATGATTTGGACAATCGTACACATAGTGTCCAACATCTCCACAGTTGTAGCAAATGACCTGTCCCCTTGCTCGACTAGTTGATTCTCCTCCTCTTCCTCATCCTCTATTTTAGAATACAGTGCACCCAGATGGGGAAGCTGGTGAGGTAGGTTCGGCCTACATTCTATATATTTCAACTTTGTCCATCATCAGGTCAAAACTTTGACAGTGTTGTTCATCATGTCTCGGTGAAGAACATAATATAAAAAATAGTTGCTTCAACTCAGGAACATATTTTCTAATCCTTGGACAAAAATCTGTCACATGTAGACTCGTAGTCTAATAAATCATGCACCATACTGTGGGTGTCTCACTTGGCCCTACCATGCTCTTCAGCGAGCTTGGTCCTCCAACGTGCAGATAATCATTGAATACTGGACATTGATCCTTATGATGTCTAACATATTTACATCATATGCACCATACCTCTACACATACCTCCTTGTCCTTATCTTTGTGCAGATTCTGAATCTACAAACTCATTGCTTCTAACTGACTCAAAATCTGCTGTGTTCCAAGCGCAGAAATTACCGACGCAACTTCAAATTTCATCGCAATTTCCACAGCCTCAGCCTGCGTGGATATATTATGTTGACTTAATGGATAGCACAAATGCGAGAGAAACATAGAAATAAAACACTCCTTGTGTTGGGTATCATTGATAGTGAATCCACCATCTCTGATAGTGCACTTCATTCTCTGATCAGCCTCGCACATAGGTTCATTTATCTCCTCGTGAATCTCTTTCGATTCTATAACACACTGTGCATATGACTTAGGCTTTTTAAACTACTCTTTTAGGGCGTCCCTCAACTCATTCATAGTTGCATTAGGGTTTTCTTAGTACATACCTTACATACTAGTCCAACACACGATATTGAAAAGTAGTGGCTAACTGCGCTTTCCTAACATCATCATTATTAAACTGATGTGCTCTCCATACAACATTAGTGACAAACCAAAATTTTTGAGTATCTTCATTTCCAATACCTCTGAATGTAGGAAAATTCATAGACATGGACATATCTACGCCTGTGGGAGGTGGAGGTGGAGGTGGAGTGGATGACTTGTGAGATGAGTGTGGAAGTGGAGTGGATGGGATATGAGCTATGGTCAATGCTCTGTGATCATTTTTATCTAGTAAAACTTCTTCTTGGGAGACTTCCTCTTCTTCAAAGCACGTAGATTCACTAGAGCTACTATTTTTTGGCTCGTCCTCACTATCAAATATACCCTTGAAAGGATTGTAAATAAACCTTTCTGCTAGGTCTATGCGGTAAATTATCCCACTGCGTGTAGTCAGGCCTCTTCGTGACATTCACAAAATATGTTCACATAGAGAACCCTGCTCACACAATAACATCTTCAACAATAAATTCAAATAGCGTAGGAAATTACCTCTAGACCCTTGAAAAATCTCCTTTTTTCTTCAGAGTACGACACAAACTAATCAATGGTGAATTCAATTAAAAATCCTCCCAAGACATGATTGATCCAATGATCTATCACATAGGTGATCGTATTACTTATCTTTTCTAATTGTTGTACCAATTTAGGAGTCCACTGAGTGACTGCGTCATCCTTCGCACAGGTATTAAATTCAATTAATCTCAAAAACCACTCATGAAACTCAATTGTAAAGGATGAAAATAATATCTCACGATATTCTGTATAGATATACCTATAAACCTAATATTCAATAGATAATTTAGAACTTTGATTCTCTTGGATCACGAATTCCCAAATCTTTCTATCTAGCTAATCTTGGAACTCGTTTTGCGTAGGATGCCAATACATCAAATCTCCCTCAAAATGATCTGGGTCTCGGAAAAAAAACCATTTTTTGGCTTCAGGGGTCGTGACTGAGGTTAAAAGTTTATCATGCAACCAAAATCCCTCCAAATATTGGCCCTTTCTACAATGACCCACTTGTGTAGATCAAAGTCTCACCCGAAGCAATATGGGGGGGTGCTGGAACCAGGTTTCCATGCCCTGAGGAATAAATTTATGTGGTGGCCCTAAACTGGTTTATAACAGAACTTATTGAAGACTATAAGCATATGTTCGCATATATAGATCAACACTGATTATATTAGCTTGGTCGCTAACACAGATAATGCGCATAACAGATAAACAACATCACAAATCAACTTCATCGCAGATACATATAACATAATCAGATCTTCACAATGTGCAATAGCTTAAGTAGATCTATTCATATACTTAACCATCAAAAAATATTCATGCATAAAGGATAGATTTACTCGTGCAGATACAATCAATTATAATAGAAGTAAAGTGATCTCAAAGCAAAAAAGAGTAATAAAATACCTCATATATCATTTGGTTCACCAAAAAAGACTTTGTATTAGATCCAAACACTTCAGTACAACCAGAATTTCCCTTACAATTACCCTTTCGCACACACAACCAGTAGAGTCTGCACATAATGAGGACTAGGTCTCTACGCACATAGCCAACAGGAGCCTTTATACGCAACCCAGACTGAAAACCCTTAAAAAAATGTATCACACACACATGAATCACTTACTTAGATATACATATACCATGAAATATACTCTATCTATATTTATATCCATTTAGCGTGCAGATACTATGGTCTCAAACCATGGTTTTATGCCCACAATTTTCCCTTAATACCCAATTACATAAAAGAGGGACTTTGACCCGCTCCAAATCCCCTTGACCTTTCCGTGCAACACGCATAACCAAAAATACATACAAAACGTTGCTCAAAATTCACCGAGGGGACATTGCTCCAACAACTGTCATTTGTTTTATTATTTTCCCACTAGTATATCCAATGAAAATTTCTTCACATCGATTAATATGTAGGGTTTATTTCACAATTTAGATACTTGTCAAGCAGTTGAGGAACTTCAACCTTCGATGATGGTTATATCAGGTCCTCGCTATCTTGAAAAGCCTTTTGAATATGATCAGGTCCATTTTCCCTTACAATATTCTCATCTTGATACCGCACTTTTAATTTAAAATTCATCTTTTCAAAGATTTCAGGATTATCAAGAGGATTGTATTTCGTTTCATGATCCAATTGCTGAATGGTTAGAAAAATCTTACTAAAATATCCATTGCAAAGAATATGCGTCATCCTTTTCTTGTTCTTACTAAGTAGGATGACGTAGAAGAAGGTGCATACAAAAGAATTTTTTGAGGTTTGTTTGAATATGGTTTCCATAAAAAAAATGAGCATGCAAACTGATTAGAAGTAGTGGTTGTGACACATATTTCTACCTAAAGGAAATAACTTTTTTTTTTTTTGTGCAAGTTATTCAAGATCTTACATTTTCTCTTGCACATTACTTGATACTATTTTTAATTGATCGTATAATTGCAATTGCATGTTAGGAACGATTACAGTGCCTTCATTGAAAATTTCATTATACGTGACCCCAACCTTCTAGATTATAAGGTTAGGAGTAGTATCAATTGCATTATGGTTTCCCCTCTCTTAAACTCATTCTACACTTAGTATTTCTTGTTTTTTCTTAATTTTGTCTTGAATCACGTTTGATTTAGCTTCCTTTTGTTTGTGCTTTGATTTCTCTTTCTTGTTGTGTCATGTCTTTTCCTTTTTTTTATGTAGATAGGACTTTGCATGAAGGGTATCCTATTTGGGCTTAAAATATTGTGTGGAAAAATAGAAAAGAACTTTGTGACATTGCAAAATTTGGATAGTTCTCGGTCCTCCTCATTTGTGTTGGTTACATATTTTGGTCGATGAAGTTCTGATGAAAAGTATGATTCATCCATAAGGAGAGTTTGGGTCAAACCATAATACTTATTTCTATTCAGGAAACCTTATTCCCACACTCAGTTCCTTATGTTTTAATGTTTCCATGCTTATCCAATCAGTAAAATAGGAAAAGGTGGGGGGGGGGGGGGGGAATCTAAATGAGCAAGCCTAAATCAGTGGTATCTATATTCTTCTCTGAAGGAAAAACCTCTCCTACTCTAAATAAGTCAGGATCCGTCTTCTACCCATAAAATTAATAAGTGTCAATGCATAGTCCTCTTTAAAAATATAAATAAAGGAAAAAGAAGAGAAAGGCTTCTTGTGCAGAGAGGTGAATAAAGAAACTCTGATAGGAACTTGTACAGGCTCCCTAGAAGCTGAACAATGTTTGTTTTCCTATATTGACTTTTTCAGGATACTGTCTAGGTCTTCTAGTAGTAGAGCAACACCAGAGATGAAATATTATACTTTGAAAATCAAAAGCTCTCAAACTTCACTACTTTTTTCAATTCGAGACATTATGATATTCTTGAATCTTATTTTTTTGTTTAATTGAGAAGGTAAAAAGGGGACCATGTTTATTCATGGGGTAACTAGGGAGGCCAAAGTGATCTGCACAAAGGATCAATACTCCCTGAAGAAATAAGACCCTGCACAGAGGAGTCAATCAAGGCAGAGAAGCTGAAATTATACCAGTGTGTCGTCAATTGTCATCGTTGCTACAACACCCTACAATATTTTGTCCCGCACCAAAATTTAGAGCTGACCTTGATATTGTATATTTTTTTTGCAAACATTTAAATCCATTCCATGTATTTTCTCCAAGTGTTTGGGTCCCTTTTGCAAGAAAAGAAAATTTTCATATTTTCGCATGTTAAGTGCCACACAATGTATATACACTTATTTTGGTGGGTTCAAGAAATTATATTTGTGAAAATAAGTTATTCCTACCATGTAAACATATGACGCACTCATTCCTGAAGTTTTAAGCATTTCCGCACAAGTGTTGCCACAATCATCAACAAGTGTATCTTTAGTGTCACACTTGTCATAAGTCATCGCACAATTGTCACACTAAGGGAAGTGTATTGTCCATGCATCCTAGGTGAGTTATTTTGTTGTGTCATTAAGTTTTCTAAGTGTGTGATCAAAGTCTAGTTTTATCACTATTCACATTAGCTTCATCATTCATAAACTTAATCAAAATTCCCAAAACTTTGCAATCGAGCAACTTGGCCTCATATTACCTTCCTGAACTATGCATTGCACAATTCTATCCCTCAAGCTACAACCCTACCTCTTGACACTGTGCAATGTGCATTTCCTTCCTCCCAGGACTACGCAATGTGTAGTTTCAATACTTAATCCGGAACCTTGACTTCCAAAATTATGAAATTCAGTGCTCTAGCTTGGCCCCAACTACGCATTGTGCAGTCTCTGAGCTCAAGTTAACCCTTGACCTACTAAACTGCATAATTGTGTAATAAATAAGACTTATATACCTTCCATAACTGCACAGTGGGTAGAATCAGTGCTCAACCCTTCAGCCCATCTCACTGAGATTCAAACCACACAATTTTCCTACCGGTTCTAGCCTGAACTGCACATTGCGTAGTCTCAAGGCTCAATCTTCACCCCTAACTACCTGAGCTACACATTTGCACAATCACTGAGCATCTCCCTCAACATGCCACTTCGTCCTGGCTCATTCAGTGGATCAACATGCACTATATTAGGCTATGGGTTTATCAGACTGATGTCGTCTCGTCATGAGTGAATTGTAGATGTAGGCACCCTATCATACCATGATAGGATGATGAAGAAGGATATGAAGAAAGGAAACATGCTAAAAGACATATTTGTTGCTAATTATGTAAGTTGATCAATTAAGGGAAATCAAAGGGACACTAGTTTACGACCATAACTCAATACTTGATATCATGGAAGACTCCTTACCTCTAATCCTTATGGAGGTGGATAGAAGAGAGTTCTCTAGAAGACATATAATAAGGAGCAGCAAAAGTGGCTTGAAATTTCCATGTCACCAGTGTGATGTCACGTCATGTCATGAATCATTGTAAGCCACATCATTATTGTGGATTATAAAATTCCTTATTCAAAAATGTATTATAAAGTTGAAGTCCAAAGGACATGTACAAAATATGGAGAGTCATGTAAATTTAAAAATTCATGGGATTTCAAATAGTCATGAGGGTAGTCAAAGAGTCACAAGAAAGGTGAAGCATCACCTCCCCATTTCTTATATATACACCCTCATTGTATGATCAAGGGAATTTTCACCTTGGCTCCTCTTGCAAGGAATTAGAGAGACAAGCTAGTTCTTTTGGGGAGCAAGGATTGGCTCGAACACTCCACTATTGGAGCTAGTGGTTTTCGTTGTATACATGTGTCTTGGGTATTTTAATTAATATTATAAGCCTCACGGACACCACGTTATTCATGCATGGATTATGGATATTTGTAAGACTATTTTGTGGATGTTTGTAATTCATGTTTTCTTTCATTTGTGCTAAATAAATTGAAATATTTTGGTTATTTTGGTACTTATCATATTGAAAATGTGTTGTAACAACTTTTGTAGTTGTCGAATCCTTGTGGAATATTCCACTTAATGTTAGAAAAATATTTCTTTTTGTATTGGTAGTAATGACCATCTCATATTTGTGGACTATTCCGCTGAATGTTAGACAGATTCTTCTTGTTCACATGTGTCTTTAATAATATGGTACTATTAAATGTATCTTCTCGCCCCCCTACCCCCCCCCCCCCACCTTGCAGTAGAAGAAGCTCGACACACCTATGACCGAATACTCACAAGCACACTTAATTTCTTTTCAAAGGCACATATGCATTCCTCTTTCTTGTTAACACTTAGAGCCAAGGAAAACCTATTTGAAAATGGAAAGAAAGTTATATTCTGGATGAGGCTGCTATTCCAAATTGTGTGAGGTCTAATTAGGAATTTACATTAGGGATACCCCCTTGGTTGACAGATTTCCAATACCGTCAAAAATTTGTGCTAGAAGGAGGGTCAGACAATTAGTTGTGCCTGTTGAGTATACTTTGAATCTCTTATACAAAATGGATCTTCCACAAACCATAATCCTGGGATTTTGTAATATTACCAATTAGCTTTTAGCTAGTTGGAATATTATATGTTACTTTTATTTTCAGTCTAGAAGAATAAATGGGGTAAGGAGACCCTTAAATCTCTTTAGTAGGAATAAAACACTTCCAGTGTGAATGTGGATCAGTTTAGATAGTCAAAATAAATCCACCTTGGGTGTGAAAGGAAGCAATGCATGTAGAATATATCAAGGTTGACCAAATCAACAATGCTGGCAAAGAATAGAGTGGAGCTAGTGGGGACATTGTAGTTTTGGAGGAGGAGTCTTTGCATGGAAGTAACCTCATAAATGAGTGGGGCGAAGGGTGAGGAAGCTCACAAAGAATATAAGGGAAGGGATGGCAGCCATGAGAGGCATTCAGAGTATTTTTTATGTTTGAGTCTAATGACATATTTCATGCTTCATCTATTTAGCTGGGTTTGCTGTACTGTTTAGTACAAGGGCATTTCCATGTGGGAATTCCCCACTCTTTCTTGGAGGAATTGGGAAAGCAATCTAAGAGGGGTATTATGAGATTCATTTCCACCATATGGCATTGGGCCAAGCAGTCACCTACAGCCGCAACGCAGTCTCCTTGAGGAACTGCGTTATTTTTCATGGTGTTGCAGTGGAAGGGTCAAAAACCCAGTTTATGAGCTAGTTTCCTTGTGAAAGGATCAACCTTTCACCCAGAAAGCTAGTAAGGAGAAGTTTCAGCCATTTATTTTTATTTTAAGCTATATTTATGCAGAGCTTCAATAATACATCGTGATTCAGCCACACATCTGTAGTTTATACCTTTTATATCTCATGCCTTTCAAGAAACCCTTGCCGGGTTATCTTGGGATTGTGTAAAAGAGACTAGATCTCCATTTTTCAACACTTTTGAGTAATATATCAGTAGATCCATTTGTTATTCTATTTATATAGTAGTAACCCTCATTGGATTTCGCTATCATATGCTTTATAATTTTTGTGTTGCGGGAGTCATGGGATTGTAGTGTTTTTGGGCTATTCTAGGTTTGGGAGGCCTATTTAACTAAGCTGGAATGATTTGTTTCTCATTGCATTGTACATTTGGTTGCTATGATACATAAAATAATGGATCCATGGGCTGTTCCCTATTGTTAGAAAGTAATATTCTGAATAACGCATTTTTGGTGCTTACATTGTTGTTTTTCCTAAATAGGAATATTACAGTGGTATCATATCTCTAATCTTGGCCCAGATTGTGGGGAAATACATCTGTAGCCATGGAGGAGAGAGAGATTACAAAAATTATTCTTTAGAATATGTAGGAAATTGCAAAAGATATCAAGGAGATGAGATTTGAAAGACAGAAGGAATCACCTAAAGGGTTTCACCATGGAGAAATCTCTCGCACCTCACATTTGTGGTGGGAGAAAATAGTAGCACAACCTTCTTCACAATGCTCCAATATGCCCAAATTCCTATATTTGGAAGGGGAGGAAGGAGGGCCCTTGAGGAAAGAAACCCTTGGCAATTATTTTGTGGAATATGAATCTCAATCCCAAAGATTCAAGGAACATTTTAACTTTCAGGAGTTCTATTAGATCAAGGATGGTAGGATATCCTTCAATCACCATAAAAAGGGAGGGTACATGTAGAACTCAGATCTACACCGTATTTTGGGTAGATTATTTTTGCACTCTTATGATTGATCACCCAAATGCACAGCCAAGGTTTGGGTAGAGAAGTTGGATACTTATTTCAAAGTCAATAAAGTTTCAGAATTGGAGCCTATCAAAATAGCAATGCTGCACCTAGAGGGTGAGGCACATGAATGGTGGTTTCATGGGTTATCTACACTTGGGAATGATAGTATCACTTCATATTCAGAATTCACCCAAAGGTTGGTGGAGAGATTTGATCCTAGGGATCTGGAGGCACACGTTGTTGGGCTAACCAAGCTTAAGCAGTTGGGAGATTTATAAATCTATATCTCTGAGTTTCTGAAGCTTTCAGTCATCGTATCTGACCTCACTATGACTCGAAGAGTATGCATGTTTATTGATGGGATGGTTGAACCATTGCATGGGTTGGTGAAATCCACTAGACCAACTATGCTCCAAGAAGATATGGAGAAGGCTAGGGATTTGTAGCATGCTTTACCCAAGGCCAAAGCCCCCTTCCAGCAAAATATTTCCTCTTTCCCAAAGGAGAATCAAGAGAAGACATATATCGATAATGATCGGAGAGATATAAGGAAGAAATTTTTTTTTTCACTTGTCAGGGGCCATGAGTACCAAACCACCAATGTGTTGCAAGGAAAGCACATTTCATAGAGATATTTTCTGATGAGGAGAAGGAGACCAATTTTGTAGCAGCAAAAGGAGGTGCAACACCCACATGAGATGTAGTGAAGGCATTTGCTCCAAAGGGAGGGACTCTTGCAGCTTTGATAGGAGTTCCCAAGTATCTAATTTTGAGAGTTAGAGGCACTATTATGGGACAAAGAGTATAAATATTGATAGACAGTGTAGCTACGCATAACTTTATTGATACACAGTTGGTGCAAAGGAGGGGCATTCACATAGAAGACTTTGAGGGTTTCTCAATTTTGGTTCCAAAAGCTAGAACCATGCAGTGTGCCAAAAATGTTCCAGCATTAACCATCATTATGGGAACTTACACATTGACAGACCACTTCTTTGTGGTTGATATTCGAGACATCAATGTGATATTGGGTGTTTAGTGGTTAATCACGTTAGGGAATGTTTCCACTGATTGTGAAACCTTAGAGATGGAATGGACAGAAAAGGGGAGTGGTAAACATCAGAAAATCAATGGCATACACACCTATCCACCGAAAATTGTCTCAGCCCACAAAATGGAAGAATATTTAAGCAGAGGGGACATAGAATGGGTAGTAGAACTACATTTTTCAAAATTCGAAAGAAAGGATTCATTAGTACATCCATATGTACAATCTATTTTGGACCGATATTCTATAATGTTTGGAGATATTCCACCTGGGAGACCTCCTGAACGAGGTTTTGAGCACACTATTGAGTTGGAGCAAGGGATCCAAGTAGTGATCACCACACCCTATAGGCATCCCAAAGCCTATAGAGATGAGATTAAAAATTCCATTCATGAGCTTTTGGCTTTGGGACATATTCGACCTAGGACCAGTCCTTTTTCCTCTTCAGTGGTCTTGGAGAAGAATAAAGATGGCACATTGAGAATGTGCATTTATTATATAGCTTTGAACAAGAAGACCATGAAGAACATGTACCCAATTCCTAGGATCGATGAATTGATGGATGAACTAAGAGGGTCTAAGTATTTTTCCAAGATTGATTTGAGATTGGGGTATCATCAAATCAAGGTGAGGGATCAAGACTTCCCCAAGACAGCATTTCGATGTCACTATGGACATTTTGTGTTTTTGGTAATGCATTTTGGGCTAGCCAATGCTCTGGAAACATTCCAATCTTGCATGAACTATATCTTCCATGGTCACTTAAGGAAGTTTGTATTGGTATTTTTTGATGACATTTTTATTTAGAACCGCACATGGGAGGAGCATTTACAACATATTGAGGCAGTATTGTGCATTCTTAAGGAGTAGAAATTCTATGCTAAGATCTCTAAGTGTGAGTTTGGGCTCACAAAGATGCTTTATTTGGGCCACATAATTGGAGTGGATGAGGTGAGATTCCATGAAGAGAATATCCGTGCTATTAGAGATAGACCCGAACCAAAGAATGTCACAGAACTTCAGGGGTTTGTAGGAATCTGTACCTATTACAGGAAGTTTGTAAAAAGGTTCTCTCAACTAGCAGCACCACTTACATATATAACAACGAAGGGAGCATTTTGTTGGACAACCACAACACAAAGAGATTTTGATAAGCTCAAGGAGGTGATGAGTAGCTTCTCAGTATTGGTCCTACCTGATTTTACCCAACCCTTTGTGTTGGAATGTGATGCTTCGGGAGAAGGCATTGGAGCAATATTGATGCAAGGGGGACACCCCACAGATTTTGAAAGCCAAAATTTTCTGCCACATGAGAGGCTATACCCCATATATGATAAAGAGATACTAGCTATTATGCATGCTTTAGCCAAGTTGTGGAAATATTTGGTGGGAAATATATTCTGATTGAAGACTTATCATAATAGTCTCTGATTCTTTCTTGAGAAAAAGCATCTTTAGGAGAGGCAATAGAAATGGGTGAGCAAGACCCAAGCATATGACTTTGACATAGAATATTTCAAAGGGAAGAGTAATGTAGTGGCATATGCTCTATCTCGGAGGTCAACAACACTGTACTTGATGAGTATGGATGTAGATTGGAAGGCTCAGTTGTTAGTGGAATAATCCAAAGACCACTTGGCATGTGAGATCCTAGATGGATTCGTGATCGATGAGAGGTATAAAGTAATGGATGAGGTCATCTATTACCAAGATCAAGTCTTCTTGGCAAGATATTTTAAGCTCAAGAAGAAGATTTTGCAGCCATCACATCATTCCCCACTTGTAGGGAATCAAGGATTCACCAAGACATATCGGGCTATTTGGGAGAGATTCTCATGGAAGGGTCTCAAGGAGGATGTACTCAAACACATCAAGGAGTGCGTATTTTTCTAATAGAACAAAGGAGAGCACAACGATCCTATAGTATTATTACAGCCACTCCCTATTCTAGATGAGAAATGGGAGAGTATTTCCATGGACTTCATCACCGGTCTATCTACAGTTCAGGGTAAGGATTGTATCTTTGTAGTTGTTTATCAACTGACAAATTGTTCACATTTATTTGTTATTTCTACATGATATACTACATCATAGGTAGCCGAGCTTTTCTTCATAGATGTGTTTAGACTCCATGGTCTTCCAAAGACCATAGTCAGTGATCTAGATAGCTGCTTCATGGGTGGATTTTGGAAAGAGATTTTTTGGTTAGTGGGTACTGAGTTGACACCAAGTACCAGATATCACCCACAAACCGATGGATAGACTAAAATAGTGAACAAGTGGTTGGAAGGCTACTTGTGGAACTATGTTTTGGGGAAGTAGAGAGCATGGTTACGTTGGATCAATTTGGGGGAGTATTGCTACAACATAACTTTCCATATGTCTATTGGCATGACCCGATTTCGAGCCCTTTAGGGTATGATGCACTATCATTTTCTGATGTGATGTTAGGGGAAAGAAAATATCCTAGAGAAAATCAGGGGATTCAATAGAGTCAGTATCTACTCTGGGCCCTCAAGGACAACATTGCTACAACACAAAACCAATAGAAAATGTATGCATACCGTGGTCAGATAGAGAGGAAGTTTGAGGTAGATGATTTGGACTATCTTCATCTTTAGCAATATAGAAAATATACATTCAAGGAGAAAGGAGCTGAGAAGCTTAAATATCAGTTCTATGGACCATACAGGGTGATCCGTCATTTTGGAGAAGTAGCATATGAGCTAGAGCTTCCTGTTGGGAGCAACATCCATAAAATTTTTCATGTCTCATGCCTTAAGAAGGCCATTGGACAACATGTGGTTGCCACTATGGATCTCCCACATATTGATGATGAGGGCCATCTATTTTTGCAACCAGAGGCTATCTTGGATACTCGGGACATGCAGCTAAGGAGCAGGGTGATCAAAGAATATATGATTCGATGGAGGAATCTTCCCGATGAGGATGCCACTTGGGAGGGAGAGAATATTTTGCAACATCCTTATTTATTGTTGCTTGAGGACAAGTAACTTTTGGGAGGGGAGGACTGTAACATTCCCAATTAAATTTTAGCTAGTTGGAATATTATATGTTACTTCTATTTCCAGTCTAGAAGAATAAATGGGGTAAGGAGACCCTTAAATATCTTTAGTAGAAATTAAACACTTCTAGTGTGAATGTGGATCAGTTTGGATAGTAAAAATAAAGCCACCTTTTGTGTGAAAGGGAGAAATGCATGTAGACTAGACCAAGGTTGACCAAATCAACAACGTTGCCAAAGAAGATAGTGGAGTTAGTGGGAACAATGCAGTTTTGGAGGAGGAGTCTTTGCAGGGAAGAAACCTCATTAATGAGTGGGGCCAAGGGTGAGGAAGCTCACAGAGAATATAAGGGAAGGGATGGTATCCATGAGAGGCATTCAAAATATTTTTTATGTTTGAGTCTTATGACTTATTGCATGCTTTAGCTATTTAGCTAGGTTTTCTGTACTGTTTATTACAAGGGAATTTCCATGCGAGAATTTGTCACCCTTTCTTGGAGGACTTGGGAAAGCAATATGAGAGGAGTATTTTGAGCTTCTTTTCCACCATATGGCATTGGGACAAGTAGTCACATATATCCACAACACAGACTCCTTGAGGAACTGCGTTATTTTTCATGGTGTTGCAGTGGAAGGGTCAAAAACCCTGTTTATGAGCTAGTTTCCTAGTGAAAGGATCAACCTTTCAACCAGAAAGCTAGTAAGAAGTTACAACCATTTATTTGTATTTTCAGCTATATCTATGCAGAGATTTAGTAGGACAGTGTGATTCAGCCACATATCTACAATTTATACTTTTTATCTCTCATGCCTTTCAAGAAACCCTTGTCGGGTTATCTTGGGATTTTGTAAAAGAGACTAGATCACCATTTTTTAGCACTTTTGAGTAATATATCAGCAGATCCATTTTTTTTTCTATTTCTATAGCAGTAACCCTCAGTGGACTGCATTTTCATATGCTTCATAATTTCTGTGTTGCAATAGTCATGGGATTGTAGTGTTTTTGGGCTGTTTTGGGCTTGGGAGGCTTGTTTAACTAAGTTCGAATGATTTGTTTCTCATCCCATTGTATATTTGGTTGCTATGATAAATAAAATGATGGTTCCATGGGCATTTCTTGACTGTTATAATGCAATTTTTTGAATAATTCATTTTTCGTACTTATATTGTTGTTTTTCCTAAATAGGAATATTACAGATTTTTTTTATACAAAGCTTAATCTTTCGATCCCTGTGGAAGTTTTTCATAACATGTCCCAATTTAAGTTTGATGGTGAGGGTGAATTAAATATTCATGAAATTTTTTTTCAATTTGTCCATATTTTCCTTTCTAATGGAATACATTGCAAATATGCCATGTCTAGATTTCTCACCCTCATGTTTGAAGGTCATGTTAAGAGATGGTATCAGATGTTACTTGTTGCTTTAATGCATTCTTTCGTCTACCTTGTGAAGGGGATTCATAAAGAATTTTATAGGTATGATTTATGGGATGTTATTAAAATAATTAATCAACTAAGAATGAAGCCTAATGAGTCAATTGAGGATTTTTATGATCAGTTCCTTCAACTTTGTTATGAATTCCAGAGAGAAGACACAGAGTGGGATTTATTTAAACAAAATTTTAATCATTTAGTTAATATCTCTTTGAACGGTGTATATGAACCCCTTGATGTTTTTACTTCCACAACTCTTGTAAATCATGAGACACCTTGAACATCATAGGAGGAACCAATTCTCCTTTTATTCCTTATCCTCCTACTTTTCCTGTAACAATTCGGGGTCTCCTTGTGATAATAAAGTTGGGAAATATTAAAATCAAATTCCTAATCGATCTCTTCATCTTCCTTCCACTTTTCAAGATTCATATCTAATGGAAGAAACCCCATAATGGATCATAGAGCCTAGGGTGAGGGCTGATTCTTTCATTCCTCAAGATGACATTAGCACTCTTAGCAACAATCTTGAATTTAGTTCAATTGAAAGTGTTACTTATGGGTATGATGCGCTATCATTTTCTGATGTGATTTTTGGGGCAATAAAATCTCCTAGAGCAAACGAGTGGATTCAATAGAGTTAGGATATACTCCGGGCCCTCAGGGACAACATTTCTACAACACAAAACCAACAGAAAATGGATGCAGACCGTGGTTAGATAGAGAGGCAGTTTGAGGTAGATGATTTGGTCTATCTTCATCTTCAGCCATATACACAACCTACACTCAAGGAGAAAGGAGTTTAGAAGCTTAAACCTTAGTTATATGAACCATATAGGGTGATATGTCATGTTGGATAAGTAGCATATGAGCTGGAGCTTCCTGTTAGGAGCAAGATCCATAAAAGTTTTCATGTCTGATGCCTCAAGAAGGAAATTGGACAACATGTGGTTTCCACTATGTATCTCCCACCTATTGATGATGAGGGCCATATATTTTTTCAACCAGATGCTATCTTGGATACTCGAGAGAGGCAGCTAAGGAGCAGGGTGATCAAAGAATATCTGATTCGATGGAGGAATCTTCCTGATGAGGATGCCGCTTGGGAGGGAGAGAAGATTTTGCAACATCCTTCTTTACTGTTTCTTTAGGACAAGAAACTTTTGGGAGGGGAGGGCTGTAATATTCCCAATTAGATTTTAGCTAGTTGCAATATTATATGTTACTTCTATTTTCAGTCTAGAAGAATAAATTGGGTAAGGAGACCCTTAAATATCTTTAGTAGGAATAAAATACTTCCAGTGTGAATGTGGATCAATTTAGATAGTCAAAATAAAACCACCTTGGGCATGAAAGGGAGAAATGCATGTAGACTAGTTTAAGTTTGACCAAATCAACAACGTTTCCAAAGAAGAGAGTAGAGCTAGTGGGGAAAATGTAGTTTTGGAGGAGTCTTTGCATAGAAGTAATCTCATAAATGAGTGGGGCCAAGGGTGAGGAAGCTCACCAAGAATATAAGGGAAGGGATGACAGCCATGAGAGGCATTCAAAATATTGTTTATGTTTGATTATTATGACTTATTGCATGCTTCATATATTTAGCTGGGTTTGTTGTACTGTTTAGTACAAGGGCATTTCCATACGGGAATTCCCCACTCTTTCTTGGAGGAATTGGGAAAGAAATCTTAGAGGAGTATTTTGAGATTCATTTCCACCATTCGACATTGGGCCAAGAAGTCACCTATAGCTAGAACGTAGTCTCTTTGAGGAATTGTGTTATTTTTCATGGTGTTGTCGTGGAAGGGTTGAAAACCCTATTTATGAGCTAGTTTCATAGTGAAAGGATTAGCCTTTCACCCGGAAAGCTAGTAAGGAGAAGTTACAGCCCTTTCTTCTTCTTTTTAGCTATATTTATGTAGAGCTTCAGTAAGATAGTGTGATTCAGCAATAGATTTGCAGTTTATACGTTTTATATCTCATGCCTTTCAAGAATCCCTTGTTGGGTTATCTTGGGATTGTGTAAAAGAGACTAGATCTCCATTTTTCAGCACTTTTGAGTAATATATCAGTAGATCCATTTGTTTTTATATTTTTGTAGCAGTAACCCTTGTTGGACTGCATTGTCATATGCTTTAGAATTTATGTGTTGCAGCAGTCATGGGATTGTAGTGTTTTTGGGTTGTTCTGGGCTTGGGAGGCATGTTTAACTAAGCAGGAATGATTAGTTTATCATCCCATTGTATATTTGGTTTCTATGATACATAATGGATCCATGGCATGTTCTTGATTTTTATAACATAATTTTCTGAATAATTCCTTTTTGGTGCTTATATTTCTATTTTTCCTAAATAGGAATATTACAATTTTTTTTTATAAAAAGCTTAATCTTTCGATCCTTGTGGAATTTTTTCATAACATGTCCCAATTTAAGTTTGATGGTGAGGGTGAATTAAATCTTCATGAAAATTTGTTCCAATTTTTCCATATTTTCCTTTCTAATGGAAAACATTGCAAATATGCTGTGTCTAGATTTCTCACCCTCATGTTTGAAGGTCATGTTAAGAGATGGTATCAGATGTTACCTATAGCTTTAATCCATTCATTCAACTATCTTGTGAAGGGTATTCATAAAGAATTTGATATTTATTATTTCCGAGATGTTATTAAAATAATTAATCAACTAAGAATGAAGCCTAATGAGTCAATTGAGGATTTTTATGATCAGTTCCTTCAACTTTGTTATGAATTTCCGAGAGAAGACATAGAGTGGGATTTCTTTAAACAAAATTTTAAGCATTTAGTTCATATCTCTTTGAACGGTGAATCCAAACCCCTTGATGTTTTTACTTCCACGACTCTTGTAAATCATGAGACACCTTGAACATCATAGTAGGAACCTATTCTCCCTTTATTCCTTAACCTCCTCCTTTTCCAGTACCAATTCGGGGGCATCCTTGTGATAATAAATTTGGGAAATATGCAAATCAAATTACTAATCGATCTCTTCATCTTCCTTGCACTTTTCATGATTCATATCTAATGGAAGAAACCCCATAATGGATCATAGAGCCTAGGGTGAGGGTTGATTCTTTTATTCCTCAAGATGGCATTAGCACTCTTAGCAACAATCTTGAATCTGGTTCAATTGAAAGTGTTACTTATTCATGGGAAATATTTCATCCTGTATCATCTATATGCTATGACTTTGTGTATCATGATCTTCTTGGTCAATCTTCTCTAGCAACTTACTCTTCATGCTCTCTTGATTTTCAAGTTTTAGTTCAAATTGTGATAAGATACAAGGAAGTCACATTACACCGGTTGAATAGGAGGAAAATGAAGACACTATTGATCCCTCTTCCATTTTTCAAAATCCCCCATGTCAAGACAATGTGCTTTCATTCTTAGATGATTTTCAATGAGCTAATATAACTAGTGAATCAAATTCAATCAATTATTTCAACCAACTTGGGAAAAAATCTTTCTGATGATGATGATTTTTCAGATGTGTGCAATCATGACCGCCCAAGCGCATCTACTAATATTTTAGTTTCTCATGAAAATTTTAGTTTAGATCCAGAACATGATTTCGGTTAAAGAAGATGTTTTTATCGAAACTTCATCTTCATCCCACTTTCCCTTGTGCTCTACCATTCACAATGGATCTACTTGCAGTGGAGATATTCCAATCTCTCCAAGTCCTTCATTTGATGAGTCAAATTATCAATTGACAAAAGGTGGTAACATTATCCATGATGTAAATGAACACAATCAAATCATTGAGTAAATTTCCCATCCCTCATCATCAATTCTCTTGCATGAAGATAAATATTCAAATAAACTTTCTCACAAAATTTTCTTGATTCATTCATCTTCAAATTTGTGATTAGAACAATCTTTCGATTTGAGTAACCTAGTTTTTGATGTTGAAAAATCTGGTCAAATCGGTGACAGAGATGGCTCACATCTGGTGAGTAGCAGTCTTATTGAAACCAATGGTACTAGCTATCCTCACACCATGCAAAATTTGGTTCAGTCTTTAAAATGCGATTTTACAATCATTGAATGTTTTGGTACTTGTCAGCAAGTCGAGGCACCTCAACTTCCATTGATGGTTATGTTAGGATCTCGTGACTCTGGTAATCCCCCTGAAATAAGTCATATCTGGTTACTCTCACACAATCCTTATATTTGCATGGTTTGACTCGATGTAAATTTATTTTCGAAATATGTTTAGTATTTATGATGTGATTTTTCAAAATTTCAAGATTTTACTTTTGATCGGATTCAAGAATCTTCTTTAGTTGATTCATCTTCATGTAAATTTGTTGCAGCAAACTCAAGTTTGGAATGTGTATCCCTCATAAATTCATGGAAATTTGAATTTGACCACCTCAAATATAATATTTGGTGAAGGATTTATATCTATCATATTTATTTCATCATGAGCAGCTCCTGTGTTTTCTTGTGGACAACATATCACGAATACTATTCTTCATCACATCTAAAATCCACTTGAGTGGATATGAATGCATGAGTTATTGTGCGAATAAAATTCTTCTTTATTCATTGTATTCTTACAGGTATCATGTGTTTTTTGTACTAACATTCATTTTCACTTCTTTTGATGATTATGGTGATAGTGCAATGCATTACCATCTACAAAGAAATAGTTTGTTGCATTCATCCTGTGAAGGAGATGATTCTATTATTCAATGAATTTGTGAAGATGCTCAAATTAATATATATTTTTTATTTTATAACTGAGAATATCATGCGAAAAAACAATCCATCTGTTCATGATATTTAATGTCATTTATTTTATCATTTTCCCACCAGTATATCTAATGATATTTGCTTCACATCAATTTATTTATGGTTTATCTCACCATTCATATACTTTTCAAACAACTTGGGAACTTAAGTCTTTGTTGATGGTTATGTCAGGTCCTCACTATCTTGAAAATCCTTCGGAATATGATTAGATCCATTTTCCCTTACAATATTCTCATCCTGATCCCACACTTTTAATTGAAAATTCATCTTTTCAAATATTTCATCATTCTCAAGAGGACTGTTTCGAGTTTCATTATCCAATCGTTGAATGGTTGGAGAGATCTTACTTGGAAAGCTCCATTGTAAATAACAAGTTTCGGGATTTTATTATGCTTACTAAGTAGGATGACATAAAATAATGTACATTGTAATATTCCCAATTAGCTTTAAGCTAGTTGGAATATTAAATTTTGTTTTTTCTTCTTAGTTAGAAGAATATGATGGTATGGAGACCCATAAATCTCCTCAGTAGGAATAAAATCACTCCTAATGTGAATGTAGATCATCTTAGTGGCTTGATTAAGCACCCTTGTGTGTGAAAAGGGGCTGGAGCATGTATACTGGGTCAAATTTGACCAAATCAACAACGCTGGTATGGAAGGAGTGGCATTCATTGAGGGACAACGCAGTTTTGGAGGGAGACTCCATGCATGGAAGTAGTGGCTTTAATGAGTGGGGCCCAAGGTGAGGAAGCTCACCAAGCATATAAATAAGGGGATGGTAGCCATAGAAGGAATTTTTTTATTATTATTTTGATATGGTATGTATGACTTGTTTCTCTCTTCAGATGTTTAGCGAAGACTGCAGTGTTGTTTAGCACAAGGGTGTTTGCGAGTGGGAATCCCACCTTCATCCTCAGGGGAATTCGAGTGCCCACTCAAGAGAAGTATTTGCACTACATTTCCACATTCTAACATTAGGCCAAGTTCCATATTTCTACTACAATGCAGTTTCTGAAGAGGGTTGTGCTATGTTGCAGGGTGCAACAGTGGAGAATTTATTTGGGTGATTTCTAAGCTAGATTTCAATCAAGGAAGGTTTCCTTCCATTCAGAGGCCAACTAAGAAGGCCCTTGAGCTTATTTGTACCATTTTGAACCAAGCCACATTATTATTAGCCCCTACAACATAGTTTCAGTCTTGGACTGTGTTATTTTAGGAAGGATTTGTAGGGGTGGTTTCAGTACACCATTAGGGGAGATGGATTTCCATTGAAGGGATCAACCTTTCACCTGGAGATTCTATTGGGAGGAGGCTTCATTCTATGCTACATCAGATCAGCCACATTTTTCAAGTTTTTGATTTTTAGTGAATCTTTAGCCCTAAGGCTTTGGTTCACCATTTGTATTTTGGTGTATTTTCCAAAAACCCTCTTGGGTTCTACTTGGGGGTTGACATAAAGCCTTGATATTAATGTGTATTATCTCTTGAGGCATACATCAGCCATTTTATATCATTGTATGTTCATATGTTGTAGCTATGCTCATCAGGACTACGCTGTAGTAGCTCTCTGACATTTTGGTATGGTAGCAACACCTCACTTTTGAGGGTTTTATTCATTGGAGGCTTGTTTGCTCTTATTGTATGATTTGTGCCTCACTTTATTAAATTATTTTGCTACTGATATGATTAATGAAATGAATCCATATTGGTTTCCTTTGTTGATGTGATGCTATACACTAATATTTCCATTTTTATGTCCTATATTACTGCTTTCCCATATTTGGGAACATTACAGTGGTATCAGAGCATAGTCTTGGCTCAACCTGTGCATCTTAAGCCAATATGTCATCAGAAGAAGGAGATCCTCTCACAGATAGAGAGAAGATGTATATCAAAAGAATAAATTGGAGATATGATTATACAAATGATAAAGAAGACAAGGGAAAAATTCCCATATCAGGAGAGGATGATGAAAAGGAGTTCCCTAAGCTTCTTCTTCAAACTATACAAGACATTGCAAGAGAAATAAAGGAGATGAGGATGGATAGACACAAAGAATCCCCTAAAGGGTTTCTACATGGAGAAGGCTCTGACATTTATCATCACTAGAGTGATCAACCAGTGAAGCAACAGGTTTCCCAAAGCTTTGCAAAGCCTACATTTTTAGGTGCAGGAAATGGAGGGTTTCAAGAACAAGAAATTCTGGAAGATTATTTTCTTGAGTATGAGTCTCAATCTCAGATATTCAAGGACCATTTGAGCTTTCAAGTGTTCTATCATATGAAGGACAATAGGAGACCCCAATATCACAATAGAGGTGGAGGATTCATACAGAATCATGATCTTCACTAGAATATGGGCAGATATTTCTTACCCACTTTTGATGGGTCATCAAAATTCACTGCGAAATCATGGTTAGAGAAGCTATACATATACTTCCAGTTGAGCCAAGTACTGGAGATGGAGGCCATCAAAATAGTAGCACTGCACCTTGAGGGTGAAGGACATGATTGGTGGTTTCATGGAATTTCTACATTGGGTCATGCCAATGTGACTTCATATTCATAGTTCACAAGGAGGTTGGTGGAGAGGTTTGATCAAAGAGACCCGGAGGCAACTTTCATTGGGCTAGCTAAGCTCAAACAATCAGGTAATCCATAATTATATTTCTGAATTTCTAAAACTTTCTGTTATGGTTCCTGATTTATCTATAGCAAGGAGGGTTTATATGTTTATTGATGGGATAGAAGAACCTATGCATGGGTTGGTTAAATCTACCAAACCCCATACCCTTCAAGATGCCATTGAAAGTGCTAGAGATCTACAAGATGCCTTTCCCAGAGCAAAGGCAACATTTCATCGAAAGCCCACTTTCCCATCAAAGGGGAAAGATTAGAAGGCTCATTCTTCAAAGGAGGGCTAAAAAAAAGTACCTCTTAGTGATGATGTCTGAAGAGAATTAAGGAGAAGGAAGCTTTGATTCACATGCCAAGAATCATGGGCACCTGGGCATATATGTGCAATGGGGAAGGCACACTATATAGAGGTATTTTTAGATGATGAGGAGGAATATGAAGAGGAAGCAGAAGCAGGTCACAGTGCTGGGATATTAGGAGAGGATCCACCAACACCAGGAGGTGGGAATGGAGCATTTGCTCCAATTGGAGGGGCCCTTGCATCATTGAGAGGAGTACCCAAATACTTAACCTTGAGGGTTTGAGGCTCCATTCAGGATTGGAGGGTTTTAGTTTTGATTGATAGTGGGGCTACCCACAAATTTATTAATTCCCAACCAGTGCAGAGGAGGGAAATACCCACTGATGATTTTGAGGGATTTTCAGTTTTGGTCCCAGGAGCTAGAACTATGCAGTGCATGCATTATGTTCCATCTTTATCTGTCACCATGGGGACATATACATTGACTGATCAATTTTTTGTGGTTGACATACCCAACACCAATGTGATATTGGGTTTATAGTGGTTAATTAATTTGGGGAAAGTCACCACAGATTGGGAGACTTTGCAGATGGAATGGATGGACAAAAAAAGTGGCAAACATCAGATGAATAGGGGCATGCACACATATTCCTCACAGACAACTTCTACATAGAAAACAAAGCTATATTTACATAGTGGAAGTAGGGACCTAACAGTCCTATCAGTTATGCAGATGAATTTGGCCAATGAGACATTACTGTTTAGTGGCATTCTACCTGGGAGGCCACTTGATCAGGAGTTGGTGAGAAATGTCTCACAAAATGTTGCACCACTCATATATCTAGGAGGAGTGGGAAAATTGGGAGGTCATGGTACAACGCAAAGATTCTTGGGTAGGCTCAAGGTGGAGGGAGACATTCTCCCAATATCATCATTACCCACTCTCACCCCACATCTTACGCTGAGAGAGGATGCTACAGGGATGGAGGATGGAACTCTCATGGTGCAAGGAGACTACTCCTTGACTTTGGAGGCTCAGAAGATATTCTCACTTGGGGAGAAATATTCCACACATGGTAAAGTATGGTGGCCACTCATGCATACATTGGCCCGATTCAGGAATATTTGGATGTGTGATAACTTCCCATGGAAGACTAACCCCAAAAATATTCAGCCTTTAATTGAGCATGAGAAGCTACAAAAGGAGTAGCAGAGGGAGGATAATAACATCCCGGTAGGTGACTTTGGCATGGGAGATGTCAAAGAAAGGGGCATCCACATGAAAAATTCTTTACATGATAGATCATCAGTGTTGTCACTATGGAGGATAGATCCTTATTGGAAATACCGACTATTGGTGAATTATTCCAAGGATAATTTTACATGCATGATACTTAATGACCAGCTATTAGATGAGGGATATTTAGTAAGGGATGGGGTAATATACTATCATATTAGGATCTTCTTATATAGAGCATCCAAGCTCAAGGAGAAGTTGCTACAAGCATCACATGAATATTATCTCTTCAACCACACTTATTCCATGAGAGCATACCATACCATCATGGAGGGATTTAATTTAGAAGACTTTGAAGAGGAGATATATTAGCGTTTTACGAGATGCATGGATCATGTGGAGATGGAGGATAGAAATAGCTCTTTGATGGAGTTATCAAATCCACCTCTTTCCTCTTTGGGAATGAGAGGGGCCTTATCTATGAGCCACTCCATTAGTGTGATCAAAGTATATGGTAAGGATCATGTTTTTGTGCATAATGATTTTCTAGATGATTATTTGCATTCCTTTATCATACATGTGCAGGCCATTCCTTATAAACTTCATGGTCAACTTGGTGCCATAAAAAAATTTGAGCATGGCCACTCCCTAGGAAGATATAGGGAGATGACATATCTTTTAGGGTGTAATCCATTGGCACCAAAAATTACTCACCTTCTCCAAGTATGTGATAAGACTATGGAAGAAAAAAAGTGGTGGGGAAACCACTTATTATATCATGTTTTGAGGCAGTTAGGAGACATACTGCACTGGTTCCACATGTGGGACTATGATGCTCCTCCAGGATTACATATGGTGGCTTATTTATCCTTGGTTATGATCCCATACATTGATGATGTCCTTATTCTTATTGTGGGAATGGTTGGAGGAAGGATGAAAGGATTGAATATGCCCATTAGGAGTGAGATGTTCCCTGTTTCTTATGCTTCATGTTTTAGGGAGAACATTGGGCAAACCATGATTGCTACATTGGATCTTTTCTTTCCTTATGACGTGAGTCATTGGCATCTCATGAGTACTTGGGAGTAGCATTTCATGGAGGGATTGATTGGGAGAAACTTGGTATATGAGGAGAACTTATCACATGAAGGTGTCACCAAGGAAGGAGGAGAAGAGTCGAAACACTCACCTTTACAGTTTCTTGAGGACAAGAAACATTTGGGAGGGGAGGACCAAAATATTCCCAATTATATTTAAGCTAGTTGGAATATTAAATTTTGTTTTTGCTTCTTAGTTAGAATAATAAGAGGGTATGGAGACCCATAAATCTCCTTAGTAGGAATAAAATCACTCGTAATGTGAATGGATGTCATCTTAATGGCTTGCCTAAGCACCTTTATGTGTGAAAAGGGGTTGGAGCATGTAGATTGGGTCAACTTTGAACAAATCAATAACACTAGTATGGAATGAGTGGCATTCATTGAAGGACAACACAGTTTTGGAGGGAGACTCCATGTATGGAAGTAGTGGCTTTAATGAGTGGGGCCCAAGGTGAGGAAGATCACCAAGTAGATAAGGAAGGGGATGGAAGCCATAGAAGGCATGTTTTGATTATTATATTGATATGATATGTATGACTTGTTGCTCTCTTCTGCTGTTTTGCAGAGACTGCAGTTTTGTTTAGCACAAGGGTGTTCCCGAGTGGGAATACCACCTTCATCCTCGGGGGACTTTGAGTGCCCACTCAAGAGAAGTATTTGTACTAAATTTCCACATTCCGACATCAGGCCAAGCTCCATATTTCTACTACAATGCAATTTCTGTAGATGGTTGTGCTGTGTTGTAGGGTGCAATAGTGGATAATTGATTTCGGTGATTTATAAGCTAGATTTCAGTGGAGGAAGGTTTCTTTCCATTGGGAGGCCAGCTAAGAAGGCCCTTGAGATTATTTTCAGCATCTGGCACTAGGCCACATTATTATTAGCCCCTACAGTGCAGTTTTAGTCTTATACTATGTTATTTTATGGAGGAGTTGCAGGGGTGGTTTCATTACACCATTTGGGGAGATGTTTTTCTAATGAAGGGATTAGCCTTTCACCTAGAGAGTCTACTGGGAGGAGGCTTAATTCTATGCTACATAAGATCAGCCACATCTTTCTGGTTGTTGATATGTAGTGAATCTTCAACCCTAGGGTTTTGGTTCACCATTTTTATTTTGGTGTATTTTCTAGAAACCCTCTTGGGTTCTATTGGTAGGTTGACATAGAGCCTTGAGCTTCATGTCTATTATCTCTTGAGGAATATATCAACCATTTTATATCATTGTATGTTCGTATGCTATAGTTATTCTCATAATTACTACAGTGTAGCAGCTCTCTGACATTTTGGTATGGTAGCAACACCTCACGTTTGAAGGTTTTATTCATTGGAGGGTTGTTTGCTCCTATTGTATGATTTGTGCCTCACTATATTACATTATTTTGATGCTGATATGATTAATGAAATGACTCCATATTGGTTTCCTTTATTTATGTGATGCTATACATTGCTATTTCCATTTTTATGTCATATATTATTTCTTTCCCCTATTTTGGAATATTACATACAATCACAAGACATTTTGAGTTTTTTTTATTATGGATTCCGTAAAAAAGGTGAGCGTGTGAACTTTTTAGAAGTAGGGGTTGTGACACATCTTTTTTCCCATAGACAAGACCTCATTTTTTTATGCAAGTTTTTTACACATTAATTTTCCACCGTGCTCATTTTCCCATCCTTGATCCTGAAATGCCCCGTGACAGATCCTATGCAATGTTTCCACCATGAAGAAATATGATAATACATCCCCTGACGATTCGAAGAAAACTACCTTGGAAGATTACTGAAGAAAACTGGTCAAATTCCTAGTTTCCCGGGTCAACTCTTTTATTTGTGTCATTCTTGCGTTAATTTCATATTCACAATTCTAGATTAATTGTCAGTGCCCTTATTTCTTGGAAAACTGCATTGATCCCTTTCTGGCAGTGTTTCCTCAAATGAAGGAGAAGCTTCTATTAGGGTCCTATAATTTATAGGATCCCAAGGTGATTGAGTATTTTATCTTAGTAATCTTATATTGTAAATAATTTTCAATATGAAAATGATTTCTAATATATATATATAGATATATATAAGAAAATTAAAAGAGGGTATATCTAAAAAAAATGAATAAAAATAAAATTTAAAAAATAATAAAAAGGAAATCATAACCCCACAAACGAAAATAACATTGAAAGTGTTGCAAATTCAAATGCCACTACTGATAGATAGTTTTATTTATGTTAAATGAAATAATATGGTGTGAATCTTGTTTAAAATTCCACAATGAATAGTTATTTGTTTAAACCATACAACTTAATCATGGGTGAAGAATTTTGAATTTCTGTAAATTAGGTGAGAGAATAAAGATTTACAAAACAGTATAATCTTTGTAAATCAATAGTTAGGTAGAAAATGACATTGATTCAACTATTTAATCTGAATCAATAGGAGAAATAAGTGATAGGATATAATAGATCTTTCATAAAAAAAAGAGAATATGGGTTTGCTAGTCTAAATGCACCCCTAGAAGAAATAAAAAATGTTAGTTTAGAAAAAAATAATTTAAGTGCGAAAGGGTAGGTAGAAGTGTTTTGAATTTGAAAAGGATTAAAATTCTATATCCTAAGTTTGAATTTCATTATGCCTTTGGTGCATAAAGGGGTATATTACATAAAAATTTCTTTATCCTAAGTTTTGAGGTTCATTAAAGCATTAAGCACATAAAGTATATATGTGATTTATTCAGGTTTTATCCTAAGTTTCAACCCAAAAACAAAGTCACTACCCAACAAAAAGTCCTATCACATGTTGTTAAATAGCCTGTCGGTATCTGCCTCATGATCTGCTTGCTCCCCCAATCAACGACCCTTATTAACTTTCTCCCCCCCTCTCCATCCTAGCTTTACCTCCTAGGGGGGGCGGTCTGAAAAAATGTTGTTTCTCCGCCCGGTCCCACTACCACGTGGCCACCCGTTCATGCTTCGCACCCCCCCAAGCCTAAACCACTAACCACCCACCACCACCCCCCAAGAAAACCACTTCCCCCTCATTCTATTACCGTCATATGTACCCATAACCTCCGACATTACCATTTCTCCATGTTGTTGAGCCGTTACCAATCAAAACGCTCCCTGGGGTGTTTTATCCGTTGAACATTTAATTAATATTGGATGATCGTTAATCCAAAAGACCCATGCCATTTACAACAGAAAACCTATATTTGCTATATAAACCCTGCAATCAATCTTTTGTACCCTCACTGCTACATTCTCTCTACAAATAGAATTGTTTTACAGGTTTTAAATTGTGTACAGTATTTATCATATGATCTGTTTGCAACCAAGTGACAACACCTTCATTTTCTTCTTCAACCAATCATAAAGCTGGTACATGTTCTCGGTAACCCTGTTAATCCCAATCCCAAAACAAATATTCAGCATTAATTATGCCTCCTAAAAATAAAAACATGGAGGATCCTTTCAATCCTTTGGTCCACCCTCCCATAGACTTAGATCACATTCCTCTAGCAGATAGGGACTATAAGATAAATGAAACACTATCATAATTTGAAATGTTTGAACTATATTGCTCGCTCGAGGATAAATATATTGATAAATCAGATGAGATTGGACTCTAGAATTCCAATCTCCCTCGTTATATATTCCCTCACAACTTTCATGCCCCTAAATTCATCAGAAAGTGCCAAGCCTATTACATTCCCAATCAAAGAGCCATCATTGCCCCTCCTGGTGAAATACTTTTCACCATCACTACCCAATCAATAGACCAATTGATGCAAGCTCCCTCTTTGGAAAATAACACTCCTTTCTCCTTAGAAGCCTTCATTGAAATTTACCAAAATATCAATTTTTCTATAAGAGCTAGGATCTTTGACAAATTTCTACATGAAAATACCCAATTTCCAAAGAAAAACCCTCCATACCCTTCCTACATCTTCCCTGATCAAGCTAAAAATATAATAACAATAATTTTAAACATCCTTGGTTATTATTATGATCAATGGGTAGATGAACCCATTTTAAGTTTCCTTTATATATTTTCCATAGATAGAATACCATCTATTATTTTGAATTTCAGCCAATTCCCGGAAAACAATATTCATGAGCAGTTTCTCAAGTTTTAGACTGGAGAAGTGTTTAAATACTCTTCCATTTTGGTATATATGTTTTTATATTAAGTATGAGGGGTTTCCGCAGTGCATTATATTAGATATAATTTTTGGGATTCAACTGCGTTAATTAAATCATTCATCTATGACCATTTCCATGAGAGGTAGTCATAACTGACTGATTTCTCATGATTTTTGAATAGTCCACTTAGCACTCATTGCATCGGGTGATGCTCATGGGGGTGAAGAAGTGGGATTGAAACTAGTGAAATGAATTTTTGGGATGGGTGACCTCCCGGGAAGTCATGGTTACCAGGTGCAAGCCCCGAAAGTGATCATTGATACTATGTGATTCATTTCACTAGTTCCAATCCCAGTTCTTCACCCCTGTGAGCATCACCCGATGCAATGAGTGCTAAGTGGACTATTCAAAAATCATGAGAAATTAGTCAGTTACGACTACCTCTCATGGAAATGGTCATAGATGAATGACTTAATTAACACAGTTGAATCCCAAAAATGATATCTAATATAATGCACTGCGGAAACCCCTCATACTTAAATACTAAGAGTAAAGGGATCTCTTCTTGAATGGTTCATGAGGCATAATAGTTTCTAAGGTTTTTCAAATGGGGTAGCAAGCTAAGTGGGCTTGATTGTGGGGAAAAGTCCATAGTTAAGTGCGCTTGAGCCAGAGGAGTTCTAGGATGGGTGACCTCCCGGGAAGTCTTGGTTACCGGTTGCAAGCCCCAAAAGTGATGATTGATGCTATGTGATTCATTTCACTAGTTTCAATCCCACTTCTTCACCCCTGTGAGCATCACCCGATGCAATGAGTGCTAAGTGGACTATTCAAAAATCATGAGAAATTAGTCAGTTATGACTACCTCTCATGGAAATGGTCATAGATGAATGAATTAATTAACGCAGTTGAATCCCAAAAATCATATCTAATATAATGCAATGCGGAAACCCCTCATACTTAAATACTAAGAGTAAAGGGATCTCTTCTTGAATGGTTCATGAGGCACAATAGTTGCTAAGGTTTTGCAAATGGGGTAGCAAGCTAAGTGGGCTTGATTGTGGGGAAATCTCCACAGTTAAGCGCACTTGATCCAGAGGAGTTCTGGGATGGGTGACCTCCTGGGAAGTCCTGGTTACCAGGTACAAGCCCCAAAAGTGATGATTGACGCTATGTGATTCATCTCACTAGTTTCAATCCCACTTCTTCACCCTCGTGAGCATCACCCGATGCAATGAGTGCTAAGTGGAATATTCAAAAATCATGAGAAATTAGTCAGTTACGACTACCTCTCATGGAAATGGTCATAGATGAATGACTTAATTAACACATTTGAATCCCAAAAATGATATCTAATATAATGCACTACAGAAACCCCTCATACTTAAATACTAAGAGTAAAGGGATCTCTTCTTGAATTGTTCATGAGGCACAATAGTTGCTAAGGTTTTGCAAATGGGGTAGCAAGCTAAGTGGGCTTGATTGTGGGGAAAACTCCAGAGTTAAGTGCACTTGATCCAGAGGAGTTCTGGGATGGGTGACCTCCCTGGAAGTCCTAGTTACCAGGTGCAAGCCCCAAAAGTGATGATTGATGCTATGTGATTCATTTCAATAGTTTCAATCACACTTCTTCACCCCTGTGAGCATCACCCGATGTAATGAGTGCTAAGTGGACTATTCAAAAATCATGAGAAATTAGTCAGTTACGACTACCTCTCATGGAAATGGTCATAGATGAATGACTTAATTAACGCAGTTGAATCCAAAAAATGATATCTAATATAATGGACTGCAGAAACCCCTTGTTGGAGAGATAAATCCCCTCTGCGGACAGAGGTGATCCCTACTAGCGCAGATAAGGTCTAGCAATAACCAAGTCACGCTAAGATGCAAGTTCCTAATTGCAAGAGACCAAGATGTGACAAGAGGCCTACCTTAAGTCCTACGCTGACGTCGTTTGTGGAGAATATGGCGCTTCCATCCCTCACTTTGGCAGATCACAATTCTTCCGCTAGGCGCGTTCAAACACCTACACATACACGAAGAAACAACAAAAAAACAAGCATAAAACCTAATACATGCAATTATCTATCAGTCATAGAAGATACAACTCATAATATAAAACATGAACATCTGAGTGGAACCATAATTGAAGTTGCTTATTATTAATCAGAACAAAGAAAGATACAACCTAAGCTTTGACACTAGATCTTCCTTTGGCGGGTCGACAGAGGAGTACATCTTGGTAAAACTCGTCGGGAAAAGGACAAGTCTCTCTCTCTTCGGCCATCTGAAGATAATCTCCTTACAATTGATTCAGCTCTATTCAAGCTACCAAGACTACTTTTCTCAACCATTCAATCCCTTCATCAATGGAAGATGGCTATATTTATATAGGAGAGGAAGAGGTTGGGGATCCCTAAAATAGTGGAAGGGAGGCGTTATCCCTTGGGAGGCTCCCCATAAGGTGGAAACAAGAGGCCAAAGGAGGAAGGCCGTGGTTATTCAGTCGAAACCACTCCTCATGAATCATCCATGAAGTTGTTGTAATCGAAACTTCGCCTCTTTTTAAAAAAAAAATTTCATAAGAAGATTGGCGCAGGTGCTTAACTGGGAGAGAGCGCCAACTAGCATGAGATTAATGTTAATTTTCCTCATTGGCGCGAGGACATAACAGGCTACTAGTGCCAAGGAAAAAAAAGGTGTTTTTAGGGGTCTGCTTAGGAAATGATCAACAGAAGGAATGTTGTCCTCATGGAAAGGGATGTAATGATGGTATTTGCAAGGGATGACACTACTTTATGATCACATAAACGACCCTCCAATGGGAGATATGGGGATTTCAGGGAGGGTGATAAATTATTGTGTAACAGATGCCCCCTAAAGCATGAGGCTTGAGAGAGAGAGAGGGGTGAAATGCTTTACGAGAATGTGTCCAACTGAAAACAATGTCTTCGAAAAACCTGCGTAGACAAGTACAAATGATATCTCAAATACATGATATATATGTGGTATGGGCGCAGCCATCCGTAATGGAGTATACAATAATCAAGATCCAAGGCATGGACGCAGCCATCCAATAAGGATCGATAAATAGACTCAAGTATGGTCGCAGCCATCCAATCAATGAGTCATATAACCAATCATAATAATCCACAAAATCACAGCCTGGATTTTAACAGACAAAATCCAGGGTCTTGCGCTCCATCTCGACTCGAACAGAGTACAAGTCCTAGCATGTGAATAAGTGAGCTGAAGTCGAACATGTAGGAACATCGTCTTATTACCAGCCAATGATGAAAGCTGTTAATAGACGCGAGAGGAACCACCAATAATGACAATGGCCCTCAAGCTACTATAGGTACAATCCACGGAGTGTGAACAGTGAGATGGTGTCGAACATCTACAGAATCATCCGATCAAAGGTCAATGATGAAAACCTTATGTCGAATGTGAAGAACCTACCATTGAGGTATGCAGGCTCCAAGGTACTAGAAGGGAGTCTCTAGATCAACTTCCTGGATAATGAGCTGAAGTCAACAGGAAGTGACCTTTATCGAAGGTGGGCCATAGTGCTTCCCACATCATCAACGCGAGACAGAGGAATAATGTTTGTGAATCAGGATTAGATGAGAATCAGAGGAAGGTTGAAACTTGCAGAGGTCAAATTCTCTTGAACATATCGGTGGCACGACAGTGGATTTGGCAGTATTTGACATCAAATGATCAGAGGTCATGATGATGAGGCAAAGAGCAGATGAGAGGTCAAAAAGGATTACCCAAACCCATAGAGGCAAACAGAGAATGAGATGAGATGTCCCCAACCCGACACGAATGTAGACAAGTTCCATGTTCAAGAGCGACATACTGCCGACGACAATACTGATTCCATTTTCCCCACCATTTTTGGTGAGTACCCCAATTATTTTTGAAGACAAGCTTGAAGGGTATAGCATATGCTTTTAATATAAGTTCATCCTTCGGACGAATCCATCCTAGTACATTTAACGAGCCCTAGGAAGGAGGAACTCGAACATCATCATTACGACTAAATCCAATGTCATCAGGGTTTAACGAGTCTGACAAAGGAAGAACTCAGTGTCTTTTCATGTTTAGAGAGTTTGAAAAGATAGAGGAAAAGTAAACTCCAACATTCTGTTTTCGTAAATAGTTCCTCAGATCCGAAAAGGTAGAAAACTATGTCTGAGAAAACCTCATAGTCACGATAGGCTAGGGTATTCCTTTTTCGTAAATAATCTATCCCAACCCGAAAAAGGAGTAAACGTATACTGGGTAGATGTCGTTTCGCAACCAATTTAATGAGCTAAAAACGACAAGCAACTCGAAAATGTTTTCATGTTTAGAGAGTTAGAAAAGAGCTGAAAGTTGACTCCTCCTGGAGGAACGAGTGGTATAAACGGTAGAAACTGGTTCCGGTGATGGTGGAACTGCTCAGAAAAAGTAAAGTTTAAGAGGCTGGCTAACAAGACCACTCATCATAGTGGTTCCTCAGGAATGGGTAAAACAACCAAGTGAAGACATATGATCGGAAAAGAAAATAGTGACGATGGAGTGAGAAAACCAAGGCTCATCTAGAAAAAGTAGGCTGATAAAATGGCAATCACAAGAGGTAAAATGGGAATGGTTTAATTTTTACACAAGCTTGAAATCATAAAAATCTGCTTGAAGTTGGTTTCATTTTTACACAAGCTTGAAACAAAGATAAACTATGCTTGAAATCGGTTTCATTTTTACAGAATCTTGAAACGAAAACAAACTATGCTCGAAATAGTAAGCATGCCCCCAGCATGGTGACTCAATTCGAGATACATGCCCCCCAAGCTTCAATCCATATGAACAACAGATGGAGTGAAGGTTCAAATTAGGAGATCAAGAGAAAGACACGACTGGGATTTCACGAGATCTTAGCAAACACTCAAATTGAACAGGAAAGTGTTTCATTGTTTTAACGAGGTTGACACATTAAAAGAACTATCCTCAGGACACCTTGTTTCATGGTTTAAGGAGCTTGTCACAAGACAAGGAACTCTACTCTGACAACCTTGTTTCATTTTTTAAGGAGCTTGACATAAGATAAGGAACTCTGCTTCGGCAACCTTGTTTCATTTTTTAAGGAGCTTGACACAAGACAAAGAACTCTGCTCCAGCAACCTTGTTTCATTTTTTAAGGAGATTGACACAAGGAAACGAACTGTGCTCTGACGACCTCATCATAATGAATATGAAGTCATGGCTTCCAAAAGTTATACACTGGATGGGAGAACAACATCTCGAAAATCAGGACCCAATGCCCCCAGCACACTATGCACGACAGCATCATCACTGAGTACAGGCACGGGGTAGGTAGCCACATAGTTGACTTGCGGTGGGGTAGATACAATGGGTGGATAAAAACTAGGAAGGGATGATAGCAGGCTAGCTACCCCATCAGGACCAAAGAACGAAAGCTGATCAATAGTCGCGATCCATCCTTCATGTGGAAAGCAGACCACACGAAAAAGGGAGGAGACAAGTGCTCCCATGGCATAGGTGTAATTGTGCCTCAAGAGCAGATTGAAATCGAAGGGGCCTGGAACAACCATCACGTCCATATGGATGGTTTTACTTCCCAAAGTAACAGGCAACTTCAGAAGGATCCCTAATGGTTGGTTAGTTCTTCTGTTAAACTCTAACAGATTCTGCGTAACAGGCACAAGCGGTGGCAAACCGAAAGCTTGCCAAGTAGTTGAGGATAGAACACTAATAGATGTGCCTTAATCTATAATATTTCTAGGTATGAACAGACCAGAGGTTTGTACCATTATCTCTAAATGCACATAAGATGGAAGGCGGTATCCTGCAAATCTAATCCAATCAAAGGAAGCAACCAAACTACTCTAAGGGGCTACCATCGAACCGAGATGGTCTTCCCCTGGTGTTACGGAAGAAGAAGGAGCATCCTCCATGACCTCCATCTCGAAGGTGGGAGGGGAATCCTCTGGGACCTATATCACGGGAGGCAGAGGAACAACTTCTTGAGGTGCAGGGATAGGAGAATATTTCTCCAAGTTTGAAGAATCTGAAGAAACAAGAAGAACATGAGGGTTGTGAGGTACACTCTCAATGGAAAAGACCTGGTGCACCGCTAACGGGGCTAGCTCAACCGATCCCATGACCAATGGTTGGTCGGGAACGGATTCATGAATTTGAATTTCTATGTGAGTGGGATTTACCAAGGATGACTCTTGACCAATCATAGGATCAACTGGTGGAGGACTCAAAGAAAGTTTCTTGTAACCAGTCGGAAGGCATGACATAGAAACAACCGAGTTGTCCAAAAATCGCTTGGCTTCATCCATATATGGACAAATGTGAATGGGGTGATGCCCTTCACACAACTTATAGGAATTGGCAAGCTTACCCTGTTTCTTAGGATTTTTACCAGCACTAGCTGAAGACGTGCCCCCAACCTGACTTGCGGAAGCCAAAGGCAACAACGAATGACCTTTGGACCATGCTTCGAGCACCTTGGGAATGCCAGGGCAGTCTCGAAGAAAATGGTCTATTATGCACAACATGAAAGGGAACTTGAATTTCTATGGAGGGTTGGGAGGTTTATTAAGAGGAGATGTTTCAGAAGCAATAGCTGTAGCTTTAGCCTCTCCCTTGTCAGACTTCTTCTTATTTGTATTCTTCTTCTTCTTCTTATCCACCTGGTTACTAGAATCCAGACTTTCACCAGGC
This sequence comes from Pinus albicaulis, assembly GCA_034641835.2. Classification (NCBI taxonomy): domain Eukaryota; kingdom Viridiplantae; phylum Streptophyta; class Pinopsida; order Pinales; family Pinaceae; genus Pinus; species Pinus albicaulis. Next base: position 779,938,012 of record CM076579.1, read on the forward strand.
GAAGTAGAAGAGGAGGACATAGAAACAGTCGAAGAAGGGGAGAGGTCCACCTTGGAATCAACATGATGTTTCTCAGGTAGAGGAACTGATTAAACAGTAGCTGAGACATTCAGAACCATAAAGGTTGAAAACAACCAAACAGGCAACCCAACAATTAACCCAGGAAGGGACAACGTTGCCATATAAGGAGCGCCAACATTTCCAAAAGGAGGAAAATGACCAGGATTCCATTCGGAGGGGATTCCTTGGTTGGTGAACTTCGGAAAAGTTGCCATTAGAAATGATCTTCAGAACAACACCCTAAGGAAACTAACTTTAACCAAGAATATTTCGTGGGCAGTTAATTTTTAAAAAAATTGAAACAAAACTATACTGTTTTATCTTTTAAGAGTCGAGAAACATTCAAAAGGTGACTCTATCAATTTCATATTGGAAACAAGCATGAAAGGACAAGCTCTTGATGATCTTTTCAAATTTAATGAGTTAGAAAATATTGAAATGACTACTCTAGGATTCTAGGCAAAAGGGTGTACCAGATATCCGTGAACTGCAATATACACCTTGGTTCAAAAATGAAAGAGAAATCAACCAAGGACTTGACGTACATGCAGGAAATCTCCCTCAATGCTGTGTTTGGTGTATCACGAGTATAAGGCGGTAGACTCGGCTTCCTATGGATAAAGATACGTGACAGTTCAGGGAGCACAAGTCCATACTAGTGTTGTCTAAAGCCAAGAGGCGAACGACATCTACTAGGTTTAACGATGTCGGAACACGTCACTAGCCTAGACCTCTAAATATTTCGTTAAGTTTCAATGCTTCCTTAGGTTTATTGAATAAATTTTAATGTTGATCTTCAATTATGTTTCAATTTCAAGGCCCTACTGCATGTCATCTGACACTGTTGGCAATATGATGCAATGTGTTGTCCTTGATGGCAACCCACTTAATGACGATGATGGCAACACTTGAAGAAGATGATGGCAACCTACTTGACGAAGTTGTACTTAATGGAAACTGACTTGATATACTAATTAATGATGTAAATCTACAAGAAGTACAAAATTTGCAGAAGTAAGAAATATCAGTATGTGCAAAAGTAATGATGAAAAGTGTATGCCACAAGGCATACGCGGGTTTTCTTAATAGAAGTAGCGTATGCATGCGGGAAATAATGTGCCAAGTTGCGTATGGTCAAATGTGCTCTAAATATGTAAAACCAGGGGTTACTACCATGGTATTGACCCATTGTATTGAGAGCTGGTATGTCTATGTGATCCCGTCCAAGAATACCGTTGGAAGTAATGTGGTTTTGGCTCATGGTATTGAAAAAGGGTAAACCTATATAAGGAGAAGAAAATCATTGTGCAAGGGTGTGCATGAGTCTGGGTTTGAATGGATACTTCACTCTGAAGTATGTCTGTATGGAAAGGGTAACAGTTTGATGATAGATCTGAATCTGTGATGCACCTATGAAGAAAATGATGAAGAAGGATATCTAGATCTAAAATGTATTTGTATCTTCTAGATCTGTTTGTGGAATGCTTAGATTTGAGATGAGGCAAACATCTGTCTGAAGTGAAGGGTTAAATCTGAACTGAATATCTGATCTAAAGAAGTATGTTGCCCTAGAATGTCTAAAGATCTATATGCTAGTTTGTAACAGAGGAAGCGCGTATATACGCGGATTGGATAAAGAGAAAGCGCGTATGGGTTGTGAAATTAGTTCCGTAATATGTGCAGATGTATACGCGGGTTGGTTTGCATGAAAGCGCATATATACGCATGATCAGTGAAAGGAAAGCGTGTATGAAAACTAGGGTTTGCTGAAGTCTGTGGAATGAAATGTTTGATCTGTTCTGCTGGTTTGCTGCTATCTGTCAATGAAGTATAAGTATCAGTTTGATGTATGATTGAGCTTAAATGTGTGGAGTGGGTCCAGTCTAAAAATATGATGAAAAGTGGCCTGCAAGTTGTGTTCTAAAGGAAGCTATTGGATCCAGTGTGAAAATTGATGAAATGTGGTCCATAGAGGTGCTGAGGGTTGTAGCCTTCAGTCAGGGGGTTGTAGCTCCCTTCCAGGTGAGGCTGGTAAACTAGAGCAGGGGGTCACAGCTCCCTTCCAGGAGAGGCTGGTAAACGAGAGCAGGGGGTCATAGCTCCCTTCCAGGAGAGGCTAGTAAACGAGCGCAGGTGGGTGCCTGCGTACTGGTATGAGTTTGCGCCAGTACATAGTTGTAAGATGTTTTCTTTATAATAAAATATTGAAGGTTGAGACAAATGCAGCAGTGGTTTTCTCCCGACTTGGGTTTCCACCTAAAATCCTGGTGTTCATGTGTGATGCTTATGTGTGATGATTTACTCTGTTATTACTGCACAAGTCTGTTGCTATATAAACATCTGATGAATGAATAAATGCAAGGATCTAAGTAATGAATTAATTGCATATTAAGATCTCTGCATATACGCGAGTTTTGTGAAGGGTATCCGCGTATATATGCGAGTCTGATCAAGTAAAGTAGCATATGGGTTTTAGAGCATGAAAAAGTAAAAATATTTGAGTATGCCCTAAATACTGATTCACCCCTCCCCCCCCTCTCAGTATTTTTCCCAACAATTGGTATCAGAGCAGGTCCTTTTATAGAAGCTTGATCACTTGAAGGAGATCCGTCGCAATGGAAAGAACGCAAAGAAGAGAAGGCTTTTCAGAGGATATATCTCGGAAATAAAATGTGCGGCAGAAAATGAAGAAGATGAGCCAATTATTGATTGTTGTTCTAATGATTTTCTTCTTTGTGCAAGCAATGGTGAATATAGTGAAAGTAATGCTATGGACCTAGAAGAGTTTATCAAGAATCCAACAAGAATATTTAATGAAAAGATACGCCTACAAAGATTTGGTCTCTAAGTGAAAAGGATGTGCGATGTGTCAATCAAAGCAAGGATTTGGCCTTGGAAATCATCTCTCTAAAGCGGTCTGGAAAAATAAAATAAGAAGAATGAAAGACTTGAAGTGAAAACATCTCCTCAAAGTAGATGTTGGAAAATCAAACAAGAAGAGTGAAGGACTTGGAAGCGAAGAAAGCATCTCTACAGAAGACGGATCTAAGAAAAATCAAATAAGAAAAATTAAGAACTTGAAGCGAAAATCATCTCTCTCAAAGAAGAATCATGGAGAATGAAGAACTCTTACAAAATTTTGAAGAACAAGAAAATGGGTTGAAATAAGAGATTCTAAATCTAAATGATCAAGTAGAAGACGGAAGAAGGAAAGAAGAAAGCATGAAGAAGCAATGCCAAGGCTTGGATGTTGAGGTAAACATTCTTAAAGGTAAATTAGAAGAAAAGGATAAAATCTTAAGGTTTCAAGATAGTACTAAGATTCTGGACAATATTCTTAGTAATCAAAGGTCTCCGGCTATTAAAATTGGTCTTGGTTTTCACGAAATGGTAAAAGGAGAATCTAGTTTACAAGGAAGTGCTAAAAATTCAAAGGATGACAAAGCAAAACCAAAAGTGGTGAAAGAAACAAAAGGTCAACCAACAATCATGAATTCTCAAAGGAAATCATTCAATAATGATGAATGCTTTAAATGACATAATTATGGGAATGTTGCAGCAAATTGCAAAAGCAGATCATTTCAGTCACAATCAAACAGATTCTATTCAGAAAGGTACTCTGGTTGCTTCAAAGGATATTGTTTTTTATGCAACAAGTATGGTCATAAAGCAGTTGATTACTATAGAAGAAAGAACAGAGAAACACACTATGATCCTTATGCTTACTTCTCTGGTCACATGAGATGTTATGCTTGTAACAAGTATGGACATGTGGAAAAAGAATGCAGGATGAAAAGATATGAGAAATTGGATAAATTCCAGCACACAATTAGAAAGTTCAAGCAAATTTGGAAAAAGAAGGAGGACCGGTCAGAAACGTAGGGAATTTTGACCCTACTACAGTCATCCGTTTCTAAAGATTACTTCTCTTATTGACTGCAGAAGTGATGTGAGATACATTATAGGGATTAGTAATGTATCATCACAGGGGGAGCAATGTATGATGAATCTCATGGTTGGTTTGGTTATTCTGGTTATATGTATTTCTGACAGAGCATCTGATGTGAAGAAGACAGGTACAGGTGGTACAAATTTAGGGGGAGATGGAGGAATGCGAAATTTTCTATATTTCACTTTCCATACGTGGGTTCAGTGAACTAAAGCCACATATACACGTGAGTTACAGTGCAGACAGTCGCGTATGCACTAATGATAAGAAAATTTGTATGACAGCTGAAGATCAGAAGCATAAGTTCAGGGGGAGCATCAGTCTGACTACTAATGATTGTATTATTGGCACTGTATCTGCGTATTAATCAGTTCTAAATGATGATGAAATGATACATGGTTTCTGATGATGAGATTATGGATGAGCCCTGTTTGTTTTTTGCTGAAGAGTATTCTTTGCTTTTGGATGAGATGGAAGTCTCATGATTCAGAGATAAGGAAAAATCATGCAAATTTTGTTGCTGGTTGAGACCTCTTTTAATTCTTACACATGTTACATCATGTTCATGATAAATCTTGAAGATCTTGGTGATATCAGATCACATGAATGATTTCTTGACACATAGTGTTTATTGTAGAAGTTGTTCTGGTATGATAATTCCTCTTGGAAAGAATATGTTGATGCTACAAAGAGTTTGAAGGCTTGGTTAATAATGTGATTTTGCTACAACCATTGGATGACACTTGAAGACAAAACTACATTATCCTATCTATCTGTTCTCATATATTCTAGGGAAGCATTCAAATATCTCAGAAAGAAGCTGAAAACTGTCTCTGTAGAGGATCAGATCTGGTTAAAATGCAGAAGATGGAATTGGATACGCGGATTTCCTTAAACAAAGTCGCGTATATATGCGAGTTCATACATAGAAAACCGCGTATGTGTGGTGGCTGACAATTTTTCTGGGTCAGCATTTCTTCAGCACAAGCTGTGGTGCTATTTGGTATCTCTGATACTGTATGGTTTCTATGGTGATGTTTCAGCTCTTAAATTTCTGTTTCATTCTCTGATTTTGGGTGAAGATGCCTTGATGATTTGCTATTGAAAGTATCCAGGATGCATAAGCAAAGGGGGAGCTTTTGTCATATAGAAAGGATGCACTGGATGCACAATTTCAAGGGGAGCATTAGTCTTGCTGAGTATAATGCATTGTTGGCATTATGATGGTTTTGAAATGTGATCTCTCTTGAGGTCCTTTTGGTATTGGTCATGAAAAGTCATATTTGTAATTTGATGAAAAGGTCATGTTGAGACCTATGATGTAAAATTGTAATATTCAGTCATGTAAGGACTTGATCAAATGTGTAAACCCACTTGGTTGGGTACTTGAGTCAAAATGTGTAAATCCACTTGGTTGGGTAGTTGAGTCAAAATATGTAAACCCTTTTAGTTGGGTATTTGAGTCTCATATGTAAATCCACTTGGTTGGATCTTTGATGTAAGTATGAGTCCTTAATGATAGGAAGGTCATAAAGTCATGTACTTCATTGAAAAATATGTTTGAACTTTCAGCATGAACTCTGAGGGAGCATGGTAACTTCAATGCACATCAGATCTACAGCGCTCTTCTATCTACATGAGGAGAAAAAAACTTGTGATGGTTTTGATCCGCCCTTTGCCCTTGATGTAAAAGGGGGAGAGTGACATGGTGTTTGAATAGGGGGAGAATATCATTATGCTTAATGTATCTATCTGTTGTGATCAAACACCATTGTGGTTGCCATCAAGTCCAAAGGGGGAGATTGTTGGCAATATGATGCAGAGTGTTGTCCTTGATGGCAACCCACTTGATGACGATGATGGAAACCTACTTGATGAAGTTGTACTTAATGGAAACTAACTTGATATACTAATTAATGATGTAAATCTACAAGAAGTACAGAAGTTGCAGAAGTAAGAAATAAGAAATATCGGTGTGTTTAAGTGTCTATGAAAAGGGTGTATGCCACGGGGGCATACACGGGTTTTCTTAATAGAAGTAGCGTATGCATGCGGGAAATAACGTGCCCATTCGCACCATGGTCAAAAATGTTTATCTAAATATATAAAACGGGGTTACTACATGAGTATTGACCCATTGTATTGAGTGCTGGATTGTCTATGAGATCCCGTCCAGGAATACCATCGGAAGTGATGTGGTTTTGGCTCATGGTATTGACAAAGGCTAAATCTATATAAGGAGAAAAAAATCATTATACGAAGCGTGCATGAGTCTGGGTTTGAATGGATACTTCACTCTAAAGTATGTCTGAATGGAAAGGGTAACATTTTGATGATAGATCTGAATCTATTATGCACCTATGAAGAAAATGATGAAGAGGGATCTCTAGATCTAAAATGTATTTGTATCTTCTAGATCTGTTTGTGGAATGCTTAGATCTGAGATGAGGTGAACATCTGTCTGAAGTGAAGGGTTAAATCTGAACTGAATATCTGATCTGAAGAAGTATGCTGCCCTAGAATTTCTGAAGATCTATACCCTAGTTTGTAATAGAGGAAGCACGTATATACGCGGATTGGATGAAGAGAAAGCGCGTATGGGTTGTGAAATTAGTTCTGTAATATGTGAAAATGTATACACGGGTTGGTTTTCATGGGTTGTGAAATTAGTTTTGTAATATGTGGAGATGTATACGCAGGTTGGTTTGCATGAAAGCACGTATATACACATGATCAATGAAAGTAAAGTGCGTATGAAAACTAGGGTTTGCTGAAGTCTGTGGAATGAAATGTCTGATCTGTTCTGCTGGTCTGCTGCTATCTGTCAATGAAGTATAAGTATCATTTTGATGTATGATTGAGCTTAAATGTGTGGAGTGGGTCCAGTCTGAAAATATGATGAAAAGTGGCCTGCAAGTTGTGTTCTAAAGGAAGCTATTGGATCCAGTGTGAAAATTGATGAAACGTGGTCCATAGAGGTGTTGAGGGTTGTAGCCTTTAGTCAGGGGGTTGTAGCTCCCTTCCAGGTGAGGCTGGTAAACAAGAGCAGGGGGTCGTAGCTCCCTTCGAGGAGAGGCTGGTAAACAAGAGCAGGGGGTCGTAGCTCCCTTCGAGGAGAGGCTGGTAAACAAGAGCAGGGGGTCGTAGCTCCCTTCCAGGAGAGGCTGGTAAACGAGCGCAGGTGGGTGCCTGCGTACTGGTATGAGTCTGCGCCAGTACATAGTTGTAAGATGTTTTCTTTATAATAAAATATTGAAGGCTGAGACAACGACAACGGTGGTTTTCTCCCGACTTGGGTTTCCACCTAAAATCCTGGTGTTCATGTGTGATGCTTATGTGTGATGATTTACTCTATTATTACTGCAGATGTCTGTTGCTATATAAACATCTGATGAATGAATAAATGCAAGGATCTAAGTAATGAATTAATTGCATATCAAGATCTCTGCATATACGCGAGTTTTGTGAAGGGTATCCGCGTATATACGCGAGTCTGATCAAGTAAAGTAGCGTATGGGTTTTAGAGCATGAAAAAGTAAAAATATTTGAGTATGCCCTAAATACTGATTCACCCCCCCCCCCCCTCTCAGTATTTTTCCCAACAAACACTCTCCTATATGAAACTATATGATAAAATAAATCTTTCAGTTTGATGAATGCTATCTAGCTAAGGGAAGAGCTTCAAACAATGATGCAACATAAAACAACACTGCAAACAAAATATTTTCCAAACTAGATGACTTTCACTATCCAAAAGTAATTTCAAACATTCAACAATGCGAATAATGCAATGTAATCTATGCAAAATCATCTTTTTTAACAACTATGCAATTGTAATCTATGCAAAATTTCCTTTTTCTTTTCAAATGATAAGAATTCACTCAATGCATTTTTCGATGAAATGAGAATCTAATTAATGCATGCTTTTAATGAAGGAGAATGCACTCAATGCGTTTTTTAGCTTTCAATCATTAAACGATGTAATCTAAATTCAATGATGGATCTCAAAAAATACTTTTCAATGCAATGTGATCTAATGCAATTTAACGAAAAGCAAACTATGAGATGAAAATTAAATGAACGCAAATTTCCTTAATGAAAGGATGAATGTAAAAGGGATGCAAACAAACACTAAGAATGAAATCATTGTCTTAAACACTTTGTAACGAAGTTCCTCAAAAGGCTACAAGACATATGAGGTCAAGCACAAAAAGGACTTCCAAAGCATGAGATAAAAACAAGGCATTCATTCCCTTTTACATCAAGCAATCAAGAAAGAATAATTTCCAGCTGAACAATGAGAAATGTAATCTATGCTCATATAGAGAAAAGACCGGAAGGGAAAGACAGACTGGTGAAGGATTTAGGGAAAAAGTCTCAATTTTCACACACCCTGAAATTGGCACGACTTTTGTAGGTGAAACTAGCGCCAATTGGCGCGACTTGCTCACTGACAACTAGCGTCAATGGCCAATTGGCGCGGGTTGCTAACTGACAACAAGCGCCAATGCCAAAACAAAGAATTTCTCCCAACCAAGACCAGACTCAACACTTCAAGAAAAATCTAAAACAAACCCAGAAGCAAAGTACTTACCCAAACAAACTTCCAAACAAGGGAAAACCATAGCACCTACAGGAAATGGCATGACTGTTTGGCTGTAATCCATGCCAGATAGGGGATGGCATGAGTTATGAACTGGCAACGTGCGCCAATGGGCATGAATTTCAGGGTGGAAACCACGCCAATCAAGCCAACCATGAAAATATGAAAATTCGGAAAAGCAAAAGTCAGATTTGATCCTCTGGGGCTGAACAGAGGTTTTACACTAGAAAAAAGAAAACCAAAAAAGCTGATCAAGCAGACAAATACCAAAATCAACCGAAAATAAAATACAAACTCCAATCAATGTCTCCCCAGCGGAGTCGCTAGTTTGTTGGAGAGGTAAATCCCCTTTGCAGACAGAGGCGATCCCTACTAGCTTAGATCGGGTCTAGCAACAACCGAGTCACGCTAAGACGCAAGTTCCTAATTGCAAGAGACCAAGATGTGACAAGAGGCCTACCTTAAGTCCTACGTTGTCGTTTTCTGTGGAGAAGATGGCGCTTCCATCCATCGCTTTGGCAGATCACAATTCTTCCGCTAGGCATGTTCGAACACCTGCACATACACGAAGAAACAACAAACAAACAAGCATAAAACCTAATACATGCAATTATGTATTAGTCAAAGAAGATACAACTCATTATATAAAACATGAACATCTGAGTGGAACCATAATCAAAGTTTCTTATTATTAATCAGAACAAAGAAAGATACAACCTGAGCTCTGACTCTGGATATTCCTTCAGCGGGTCGACATAGGAGTATGTCTCGGTAAAGCTCATCGGGAAAAGGACAAGTCTCTCTCTCTTTGGCCATCTAACGATAATCTCATTACAATTGATTCAGCTCTATTCAGGCTACCAAGACTACTTTGCTCAACCATTCAGCCGCTTCATCAATGGAAGATGGCCATATTTATAGAGGAGAGGAGGAGGTTGGGGATCCCTACAATAGTGGAAGGGAGGCCTTATCCCTTGGGAGGCTCCCCATAAGGTGGAAAAAAGAGGCCAAAGGAGGAAGGTCGTGGTTATTAAGTCAAAACCACTCCTCATGACTCATCCATGAAGTTGTTGTAATCGAAACTTCGCCTCTTTGCTCAAAAAAATTTCCATAAGCAGATTGGTGTGGGTGCTTAACTGGGACAGAGCACCAACTGGCATGGGCTCAGTGTTAATTTTCCTCATTGGCGCGAGCGCATAACGGGCTACCAGCGCCAAGGCAAAGACAAGTGTTTTTAGGGGTTTGCTCAAGAAACGATCAACAGAAGGAATGTTTTCCTCATGGAAAGGGATGCAATGATGATATTTGCAAGGCATGGCACTACTTATTGATCACATAAACAACCCTCCAATGGGTGAGATGGGGATTGCAGGGACGGTGATAAATTACTATGTATCACCCCTCATACTTAAATACTAAGAGTAAAGGGATATCTTCTTGAGTGGTTCATGAGGCACAATAGTTGCTAAGGTTTTGAAAATGGGGTAGCAAGATAAGTGGGCTTTATTGTGGGGAAAAATCCATAGTTAAGCGCAATTGAGCCAGAGGAGTTCTGGGATGGATGACCTCCCGGGAAGTCCTGGTTACCGGATGCAAGCCCCAAAAGTGATGATTGACGCTATGTGATTAATTTCACTAGTTTAAATCCCACTTCTTCATCCCTGTGAGCATCACCCGATGCAATGAGTGCTAAGTGGACTATTAAAAAATCATGAGAAATTAGTCAGTTACGACTACCTCTCATGGAAATTGTCATAGATGAATGAATTAATTAACGCAGTTGAATCCCAAAAATGATATCTAATATAATGCACTACGAAAACCCCTCATACTTAAATACTAAGAGTAAAGGGATCTCTTCTTGAATGGTTCATGAGGCAAAATAGTTGCTAAGGTTTTGCAAATTGGGTAGCAAGCTAAGTGGGCTTGATTGTGGGGAAAACTCCACAGTTAAGCGCGCTTGAGCCAAAGGAGTTCTGGGATGGGTGACCTCCTAGGAAGTCCTGGTTATCGGGTACAAGCCCTGAAAGTGATGATTGACGCTATGTGATTCATTTCACTAGTTTCAATCCCACTTCTTCACCCCTGTGAGCATCACCCGATGCAATGAGTGCTAAGTGGACTATTCAAAAATCATGAGAAATTAGTTAGTTATGACTACCTCTCATGGAAATGGTCATAGAAGAATGACTTAATTAACGCAGTTGAATCCAAAAAATGATATATAATATAATGCACTGCGGAAACCCCTCATACTTAAATACTAAGATTAAAGGGATCTCTTCTTGAATGGTTTATGAGGCACAAAAGTTGCTAAGGTTATGCAAATGGGGTAGCAAGCTAAGTGGGCTTGATTGTGGGGAAAACTCCACTGTTAAGCGCACTTCAGCCAGAGGAGTTCTAGGATGGGTGACCTCCAGGGAAGTCCTGGTTACAGGGTGCAAGCCCCGAAAGTGATGACTGACGCTATGTGATTCATTTCACTAGTTTCAATCCCACTTCTTCACCCCTATGAGCATCACCCAATGTAATGAGTGCTAAGTGGACTATTCAAAAATTATGAGAAATTAGTCAGTTACAACTACCTCTCATGGAAATGGTCATAGATGAATGACTTAATTAACGTAGTTGAATCCCAAAAATGATATCTAATATAATGCACTGCGGAAACCCCTCATACTTAAATAATAAGAGTAAAGGGATCTATTATTGAATGGTTCATGAGGCACAATAGTTGCTAAGGTTTTGCAAATGGGGTAGCAAGCTAAGTGGGCTTGATTGTGGGGAAAAATCCACAGTTAAGCGCACTTGAGCCAGAGGAGTTCTGGGATGGGTGACCTCCTGGGAAGTCCTGGTTACCTGGTGCAAGCCCCAAAAGTGATGATTGATGCTATGTGATTCATTTCACTAGTTTCAATCCCACTTCTTCACCCCTATGAGGATCACCCGTTGCAATGAGTGTTGAGTGGACTATTGAAAATTCATGAGAAATTAGTCAGTTACGACTACCTCTCATGGAAATGGTCATAGATGAATGAATTAATTAACGCAATTGAATCCCAAAAATGATATCTAATGTTTTTATATTATCAAGAATATAGGTTCAAATTTTCCATGCAGAAGCTCGATGAAGAAGGAAACCATCAATCAGTGATTTTCTGGACATCTTTAGTGATGAAAGAATAGAAGGAATTCTCCTACAAAAAAATTCATTGAACAATTTTTTCACCCAGCTATGAGTGTCCTAAGCGATACAACAAAGCATAGGATAAGTGAGGACATTAAGAGGATACTTCATTGACATATTAGGCTAGGACAGGATACTAGTATTTGTACTAGAATTGCACTGAGATCAGAGTCTATGGATGTGAGCTTGCACCTTATAAGCTCCCAAAATTCTTGCCAATGAGGATTTTTTCTCTTGAATATATCAGACAGATGCTAAATGCAGATGATATTCACTTCGTATCAACTAAGAAGAAGTCCTAATTTAGAATAAAGACAAAGATTGGGTCCTTTAATTGCAATAATAGGTCATCAGGGGAGGAGGAAAATAAGATTTTTAAAGAATTGAACTTCAACTTGAGTTTCACATGGTCCTATGACCCTCTAGGAATCATTTCCAAGCTAAGAGTAGAAAACAAAAATTCTCCCTACTTTCATACCCAGATGCCTGAGATAGAAAGATATATGAACTAGTCAATATGGGCTAAAATACATTGTAGGAAGATAAGAAGCAACTAGTATCAACATCAACATCATAGACTCCTGTCCCATAGGAAAAATTAGTTAAGTAGTAAAGAGAAGAAGAGTCACCTTCAGTGACTGATAGTGTAGGTAAATAATTTAAGATAATGTACAGGAAAAGAAAAAAATTAAATCCAAAGGTTGACACGGATAATAATTCAAATCGAGAAGTTTCTATGGTTATTAAAGGAACATCTCCCTCCTCTCAAGTAGATGGCCAATCTACTGCTTCTTGTGACAACTTATTTAGTATCTCATTACCAATAGGAAACTATCCAAACAACTAAGGTTTTCCAAGGTGAGAAGGAGAAGACAATATTTGACAAGTTCAGGGAAATAAAGCTTAAGAATGAGATTCTTAAGAACAACACCCATGCCCAATCATGGAAGTAGACTTCTAGCTCTCAAAGTAGGTTGTTGTTAGTGTTTGATTCAGATAAGGATAGGATGCATATGGCCTTCCTTGAGGCCCAAATTATATAGCCAAATTCAGCATTTGATTACAAGAAAGAAACATTTTAATTCGACATAAAATATATTCATCCCATTGATAAAAAGGAGATGCATAAGCAAAAAGGTGAAATTATTTCCTTAACTCTGACTAATACTATCATGAATTTTTCTAAATTGTAGGTTTCCTTATCAAATATCCAGTCACAGTTGAAAATGGTGAATATTTCTTCTCTTTCTAAGGATACAAGGATTAAATCCTTAGAATATTTAATTGTCAAGATGGGATATTACCTTGCAAACATGAAGGTTGCAGAGGAAATAATCAAGAAGAATAATGGTGACATAACAAAATTGAGAAAGTAGTTGAAGCTATCAGCCACTAAAGATCACCTTACTAAGTATATTGAGGAGACAGAGACCCATAATACTAACATGATGAAGCTCATCATGGAAAAAAATGCACAAATAAGGTATATGGAGACTGATATGGAGAAGATGATTAAAGAAACTGAAAAAAATGCAAAGTTGTCTATGATTCCATTAGATGTTGTACCTCTTAAAATAATTACTACACCTACAAATTCTACTCCACATACTACAAAAACAACAGATGGTGCTAAACAGTTAACTAAGGAAGTTGAAAATTTGTTAATTCAGACATAAGAAATCAAGAAATTGCGGGACCAGGTCAAGTTTTACAGGACCAAAAGACAAGGAGTGAGGATTCTCTCTCAAAAAAACCACAATGAGATCATAAATTGATTGAAATACTGTGGAAGTTAGAAAGGGAGTCAACAATAGGGAAAAACTTGGCCTAAGCCAAGGAAATCATGTGGACAGACATCATGAACTCCATTACTAGAATATGTCCTTTCATTCAGATTATCTTTGAGAAAAAAGAGTTGATCAAATGAGCAACATAGGCTATAATAGAGATCAAACAAGAATTGGGATAAATTCCCACAACAAAAAAAAACATCATAAAATTCCTGAACTTTAAGAACAAATATGAACTTGATGATTTGGGAGTTGATGACACGACAAAAACCATTCTGGAGGTGAAGAGGATTCTTACCAAGAAGAATCTAGTTTTTCAGCTAGAAGATAAGCGTCACAATTTGGAGATAGAAATCAATAGATTTTTTGCTAGAATTGAGCCTTTAACTCAAAAGGATCTTCCTTATTTATTTGTAATTAACGATAAGTTAATTACTTATGAAGACTATGTCGGAAAGTTGAAAGAGATATCCAGGGATAGCTCCAATTTTTCAAGAATGAAAGGTAGCGTAACAGGCAGAGAATTTTTGGAAGATATGGGTAATGATTTATTCATCCATCATGGAGTAAATCATATTTTTGTTGTAAAACCCACTTTTTCCAGATATACAAATATTGATGAGATTTACCAAAAGGTAATTAAATTGACCATTGCAGATGAAGATAGGTGGGATACACTCTGCGGGTTACATGACTTAAGCAATAATTAAGAGGAAGTTAGCATAGGCCAGCACATCAACCAACACATCAACCAACACAACACAAGAATATGCCTCTTCAACAACTCTTTCCTCCAAACTAAAGCCAACTTTCTAGACTTTTGTACACCTTGCCTATTATTTTGTAATATATCAATTTTATTGTTTGAGATAATTCCAATAATACATTGTCGACTAAGACAACGATTTTGTAAATCATTTTGTAATTTAGTGTATAAATAATACACAGTTTGAAGTATTAAGGGTTGATTATTGAGTATGATTTTTGCTAAGCATTGTAATTTTCTGGTTGCTGGAAGTATCAATAATACAAGGACATTCTTCACAGGATTCATGTGGTGTACCAATTGGTGTTGATTTCTTCTGTTAATGTGTTATTCAATGTTTTTATTTATATTTATGAAAAGCTTAATTACATAAAAGAAACCATGACGAATACGATATTTTATTAAGAACACCCTATTTTGGCTATTTGTAATTTATATTTTTTCTACTAAAGTAAAATTGAGGAATATTCTTTGCTCCTTAATTTCTACTGAACTCTACTTTTATTCTATTTTCACAATTCATTTAAAATCCTGAAAGATCCAGTTATTGCAACCTAGCTTTCCTTGTGAAACTCCTTCAAATTTTGGTGCAGATCCAGTTAATATTTAGACTCCATATCCCAATGTAATTATAACAATTAAGTTAACCAAACAATCCAAATCAAACAAACAATCATTACATTAATAACTAGCCTAAAACTCACATAAAACACTAAATTTTACAGAGAGATCCCTCTCTGAAGCTGGCAGGGCTAGATCCCAACTTCCAAAGTGGTTTTTATGTTTTCATCTATGTTTATTCTCACAATCTAGTAAATTATAGAACGATAACATAGTGGTGACCATACCAGGAAAAAAATAAGATATTGTAATTTTCTTCGAATTCATAACCCTGGTTAAAAAGTGTATGATTGGAATATTTCGAGATATTGTTTCCTTTTCATTTTTTGTAATTAATAAGTGTGTGTGTGCCTTAGATTTTAATCCTGGTTCCCAAAAGAGCTTCCACTAGATCTCATCCTAATCCAAAGCCTACAGTTATTGTTGATTATCCTAAAAATATCTTGAGAAGAAAAAGTATAGCAGAGAGCCAAGGAATTCACAGTCCTCCCCATAGGGTAGATTGTCTCCGAAAATATTTAGTTACCCTACAAGACATTGAATTTGATTTACCTTTTGAACATAGCTTGTTTATAACTAAGTCAGCCAACTAGGTAGATCAAACTGTGGTAGATCAATCCACATTAAGAAAACATTCTAACCTAATATTGATCTTGAAATTATTCATGATTTTGATAAATTTCAATGTTTAGTTTCAGGTATTCACCTTTCTTCACATGAGGCATATGTCCAACAATTTGTTGAGCTCTCTTCCCTAACTTATTTTGTAGTTTCATCTACCTCATCACAATCTGTTCATTCCAAGTCATATAGTCCTACCCCTTCTGTAGTTGCCACTACTACCCATGTAATTTCACATCAAGCAACTCAAACCCCATCCTCTCCCCAATCCTCACCCATAATCCAACCTTCATCTTGACCGCAACCTCAAATTTCAGTTCATCCTCCACCTATGATTCAGCCTCCACCTCTAATTTAACCTCCACCTTTCATTCAACAAACACCTTTGATCAACCCACATATTGTTCATCCTCATATACCTATAATGGAAGCTATATATTCTCCACGTGTTCTTTAAGGTCCTTTGGTAAACATGCCACAGGACTATCAAACTAGGATTCTGCAGTTTGATGGAACTGGACCTATCACTGCCCAAAAACATGTAGAGAGGATGAATGCTAATTTTGAACTTCAGGA
The DNA here is from genome assembly GCA_034641835.2 of Pinus albicaulis. Lineage (NCBI taxonomy): Eukaryota > Viridiplantae > Streptophyta > Pinopsida > Pinales > Pinaceae > Pinus > Pinus albicaulis. The sequence continues at coordinate 779,954,185 of CM076579.1, forward strand.
AGTAGATGAGGAAAATTTCAAAATGAGGTTGTTTTCATAAAGTCCCACTGAAGAAGTTAGGAGATGGTTTAAAACCTTGCCTCCTGCTAGCATCAATGATCTCCCTACATTCACTCAGACATTCCTTAATAAATGGGAAGTCAAAAAGAACCCTCCTCAAATTCTATCAGAATATGAAAGCATTAGGAGGGCACCCGGGGAAAGTGTCCAAGATTATTGCACTAGATTCAATTGTGTATACAATGCAATTCCTGCAAACATTAAACAACCACAATGTGTAGCCTTAATAAAATTCCCATATGGATTTGAGGCAGACATGTCTTATCAGCTAAGAGAGAGAAATTCCTGAACATTAGAAAAAATGCAAAGGGGTGTAGTGAGTGTAGAAGCCAAATTGTTAGCAAAAAGGACTAGGATAAGAGCTGAAAGAAGAGTGACCATGAAAGAATAGCCCTCAACTTCTTCTGTTGATGCAAAAATAGATTCATTTGTCAGAATAGTAGAAAGAATGATGCAAATGATTAATGTAATAGAAAGGGTTTCTCCTAGAGAAAACTAGCCTGCACCTAAAAATCGTAATCAAAATGATAGAAGAAATCCTCCCTAAATCAAACAGAGGGAATATAGGGGACCAGATCAACAAATTAGACCTCCATTTCAGGAGAATTGTACTGATGATGATGGGGAAATTATAGAAGAGGTAGAAGATAACCAAATAAATTTGATGGGTATTAATGATGATGAAACAATTTTTCTCACTAAAGAAGAGCAAGATATTTTTCAAATTTCCCAAACTGAGTTTGATTTAGAAAAATCATATGATTACAAACAGGGATTTGAAAATTATATTATGGAATTCCATAGGAAATATAACCTTAGGAGTAAGAAAAATTAAGATACCCCCATCAAAAATAGTTTTGAGAGTCCTGCAAAGAAAACCACTGATACTATTGTTAATAAAATCATAGATAATTCTACCAATAAAACTGCTGATAGTTCTAGAAAAAAATGCAATAGAAACTCCTGCCAAAAGGATAGTTGAGAGTGCTTCCAAAACTACTTAAACTAATATCCCAACCACGAGTCATCAAAAAGAACCTGTATCAAAATAAATTGTTGATAAATCTGATTTTCTGAACTTACGTAAGATTTAAACATCATTCAACATTGAAAATGAATTAGAAGAACTAAAAATTCCCACTCCTCTAACAGAGTTAATGAACAAATATCTATACAGATATCAAGTGATGAAGGCTATAAACATAGGGAAAACAACAGACACTGTTAATTTGAATGATGATCAACCTGAACTCTTATTTGGGCCAGAATTTTATGGAAAACCATAGGAAGGGGGTGTTCCTCCATTCTATGTTAGCCTAAATTTTCATGATAATACTATCCATAATGCTATGTTAGATTCAAGTGCTTCATAAAATTTAATGCCCAAAGATGTTATGGAAAAAATTGGTCTTGAAATTACTAGAATCCCAGCTAAAATTCTAGTAATCGATATAGTGGTTGTAGATATACCCCCTAAGTATGGCATGTTGTTGTCATGCTCATGGGGGGGGGAAATTACAAGGGACCCTACAAATGGACATGACCTTTGCTACCATACCAGTTTTTGGTCAACAAAGAATATTATATAGGGAAACTTTGATGAATTTCATGGTGAGTGGTCATGATAAACCACATAACTATCCTCTCTACTCTGTCCACTCAGATTTAGACTCTTTCATTCTTTATAATGATGGATATATCAATACTCAGGTTATTAATGAAGAAAATATATTTGTGAAATAGATGAAAACCAAAAAAAAATAGTGGAACAAAACACTCAACTTGAACCTCTTTGGAACATGAGCTTTGATGGATCTTGTAGCAGAGAGGGTTCTAGAGTAGGAGTGTAGGTTTCATGCACAAGAAACAATCATGATGAAGGTCATTCATATAAGCTCAGTTTCAAATGTACCAATAATGTATCCGAGTATGAATCACTTCTACTAGGATTGCTATTGTTGAAAAAATTGGGTGCCAAAATAATTTCCATTCATGACGATTTCAAGTTAATAATAAAACAAATTAAAGGAGAATACTCTATAAAGCATCCTAGATTGATAGTATACAAAAATTTTGTGCTTGATTTTCTAGAAATTTTTGAGGAATATGATCTTGCTGAAATTCCTAGAAATCAGAATATACTTGCAAATGGTCTAGCTTTTTCAGCCAGCACCTGTAAAATGCCTCATCCCAATAGAAAAGATACAGTGGAATTAAAACATCGACTAGTTGTACTAGACAATATGAGGTATTGGAAAGTGTTGGGAAATGTCAAAAAAATTGAAAACTTTTTGTAGTCTAAGGATGAATATGAAGAGATAATATAGATTTAGAGTGTGAATTAGAAGATCAAATAGTTGTACATTCTAATGTAGAAAAACAGTTAGATAACTCAGATGTAAATATTCATGTATATAAAGTTTCAAATAAATTAGAATTGCTTTAAATAGATCCATAGAAAGAAGAGTTTGAAATACTTCAGTTAAAGTATAATGTTTTACCCTAGAGGTTTAGTTCCATTAGAAGAATTATTTGATTTCAATGATGTAGCTAAGAAGCCTACGGTTGATCCCATAGGGGCAGATGTAGAAGAGTGTAATATAGACAGTGAAAAAGGTCATAAAATTATAAAAATATCCAAACCACTGCCGACTATTATGTTGGCGAAAAAGGAGTTATTTTGACAAGACCGAGGTTCAAGCTAAGAGCCAACAACGTTCCGTTTTAGTCTAGGACAACGCCGACATTTTCACCCTGCTCAAGAGAGCAAGGAGTCTCACCCGAGGCGTGCCATGACCTTACTGGTATTAGAAACTAGACATTAACATTGAAGAGAGATTACTAACATAAAGTCATTCCTCATTTCATATATTGTACATTTATGAAATATCAACTTAAGAGACAAGTTATCATTCATCGATACACATTCTGAGCATTGAGTTAAAATTTTAAAATAGCCAGACATACAATGATCAAAAAGTATCAACTAGTCCATAACATAGAATACAACATCGTTCTGACTCTACAAACTTGGCTCAAAATGTTACAAAAATACTCCGCAGAGTTCAATACATTTCAATCCGGTACATAAAGCTCCGAAGAGCTCTTCCTAGACTCTAATACACTATCAGCCTCTAACTATCCTCAGAGTCATTCCTTCCTTTCTTATATGTTCTTGCCAACTGACACAATCAGTCTTTGCCCCTTTTCCATTCAGTTTTTCCCTTGTGCTCCAATACTTTCCGTCTCTTTTCTGTCACTAGCTTTGTTTTTGGGAGTTCTACTACCTATTCATTTTCTCTTGTCCCTGCCATCTGTGTTCCCACCTGTCTATGCTCCGCCACTTGCCTTTAGGTTTTATGAAACCGTAATGGCTTGTTGCCTATCTTGATTGTGCTCTGCCACCTATCCCTTTCGCTCTTATCCTTCCGTAGCTCAAAAATGTCTTATCTAAAACAAAGGCCCCAACAGGCCCCGAACACATGTTATTGACTCGTCTCGAGTCAAAATTTTCCTTCTGTAATGTTCCTTGGTTGTTTGTCAGCTTCTGGTGCTGGCATAGTTCCCTCTGCTGTTTCCATTTATGTCTTCTCTTATTCTGGTTAGCCCTCTTTTAACAAAGGCCCCAAATCTGGAACCTTGCTCATCACGTCTGTCCTGAGCTGTGTGAACTCATTGATTTCCTATTTCCATTATTTTATTACGGGCTCTATCTCGGTGACCACTTTGTCAACATGAGTTTCGTCCATCACCTATGGCAAGTTGTTGAACATTTCTTGGAGCTTAGGTTGGGCCTTAGACACCAGTCACTGAATTTTTTCTGATTTCTATTTCACGGGTTGCCATAGGTACCTAAGAAGGGTAAAAATAAATAAGAGAAGAACTGGAAAATAGTTCCGTATAAATTCTCAAGTTGCGAGATTCTAGAAAAGGGACACAATGTTATATCTCGGTCCATATGTCAACATTCTGCTTAGAAAGACATGGGAATCATTGGGAAGACCAAAGTTGTCATATTCACCAATACAGCTAAGAATGGAAAATCAATACTACATCGTACCAATAAGGATATTGGAAGAAGCTAAGGTTGATGTTGTAGGAGTAAAGACTTATACTTACTTTGAAGTAATAGATATCATGGGCAAGAAGGTTACCTATCCTACCTTTCTGGGAATAGATTGGGGCTTTGAAAATGATCTAGTTATCGATTTTAAGAAGGATCTAATGATATTCAAAGATGGTGAGGTCAGAGTGGTCCAGCCATTGGATCCATATCAAGGACCCCGATACATAGAAACTGTCGACAATAGAGAAGACACAGAACTTCTAGATCAAATCTACCAACTGACATCAGGAAAAAGAGAAGATTACATTAATCCTATAGTAGGAGGAACAATAAGTTGGAGGAATGTTCATAGTTCTAACACAGGATCAGAAGTGGCCTGGGATGAATGGAAAAAAGGAGGATACGAAATCAACACCAGAATATACGTCAATATTTGGGGAGTTAACTGGATTGACACAGAGGTAAGAGAATACCCAGCTCTTTCAAATATTAAAACTGTGAATACATTCATTACCAAAGTTGAAGACAAGGTGCCAATAGAGAATATGATCCCTCTGATGGACGTAGAATTACAATCCACTTCAGCAATATGGTGGGAAACCGATATCAACTATCTCTATCAGTGGGAAGATGTAGCCAAAGTATTAAGAACAAGATTTCAGGGGGCTTCAAGACCGTAACTAGAGGAAAAGTACCAAGAGGACTTAGATCCCTTGGTACATCTAAAAATCTGTGAATATAAGTGGAGAGAAGAGGAATATCCAAAATATTTATGGGTACACAACTTCATACATTCGTTGGACACCATTCCACAAGCTTGGTACCTGACAAAGGAGAAGAAGAGAGAAACAGACACCTATGAGAAAATTGTGGAAATATTTACTCAATTTTTTTCTTTCAAGGGAGATACAGACCAAGTTACAAATACCTTACAAGAAATTAAAATAATATTGTATTTTCCAGAGCTGGAGGAAACTAAGGAAATGTCCATGTCAGACCAGAGAGATAGAGAATCAGTGGCATGCAAAAGAATAGATCGGGATATAAATAACAATGATTTAGAAAACCTTCGACATCTGTCCTTTAAGAAAAGGAAGGAGAATGAGAAATACAAGAGGAACCAACTACTGAAGGATTACACCTATTACATATGAAGATAAAGAAGGAGAACATTGGAAGTTCAGAAAAGCCCAAGATTGCATCCATCAGAGAATATTGGGATATAGAAACCACAAAAGAAATTTTTGATCTACTACAAGAATATGAAGACCTATTCCCAGTGGAAAAACTCAAATGAATTAAAGGAGATCTTGGGGAGATGCACATAGTATTGAAACTTGATTCCATGCCAGTAAAATAGATACCTTACCACCTGAATCCAAGAGTAAAATAAAAGGTTAAATCAGAAATAGAAAAAATGTTGAATGCAGGCTTGATCTTTCCAGTTGAAGAAGCAGAGTGGGTAAACCCAATAGTAATACAAATTAAAGAGGAGAAATCAGAAATTAGAGTATGTGTAGACTAAAAAAGTCTAAATAATGCATGTATTCATGACCCCTTCCCGACACCATTTAGTGAAGAATTTCTAGACAACGTGGTGGGAAACAAAGCATACTAATTCACATATGGCTTCTTAGGGTATCCTCAGGTACAAATAGTAGAAGAAGACAAAAGAGAAACTACCTTCACAACAGAATAGGGATCATATGCCTATCACGTCATGCCTTTTGGGTTAAAGAATGCACCAGTTGTATTTTCACGGACAGTAATAGAAACCTTTAGAGATTATATTCATAAATTTATAGAAGTGTACATGGAAGATTGAATGATTTATATTTTACAGAAAAACCATGAAATTGTATTAAGGATAATTTTTGACAGGTGCAAAGAACTTCAAATTTCTCTAAACCTCAAAAAGTGCATCTTTGCAGTACCATTTGGAACATTGTTAGGACATGTTGTTTGTAAGAAAGGTGTATGTGTGGACCCCACAAAGGTGGAAATAATTGTGAATATGGTTGCTATGGAAAATGTGAAGCATTTGAGATCACTACGTGGACACATAGGATACTACAGGAGGTTCATCCGCAACTATGCGAAAATCACAACATCACTGGAAAATATGTTGTAGAAAATAGAACAATTCATATGGAATGCTGAATGCACTGAGGCATTGGACACGTTGAAGGAGAAAATAGAAAGTGCACCCATTCTAGCCCATCCAAACTGGGATAAAATGTTCCATGTCCACATTGACGCTTCAAGTATTGCTTTGGGAGTGGTGCTACCTCAGCCAGGAGAAACCTCCATAGACCACCCAGTGTACTTCACAAGAAGAAATTTATCAACAGAAAAAAGTATTTACACAAAAATAGAGAGGGAATCTCTTCGATGGTATACTCTTCAGAGAAATTTTGCCACTAATTAATGGAAGGGAAATTCAAATTCTTCACAGACCACTTGGCACTGAAATATTTAGTAAACAAACCTATCCTAGAGGGTAGAATCTGTAGGTGGCTTCTACTATTCTAAGAGTTCATTTTCGAAGTCATAGTAAATCCAAGAGGGATAAATGTTGGTCCCAACCATTTGTCAATGTTGGAAAACAGAGAAAATGGGAGACCACTTGATTATCAGCTGCCAGATGTTGATATTTTCTGGGTAGAAGCCATTCCAGATTATCTGGAAGAGAGAGCAACATAATTAGCCACAGGACAATGCCCTGTAGAATACACAACAACTCAAAGAAGACACTTAGTAGTTAAGGCAGCTGAGTACCAAATCATAGTCAGAAAATTATATAAAATGGGCCTGGATCATATCCTACAAAGGTTTGTATTAGATCATGAAGGAGCAAACATCCCGTGGGAGTGTCAGAATGGAATTATGGGAGGCCATGTCGTTGCAAAACCTACTGTGAGGAAAATACTACAAGCAGGATTATGGTGGCCGACCATGTGCGATGACATCAAATAATATGTGAAGAAATGTGATGTTTGCCAAAGAACAGGGTGATCGTCACATTGCGATGAGCTGCCCCTACAACCTGTAAGGGCTATGAAAGCATTTGAGAAGTGGGCAGTCGACTTCATAGGACCGATTGCACCAATTGCATGACACTCTCAAGCAAGATATATAATCACTGCAACTGAATACCTCATAAGATGGGAAAAGTTGGCACCAGTAAAGGAGTGGACAGTAGATACAACATCCAGATTTATCTTTGAGAAAATCATTAGCAAGTTCAGTTGTCTAAGGAGAATTATGAGTGATCAAGGAACACATTTCATTAATGCTACAATCAAATCACTGCTGGAAAATTTCATGATACAACACCATAAGAGCAGCCCATACCTCCCATAGGTGAACAGAATTGTTGAGGCCTTCAACAAAATCTTAGAGAAAGGGTTAACAAGTATATGCAATGGTAACCGCGATGTCTAGGATGAAAGAATACCATCCACGTTGTGGGCATACAGGACAACCATAAAAAGGTTGCATAATAAAACTCCATTCCAATTGCTGTATGGGAAAAAAGTATTAATATCAGCTGCGTTTGTTATACCAAGTCTCTTAATTCCATCAACAACACAAATGATGGAGGAAGAATCCATCTCTGCATGCCTTCATGAATTGCAGGAACTCGAAGAAGAAAGGATTATGGTGGATTTCCATCAATCAGTACAGAAACAAAGATAGAAGGTTTGACATGATCACCACATCAAGCAAAAAACATTCACTATTGCCGATAAAGTGCTTCTCTATGACAAAAAATTCTAGAAATTCCCGGGAAAGCTCAAGATGCAATGGATGGGGCCATATTATTTCATAGAGATCAACGACTCACAAGAAATAAAGCTAGCGCAACTAGATGGAGATATACTTGAAGGATGGGTTAATGGCGCACTCCTGAAACCCTATCATGAGTAAGAAACAAAACATTTTATTTCTAGTAACTCTCACACTGGAGAGAAGTTAGTAGATTAAAGTCAATAACTCTCTCGCAACCAAGATGAGTCGTAGAATATTTTATGTTTTGTTCCTACAATAATAATTTCAGCCTAATAGAGTAGTAGTCCATAATAGAAAACCCACATGTCGTGAAAACACAACCATCACCCTATTGTGTTATGGAGAACATACCGCAAACAATTGTGGTCGGGGGGGTGTCTACAGTGTTACAGAGCCCAAGCATGTCAACCATAATTCACTCATAGTGAGCCATCATAACATTGTCAGTAAGTAAGATCACCCAAAATTTGAGAAATAATTTCCGTAATTAGTAGCCCCCATACCATAATAAAGTTTCCACATTAAGCTATAGTTATTGGTCATCACATCTACCCGACTTCTGAAGCCACCATTAGTTGTGTTGCTTGAGTCCTCATGTCTTGCTCTTCCTTGAATAACCATCTCTAGATTTTTCTTCAATTGTTCAAGAACAGTTGGAACCATTCTTCTATACGTGTCCCTATACTGACCATCTTCTCCCCTTCATTGGATGGTAGTAGCTCCATACCTTTATGACTCCCTCCATAGCTTTGAGAACATGTCTAGTGATTATTTAAAGTGCTGCTTCTGTCGCTCTAGGCTAAAAATATTATTTGGGGATGCATGTTTGACTAAATTTATCGGGTCCATTTCTCATGCATCCTCCCCTGTTTTCTTCCCTCCCAGGTTATTATAGCTACAATTTTCAGAGGTTGAGGCTCTACTATCCTTGGCTCTGCATTAACCAGGTTAGCTCCTCATTGCCTAGTTCTTTCTTCCCAACTATTGACTAGCTCTAGGCAGTCTTCAATAGCATGTGCATTCACTTTGCATTGGGAGCACCATGGTCACCTTGGTAGCAGACATTCTCTTGCTACATGACCTTCTTGATCACAGTTAGAAAACATTACCAGTCCTCTTCCTCCAGTTCTGCTACTTCTCATTCCACCCCCTCCTCATCCTCTTGGAGTCTTATTTACTCTATAGGACGATCTATCCAATCAATCTGCCAATGCATCCAGGGCTCTACATTACTTTGTATGATGATTTGTTGAGGAAAAAAACTCACAATTAAAATTGTTTGGAAAATTTAAATACTTTTTCAGAATTGGACATAGTCATGGAGGATGGCCAATACCTTTTCATATTTTGCAGCACTCTGCTGTTGTTTGATTCTGCTGATTAGGAAACCATGGGAAGTGAGGTTTCATTTGGTATAACCCTTGAGTTTTTATCTGTGCAACTCCACTAACTAGCAGGGGCCCCTGTGATGCAGCCACCGAAGTCCCAAAATTGGCTCCCCGCAACCTCGAACATTCCATAAGTACATGCCCTTAAATTAAGCAATGTGCACACCATACATTGGGTCTTGCGGGTCGCACTAGATGAATATATTTTAGTTTCTCCATAAAACTAGATATTTGATGTTACAGTCCTAGTATGGACGGATCTTGCACCACTGCTCCCCCTTTGAACTCCTGCAAGTATCTAGCCGTTGCTTCTATTTTCATTTCTTTTTTTAGTGCATCTTGAAGGGTATCAATAATTTGTTGGGTCAAAGGTGTCCTTGTCAACGGTATTTGTGCTTTAATCAACCAGTCTCACTGCTGGTTTGGATTAGTTGGGTATATTAGCTTCCCAATTGCGTCTTTAAACCTTCTCATCAAATCCCATGCTATTTATCCTTCCCTCTGTTTAATTTCCCATAGCTCAGACAATCCTTTGTGGTTAGTCTGAGGTAGCTTGAATTCTTGGAAAAATTCCCTCTTAACATCATCTATTGCTGGGTTCTAGTGTACCTTTGACCATTTGATTAACCAGCGTAAAGCACTTTGTCTTAATGTAATTTGAAATTCAATTAATTTGACTACATCTGGTGTTTTTCGAGCTCTCCAAATTTCTTCACATAGATACAAATGTTGTTCTACGCCATCATTATATTTTCCAGAAAATTCCAAGTATCGGGTATATGATCCTACCATATTTTCTTGCGTTGCTGGTACTAATATGTATCCTATGCTTCCTGGCTAAAATATTTTGCTGTTAGCACTGTTTCTAGTGGTTACTTGTACTGTGGACTGAATGGTACACAACTTGCTAGACCCTCATAATTTTATCAAGAACTTATTAGGTGGATGGTAGAGTACCAGGGGAAGGTTGGGACTAGTGCTACTTGAAACTTGTGGAATAGGATTACCTTGCGTTATGGTTGTCAGCCTCTCTTGGAATAGTTTCTCTATCGCAACATGTAGCTCCACATCAGACTCTTCATTGGGGCACATGTCCTCCTCCTCACTAGACTTCTTTCCCTTCTCTCTTCGGGCTGGGATTTTATAAATTTTCCTAGCTTCCTTGATGGACCCTCCCATTACTTTGTGTCACACCTAACATTTTATTTCTTCTATCATCTACGATTCCTTTTCCTTGCTCTGTTGATTCCTTTCTTTCTTTTGAAACTCTCGTATCGTCCTTTCCCACCACTTTTTAGCGATATGTGCTCTCGGATGTGCTCTCTTCTCTCTCAACCTACTAGAGGTTTTGGCATCCATATCCCTATTCCCCATTTCTCCTTTTTCATAGAATCTTTCCCTCCAATCCTTCCCCAAGTACTGGAGGTTTGAGTCTCCATCTCGGGGCTTTGGAACAACATTAGGCCCTCATCCACTATTAAAGCTTTAATCCACAATGGGACTTCCTTCAACGACTTTCCCTACAACCTAGATTTAAATATATCTTTGGCTTTTGTAAAGTATTGATAGCACTCAGCTGAAAACTCTACAATGTACCCCTCAAGGTAGTTTGTACCCAAAAATATACTACTTGGGTGTATCTAACCGATGTAGCACTATAAAATATATATGCGTCCAACTTTGACGAGCTCGACACAATCCTCTAGGAAGTGACTTGATCTAGAGTCTTCGCAACCAGTTATGGAGCTCTTCATGAAATTTTCCTCAGAAAAATTCATACAAATCGCTCGTCGATTCAGAAAAGATAACCTGATCCTTAACAATATTTTACCTCTGCTTTCGGAGCTCCGCTTGTTGCGATATGAATTGATGTACATGATTATCCCACCAGCTACAAAATTCTCTCTCATAGATCCTCAATACCATGATATAGCTTCTAGATAAATTTTTTAGGTCCCAACAATTAAACCATTTGTTGGCGAAAAAGGAGGTCTCTGGGCAAGACCCAAGTTCAGGATTAGAGCCAACAAGGTTCTACTGTAGTCTAGGACAACGCTGACATTTTCACCCTGCTCAAGAGAGCAAGGAATATCACACGAGGCATGTCATGACCTTACTGGGATTAGAATCTATACCATTAACATCGAAGAGATATTACTAACAACAATTCATTCCCCATTTCATATAGATTACATTTATCATATATCAACTTAAGAGACAAGTTATCATTCATCCATACACATTCTAAGCATTGAATTAAAATTTTAAAATAACCACACATACAATGATCAACAAGTATTAACTATTCCATAGCACATAACACAACATTGGTCTGATTCTATTAACTTAGCTCAAAATGTTACAAACATACTATGTAGGGTTCAATACATTTCAATCTAGTACATAAGACTCAGCAAATCTCTTCCTAGATTTTGATCCATTATCAACGTCTAACTATCGTCAGAGTCATTCCTTCCTTGCTTATCTGTTCCTACCAACTAACACTGTCAGTCTTTGCCCCTTTTTTTCTCAGTTGTTCTGTTTCACTCCACTACCTTCCATCTCTTTTTCGTCACTAGCTCTTTTTCTGGGAGTTCTACTTCTTGTTCATTGTTTCCCATTCCTGCCATATGTGCCACCACCTATCTGTGCTCCGCCACCTACCTTTAGGTTTTCTGCAACCATAATGGCTCCATGCCTATCTTGATTACACTCCACCATCTGTCCCTTTCACTCCTATACTTCCGCAACTCAAAACTGTCTTGTCCAAAACAAAGGCCCCAACATGATGAAAAAAAAATACATTTCTTTATTGAAATGATTCATTGATTTTTTTTCTTGGATCTATTAAGATATCAAAACTTATGATATTAATATAATACAACATAAAATCCCAATTAAAGAAGATAAGAAATGAGCAAAAACTTCAAAGAATAAATGCAGTTCTAATGCCTCTGATTTAGAAAGAAATTAAAAATATGTATGATACTAAAATCATAGTTCCTCTTACGTACTCTAAATGGGTGTCTAACATAGTGCCAACTAGAAAAAAACAAGAGAAATCAGGTTATGCATAGATTTAAGAAATCTTAATAAGGTCCCCCTAAAAGACAACTACCCTTTGCCAAAAATGTATCACATATTACAGAAGGTAGTTGGATAGAGTAGGATTTCTTTATTAGATGGTTTCTTGAGCTACAACCAAGTGTTAGCTCATCCTGATGATCAGGATAAAACAACTTTCACTACTCCATGGGGTAAATTCATGTATGTGAATATGCCCTTTGGATTAATGGATGTTGTAGCCATATTTCAAAGAGAAATGAATATTTCCTTTGCTGACGAAATTGGCAGGTTTATTTTTATCTATCTATATGATATTACTATCTATTCAAAAACTGACGAGGAACATTTGTTACATTTGAGAATATTATTTGAGAAATGTAGAAGGTTTGGAATTTCGTTAAATCCTAAGAAAACACTTTTTGGCCTTGAAGAAGGAAAACTTATGGGTAATATAATTTCTAAAGATGGTATTAGGATTGATCCCAGTAGAATTGAATCTACATTGAAAATCATTCATCCTAGAAACATTAAGGAGCTTCAATCATTTATTGAAAAGATAAATTTCCTAAGAATATTCATTCCCAACCTTGCAGAACTTCTAAGAAATATAATAAATGTGTTGAAAAGAGATTAAAAAACAAGATGGAATATTGAAGCTAGGAAATCATTTGATCAGGTTAAACTAGCATTGAAAAAAGAAAGAGTCTTGATTAGTCCAGATTTCACTAAATATTTTATAATATTTTATTTTGCATATGAACACACTATTGCAACTGTTATTTTACAGAAAAAAAAATGAAGGATTTGAACAACCAGTTGCATTATTTAGTAAGGATTTAAGGGATGCAACATTGAAATAAAACATAATGGAAAAAAAATACTTTGTATGGTGTATATCCTACATTCCCATATAATTTCTTATGTACCAAATTCAGCGGTCATGGATATTTTAACTCAGAATGGACCAGATGGTAAAAGAGGTAAATGGATTTCTATCATTCTTGAGTATGACTTGGAAATAAAACCCAATAAGCTTATCAAAGGACAAGGACTAGCCGAATTGACGACTGAGTCTAATTTTCATGCATTAGATATCAACTTTGTTGATGCATCAGATGATCAAGAGGAGCAGGAAACTCCATAGATTGATGAGGATTTTCTAACCTCACCCTGGTATGCAGACCTCATTTTTGTTTTATTCAACTTAAATTCTCCTCCTAGTTTAACAAGGACAAAAGCTAGATTTCTAAAGTAAAAAGCAGTAAAATTTTGCATCATAGATAATATTTTATATTGGAAAGATGTTGGTGGTATTTTACTAAAGTGTCTATTGAAGGTTGATGCAGAAAGAACCATGCAGGAATTCCATGAAGGTGATTGCAGTGGATATCTATACTGGAAAACCACTGTTAACAAGATCCCTAAATTTGGTTTTTACTGGCTACCCTTTTCCTTGATGTCCATAATAAAGTAATATCTTTCCACAAATGCCAAATATTTGAGGGAAAAGGAAAACTATTTCCTTTTCCTTTAAATCCTATATCTGTTGAAAGTAATTTCCAACAATGGGGATTGGATTTCATTGGAGAAATCCATCCACCTTCCTCTACCCAACGTAAATGGATTCTCACAGCCACTTATTACTTTACTAAATGGATTGAAGCCACTCCTTCCATATTATCCACTGATGTTGTTATCATTAAGTTTCTGGAAATAATATATCCTCTCTAGATTTGGTTTTCCAAGTAAGATCATTACTGATAATGCTGCAATCTTTAAATCCAAGAAAATGACATATTTCTGCAATAAGTACAACATTACTTTTAGACATTCAACTGCTTATTACCATCAGGGTAATGGGTTAGCTGAATCCTCAAATAAGAGTTTGGTCAACATCATAAAAGAACTGTTAGAAGACAAAAAAAATTCATGGCACAACATGTTAATTAATGCACTCTAGGCTGACAAACTTACTACAAAGAATTCAATTGGCATGTCACCATACCAATTGGTTTATGGGATGGATCTTGTTTTTCCATCCTCTTTGGGTGTTCCAGTTATGAGCATAATTCAGGAATTGCAGGTTGATCCTGTTATCACAAATATGGACCTGATAGGCTGCTAATCGGGCAATCACATGCAACCGTTTCAAACCAATCCTTTGACTGAGGCTTAGCCTCCTCAATCTGAGAGGGCTCTCTCCAGGGTTAATGATATGGAATGAAGATATATATGGCTAACTCTATTTTGGAAATAAACTGTTTATGATGAATGTATGTTGAAACTAATATCAACATGTAGACATTAGGCTTATGGAGTCAAAAAATTTCAGTGATCCAGTGAGTTTACTTGACATGGAAGTTGAGGCAAGTCAGAGTTTTTAGTAATAGGACATACACACATGAAACATGAAAATACACATCTAATTAACTTATAAAGGAAGTTAGAGCATAACATGGATGAATTATGAGTAATATAAATGAAAGCCACTGTAAGTGAGATATATAAGAGGTACAAATAGAAAAGAAAAGCACTAAAAACTCCTTCAGAATATCAAGTTGGTCAATGTTACACAGCATTTTTTCACCGTCCCTAAAATTCCCCATCCCGAAAAATTGGAGGGCTTTCTCTATGACCTGTGAGCATTGACATGACCTAAAAACCACTTTCATGGCATCCCCTTTAATAAGGACAAACATTCCTCTGAAGAAATTTTCCTCTGAAAAACCCTAAAAACATATCTTTTTGCGTTGGCACAACTAGCTAGTTCAGCCCTTGCGCCAATGGGGAAAATCCACCATAGAGGGTGCGCAAATTGGCGCTATGTCCCTGTGTCTCACTCGTGCCAAGCTTAATAAGGGATGTTAAAAAAAAATAAATGGCAGAAGTTTGATTCCAACAAACTCCTGAACGAGTCACTAAAAAGAGTTGGGTGGTTTGGCTCTGGATCTCCATGTATGGGAAGTGGTTTTCCACCTATCATGGAAGCTTCCTTAGAGATAGGGCCAATCCCATGATTATAGGGATCCCAAATCCCCTTCCACCATCTATAAAATCTTGCCTTCACCCTTAGCAAGCTAGCTGAAATTGTAGGAAGGAAACTATAGCCAGACAATTGTTGAGAACCAAGCCGAAGAGAGAGAGCTGCGTCCCCTTTCCAACAAGCTTTGTTGAGACGTGCTCTGCTGTCAGCCCCACCGAAGGAAGATCAAGCATTAGAGCTTTGGGTTTTATCTTTCCTTTGTTATTTTAATGATAAGTGACTTTGATTATGGTTCCATTCATGTGTCTATTTCTTTACACAATGAATTATATCCTCTTTGACTGATGTCTGGTTACACGCTTTAGATTTTACGTTGTATGTCATTGTTTCCTTGCGTGTGTGCAGGTGTTCAGATGTGTCGAGTGGAAGGATCGTGATCTGCCAAGAGAGGGACGGGAAGCGTCATCCTTACTTCAACGACCACTACATAGGATTTGAGGTAGGCAATTTGTTATGATTTTTGTCGTTTTGTAACTAGGAACCTGCGTCACTGCGTGACTTGATTGTTGCTAGACCCGATCTGGGCTAGTAGGGATAGCCTCTGTCCGTAGAGAGGATTTACCACTCCAACAAACTGGCGACTCCACTAGGGAGTCATTTGGAGTTATTCTTTCTTCTTTTGGTTGCTTTTGGCTTTTGATTGATTGGTTTTCTCTTTTGGTTCGCCTCCTTTTGGTGTAAAACCCCTGTTTAGCCCCCAAGAGACCTGATCCAGTCTCTGTTTTCTCTTTTTTGATTTCTTCCCATAGTAAAATTGATTGGCACGGTTTATAGCTTGACAGTCGCACCAACTAGTGCTCGTTTCTAGTTAGGCCCCCACGCCAACGCTATTTTGGCGCATAATACAGCCAAACAGTTGCGCCAACTCTGTTTGGTGTTAGGGTTTGCTTGTTTTTGAGCCCTCTGAGTTTGATTTCTAGTCCTGGTGTCATTTTTATGAGTGATTGAGTGCCTTGAAGTCCTTTTTGACTTTGTTTGACCCTTGTCCTCCTATTTTTTTCCTTTTACCATAAGTTTTGCATTCTAGCCCTAAGGTTTCTAGGTGCTATAGTGTGCTGAGCCTCCCGTGGGAGTTTTTGGTTCTCACTTTTCCAATCAACTTCATTTTCGCTTCTTTACATTCGTTTTGTTGAATTCCATTGTAACATTGCATTAGTTGAGTGATTTCTCTCTTTTTCATTCAAGTTTCACTTCGTCTCATTCCAAGCCTAGATTACACGGTTTGTGTGAGTCTTTTTGAGATTCTTCTTCGATTTGAGGGATTTCTCCATCAGTTTGAGTTCTAATTGTGTGCTTTTGAATTGAGTGAATTTTTTCATTTCAGCTCTTTCACTGTCACTTCTTGAATTGGTTTCTTCATTATTTTTTTATTTCGTTTGGTGCATTTTCTCTAAAACATTTAAAATACAAAAAAAAATCTCTTTGCTTTTTTATTAGTTAGCGAAAATTGAAAGCTTTTCCGCATTATTAGTGTTATATAACTCTAAGAGAAAAAATTTTAGTTTCATTAGCATGCATTAGAGACAGTAGTGGATGTTTTGTGATCATTTTGTTGTTGTTTTAAAAGCTCTCAACCTTCCCGTAGTTAGCTCTTCATCGAACAAAGTGATATTTTGTGGCATGTAGTGTGCATTTAAAGGATTTTTGAGATACAACACTCGATAGGGCCTTAAATTGAAACATAATTTAAAGATCAACTATAAAATTTATTCAATAAACCTAAGGCAACATTGAAACATTAACGAAATATCTAGAGGTCTAGGCTAATGATGTGTTCCGACGTCGTTAAACCTAGTGGCTGTCGTTCGCCTTTTGGCTTTAGACAGCGCTAGTATGGGCTTGTGCTCCCCATATCATTGCGTATATAAAGGGAGACCCAACTAGGTTTCTATCCTTTATCCACAGGAAGCCGAGTCTGTCGCCTTTTACCCATGATACACCGGACACAACATTCGAGGAGATTACCTGCATGTATGTCAAGTCCTTGGTTGATTTCTTTTTCATTTTCTAACCAAGGTGTATATGGCAGTTCATGGATATCTGGTACACCCATCTGCCTAGATTACCAAAGTAGTCAGTTCGATCATCAAGCGCTTTTCCTTTCACACTTGTTTCCAAATTGAAAGAGATAGAGTCATCTTTTACTTGTTTCTAGACTCTTAAAACATGAAACAGTAAAATTTTCTAGTTTCAATGTGGTAAAATTAATCACCTACGATCACACGCCCATTTAGAGATTGTTTTTTGGCTGGTTGATTGTTTGCCTTGGTCTTGCCCATGTGTCTTTGTTTTGATCTCTTCCTGTTTTCGTTACAATCACAGTGGCAGAACCCTTAGTTTCATCTACTAGTAGTCCTTAGACAAACAATTCATTAGAGGTCTCTCAGTTCTCTGTTGAACATCAGCAGCTGATTTTATCCGAGTTTCCTGACAGGCGACCTGTTATATTTGAACTTCCCTTTGGAGGACCAGTTGACTTCAATTAGCCCTTGTCCAATGCTTGGTTTGGATTTGGAGTAGGGGAACACTTCCCTCCTCTTACATCGGGATCGCCTTTCTTAACTTTTTTTATACCTCCTAGTCCTTGCCGTCTTTTAGAAGATCTTGCGGCAGGGTCAGATATGGACTCACCTAGCCTTTCTCCTAGTGAGGAAATCCCTACATTTGGTGAATATTACCAGCTTTTTCCAAAAAACATCCTTGAATCTTTTGTCATCTCTTCACCTGGTCCTTTGCTTCTAGTGGGATATAGGTCCTTAAGTCAGGTCATGGTTTCTATGGCCTCTATGAGAATATTGACTCCATCCACGACGCCGATTATTCCTTCGTTAGGGTTGTCGCCATCGACACCTCTCACAACATCTCCTTTCATCACATCAGTACCTGTTAGGCCTATTGTCTGCGTAGCTGCATCTACGCCCGCTGTCACTACTCAGTCGACCAGGACCTCATCAGTGCCTGAAGACATTTACATAGCTTTCGCTATTCTAGAGAATATTTCTCCCGAGGAGTATCGATTGTCATTACAGTCATCGAACTCCGAGGTTGGTCAGTCCTCTCAAGATCTCAACCATCCTTACTTTTCCCATTATGGACCAGATGGTACCCCGATCTATGTGTTTCCATATCAATATGATGAGTAGGGCAACCCTCTTCGTTTTCCTTCTCCTGAGGCTTATCAATATATTAACGGTTTTCTATCTGCCCAGGTTGGGCAACCTTCTAACCCACAAGGACATCCCTTTCAGGGACAACCTTCGGTCCAGCCAGGTTATCTATATGACCCGCAAGGACAACCCTTACAAGGGAAACCTTCGGGCCAATAGGGATTGTTGTACGGTCCACAAGGGCAGTCCTACAACCCTCAAGGTCAACCTCTATAGCCTCACCTTGTGGTACAACCAGAGCAACCTCAAGGACCCATAGGCTAACCGGGGTATCAACCCAGAATGTTGTACGGTCTTGGGGGGCCAATCCATCCTTCTCAACCATTGGTGAAACCTCAGAAACCTCAGTTTCTCATTGGTCCAAATGTTGCACAACCAGGGCCATCCTATGGTCCTGTCACAGATCAACCTGGTTATGAGGTACAACCTGGCCCTCTCCCGCCATCAGGCCAACCTGCTTAGTTGGGGCAGCCTGGTGTCCTTCATCAGCTAGGTCAACCTGTTTGACCAGGACAACCTATTTAGCCAGGCCAACTTGTTCAACCAGGGAAGCCTGCACAACCAGGTCAACCTGTTCAACCAGGACAACCTGCACAACCAGTTAACCCTGATCAATAGACGATCTATTCTATGCCACAGACGAACGTGCCTATGTGCCCAACTTATCAGGCTCAGTAGGGCCCCACTTACCAGCAGCACGCTTGGCCCAAAGGCGGATATTACCTTCAAGGTTAGTCTCGACCAGTCTACAACCCGCCTCAAGGTTCTATTTATTACCTTCAACAACCAGGCTATACTTATACTCTGCAGTCAAATCCATACACTAATCAAATGGGGCTTACATATAATCAGGTTCAGTACCTTGGTTATCAACCCCCATACACTGGTTATTAGCAACCGTATTAGCCCAATTATACAGCTTATACCCCCTATGGTCAGAATCCTCCAGGACAGAACCAATGGGGGAAGATTTATGCTCAACCAGGTTGGAGTACAGGTACAGGTCCTTATCGGGGACCTGGCATGCCTTTCAACCCTTAGTTACCTTTCCTCACCATGTTGGAATTGCCAGATGTATCTAAATTGACCAATGACCTGGTTCTTCACAATCTGTATTGACCTCTGGTTCCGAAAAAGGTGCCTAGTGATTGTCCTAAGTTTGAGGGTAAATTTGGAGAAGACCCCCAAGCCCATGTCATGACCTACCATTTGTGGTGTTCTTCAAACTCTTGGGTGGACGACTCAATTCATCTACCTCTTTTCCAACGCACTCTTACCGGCGCTGCTGCTAAATGGTACATATAACTACCCCATGATATTTTTCAAGACTTTAATACTTTAGTTATGGCTTTCCTGACACATTTCCAGTTACCGGTTCGTTATGAAGCCGAGACGCATCTCCTGACATCTTTGAAACAGGACCAAGCCACTCACATTTTAGATCATATTCATGAGTAGAGACGTCGTCGTCGACTAATCAAGTTTGATATTCCTGATTAGATTCTAACTCACTGGTTCACTACCTCCTTTGTCAACAAGATCGCTTAAGATATTGCTATGGGGGCATGTGTAACCGAGGAACAAGCCATCGCTTGTTCCCAGTACCTCGATTTGGTGTAATATGATTCTGGCACGTTATATGATATCTTGACTGATGCCCCACGGCCAGGGACCTCTAAAGAACCACCTACCCCTTCGGTTGATGGTGTTATTGGTTCCATCTCTCAAACTTCTCGTAAGTCCTCTAATGGGAAGCATAAGTCGAATTCATCCAATAATTCTTCTCCTCCTGCCACTCCAGATTCTGGTAAGACCGCGGAGGTCAATGCTGTTTAGGCCAATCTTGCAGATAAGACTTCCAAAGGAAAGAAGAAGGGAAAAGGAAAATCCAAATCTGATGCCCCGAAACCAAAATCCTCCAAACCACGTGTTGATGATGGTTCGCAACGAAAACCGAAGTACTCGTGCCTCATCTGTGATAGAGACCACTACACCAAAGATTGTCCCAGATGATCTGAGGTTAGTCAAATTATTAAGGGCTCGAAGGGAACTCCAGCAGTTCTTAAAGAACCTTTCCCATCTCAGTAGACCCAGATGGTCGAGCAAACTTCACCATCTACACCATTTGGGTCCCAAGTTTTCATGATGAATGGTGCTGCACCTGTTTCGATTGCCACTCGATCGAAGGATTATGCCGGATCACGCTAGGCAGCTAGGAAGGAAGTCATTGATGGCCTGCCTCCCCCACCTACCTTTGGTCCTTTATAAATTGAGAAGCCCAGCCAGCGCTGAACTCGTTATATGGCCACTTTACAAAGGTGTTCTTCAAAAATATTCCTATAATCCAAACGCTCGTGCTGCTTAGCATTACAGCATTGTTGAGGATTTGGCACAGGTTCCTTCCGCAATATCTGCATTGGAAGTGCTTCAAAGTTTCCCATCTCAAAAGAAAGCTCTATTATCTGCAATCGGTGGAATTAATCCTGCCGATTCTAGTCTTCTCACCTTCGATCAAGAGAATTTTTTCCCTCGACTTCCACATCAAATTGCCCTTGTTATACAAGTCGGTATTAATGGCCTCACCACTCACAGAGCCATTGTGGATGAAGGTGCCTATACCTGCATTATTTCATCTACCTGTTGGAAGGCCATTGGCTCTGTAGCCCTCACTTCATCTCCCAATGCCCTTGAGGCATTCGATGGTAAGGAATCAAAACCTTTGGGTGTTCTCGCGAGTTTACTGATCACATTACAAGGTAAGATAGTCAGCGTTGAAGTGGAATTGGTTGATGCCAAAATAAACTACAATATTCTACTTGTTCGTAGATGGACTCATGCCATGCTATGTGTTTTGTCCACCCTCTTTTTGCTTTTGAAGTTTCCACATGAGGGCAAGATTATCACTATCGATCAGTTGTCTTTCTTTACCTCGTCCTCCGAGAACAACGTGCCATACATGGATCAAATTCCTAATCCCCCTGACAGTGTAGGACCTCGTCTTTTCAAGGACCCTGTTCTCATGGGTATTTTTCTCATGCCACCACCAAACACATTCAAGTCAACATGATCTCTAGGTCGGATGACCCATGGATCATCCCTTCTCCTGAATAGGTGACCTCTTTTGGAGAATTGATGCCTCTGGCCCTAGTTGAAATTAATTATTGTGAGATTGTTGCTACATCGAATCCTCCTCCTGTTGAAAATAATCCTTTGAGCATGGCTCTTGATTTTTATTCTCAATCCCCTTATCTCGGCGATGCAGATTCTCCCGATCCTTTGAGAGAAGTATTTCCTCCTGACGAAGCTATCGTTGAGACTATGTATCTCAAAGATCTTGCATGGAGCGATGGACATCATTGTTCATCATTCATGCCCGGCCTGGGGGCAATGTCTAATTGTCTCGAGCATTTTGTATCTATTTATCCCCCTCCTTAGCCTCCTCCTTTGAGCTCGTCGGAGCATAGTTCATCTTCTTGTGTCAAGCTCCTAAAATAATGAAACAAGATGCTTCGAGGACAGTTCTGAAGTGTGTCAACCTCGTTAAAACAATGAAACATGTTCCCATTCAATTCAAGTTTGTTAGGTTTCGATTAAATCTCTTGTGTTTTGAACCTTCACTCAATTTTCTCTAGACTGGAGCATGGGGGGCATGTGCCTCGAATTGAGACACCATGCTGGCATCATGCCTAGTTTCCTTATTATTTCAAGCATAGTTTACATTTGTGTTTTAAGCTTGCATAAAAAATAAAACTCATTTTCAAGCATAGTTTGCATGAGTGCTTTTAAGCTTGTGTAAAAATAAAATATGATTGGTGTGATGCATTTTGTGAACTTTTAACTTTCCCATTGGGTCATGTGTTATGCAGCTAATGTATTAGATAACATTGTATTAGAAATTTGCATTACATATTAAAAACATCATGATTTGTGAAAAAGATCCATCCAGAAATATATATATATATATATATATCGAATGTTTGCAGTTCGTGTGCATCACATAAAATCCAAAAATATACATGTTTGTTTCAATAATATCTGAAGACAACATGTCTCTCAAAAATATGCATATGAAAAGACTAGGCGACTAATCAATGTGGTGCTCATGGTAGCATGTTACTGCCCACACCAATCGCCTCAATAAATGATGAAGGTTACTAGGCACCCCTACAATGTGCCTCTGATAAGCCATAGGGACATCCGCTAGGCGAGCATAATCAGGAATCCCATGGGCGACTCCCTCTAAGTTCTGAACTAGTTCGTTCTCCTCGGCCCCCTCACCTTGAGGGTCGTATGCGAGAGGGGTCCTCCGCACGATCGGTGAAATCCCGACAGGCTTCTCTGGGCCAACATATGCATACATATAGGATCATTTGTTAGAACATGCATGTATACCAAAAAAATTATAAATTCATAAAATCAAAAAGAGTCTTACCTAGCTCCTCATCCCAGTCCTCTCCTTCCGAGAGTGGAAGGTTTGGGTCTCCTATGAAGTCAGTACCGGCATAGGGCCAGTCCTATATGATGATTCATTTTTGCTGAAGCCATCCAAAGAACTCGAGCCACCATGACATTTGCTGGCCCCCTCTTTCTCTAGGCATCAGTGATGCCCATTGAGCCATCCATGGCTCTCTCAATGGTGGATCCGCAACTATTGCCCCCTGGCCCTCGAAGATAGGTAATCATTCAAGGATGAACGATACCAAGATAGACCCATACCCAAACTGCTTCAGTTTTTTCTTTTTACACTTTTTCAATTGTCGTTTGGTATTCATGGTTACGGCTGTAGCCCAGTCAAATAATGTTGGGTTCATAAATTATGATGCTAAAAGGAGCTGTGTTTTGGTGGCCTCATGTGACGCCTGTGACCCTGCGGCCTGTATAATGGTATGGAGCACCACTCTGAGTGCTAGGTCAGGAACAATGTGAATGTCTACTTTACCACTACTTGATCCTATTTGTGGCCCTGGGCACACTCTTTCCATAACCATTGACATTTTTTCGCCAGAAGGCCTAGTACCTGTCATGATCGGAATTAGACCTCTGTGAGACAATAGAGTGATGAAGTAAAAATCGGACACTTCGAGCTCCAACACTTGATCTCGAAGCCTAATCTTCTCCTCATTCTCATCCCAGATACTGATCAAGTATTGCAACAATTCAGGTTGTGCCCTGAGACATGGTGTCAAGAAGAATTTCTTTAAACCGCAATCCCGGAGAGCATTCATGCATTGCTCATTCCCCATTTCCATTTCATCCTCTTCACTGTGCTCCCTTTCTTTCCATTCGATCACCATTATGGCTTTATACCTTCATTAAAATGATCATAAGCACATCATGAGATCCCCTGGGCATTCAAAAATCCAGTTGATTGGTTAATTTTTTGTAAAAATTGAGTGGAAAATAAGGTTGCATGGTTGGCGCGACTGTTTTGCTAACATTCACACCAGCTGGCACAACCCCTTTGCAAAAATAACTCGATCAGCATGGGTCCGTGCCTCATACCTGCGCCAATCGTGTGAGCCCTAAATTTGCAAATGTTCCCCTCAGGGATCCCAAATCACAATGGAATGCTATGAAATATGGATTAAAATGTAGCTAATGGAAGCACCTAATACCTGGAAAAGATGGGATTCATAATGATGCACCAGATCATCCACAATCGTCATCGCACGTTCGCAAGGAAAAAACTCATTGTTGCTCTCCACAAAAGGTAAAAAGTAAAAAGTAAATATGTTTTACTATTTTGGTCATATTTATAACTTTTCAAAATCAACTTAGGTTTTGAAGCTTATTTTTCTAATATTTTATTATATTTTGTCGAAAAATGGGTTTTACGCTTGCTTTTTTTGCAGTGACAAGTTTTCACGTGACTGGGACGACGATACGAGTTGTATTTTATACTTTTTCAGACTCGGTAAAAACATGAAAAAGTCACTACTAGAGTCATCATTCAACTCTTTTCTGACTCTCTAAAAATGAAAAGTTTGCCGAGTCACTTGTCGTTTTGATCTCGTTAAATTGGCTACGAAATAACATCTACCCAATATACGTTTACCCCTTTTTCGGGTTGGGATAGATTATTTATGAAAAAGGAATACCCTAGCCTATTGCGACTAGGAGGTTTTCTCAGACATAGTTTTCTACCTTTTCGAATCTGAGGAACTATCTACGAAAAGGGACTTTTGGAGTTTACTTTTCCGTTGTCTTTTCAAACTCTCTAAACATGAAAAGACACCAAGTTCTTCCTTTGTCAGACTCGTTAAAACTTGATGACATCAGACTCCGTCTTAATGACGATACTCGAGTTCGTCCTTCCTAGGGCTCGTTAAATGTACTAGGTTGGATTTGTACAAAGGAAAAACTTATATTGCAAGCATATGCTATCCCCTTCAATCTTGTTTTAAAAAATAATTGGGGTACTCACCAGAAATGGTGGGGAAAAATGGAACCAATATCACAGTCATGTCAGCAATATGTCGCTCTTGAACATGGCACTTGTCTGCATTAGTGTCGAGTTGGGGACATCTCATCTCATTTTCTTCTTGCCTCCATGGGTTTAGGTAATCCTTTTTTACTGCTCATCTTCTCTTTACCACATCATCATGATCTCAGATCCTTTGATGTAAAATAATGCCAAATCCATTGTCGTACCGCCAATATGTTCAATAGAAGTTGGCTTCTACAGTTTTCACCCTCCCTCTCATTCTCTACTGATCCTGATTCACAAAAAAAAATTTCCTCTATCTCGCGTCGATGATGTGGGAAACATTATGGCCCACCTTCGATAAAGGTCACTTCTTGTTATCTTCAGCTCATTATCCAAGAAGCTGATTTAGAGAATCCCTTCCGGTACCTTGGAGCCTGCATGCCTCAATGGCAGGTTCTTCACATTTGACGCAAGGTTTTCATCATTGGCCTTCGATCGAATGATTCTACGGGTGTTCGACGTCAGCTTATTGTTCACATTCTGTGGATTGTACCTATAGTACCTTGAGAGCCATCCTCATTATTGGTGGTTCCTCTCGCATCTGTTAATGGCTTCCATTATTGGCTGGTAATCAGACGATGTTCTTGCATGTTCGACTTCAGCTCACTTATTCACATGTTGGGACTTGTACTTTGTTCGGGTCGAGATGGAGCACAAGACCCTGGGTTTTTCTAATGAAATCCAGGCTGCGGATTTTGTGGATTATCATGATTAGTTAGATGACTCATTTCATTGGATGGCTTCGACCATACTTGAGTCTACTTGTTGATTGTTTCTGGATGGTTGTGTCCATACCTTGGATCCAGATTATTGTATACTCTATTATGGATGGTTGTGCCCATACCACATATCATGTATTAGATATATCAGTTGTACTTGGATGTAGGTCTTCTGACGGCAGTATTTTCAGTTGGGTACGTTCTCATAAAGAATTTCACCCCTCCCTCTCTCTTGGGCCTCATGCTTTAGGGGGCATCTCTTACACAACATTTTGTCACTATCCATGAAATTCCCTGTCCCGCACAATTGGAGGGCTTTTTTTGTTACCTGTGAGCAGTGACATGACCTGAAACCACTTTCATGGCATCCCCTTTCATAAGGACAAACATTCCTCTGAAGAAAGTTTCCTCTGAGAAACCCTAAAAAGAGATCTTTTTGCCTTGGCGTGACTAGCCAGTTCAACCCTTGCGCCAATGGGGGAAATCCACCATAGAGGGCGTGCCAACTGGCACTCTGTTCCTATGTCTGACTTGTGCCAAGCTTAGTAAGGGATTTTAAAAAAAATAAATGGCAGAATTTTGATTCCAACAAACTCCTGAACGAGTCACTAAAAAGAGTTGGGAGGTTTGGCTCCGGATCTCCATGTATGGGAAGTGTTTTTACACCTATCATGGAAGCTTCCTTAGAGATAGGGCCAATCCCATGATTATAGGAATCCCAACTTCCCTTCCACCATCTATAAAAGCTTGCATTCACCCTTAGCAAACTAGCTGAACTTGTAGGAAGGAAACTATAGCCAGACACCTGTTGAGAGCCAAGCCAAAGAGAGAGAGCTTTGTCTCGTTTCCGACAAGATTTGTTGAGACGTACTCTACTGTCAACCCTACCGAAGGAAGATCATGCATCAGAGATTTGGGTTGTATCTTTCCTTTTTTATTTTAATGATAAGCAACTTTGGTTATGGTTCCATTCATGTGTCTATTTCTTTACGCAATGAATTATATCCTCTCTGACTGATGTATGGTTACACGCTTTAGATTTTACGTTGTATGTCATTGTTTCCTTGCATGTGTGCAGGTGTTTGGATGTGTCAAGTGGAGGGATCGTGATCTGCCAAGCGAGGGATGGGAAGCGTCGTCCTTTCTTCAACGACCACTGCGTAGGATTCGAGGTATGAAATTTGTTATGATTTTTGTTGTTTTGTAACTAGGAACCTATGTCACTGCATGACTTGATTGTTGCTAGACCCGTTCTAGGCTAGTAGGGATCACCTCTTTCCGCAAAGGGGATTTACCTCTCCAACAGTCAAGTAACAGATCTTTGTATTGTTGAAACAATCAATTTACAATAAGCTGCAACATTACTAAAAATCTCCAACCCTTGAAAAGTTCAACTCAATGGCCTTTAATAGAGTTGTTACATCATGAGATGATCTTCCTCTAGGCTATATACATTGATTTTTTGTTTATTGACACCTTGCATAATCATAAAACATCAACTTTATGACAAAAAGACACATATCCTACTTGATAGTCCTATTTCAAATAGGATTCAAACTACTCATTATTATCTTTAACAAACTTATCTACTAAAATAAATTATATTTTTGACAAGTACGTTTTCACATGGTTGAATTTAGATGATGGGATTCATCACTTTATGACCACTTAACTAACCTCCTCAAAACTAGGAAATAAGACCTTGTTTTTTAAGAAAATGGTCTTCTTCTTCTTTGAATATTTTGGCTGTCATTCAATCTTCATTTCATGGTGCTTGAGTGTTGAATAATTTCTTGACATGGTATTTAACTCTTCCATAACCTCCAGCTGTCCAAGAATTGCTCCAAAACCTCCTAAAAAGGCTAAAATACAGTGCGCTACAAAAGTAAGGTTGTTTCGTAGCGCTTCAAAACAAGCCTTTATCCTCCAAATTTTTAACTCTTTCCTTTTGCATAAGGTTCATCATCGTCAAACACATATTTCATACAAATTTCATCTCTTAATAACCTCCAAAACGGGTCAAAAAGTAAAAAAAGCAGCTATAGTAGTTTCGTAGCTCTTTGCTGGCCTTCAAGCCTAGAGGCGCTACGAAACTACTGAAAAGTGCTAAAAATGTAGTTTTTTGCATAATTTTGGAAAATGAAACCTGGAAGTGTCAAAAAATTGTAGCTAACATGTCCTCATCTTCCATTAACCACAAACCAACTCACTTTATGCTCCTTGAGGCATTTCTTCCTCATTTACAATTGGTTGAGCTATTGGTTCTTCAATCATTGTCATTTTAAGCCCTTTTTTCTCTAATTATTCATGAATCAATTCAAGTTGCTCTTGAAGTTCCTTGAACTTGTATTTAAGTATTTTTTTGGTGGATTTCAAATGAGTGTTCACCTTTATGACATGCTTGGCTTCTAACCTTGCTAGAATTGTCCACTTGACAAGCTGCTGTGTATTGTCTAAGGTTTTAGAAACAATGTCAACCTGTTCTTCCCAAACTGTATTCATATTTTCAAATTGAATTTTCTCAACACTGTGTTTCCTAGCTTCTTTTTTCATAACAAAAATTTCCTGATTTTCCAATTTTTCTCTTCAAGGAGCCGCAACTCTATTTTTTCTATCACCTTCTCTTTTCCATTTTTTGTTTTGCTGACTGTATCTTTTACTGTGGGTGATGAGAGGTCAATAATCTCTTGAGGCGGTTGAGTTGTCTCAGTAGGTATTTGAACTTCTTTGTTGATATCTATTAATTTCCTAGCATGCCTTGTCATAGGATTTCTTGCTTGGAACATGGAACCTGCATCTTCTCCCTCAATATATAATTTCTTTGTAGATTTGGCCTTCTTTAACTTCCACCCACCTTCCTCTATGAATTCAACTTGGACAATAATTGTTTCCTCTATGTCAATGGAATGTAAAATATCCTCTATATTCCCCTTAGTTTCTACAATGTCTTCTACAGCTATTGTCTTCTCTTCCAAAACCATTGTTTGGCTTCTAGTCATTCTTTTGGTCCCTTGTTTGCTAACAATTTTTTTTTTTTTTTTGCAGGTTTGACAACCTTTGATTTTTATTTTGTAGGTGGGACATTTGGTGTGTCAAGACTCTACATTTGCTCTGGCTCCTTCATAGTTTGCTTACTTGGCTTTTCTTTTACAGGTTCATTTGGTTTTGCAACCAAAGGTTGGCTCTGTTCTGCTGCTAGTGGTGATGGAATTTTCTTTAGTTTAGGATTTTTTGAAGGAGTTAGAGCATCTAACTCAAAACCACTGACAAACAAGAATGAGGACCAATCTTTGCCTAACCTTTTAAGTTCATCTAAAAATAGTAATTTCATTAAGCCATGATGAAATAATGATGTCTCACTCCCCTCAGACTTTTCTTGGACCTTATCAGCCATCTTTGACAGACTTCTATGTAGATAGAAAGATAAGTCAAGAGAAATATTACTAGTGAAGTGCAGAAGTAGTTTGAAATGGTATGAGTAGAATTTGTGATATCTACCTTCACAGGTAAAGTACTTTTGGATGATGAGCAACAATTCTGAATAATTGTCTTTAATGTAGCTTCTTGGGACAACATTGGTGAGATCCATCTCAGTGTGCTCAGACTTCATGAACTCTTTGCACTGCTCCATGTTAAACTTGAAACCTTTGAACCAGGTTTCTTGACCTCTTGAAATCTCTGTAGCAGCAGCAATAACCTCTGGTGTGATGGAAAAATTTAGAATTCCCACTTTAGTGGCTATTCCACTAAAATTCAAAGCAAACTCGTTGGATACTTGTGTATGATAGCCTTGCAATTTCTCACAAAACTGTAGGAAACATGAATTTCTGAAGGCTTCCATTATCGCTAGATATTCAATGATCACTTTCATGTCTTTAGGTTCATATCTCAGACATTTCCCACCCTTGTGTATTTTTATTTTCTCTGCCATAGCTTCTCAAAGGATTACTCAGCCTTGCTTGATGAATTTGCAGGCTCGCTTGATAATATTCAAAGTAAACCTTTGAAGAAACCAACCACAAGTTTGGCTTAGTACAATAACTCTCCAGAGCTTAGATATTACGCAAGGAGGAATGAGAAATGAGAATGACTAAATTATGAGAGGATTTGAAGTTCAAACGTCTTCTCATGACTCAATGATGACTTATACATTACCTAAACTGACCATGATGACTGCAGACCTGGGCATGTACCTTGATTTTGTCACCCCATGACTTGAAAAGCATCTAACTTACCCTTTCCTAATGTTTTCTGACACCTAACAGCTCAACTGACAAGACATACAAGAAAATGCACTTTTGTAGTACCTCTAGTGTTAATTTGACTATTTTTGCTACGAAAATATCAACAGTTTCATAGCGAAAAGCGACGTTTTACAGTGCAATGCACTACGAAACTATTGTTTCTTAGATAATTAGGCAGTTTTGGTACAAAAAATTTGGAAAATGAAATGAATAATAAAATGATGAATGACGTGATATGAAGGGGTTTGAACATGAGTGGGTTTAGACCTTAGGGTAAACTTAAACCACAAAAATTTAATATTTCCCTTGATCAAACTTAAAAATGACTCCTACAACCCTATTTTGACCCATGAGACTATGTAACCTTGTCAAAATGATGTTTGAATTTTTTGAGTGGTAACAGATCCAAATGACACCAAGAGGAGGATTAATCTTGCAACAATCCAGGGAAGAAATATACAATAAAACACAAATTATCGAGGAGAATGTAAAAAATATTTTTGACAGAAGAATTAAAGCAGATGATTTCAATTTGGGTGACAGAGTTTTAAAGTGGGATTCAAGAAGAGAGGAAAAAGGAAAACATGGGAAATTTGACAATATTTGGAAAGGACTTTACATGATTTATGCTTTCATAGGACACAATGCATTATTTATTAAATACCTAGATGGACCATAAATTCCTGGTGGGCCTATGAATGGTAGAATGCTGAAGCATTACTTCTCTTAGAAATAGAGATATTTCTTACATGAAATCATTGTAAATATCATTGTCTTTATTATTTTTATTGGGTAACCTATTGACAGAATTTGAAGCTCGCAGAGGAGGCCCTAAGCTTTTGATTGATATGCTACCATAATTACTCCAACAATAAAAGAAATCAGGTGTAGACATTGTTGAAATGGAACACTCAAGGCTACTGATCCAATGTTCTTGGCACCTCACATGGAGAAGTGCCATATCTAGCCGGAGCCATTGTTAGGGTCCTATAATTTATAAGATCTCAAGGTGATTGAGAATTTTATCTTAGTAATATTTTATTGTAAATAATTTTCAATATTCAAATTATTTCCATATATATATAAGAAAATGAAAAGAGGGTATATCTAAAAAAATGAATAAAATAAAAAATTGAAAAAGAATAAAAATGAAATTGAAACCCCACAAAAGAAAATAACACTGAAAGTGCTGCAAATTCAAATGCCATTACTGATAAATAGTTTTCTTTATGTCAAATGAAATAAGATGGTGTGCAACTTGTTAAAAATTACACAATGACTAGTTATTTGTTTAAACCATACAACTTAATCATGGTTGAACAATTTTGAATCTTTGTAAATTAGTTTAGAGAATAAAGATTTACCAAATAGTCTAATTTTGGTAAATGAATAGTTAGGTAGAAAATGAAATTGATCCAACTATTTAATCTCAATCAATAGGATAAATAAGTGATATGATAGAATATATTTTTCATAAAAAAAAGGAATATGGGTTTTCTAGTCTAAATACACCCCTACAAGAAATAAAAAATGTTATTTTAGGAAAAAAAAAAATCAAGTGTGAAAGGGTATGTAGAAATGTTTTGGCTTAGAAAAGGATTAAAATGCTATATACTAAGTTTTATTTTCATTATGCCTTAGGTGCATAAAGGGGCATATGACATAAAAATTGATTTATCCTAATTTTTTAGGTTCATTAAAGCATTAAGTGCATAAAGTGATATATGTGATTTATTTAGGTTTTATCCTAAGTTTCAACCCAAAGAAAAATTCACTACATGACAAAAAGTCTTGTCACATGTTAAACAACCCATAATTGTCTGCCTCACGATCTGCTCTCTCCTCGAATCAATGACCATTATTAAATTTCACCCCCCCCCTTCTCCATCCTAACTTTACCACCTTGAGGGGGGGGGGGGGGGGTCCAAAAAAATTTGTTTCTCCACCTAGTCCCACTACCACATGGCCACCTCTCTGTGCTTCACACCCCCCCTAGCCTAAACCACTAACCGCCGACTCCCCCGATAACCACTTCCCCCCTAATTCTATTACCTTCATCCCTACCTATCACCTCCGCCATTCCCATTTCGCCATGTTGTTGAGCCGTTACCAATAAAATCTCTTTCCAGGGTGTTTTATCCGTTGATAATTTAATTAGGATTGGATGAACGTTAATGCAACGGACCCGTGCGATTTACAACGGAAAACTTGTATTTGCTATATAAACCCTGCAATCCATATTTTTGAACTTTAATCTTACATTGTCTCTGAAAATTTAATTATTTTACAGGTTTTACATTGTGCCCAGTATTTATCAGCTGATATGTCTACAACCAAGTGACAACACCTTCCTTTTCTTCTTCAACCAATCATACAGATACTATGCATTCCCGGTAACCCTGTTCATCCCAATCCTAAATAAATTCTTCAGAATTAACTATGTCTCCTAAAAAAAAAAACAAGAGGATCCTTTAAATCCTTTGGTCCACCCTCCCATAGACTTAGATCACATTCCTCTAGCAGATAGGGACTATAAGATAAATGAAACACAATCAGAATTTGAATTTTTTGAACTATATTGTTGTTTGGAGGATAAATATGTTGATTTATCAGATGAGATTTGAATCTGGGAGTCCAATATCCCTCACTATATCTTCTCTCACACCTTGCATGCCCCTGAATTCATCAGAAAGTGCTAAGCCTGTTACATTCCCAATCAAAGAGCCATCATTTCCCCTACTGATGAAATCCTTTTTTCCATCATTGCCCAATCAATAGACCAAATGATGCAAGCTCCCTTTGTGGAAAATAACACTCCTTTCCCCTTAGAAGCCCTCAATTAACTTTACCAAAATATCGATTTTTCTAAAAGAGCTAATATCTTTGACATATTTCTACACGAAAACACTCAATTGCCAAAGAAAAACCCTCCATACCATTCCTCCATCTTCCTTGATCAAGATAAACAGATAATAACAATAATTTCATATATCCTTGGTTAATATTTTGATTAGTGGGTAGATGAACCCATTTTAGGTTTCCTTTCTATCTTTTCCACAAATAGAAAACCATCTATTATTTTCAATTTCACCCAATTCTTGGCAGACAACATTCATGAGTGGTTTCTCAAGTTACAGACTGGAGAAGTGTTTAAATACTCTTTCATTTTGGTATATATGTTTTTATATTATTAGGCAGATAGGTTCAAATTTTTCATGCAGAAGGTCGATGAAGAAGGAAACCAACAATCAATGGTCTTCTTGACATCTTTAGTGATGAAAGAATAGAAGGAATTCTCTTACAAACAATTCATTGAACAATTTTTTCACCCAGCTATGATTTTCCTAAGAAATACAAAAGAACCTAGGATAAGTGAGGACATGATCTGACTATGAATGTTAGTTTTGATGTGCTAATTTGAACCTCGGATTTAAAATTTATTTACTAATCTTATGCTTGATGTACATATGTTTCCTTATTTCTTATGTGTGTCAAATAGGTAATTTAACTGAGTTTTTATGAGTGAATTCAAGAGCATAAAGTATGAATATAAAATTCTAAACATCAGAAACATAACGAGAAACAAACCATCACAATTGATCCATTAAAATATATTTTTGATGAAGGAGTTCACCCTTCCTAGGCTACATGTCCTTGGTCCAGCTTCCATGGATTAGGGCTATGTATTAGCTCAATAGTACAAAAATTTATTTTCACATGCATCAAATTCTCCTAAAACACACTCCAATGAGTCCATAACGTCAAATCTATCAGAAATGACTATTCATTTACTCAATTTGGCCTTTATTTGATCTAGGCATGGGCTTCCTTCCTCACGGCCCTAGTTTTCAAAATTCTTCAAAGTGACAAAAACACCCGCAAATTTTCTCCTCTGCCTCTACAACCTGTTCCAATGTGTTCATAGCATGCAAATATTCTAGGAATGACTCTTTTTGAGACAAAATTGGTCGAAAATTTCTCAATATATGGTCCATTAAATTTTTCCCTAGATTCCTCTTCCAAATTTGGAGAAGTCTCTAGCTAACTCCGCCAAACTGGTGGTTCTCGCTGAAAATAGAGGCGCTGCCAAAAACTTGACATTTTAAGCTCCAAGTTAATTAATGTTAATGACATATTAATATTGGATAAGAATGGATTAATGCGAATTAAGCACGTTTTGTTTGGGTGATTGGTGGGAGGTCATGTGAAAAGGTCATATGGGAGGAGGGTTGGCCCCCTCCCTTTTGCCATTGGAGTCCTACATAAGACTTAAATACCTGTTGGGTGCATACCTTTTCAACGACCAAATGGATGGTGTATTGGTAAAATAACGGAGTTAGGAGGAGGGGGGGGGTCATGTGTTTGACTCGCCCTCCGCCCATCCTATATACATCTTGCCCCACATTTGAATCCACATTAATATGCGCTCCAAACCTTTGGAATTTTTCCATATCAAATGGTGCTCCACCATAATATAAACCTTTGAATTTGGTATATAAAATATATATGCACTCCTCATAAATGTTAATCCATTGACTTTGGATAATAAAAATAATGCGAGATATATATGTGGAATTTGGAATTTGGTTATATAAGGTTTGGATTAATAATTGATAAATATTAATATACAAAAAAATAATTCCAACACATAAATATTCATCATGAACCCAAATTCAACCTTCGAGGACATTGGGGAATTTCACCCTTTCAAATCAAAGATGGTGAATATGGTTGTGACACTTGTCATAGTGCCATTAGGAAAAAACTGAAGGATATCCCCTGCATGCTGATTCGGCTGCCATCTCATCAACATGTACCTGTTCTGCATTTAAAAAAAAAAATAGCCCTTCTAAATGAAGATCAGTAGGCTATAACTTTTTCATCCGAACTTGATTTTCAATGAAATGAGTTACATTGGATTCCTAGACAGGGGCTGGTCATTGTCGTTCATTTTCCAATAAATTCCAAGAACTTTCATTTTTGAGCTAAATACTGATCCCCTGATCATTCCTCCCCACTAGAAGCCTTTTGTATCCTAAAAAATCTTTGATTACTGATCATATGGATGAGGGTATTTTTCCCTCACCCTTCTAGTCTCTATCCACTTAAATTTTCCCAATTTCATCACTAAGAGCTTTTCACAAAAATTTAAAATTTTTCTTGATTCTTGTGACCTTCTCTTGCTGTCATTGACACCATCATACTGCAATATTTATGAATTTGCAGAGCAGCAAGCTATTCTTGCAGAAACCATCTTGTTCCTACCTTGGTCATTAATCAAAGGAAACTTAAAATTTGTCTCACCTTGCACATTGTCACCATGGAAATTCTTAGTTGATCTCACTTTGTACTTGTGTCGACTCTTGACCAAGTATCTTCGCCATTGCCATGTACATTTTGGAAACAAAAAAAAAACATTTTTCAAACCCATGACTTATTTTCCAAGCTACTTTGTGCTTTCTCCTTGACCTTTGCACTCTGTTGCACCGACATCTTGTTTCCAACACTTCTCAACACTAATGTTGACTGCTGAAAATGTTTTACATCTTGTTCACCTCCTTTCAAAGGCAACCCGTTAGAATCCTTAAACATGTCATTACAAGCATACAAATATTTTTGAAATTTTTGATTCAAATCATCTCTTTGTTTGATCATCAACAATGTCAAATTCTGATTTGCATTCACTATCCTCTTCATTTCTCCTGCATCTATAAGAGACAAACTTGTCTTCTTCTTATGTGCTCTAATTATGTACTTAATACCATCTTTAAACAAGTGATAATTATTCTCATGGAAATGAAATATTTCTTTCCTATCATATAGATAAGGACTTCCCAATACAATACCTGATATCTCAAGTGCCACCTTTTCAAGTTCAACTTCATCAAGAAAGTTTGAATTGATGACGAATATTAGTATGCACTTCCTTGTAACCTGCAATTTTTCATTCTTGCATATGCACCCTAAATTATAAGGTCTTGGATGTTTAATAGTTTCAATGTCTAGCTACTTAACCAAGTCTTTGGAAATCAAGCTAGCTTGTGACCCACTATCAAAAAGTGTATCAATCTTGGTATGTTTAGAGAAAACTCTAATATGGAAAAGTTCTATCCTTGTATCTTCATCATGAGTAACATTTAAACAATTTGAAGGAATATTTCTTGCAATATGTTTACCTTTCAAACCCATGGCTATAATATTTGTCTCATCTCTTGAATCTGACCCTAAGTCATGTTCAACTATAGCAACAGTTTTACCCTTTTCTTTGGCTTTCAGTTTGTTTGGATTCAATTATAGATGAAGTTGCCGACAATGGTATTCATCATGGCCAGTCTTTAAAAAAAAAAAATCATGTGATTTTTAATTCTTATATTTTTACAGAACTATTTCTTTTTCCTCTTCCATAAATCTTTCCCTTTCCTTTACCCTCACTTTCAATTTTCTCATCTATGTTTTGTTTCCCTCTTGCCTCTAAGTGTATGTCTTGAACACAAAATTCATCTATGTTTGTGGGATTAAACATGAGTATATTTGATCTAGGTGGATATCGATGGCCACCCACCTATTCCATTTGGACCCGTAGCATCAATTCTTTCAATTTTTCAGCTTCAACACAACTTACTATTTTTAGCAAGTTTTCAAGTCCTCCAATCCCGGAGTCGTTTCAGGGACTTAATGATATAGGTGGATATTGGTGGCCACCCACCGATTCCATTTGAAACCCCGCCATAAGTTCTTTTATTTTTTAAGTTGCAACACAACTTACTATTTTTAGCAGTTTTTCGGGTCCTGAACTTCCAGAGCCATTTTGACGCCCTAAACAATGTTTTTTGGGAAAATCGGGAGCAACGTGGTTGCATGGACTGATGTTGCTATGGGTCCATGGATTGATGTTTCTCACACCAAAAATTTTACTCCTCAAATATATCTTTCTAATGATCTATTGAGCGCATCAAACGGATATCGGATGCCAAAGTTACGTCCCTGGGAAGTTGAAACACCAACTTACCTAAACAGGGCCCACAATTTTGGCTCTTCATTTCCTAGGGTTAGGTTTTGGGAAGTTTCTGGTTTTACATTGTTTCTCAACACTAAATAGGCCTTCGAGCCTCATTCTAACATAGTTTAGGGGCTGGTAGCCGACACATCTCTTCTCAGAGATAAGCGCTACTAGTGCCCTAGCTCGCTTGTTCCCATCATTTCAGTTCTGTAACATAGTGGAGAGGCATGTAGCCATCACATATCATCTTAGAGATATGCTACCAGTGCCCTCACTTTCTCATTTCCATTATGTATCATTGTAACAAAGTTCATAGGCTTGTAGCCGCCACATCTCTTCTTAGAAATATGCATACCAGTGCCCTAGATGTTTATTTCAGTCATTTGTTTTATTAATAAAATGAAGCATTATTTCCATTGCATCTATGTATCTATGGCTATGTGTCTATTCTATTGTGCTCATGAATT
Source organism: Pinus albicaulis (assembly GCA_034641835.2). Lineage (NCBI taxonomy): Eukaryota > Viridiplantae > Streptophyta > Pinopsida > Pinales > Pinaceae > Pinus > Pinus albicaulis. The sequence goes on from CM076579.1 coordinate 779,991,684, forward strand.
TTTTTTTGGATCAATAGTGTGCCTAAGGTAACTGTGCAAACCCCCAACATACTTTAAAAAGGTTTCTTGAGAATATAAATTAATACCCAAAATAATAGCTCTTCTCCTAAACTCATGAGTATAATCTTGCACACTTTTCCCTTTCAACTGTCTAAAATTTTCCAATCCATAATTTTCTCTTCCATGTAAGATATGGGATAGAATTTCCTTTTAATGGAAAAAATAAAACTTGACGAAGACATAGATATCTTACCGTAGTTTTTAATCTCTTCTTCAGTCCTTGCTTCCCACCATACAAGTGCAGATCCTTCCATACTCAATGAATCCAATTGAATATTTATGTCATCTTCATGAAGGTTCTGAATCCTACAATACACCTCAAATTAACATATCCAATTGTCCAATATTTCTACATTTACCTCTCCATTATACATTGGAAGCTCAAATTTGACATATAGTTTGAGTAAGGATGTTTTTCCTTTTGTGGCTTTTGAGTGAGTGTGAGTGGTTTTTGTGGTGGAAGTGGAAGATGATGTTGATGGAGATGATGAGGATGATGAAGATGGTGGAGATGGATGTGTCCTTCCTCCACAACATTTTGAACTCTTCTCTTCATCCTTCTTATCATTTGAAGTTCCTTCTCCATGTTGAGGCTTAGAACCTTCTCCTGCCATCCCAACAATAAATGCATCAAACATAATTTTAACCATCCTCTTTATGTCATTGAAGTCTCCCTTGACATATTCCTCTTATGAATGTCCTTGAGTCTCTCCAACACTTTAAATGATGATTATGGATTCAAACTCAACTTCTGATGCTTGTACCTCTTGAATCAAATTAGCTTCTTGTACAACTTGTACCTCTTCAATCTTAGCTTTTTGAGACAAAACTTGAGGTGCTTCAAGTGTAGCTATGAGTGGAATTTTGGGTGAAGATGGTGCTCTTGTAGCTATCCTTCTTCTATTCCTAATATCAGGACTTGAAACCAACAATTTCCCTTCACCTTTCTACAACTTTAACCTTGTCAGCATCACAAATTTGCAACCAATAAACTTGCACAAAACACAAGAAACTATCAAGCAAATAACCTTGCCTTTTAACAAAATATTTTCAAACTAGATTTGATACCAACTTGATATTATTATGAATGTTATTATTTTTGTGCTAATTTCAACCTTAGATTTAAAATTTATTTACTGATATTATGCTTGATGTACATATGTTTCCTTGTTGCTTATGTGTGTCAAACAACTAATTTAATAGACTTTTTTATGAGTGAATTAAAGAGAATAAAGTGTGAATTTAAAATGTTGAACAAAAACAACATAAATAACAACAAACCATCGCAATCAATCCTTTAAAATAGAGTTTTTATGAAGGAGTTTACCCCTCCTAGGCCACATCTCCTTGGTCTAGATTCCATGGCTTGGGTCTCTGTATTAGCTCAATATTGAAAAAAATATTTTTGATATGTATCAAATGCTCCCGAAGCATACTAAAATGAGTCCAGAATGTCAAAATATATTAGAAATGACTATTCATTTACTCAATTTGGCCTTCAGCTGATCTAGGAATGCCCTTCCTTCCTGGTGGCCCTAAGCTTCAAAATTATTCAAAGTGACAAAAACACCTATATAATTTTTCCTCTACCTATGCAACATGTTCCAATGTGTTCAGAGCATGCCAATATTCTAGGAATTACTCTTTCTAAGCCAAAATCGGTCGAAAATTTCTCAAGATATGGTCCATTAAATTTTTCCCTGGATTCCTCCTCCAAATTTGGAGAAGTCTCCAGTTAACTCCACCAAATTGGTGGTTCCTGTGAAGAATAGATTAACTGCCAAAACATTTTAAGTTTTAAGCTGTGAGTTAATTAAATTTAATGGTGGATTAATAATGTATAAGCATGGATTAATGTGCACTAAGCATGTTTTGTTTGGGCATTTGGTGGGAGATCATGTGGAAAGGTCATATGGGAGGAGGGCTAGCCCATGGGTTGGTCCCCTCCCTTTCGCCATAGGCATCCTGCATAAGCCTTAAATACGTGTTGGGAACATACATTTGCAAGGAACAAGTGGATGTTGTATTGGTAATATAGCAGAGTTAGGAGGGGGAGGTCACGGGTTCGACTCGCCCTCTGCCCATCCTATATACATTTTGCACCACATTTGAATCCGCATTAATATGCACTTTTAACCTTTGGAATTTGGCCATATTAAATGGCACCCCACCATAATATAAACCTTTGAATTTGGTATATAAAATATATATATGCGCTCCTCATAAATGTTAATCCGTTGACTTTGGATAATAAAAATAATGTGGAATATATATGCGGAATTTTGAATTTGGCTATATATATATAGCCAAATTTAATTAAAAAAATAATTCCAGCACATAAATATTCATCATGAACCCAAATTCAACATTGGAGGACGTTGGGCAACTTAACCTCCTCAAACCCAAACTATCGAATCTGGTTGTGGCACTTGTCAGAGTGCCATTGGGAAAAATATGAAGGATATTCCCTGCATGCTGACTGGGCTGACATGTCATCAACCTGTACTTGTTCTGCAAATTTTTTTTTAAATTTGCATGTTCTGAATGATAGTCAACAAGCCATAACTTCTTCATCCTAACTTAGTTTTCGACAAAATGAATTGTGTTGGATTCCTGGCGATGGCCCGGTCGTTGTTGTTCAATTTCTAACCAATTTTGAGCACATTAATTTTTTATCTAAGTACTGAGTCTCTGATCAAGACATTAAGAGGATACTTCATTTGACAGATTAGGCTAAGACAGGAGACTGGTACTTGTACCAAAATTACACTCAGATCAGAGTCTATGGATGTGAGTTTGCACCTTATAAGCTCCAAAAATTCTTGTCAATGAGGATTTATGTTCTTTAATATATTACACAGATGCTGAATGTAGATGAGATTCACCTCGTATCAGCCAAGAAGATGTCCCAATTCAGAATCAAGACACAGATTGGGTCCTTTATTTGCAATAGCAGGTCAACAGGGGAGGAGGAAGATAAGATTTTGAAAGATATGAACTTCAGCCTAAGTTTCACATGGTCCTATGACCCTCTGGGAATCATTTCCAAGATATGAGTAGAAAACAAAACTACTCCCTACATTCATACCCAGAGGGCTAAGATAGAAATATATATCAACCAGACAGTATGGGTGTAAAATACATTGTAGGAAGCTAAGGATAATTTGGTATTAACATCAACATCATAGACTCGTGTCCCATAGGAAAAATTAGTTAAGAGGAAAAGAGAATAAGATTCAACTTCGGTGACTAATAGTGCAGGTAAATAATTTAAGATAATGTACATGAAAATAACAGAGCTAAATTCAAAGGTTGACACAAATAATAATTCAGAGAAATAAATTGCTATGGTGATTAAGGAAACACCTTCCTCCTCTCAAGTAGGTGGCCAATCCACTACTTCTCCCACAACTTCTTCAGTATCTCATGAGTATCATGAGATTATCCATACAACTAAGGTTGTCCAAGGTGAGAAGGAGAAGACGGTATTTGACAGGTTCAAGGAAATAAAGCTTAAGAATGAGATTCTTAAGAACAACACCTATGCCCAATTCTGGAAGCAGGCTTCCATATCTCAAAGCAGGTTGCTGTCAGTGTTTGATTCAAAGAAGGGTAAGATGAAGATGGCCTTCCTTGAGGCCCAAATTCCACATCCAAAGTTAGCATCCGATTACAAGAAAACAACAGTTGAATTCCAAATAAAAGATATTCATCCCATTGATCAAATTGAAATGCATAAGCAAACATGTGAAATTATTTCCTCAACTCTGACTAATACTACCATAAATCTTTCTAAATTGCAGGTTTCCTTATAAAATATCCAGTCATATTTGAAAATGGATAAAATTTCTTCTCTTACTAAGGAGACAAGGATTAAATCCTTAGAAGATTTAGTGGTCAAGATGGGATATGACCCTGCAAAAATGAAGGCTGCAAAGGAAATAATCAAGAGGAAGAATGCTGACATAGCATCATTGAGAAAGAAATTGAAGTTGTTAGCCACTAAAGATCCCTTTACCAAGGATATTGGGGAGAAGAATACCTAGAAGACTCACATGATGAAGCTCATCATGGAACAAAATGCACAAATAAGGAAGATGGAGACTGATATGGAGAATATGATCAAAGGAAGAGAGAAGAATGCAAAGCTGTCTATGATTCAATTAGATGTTGTACCTCTTACAGCCATTCCTACAACTACAAATTATACTCCACAGACTACACAAACACCAAATGGTGCTAAACAATTAACTAAGGAAATTGAAAATATGTCAATTAAGATAGAGTAAATCAATAAATTTCAGGACCGGGTCAAATTTTTGCAAGACCAAAAGACAAGGAGTGAGGCTTCTCACTTAGAAAAATCACAGAGAGCTCAGAAATTGATTGAAAGATTACAAAACTCAGAAATAAAGTTAGCAATAGGACAAACCTTTTCTCGAGCCAAGGAAATCATATGGACAGTCATCATGAACAACATTTCTGAAATTTGGCCTTACATTCATATTATCTTTGAGCAGAAAGAGTTGATCACAAGAGCAACAGAGGCTATAACAGAGATAAAAAAAGAACTAGGAGAAATTCCTACAACACCAACAAACATCATCAAATTACTTAACTCTAAGAAAAAATATGAACTTGATGATTTGGGAGTTGATAATAGGATAGAAACCATTTTTGAGGTGAAGAGGGTTCCTACCAAGAAGAATCTAGTTGTTCAGCTAGAAGAGAAGTGTCACAGTTTGGAGATAATAGTCAATAGTTTTTTTGCTAGAATTGAGCCTTTAACTCAAAAGGGTCTTCCTTATTTATTTTTAATTAATTATATGTTAATTACTTATGAAGACTATGTCAGAAAGCTGAAAGAGATAGTAGCCAGGGACAACTCCAAATTTTCAAGCATCAAAGGTAGCATGACAGGCAGAGCATTTTTGGAAGCCATGGGTAATGATTTCTTCATCCAACATGAAGTAAATCATATTTTTGTTGTAAAACACACATTTTCCAGATATACAGAGGTTGATGAGATTTACTGAAAGGTAATTAAATTGATCATCCCAGATGAAGATAGGTGGGATAAAGTGTGCGAGTTACAGGACTGAAGCAATGATTCAGAGGATGTCAACACAGAACAACACACCATCCAACACATCAGCCAATGCAACACAAGAATAGGCCTATTCAACAATTGTTTCCTCCAAAATAGAGCCAACTTTCTAGATTTTTGTACAACTTGCCTATTATTTTGTAATAGATCGATTTTATTGTTTGAGATAATGCCAATAATACATTTTCGGTTGAGACAATTATTTTGTAATTCATTTTGTAATTTAGTGTATAAATACTTCACAGTTTGAAGTATTAAGCATTGATTGTTGAGTATAATTTCTGCTAAGAATTGTAATTTTTTGGTTGTTGGAAGCATCAATAATACAAGGAAATTCTTCACAGGCTTCATGTGGTGTGCCAATTGGTGATGTTTTTCTTCTATTAATGTGTTATTCATTATTTTTCTTTATCTGTATCTCTGAAAAGCTTAATTACATATAAAAAATTATGATGAATAGGATATGTTATTAGGAACACCCTATTCTGGTTGTTTGTAATTTATATGTTTAATACTGAAGTCAAATTGAGGAATACTTAATTGCTCCTTAATGTATACTAAAATGCACTTTTCTTCCATTTTCATCATTAATTTAAAATCTCGAAACATACAGTTAGTGCAAGCTAGCTTGTCCTGTGAAACTCAACCTTCAAACTTTGATGCATATCCAATTAATATTTAGACTCCATAGCCAAATGGAATTATAACAATTTAATCAACCAAACAATCCAAATCAAACAAACAATCAATACATTAATAACTGGCCTAAAATTCACATAAAACATAGATAAATTTTATAGAGAGATCCCTCCCTAAAACTGGCAGTGCTATATCCCAACTTCCTAAGTGGTTTTGATGTTTTCCTCGATGTTTATTCTCAAAATCTCGTAAATTACAAAATGATAACAACTTCAACCTCTAGAAGTTCCATGGTGGCGAGTTGGTCGTTAAACAATGGTGATAGAGTCGAGCTCTCTGACTTTAGAGTTTTGATCTCATCCATGGGGGTTTATCCCTTAGAAATTGGGCCTCCCTCCTCCTTTCATGGGATCCCAAACTCTTCTCCATTCCTATAAATTCATACCCCTCATTCCAATAATGTTAGTCTGGTTGGTCATTGTCAGCATAGTTTGAGCTCTCGTTCCCTTTTCATCCTCGCATTGTGATAATGCCTAAGTGTTTGAGAGAATGAATGATTTAGAGATTCAATGAAGGTATCAAATTTTCACCAAAGGAGGCCTCCAACATCAAGGCATGGGTTGTAATCTCTTCCTTTTATATTTATCAATAAAAAATCTGATGTTTTCTTTCTATATTTGTCTAATTAGTTATGCAAATATTCTGGTACTCCTTGATCTACTAGATCGCTAATGTTTATGATTATCATGTATTGGATTACATTTTATGTTGCCTCTTGATCATCTGCAGGAATTCATGTGCCATCAGTAGTAGGGATCAAGCCTAAAAGGATCATGGATCAATGTCACCATCAATTGATTCAAACGTAGCATTGGGAAAAGAGTACTTCTATCTCTTTTCTTGTCGCATTGTGAATGTTAGTTAAGAGAGATTTGCATTAGAGAGTATCTCATGTTGCTAGACCCACTGTAGGGATAGAGAGATATCCTCTGTCTACAGAGGGGATTTATCTTGACAATAGAATTGACGACTTTGTTGGGGAGCTTAGCCTCTTAGCGTTCCTTCCCCGGACTGATCATGGATCAGTTTGACCAATTACTGAAATCTAAGCTTGCTTAGGGCTCTATTAGTTTGTGTAGGGTATGATAGTCACCTCATTGCGTTAGGTCTGGTATTTGTGTGAAAGTATTTTTTTTCCTTGTTGTTAGCGACCAATGCGCTTTCTGTTTGCACAGTAGCACTAGTAGCGTTGTTCTATATAGTACAACCATGCCGATTTCCCTTTCAGCACTCTTCTGCTTATCACAGAAGCATTGATCTTAGACCTAGGAAAATTTAGGGTTTCCCCTTGATTTTCTAGTGTGTCCTGGCCCCTTAAGGATGTTTGTAGAATCTCAGTGACCTCCTTGTTGTGTGTTTGGCTTACTTGTTTTCTTTGAGAAAGTGTTATTGTCTATTTGATTTGTTTATAATTTGGGAGATTTTTCACCATTTCAAACACCTTTTTTCGCATTGTTCCTTACTTGATTCAAAGTGATTTGTCCTATGCATTAGTCATCACTACATCTCTAATCTTACCTTCGATTTAGTATCAAACATAGGATCACAAATTGTTTGATTCACAAGTCTAGAAGAGTGTGTCCTTTGTCCAAATTCAGAAGAAATTGAAAGTGACTTTCATCTTAGTTTTGGTTTGTCTTGTTTTCATTGTTTTGAAAAAGAGGAGTGAAAATAAGTTCATTCATGTGTTTTTAAAGCGATTTTGATTTCCGTATGATTGAAAGAAAAGTGAAAGGGGTTGTTTTTTCATTTCTTTTGCTTTTGATTTCATTTCAAAGTAAAAAACAAAAAAAAAATTGTGCATCGTAGTGAAGAAGAAAAGTATTTTTTTTATTTTTCAATAAGCTGAATTTGTTTGGGAAAAAGTGAATTCGATTGAAAATAATTGAATTTCGTAGCTTTGAGCTAGTTTGGGGGACATTATTGTTGTTGCATTGATTGCACTTTTCCTTATATCTCTTCCATAAATAGTTTAGGCTTCATTGAAATGGAATTTTTTTCTTTTTGCATTTATTCTACACCATAGGATTCAGGTGAAATCGATTTTGAGACAAAACTGAAACTTAACTCAAGATCAACATTAAAATTCACTCAATTTACCTTCAGGACCATTTGGAACTAACAAGAACATTTAGTGGTCTAGGCTAGAGATGTGTTACAGCGTTGTAAAACGTAGGATTTGTCGTTAACGGTTTGTATTATAGCCCGGGGGTGATATTCCGTCCCATGTATGGAACTATATTGATGTATGATAAGTATATTTGGGGTGCTCTCATTGAACAGTTACACATTAGACAACACTACTATGGACTAGACTCCCATGTACTGTCACGTATATTTTGGCAGACACCATTAGGTTGCAAGACTACCATAGGTAACCAAGTCAGTCTCCTTGTAAACATGATACACTGTGTTAGTGTCAATGTGTCCAGTGATAAAAAATGCTCTTTCAGTTTATTTTCTAGTATTCCAAGGTTAAATTTTTTGTCTTTTCAAACAAGTTTTCAAATAAATTTTTGTCACTACATATGGTATAGGTAAAAAATGATGCTCCCCTCATTCCATCCATGGCCATCATCATCTCAGAGTTCATGTCACTCATTTTCATTTAGAGTCTTAAGCCAGTTATTCGATCTCCATCTAAGTCTCTATCTAGGTCTCCTTGTTTTGCCACTGAAAGGTCCAAAAATTTCACCAAAGAGGGTTAACAAGGCTTCATTTTCATCAAATCAATATTTTGAAAGGAGTAAGCATAGTTAGGAGAATAAAGTAAGAAACTTTGTCTTATTTCAAAACTTGTTTCATTTTCAAAGTGTTCCAAAAGGGGTCAAAGGGATAAAATGGGGTAAATTTTACATCCTATGTCTTTATCCTAAGTCATAAAAAAATTGTTAAAATATGTGCCTCTCTCCCAAATTATTGAGCTTAATTTTTTTTATCCAAAGTTCGGGCCATGATGCATTTTAACCAAAGTCTTACGTTCAAGTCATAAAGGTCAAAAATAACAAAAGAAGTTTGTCTCTATTGGTTAAGTCTCGTGCAACACCCAACTGTCTGATCAATCACTCCACTAATCAATGACCCACAACAATTTTCGCACCCCCTATTCATCCAAACTTTACTGGTGGGGGGGGGGGGGGGGGTTCGAAAAGGTGGTTTCCTCCTATTGGTCCCATGTCGATGTATTAGCCTATCCTCATTTCTCATCCCCCCTTTCAATACCACAAACCATCTCGACCCCCCTCCGAAATCCGCCAAACAGCCCTCCTTTCCCAATCTCATTTCCGCGCACTCCCCTCCATTTTCATCCTGATGCGTGGCTCATCCGAAGACTATTTTTATGCATATCAGAGAGTTTGTTACTCATCGGTAATCTTGTTATGCATCTGAGAGATCTTGTTATGCATATGGAAACCCTTGTTACACATTTGTCAGTGTTCTGTGTTTTTGGTATTTTTCTCCCAAAACGTTCATCTAAGCTCCAGGATCATTGCCATCAATTTTTAAAAGCTTCCCCAATAGTAAGTAAGAACCTCATATCCTCCTCAATTGAAATTATCAAGCAGAGTGTTGGTTTTCTTGCTTACCTCCTTTTCCACTACATTTTCACTTATGTTTATCATTGGATGATTTCAGTGAACTAAAATCTAACCCTACCATCTAATACCCTCATACACCTTCCCTAGACCATATTATATCATTCCTTACCATTCATAGTCTTCCTACACTTCATTCCCATCAAACCTTAATTTCATACTATTTTTCTATTACATAATTAGTAAATCCTTGTGTTTCCTAATTTGACCACCTTATTTACATCCATTTCACAAAACTTCACTTATGTTTTGAAGCCAACATACAACCCTACCTCCTGAAATTTTTTTATGATTTTTTCTTGGTTTCAATACCCTTCATTTCATCCTCGAAACCAACCCTATCCCTATCCTCTATTTTTCCAAATTCACAGTCAACATACCCACTAAATTTAAACACCTAGGGTTTCATACTTTTGATAGAAATTATCAAAAGTGAAAACAAAATCCACAAAGGAGGGCACCATATTAGATTTTAACCTTCCACCTTGCAAGAAGTCAATGCCTCACCTTTTTCCAAAGGTTGCTTTGAGAGGACTAGATGTTTGATATTTTGTGGGAAAATCATGGAAGAAGGTTTTCATCTCCAATTGAATAGATTATTTTCCACAAGTTTCAATATGTGAAATACCATCACTGCATGTGTAGAGTTCAACTTATCAACCGATTTGATTTCTTCAGCAACAAGTATATCTAGTCATGGAAAAAGTGGTTTAAGGGCATGGACATAGACCTTGAAGATTAAAAATTGTTCCTCTAACAAATATGCACCTTTGATGAAGTTAATTATGAAATATTTCACATGTGAAGGAAGATTCTCTAGGTTTTACAGGTACCGTACCTTGCATTTTACCTCTACTAAACCACTTGAATTGCCATATTACTTGTACAAAATTTTGGTTAGAATGACTGAGAAGATTCAAAGAAAAAAAAAATATCATCACCCAAGTCTTTTCCACCATGGTATAGTTAAAATTATTTTCTTACATCATCTCTTAGCCATCAACATGACTTGGAAAACCTTCATGGAAAGAGTAACAACAGCGCCCACCACTAGCCCTCATGTCATGCATAACACACCATCACCATCGATATCGGTACAGCCAAGGGAGGTTGGATATTCCAACATGAAAAAATAGATTTGAAAGGATCCTAGGGTTTTGGAGTTCACTCACACCTATGAGAAAGGAAAGGGATGGGTCTTTGTTCCCAAATTCATCAAAATTGTATCTACACTTGATACCATAGCTGAGCAAAGAGAAATGGAGGAGCAACTACTAATGCATCAAATTGAATCACCATTGCACCAAAATGATGAAAAAGTTCCCTTAGAAGTTTATATGGCAGAGAAGGTTGAAGCCAAATCAGCTGAGGAGATTATTAGGGAGAAATATGAAGAATTAACAAAATTGAGGGACATTTTCTCCATTGCAAATTCTCAAATTACTTTCCTACAACATGAAAATTAGCAATTGAAGGTGAAGAATTGATATAAAGTAAACCTAAGGCGGACCTAGAGATAGATAAAGGTAAAGGAAAGCAAGTAAAATATGTTGATCAAATACAGGACATGGATATTGAAACATAACCAAGAATTCTAAAGACAAGAGGCCTTAATAAGGCACTGGCGCTAGAAAGATAGTGAGCTCATCCACCTGAACAGTTGACCTTTCATGAGCTAATAGTTATGGAGATCAATCAAGATAGAGAACTATCATTAGGAAGGTTGAATGAACAATTGGAGAATCTTTTGAAAAGATCCAAAAGATCCAAAAACCTCCAGAGACACATGGCCAATCATTATTGTACCAGGAACAAAATTTCACAAATCAGGCTTAAACAAGTGAAAAAGAAGCTCAAATAGGATCAAATGAAGCTAAAGGAGAAGGATAGTTTAGGTTTGTTAGCTGAATATTCATTGGTTGTTTATCATATAATCTGCAGGTGCCACAAAACAAATTTGGAGAATTTTTGAGCAATTTTGGTATTTTTAGTGATTTTTGCACTAAATTGAAAATTCGACCTTCACAAATGCATAGCGCCAAGTTGTTACGCTTTTTACTAGAGCACCTAAATAATGAATGGCTTAGATGGTTAGATGCATTTTGATAAGTACATCATATATCCGGAACCCTTATTGCATGAAAATCTCTATTTTGGAAGAAAAATCCAAAAAACCACTATTTTTCTACACTTATGCCAGTATTTTTGACAGTTTGTTATGAATATGGAGTAACCTTGGAAGAATAAACTTTTGGAGGCCTTTCCATGGGTCATTTTTCAAAATTCAAGATGTTTTGGAAACTAGACACACATTTCTAGTTGACCTATCTTTTATATTTGGATTTTGGAGTCCTAAACGTCCGTCAAAATCAGCTGCAAAAAGTGTTATGCATCCGTAAGAAGTCTGTTACGCATCTGTCAAAAAGTTACACATCTGCATAGGATTCCTTAGGACACTTGTGAAGCCTAGAAAAAGTCATAATTTTGATGTTTTGCTGTCCTTTGAGCTAGAATTAGAGTAATTGAGTTGGTTTTTGCCTCATATCATCAGGAAAAATGTAATTTAATGTGGGTGACACACACTCGTAGTCTATAGAAGAATTTGAGGGATTGGTTTCTAACCTCCCTAAATTCTAGGAAGTGACTCATATCATGTATTTATGATGTATTTTGGATGGGATTTCGACACTATGAGGTATCATGATGCATATTTTCTATAAGTAGATGCATTTTAGCCTTTTCTTGGGTTGGATAGTTATTTTTTGCAGTGGAGATATTGTAGAATCCTTTTGGAATGAAATCAAAGACAATGCTGCAGAAATTATGTTGAGAATCTTGTGGTATGCCTTGGAGCATTTTTTATTTATCTATATGTTTATCTTTTAAGGTCAATGATATGCTTTCCTCTTTCATATACATGCTTCTATGTGTTTATCTTGTCAGTTTATAAGAAAAAAACATGCCTTTTCATGCTCTATTTTAAAAAGATTTACATTATACGTTATGTTCTTCTAAATGAATGAATTCACCTCAGTGCTCATTCAGATTTTTCAGGTTTTAACCCTGTACATAAATTATCTGCAAATGAATTCCTAAATACAAAAAATAAACAATAACGAGAGCATAAAACATTAAACAAATACATAGAGATTTTTCCCTTGGATCTGAAAACTAGGATTACCAACTTGATTTTTCATTATATTCCTTTTAGTGTTACAACACATATATATACATGTTGAATCATTCATAAACCCCAATCCATTAACCCTATATTAGAATATAACTGTAGTTCCCTTGACTGAATCTACAAATTACCAGGAGTCAAAAATCATCATGCCCAAAAACCGTGAGAAAACCCATACACAAAACCATAGGTAGGTCTTCCCACCAAAAAATAAGGGAAAAAAATTTCCTAGGGTGATGCCCCCAACCCCGCACAGGGGGCTACACCCCCCCTATGAAACCCTAGATAGGGTGGGCTACCAACCCCTGTGACACCCCCCCCCCCTTGTTTCCCCCAACACAATGAAAAGGGGGGATATCTCCCCCTCGTGACCCCCCCACATGCGCCCCCCCCCTCCCCCCCACACGTACGACTAATCGTGGAAAGAATATAACACATTCCCAACATTCTCCCACTTTTTGTTTTCTTTCTGCTAGGGGCCATAAGAGAGCTTATTCATTAGTCCAGTCCTGCAACACCCATTTTTTTTCTCCACCAAGATAACTTCTGAGTGCTCACAGACTTCGTCAATGCAACTGCAACATTCTTCAAAGTGTCCACCTTTACCAAAAAAACCTTTTTATCCTCAACCATATCTCTCACAAAGTGATATTAAACATTAATGTGCTTTGTCTTTGAATGATAAGCAGGTTTCATAGCCAAGAAAATTTCACTTTGGCTATCACAGTCTATCCTTATAGCTCATTGCACCAACCCCATACTTGAACACAATATTTGCAACCAAACTGCTTCCTTGCTTGCATGAGTGGATGCCATGTATTCTGCCTTTGTAGTTGAAAGAGCCACTACAGACTGTCTTTTACTCATCCAACTGATTGCACCTCCAAATAGGCTAAACACATACCCACTTGTATATCTTCTTTGGTCCAGATCTCCAGCCCAATATGCATCAACAAAACTATGGATGTCAAATTCTTTTTCCCATAATGGTCTTCCATAGTAGCACAAACCATAATCACTAGTGCCATGCAAGTATCTAAAAACCCGCTTCACTTTTTTCAAATTCTCCTTCCCTAGTTTTGACATAAACATGCTTAATACTCCCACTGCATGTGCAATTTCTGGTCTGGTATAGACCATTGCATACATCAGGCTACCCACTGCACTTGCATATGGAACACGGGACATATCCTCATGTTCTTCTTGTGTCTTGGGACACTGCTCAGCAGATATATTTACACCTATAGGAATAGGAACCTTCATCGGTTTACTATCTTGCATATTGAACCTCTATAGTATTCTCTCGACATACTTCCTCTGGTTTAACCAGAGCTTCCTCTTTACTTGATATCTCTTAATTTCCATGCCAAAAATATAGTTTACATCACCAAGATCCTTCATGTCGAATTTGGAGAACAATTGGGTCTTCAAATATTGGATAATTTCTTTGCCATTTCCAATCATCAACCTATCATCCACATACAATACCAAATAAATAGCATGGTCACCAATTAATTTAAAATACACACAGTCATAATCTTTTCTTCTGGTGAAGAAAAGTCCCCTTATATAGGTATCAAAGTTTTGATACCACATCCTTGCTGATTTTTTTAACCCATACATAGACTTTTTTAACCTGCATACTAGTTATTTATTACCCTTCACCGTAAAGCCTTTACGTTTCTTCATGTAGATCTCCTTTTCCAGATCTCTGTGAATAAATGTTGTCTTCACATCCATCTGTACTATCTCAAAATAAAATGCAGTAGCAACAGATAAAAGTAATCCAATAGAAGTAACCTTGGAAACAGGAGAAAAAATATCACCAAAATCAATTCCCGAAACTTGGTAATAACCTTTTGCTATCAAATGAGCTTTGTATTTCTCCACCTTGCCTTCTACATTCATCTTATTCTTAAACACCCATTTTCTCTCGATGGGCTTCCTTCCAACCGAAAAATCCACTAGATCCCATGCCTCATTTTTGTGCAAGGATTTCATTTCATCAACCATGGCCTCCTTCCAGAGTTTTCCATCCTATGAATCCACTTCCTCCCTAAAAATTTTGGGATATCATCGGTGATAGTTAAAGAAAAATTTGAGCAGAAATTAGATGGAATATACCTTTCCGGTTGCCTTCTTTCCTGAACTGATCTTCTCACAGTTGGAGTTTGTGGCTCTTCCTCTTCTGAATAATGTTCTGTTGTAGAGTATGATTCATCACCCTTTAGCTCAAAATATATCTTCTCAGCTTACATTGGTAGTAATTCATGTTTAACAACATCTTTCACCTTTCAAAACACGACATCTCAATTGTACAGAATGTTCCTTGTTTCTGGGTTCTAAAGCTTGTAACCTTTAAACCATCCTTATACCCAAAAAAGATGCACCTTTCAGATTTATTATCCAACTTGGTCCTTTTCTCCTTTGAAACATGTACATATGCATCACATCCAAATATCCTCAGATGTGAAAGAGAGGGTTTCTTACCAGTCCATACCTCATGTGTAGTGTTATCGTACAACGTTGATGAAGGTGATCTGTTAACTAGGTAACATGAAGTCTCCACTGACTCTGCCCATAATTCTTGTCCTAACCTGGTACCACTGAGCATGCTTCTTTCGTTTTCCATCAGCATTCTATTCATTCTTTCTGAAACTCCATTTTACTGAGGTGTGTATGGAGTAGTCTTCTGTTGTGCTATACCACACCTCTTACAAAATTCTTCAAATTCTTTCTTGCAGAACTCTCCACCATTATTTTTCTTCAACACCTTTATCTTCTTCTCTATCACGTTTTCCACCAGAGCCTTAAATTATTTAAATATGTCAGAGAATTCAGTATTCTTCCTCAAGAAATATATCCATGTATTCCTTGGGAAGTCATTTATGAATGAAAAATAGTACACATAATTTCCCAGTGATGGAACCGATAGAGGTCCAAACACACCACTCTGCACAAGCTCTAATATTTTTTTCACCTTCTTAACACCTGAAGGAAAAGTCATCTAATTTTTCTTCCCATATACATAATTTTCACATAAATCGAAATCTAGAGAGAAATTATACATACCTTCTACCATACCATTACCATGCAGTATCCGAAGGCCCTTTTCTCCAATATGTCCAAGCCTTTGATGCCATAGCATGGTATTTTTTCCAGAGACCACTAGGATTTCCGCTCCACTTTTAGGAACCACAACATTGTTGCACCCATCGATAATAGTTCCGCCCTAAATTTTATGTTAGGTCTCTGTAGTTTGCAATATTGGAAAGAAACAAATGATGCAAAGCCAACATCAAAACCACTTTCTAATCCTAGGATCTAGCCATCCTAGATTCAGAGAGGGATCTCTCTATATATGCGTTTTCAAAGATATGATATTTAAGGCTTATGATATGATATTAGGATAGTTATAAAGCACAAGGGTTTTTCTTTGTTTTGTTTGGAATGAATATCATTAATAAAAAGGAAGTCTTTTGAGGGGTGAAGGTTGTGAGTAGGTAGAAAATTTTTCAGCTTATAAGATAGGTAAGAAACAGTGTCAATCCATTGGGCTATGGAGTCATAAAAGGGTTTAATTGGACAACAGGTTTCAAGAGTGGTCTATGGGGAAAGTCATCTATGTCAACAGATCTCTTTAAGTTGATTTATGGTATGAAACATTGAGAGTGTTTTGAAAGAAGCAAAGCTAATAACCGTTTAAGAATCTATTAACTTCACTAAACAAGGAAAGTCTTTCAAAGCAACTATTTGAAGCAAGCGAAAGGACATGGAAAACCATAGAATTCTTTGGGAATTTTTTTAATAAAGCACACTTTTTAGACAACAATCGAGTAATATAGCAAATTACTTTCAGAAAGTAGAAAACATATAAGAGAACAAAGGACAGCCTAAGATGAAGTAAGGAATTTTAACCTATCCTTCTTTCAGCATACTCCTAGGGAACTTTTCAAAGCTACTGTTGGAAATAAACTAGAGGACAGGGCTAACCATAGACTTCCCTAGTTCAAATTTACTTAGAAAACTTATCAAGAACTTTCAAAGACAATATCTCAATTTGTACTCAGGAAACATGGGCTCACCCAAATCTTCACTGGTTATACTCTATTGAATCATCTTCAAAGCAACAATAAGCAGAAAACATAAAGATAAATATTTATCAGTGAGAAATAGGGTACTTTGCAGTAAATACTAATCTATATTTGTTATTATTTATCAAAGAAAATCGATAGTATGGAAAACATGAGAAAAATAACAATCACAGTAAGAAAAACATCACCATTGACATAGACGAGGATCCCATAAATTAGCTTGTATATTTGATGTCCAAACTAGTTGCAATCTTCAAGTCCAGTGGGTCTTTACAGTTTCAAACTTCTCATCTCAGCCTATCTTTCTTCTATTACAAACAAAGCTTCAGTAGCCTCAATAGCTATTTATAATCATTGAGTATTCAAAGACCAACCCTTATACTATCTTCTAGAGCATTGTTTATAGAAGAATGAGGAGGTGGAGTGAAAGAAAGGTCTGTCTATTCAATTAATACAGAGTAAATGCTTCTCAGCCTTTGGGAGGCCTTATGGAGAAGTTTCAGTTGTTTTAAATCTATTTTAATTAATTTTTCATTAACTTTTACCTACTTTAGTCACTTTTGTTGACTTTGGGGGCTCTTGGTAGGCTGGTAATTAATTCTGAGCTGTCTTTAACAAAATATCTCTGACTGTGCATTTACTGTGTATTATTTTGAGGAAATAAGCCTGTAGGTGGTATTTTTGGTCTTTAGAGAAGTAAATGCTTCTGATATTTGGCATTTCCTTTCTTCTACTGATCTGTCTTCCTTATCACCTTTAGACCCTAATTAGGCCTTGATATTGCTTTTGGGCTTTTGTTATCATCTTTGGAGCTTTTATTTATTGTGTTTATCCCTTAAAAACGTGGGATTAAATATTTTGATGTTCAAATTTGCGCTTTCATCCTTCATGTTTATTTCCTGATACTATTTACTAATCCCTTCAATTTTATTCGTTCACATATGGCTTGCACTGGAGCGTTTTAACTGCGAAACCAATGCTCCATGAAACACTGATTAAAACATGAGATTCACCCCCCTTTTGTCCCTTCTTCTTTTGATCAGGCTCTGAGGATCGTCATCCTCAGCCACTGTCCCTTTATGGACTGTAAGGGGGGCTTTCGGCTTTAAAATCACCATAGAACTTGCACAAAACCATAAAACATGTTATAAAACCCTGCGTGGTTGGTAAAATTGCTTTGGAGGCTAGCGGAGGTGGATGGAGCAGTGAGGAGGAGCAAAATATGCATGCAGAGGAGTGAAGGCTGTTTTATGGAGAAGACCCGTGAAAAACCGGTTTAAAACCATATTTGGCATGAAATATATCTTGACAGTTTTCGAAATACCACTAGTGGTTTTCGTGCGACCCTCGGGAGGTAAATGCCTTTTCCCGGAGGGAATGCAATCCAATTTAAAAGAGAAGTGTGGCTTTTTCAATACCAGCAGTCTCGCACGATGTTTGGTTGTTAAATATCAAACGAAAAAGTTTTGCGATATTGATCATAGATCGTTGGATCTGGGGGGGTAGATCCAATGGCTATGAGGGAGCGCGATGGAGAGAAGTGCTTGGGTGGGAGCTTTGGTGGGAGACAGGTGGCAAGTGATGATTGGATGGGCGCTTTGCATAGTGAATGGTAGGCCCCTGGTGGGATTGGGTGTCGGGATGAATGAGGGTCGTTGGTTTAAATAAATCAACTGTGGGGATCATTTATAGGGGTGAAATTATATTTTTGAGTCTGGAGGATAGGGGAAGAACGGGGATACATTGAGGCCGTCATATTAAGGCTTGAGGCCCACGATCAATGGCTATGGTTGCTCCATGGTTTGTTAAGTATGGCGGGAGGAAAAAATATAACGAAATGTGGCTAAGGAAAGAAAGGGATGGCGAGGGTGGATTATTTCCATCAGATCTCTTGGATCGATGGTGGAGATCTGTTGTTGGAGGATAAATAAAGACAAGGGAGAAGGGGGCTAGGGATTAGGTCGAAGGCTTGGTCTTGTGGAGGGATAAGGTGACTAGGAGGTGAGGTAAGAAGGGCTAATCGCATCGGCGGGGGAATGGGGGAGCGAGGTAATGAAAACGTAACAGTTCCGATGCGACGGGGCTAAGGGCTTGGTTGCGAGTGCCAGGCCTTATGGCAGAGAAAAAGCTGGGGGCTAAGATGGGAGGGGCTAATCGCATCAGCAGGGGAATAGTATGAGGGGATAAAAACATGATAACGCTGATGCGATATAAATTTGCGATGCGATGAGTGCTAGCATCAGGTCATAGGTGTTAGTCACATGAAGAAAAGGAGCAGAAGGTTAAGCGCTCAGGGGCTTAAGGCCTAAAAGGGGCATACGAGGTTTTTAAATATTTTTAATGGGTTTGTGGGGTTTTGGATGAAGTAAAAGGATTTTTAAACGAAATAAGAAAGGGTTAAGTGGTTTTAAATGATTTTTTGAGGAAAATAAGGATTAATGAGAGAGGGAAGGGGAATTTTTACAAGGAAAATAAATGATATGGGGGCATTGTACGAAGATGAAATGGGGTGTGACATGGTGAAAGTGGAGCCTTTTAGGAAACAACTTTCTTTGGGAATAGCAGGCTTACTTGGTGGATTTATTTTAAGGGAACAACAGTATTTTGAAGGGAACAATAGTTAAGTAATAGCAGGCTAAGGAACAACAGTGAAAATTAATCTTTTTGAACAAGGAACACAAATAGGCTTCAAGAAGTCACAAATTTTTCATGATATTTGTTTCTTGAAGACTAAAGACCTATTTTTTCCACCATTTTCTATGACGAAAATTTATTGATGGCTAATAGTGGCTCCACTTTGGGATGGCAGCTCCTTGGAGATGTCAAGAACTTCAGAGTTTTATATCTGGGATGCAGACCTATGCCTCTATCCATTGACAACCTGCTTCTTCTTTGATCATGTTTCTTTAGAAAATATGATCAATATTTCATATCAGCAAACAAATTTCTCCCAATCATTCTACCTACACAGCCTACTTTTCCTAACATTTTTTCTTCATAAGATGCACTTGGACTTGCAAACCTTAAACATCAACATTTTATTCTTTTGAAAATAGGAAAAAACTAATCTAAATCTACCCTTATTTCTTCCATGAGTTCAGATTAAACTGTTGAACTCATTAATTCTCTAACTAAGCTACTATCTGCCAGGATTAAACTATCTAGAAAATTTTATTCTCTATTTTCTAAAACAGAAATTGAAACATAGTCAAATTAGAACTAGACTGTCTGATTTGCCATGGTGTCTATGGCTGCATGTACAAGCTGCACATAGAATTTATTTGCTGAAATTTAAAACAAAACTGTGAAGGCTTAAGATCTGAAAAATAAAAGACATCCTTCACTCTTTCTTTAGCTCTGATTTTGATCTTTTTAGAGCTTTTCTTTTCTAGTCTTTCTTGGTTCAGATTTTGAGCATGTTTGAACCATTCTTTCTTTTTCTTTGGCTCAGATTTTGGTCTGATTAGAGCCATTCTTTCTATTCTAATCTAATCTACTGATAAGCCAAGATTTCATTTTTTGGCTAATCTGATTCACTAACCTATCAAAAGTAAATTGAAATCTATTTAGTCATTATTAGGTTGTATGACTAAATAGCGGTGTTCTTTTTGGTAGTGGCATTTAGGCTTGCACACTTTCAGGTTTTTCTTTCTTTTTTGGTATGGGGTTGTACCTTTATTCTTTTATATCTGCCCTCTTTTTCTCTTTTTCTATTGTTTTTGTATTTTCTCTTTTTTCTCTTTTCAAAGAAAAAAAAAAACTAACTAAATTCTCATAGGTTGAGCTTTATTGACATTCCTACCTAACCTAATCTAACTCTGAAAAATTTACATGTTTAGATGACAAATTCTCTTTTCCAATACATCCAGTCAATCAGATGATTCCATGATTGATCTTTTCTCACCTCTTTGAGAATGCTAGATAAACAAAAGGGCCACTCCCATCTCACTTTTTCTTTAGCAGTAGTGCTAAAAAAATTTGTTGCATTTGGTGATACACTACTCCTAACAATATTTATCCCTTCTTAAAATATCTTCAAGAAATGAGCATAGGGATCTTGAAACAATGCCTAGTTGGGAGTGTTTGAAAGGTAAGTTTCAACCAGGGTTATTTTATCTTCCACTGGATGAAGAAAAAAATTATTTAGAGAAAGAAAATCTTCCTCATCTTCATTGTGATATGAACTGGAGGACTCATCATATTTGGCAGTGTTGTCTTCTTGTAGTCCTGGTATGCTCTGATTTAGTGGAGTGAACTCTATGAAGAGGTCATTATATTTTTGAGCAAGGGTCTCTTTGATTACCTAAACCCTTTTAGGATAAGGTTCTTTATCTTCATCATGCTCAAGAAATTATTCATTGTTTTCCTACTCAACCTTTGAGATAAAATACTGTTGATTCCCAATCATGTGAAAACTATTTCTGATGTATTGGATTGGCTGATTCCTACTTTCAAGCTGATGATAGTGAATTTCATGACACCAATCAACTGCTAGTTGCCCTGCATGATTAGTTTCCATTTGAAGCTCATCAGCATCATCATACTGATAAAAAATTGGACAATAATTAGTATAAAAAATCTCACCAATCAAGCATATTGGTTTATCAGTTTGTTTTTCTTTAAGCTGATCTACAATTTTATTTTCTGGTTCAAGACAACAAGGTTCAGTAGGGAGGTGAGTAGAGGTGTTTTTTTCAGATGAAGTTTTGAGGGCTGGTTGTTTGTTTAATATTTGAAAAAATTCTTCTTCTGTCAAAAGAGGAGGGATTTTAATTTGGCTTTGGACATAAGTACAATAGTCCTCTTTCTCTTGTGTTAATTGGTTTTGAGGCTGGATATCTTCTTCAGCCTCTTCTAGTGAATCTTCACTTGTGCTTGCAGGGAAACCTTGAGGATTTTCTACTGTTTTCTAATCTTCTTCTGTTTCAAACAACTCCTTATGATTATTATGATACTTAGTTTGAATATAAAGTTCATGAGTTGTTTCTTATATATTATTAAGATGCCACTCTTGTTGTATAATTTGAAATGAGTTGTAACAGAGAGGGAGAGTCCCTATATGTGTTGGTTTTCTTTCCACATCAGATTCTTCATTTTCTAAGTGGCCACTTGTTTCCTCAAAGCACTGTTCACTATTAGTTTTTGAAACTCAGTTGTGAAGTTCTCTTAACAGCATAGTACAAGATATAGGTAACTAATAAGGAATTTCTTGACAACCTTCCTCATTGTTTTCTTTGTAACCTTGTTCATCATATTCTATAAATTCTTTATCATCATAAATGTCTTTCTCATTATGTAGGTCTTGTAGTGGTTGAGTTTGTTCTTGATCTGAAAAAAGCATGGGCTGCTCTAGATCCTAAATATTTAAATTAGCCTCATACTTATCCATTATTTCTCCGAACATGTACAACATTCTTTCCATATTGGTCAATAGTTTTTCTTCTAGGTCTGCATCTAAATCCATGTTTTTAAATCAGAAAATAGGTCACTGTATCTATTCAACCAGTTCAGAGTCTTCCACCAGTGGATTCATTTGGTCTTTTGGGAGTTGTGGAGTCATCAGGTGGAAATTTTTAGCTTTTCGAAGGTAAAATGTTTTATGGTCCACCACCATTGATTTATTTAAATACTAATCTGAAATGTTCTGGGTCTTCTGAGACATTTCCCAGTGGAATATTAGGAAAAAAGCAGTGGGGTCAGCAAGCCTATTGAATACTAATGGAGTCGCCAGGTGAAGGATTTTTACTTGTTTTCAAGGTTTTGTTGTTGCTCACCATCAACAATCAATAATAGCCAGTCTTGGTGACACTTGTTTCATTTAGAAATAGGGGTTAGCTGAGTTGTGAAGTTATCTATTACTCAATAATTTCCCCAGTATGGTCGCCACTATGTTAGGGTCTCCATAGTTTGCAAGATTGGTAAGAACAAACATTGTCGATCCAACATCAAAACCATTTTGGAATCTAAGGATATAGCCATCCTAGATTCAGAGAGGGATCTCTCTATATATGTGTTTTCAAAGATATGATATTTAAGGCTTATGATATGATATTAGGCTAGTTATAAAGCACAAGGGCTTTTGTTTGTTTTGGTTGGAATGAATATCATTAAAATAGAGGAAGTATTTTGAGGGGTAAAGGTTGTGAGTAGGTAGAAAATGTTTCAACTGATAAGATAGGTAAGAAATAGTGTCAATCCATTGGGCTATGGAGTCATAAAAGGGTTTAATTGGACAACAGGTTTCAAGAGTGGTCTATGGGGCAAGTCATCTATGTCAATAGATCTCTTTAAGTTTATTTATGGTATGAAACATTGAGAGCGTTGTGAAAGAAGAAAAGCTAATAACCATTTAAGAATCTATTAACTTCTCTAAACAAGGAAAGCCTTTCAAAGCAACTTTTTGAAGCAAGCCAAAGGATAGGGAAAACCATAGACTTCTTTGGGAAATTTTTTAATAAAGCACACTTTTCAAACAACAATCTAGTAATCTAACAAATTAATTTCAAGAAGTAGAAAAAGTATAAGAGAACAAAGGGTAGCCTAAGATCCAGTAAGGACTTTTAACCTATCCTTCTTTTAGCATACTCCTAGGGAACTTTTCAAAGCTAGTGTTGGAAATAAACTAGAGGACAAGGCTAACCATAGACTTCCCTAGTTCAAATTTACTTAGCAGACTTATCAAGAACTTTCAAAGACAATATCTCAAGTTGTACTCAGGAAACATGGGCTCACCCAAATCTTCACTGGTTATACTCTATTGAATCATCTTCGAAGAAACAATAAGAAGAAAACATAAAGATAAAGATTTATTAGTGAGAAATAGGGTACTTTGCAGTAAATCCTAATCTATATTTTTTGTTCTTTATCAGAGAAAATGGACAGTATGGAAAACATGAGAAAAATAACAATCACAGTAAGAAAAACATCACCATTGACATAGACTGGGATCCCATATATCAGCTTGTATATTTGATGTCCAAACCATTTACAATATTCAAGTCCAGTGGGTCTTTACAGCTTCAAACTTCTCATCTCAGCCTATATTTATTCTATTATAAACAGAGCTTCAGCGGCCTCAATAACTATTTACAATCAATGAGTATTCAAAGACCAACCCTTATACTGTCTTCTAGAGTAGTATTTATAGAAGAGTGAGGAGGTGCAGTGAAAGAAAGGTCTATTTGTTCAATTAATACAGAGTAAATGCTTCTCGGCCTTTGGGAGGCCTTATGGAGAAGTTTTAGATGTTTTAACTCTGTTTTAATTAATTTTTCATTAACTTTTATCTAATTTAGTCACTTTTGTTGACTTTGGGGGCTCTTGGTAGGCTGGTAATTAATTCTGATTCGTCTTTAACAAAATTTCTCTGACTGTGCATCTACTATGTATTATTTTGAGGAAATAAGTCTATAGGTGGCATTTTTGGTCTTTAGAGAAGTAAAGGCTTCTGATATTTGGCATTTAAAGCCTTCCTTCTACTGATGTGTCTGCCTTATCACCTTTAAACCCCATTTAGGCCTTGATATTTCTTTTGGGCCTTTGTTATTATCTTCAGAGCTTTTATTTACTGTTTTTATCCCTTCAAACCGTGGGATTAAGTCTTTTGATCTTCAACTTTGCGCTTTAATCCTTCATGTTTATTTCCTAATACTCTTTACTGATCCTTCAATTTTATTCATTCACAGATGGCTTGCACTGGAGGGTTTTAACTGCGAAACCAATGCTCCATGAAACACTGATTAAAACATGAGATTCACCCCCCTTTTGTCCCTTTTGATTTTTATTGGGATTTGAGGCACCCTCAGCCACTATCCCTTTATGGACTGAAGGGGGGGCTTTCGGCCTTTAAAATCATCATAGAACCTGCACAAAACCATAAAACATGTTATAAAACCTTGCATGGTTGGTAAAACTGCTTTGGAGGCTAGCAAAGGTGGATGGAGAAGTGAGGAGGAGCAGAATATGTAGGCGGAGGAGAGGAGGATGTTTTATTGAGAAAACCCGCGAAAAATCGGTTTAAAATCATATTTGGCGCAAAATGTAGCTTGGCAGTTTTCGAAATACCACTAGTGGTTTTCGTGCGACCCTCTGGAGGTAAGTTGTTTTGATCGGAGGGAACACAATCCAATTAAAAGGAGACATGTGGCTTTTTCAATACCAGCAGTCTCACACGATGTTTGGTTGTTAAACATCGGATGAAAAAATTATGCAATATTGATCATAGATCATTTGATCTGGGGAGAAGATCCAATGGCTACGAGGGAGTGCGATGGAGAGAAGCGTTCTAGCGGGAGTTTTGGTGGGAGATAGGTGGCAAGAGATTATTGGATGGGTGCTTTGCATAGTGGATGGTAGGCCCCCAACGGGATTGGGTGTCGGGATGAATGAGGGTCGTTGGTTTAAATAAATCAATGGTGGGGATCATTTATTGGGGTGAAATGATATTTTTGAGTTGGGAGTGGATAGAAGAATGACATGAACACATCAAAGCTGAGACAAAAAGTCAGTGGTTGTTTCAAAGAAAGTGATAAGTAAGGAACAGGGATAGATGGACTGGAATGCGGCGATACATATGTGGACAGACAGATTATTGCCGCCGCATTCTTTGAATTTAGGTGAGACCGCTACTCCAGGGCAGTGTTATGGCGATAAGGGGGCCAGGGATTAGGCCGGGCGCCTGGTCCCCGTGGAGGACAGTGAACAGGAGGCGGGGGCACAAGCACCTGCGCACGGGGCAGGGGAATGGGGAGAGCCGAGAATGAGAACGTAACAGAGCCGGGCGCGGGCGGGGGCCAAGGGCCTGGTCGTTACACCAGTTCGGCGGGCGGAGAAAATCGAAGCGAAGCCAAGGCTAATCGTATCAACAGGGAACAGGATGATAATAAAATACGATAACGCAAGGTTTTGGGCGAGTGCGATGAGTGCTAGCATCACGTCATAGGTGTTAGTGACATGAACAAAAGGAGCAAAAGGTTAAGCGCTCGAGGGCTTATGTCCTAAAAGGGGTGGGAGAAGTTTTTAAAGGTTTTTAATGTGTTTGTGGGGTTCTGGATGAAGTAAAAGGATTTTTAAAACCAAATAAGAAAGGTTTAAGTGGTTTTAAAGGGTTTTTTGAGGAAAATAAGGATTAATGAGAGAGGAAAGGGGAATTTTTACAAGGAAAATAAATGATATGGGGGCATTATACGAAGATGAAATGGGGGGTGACATGATGAAAATGGAGCCTTTTAGGAAACAAATTTATTTGGGAACAACAGGCTTACTTGGTGGATTTCTTTTAAGGGAACAACAGTATTTTGAAGGGAACAGTAGTGAAAATTAATCTTTTTGAACAAGGAACATAAAGAGGCTTCAAGAAGTCACAAATTTTGCATGATATTTTTTTCTTGAAGACTAAAGACCTATTGTAGCCATCATTTGCTATGACAAGAATTTACTGATGGCTAACATTTTGTACATAGTTCCAATCTGAACTCCCCACATTAATACCAGTGCTCCCCGAACCATCTTGCATGTATCTTTCTTGAACCCTATTTTTACACCTACATCATCCATCTTGCTTATAGAAATCAGATTTCCAGCCAATGCAGGAATATGAAGAACACTAGAAATTGTTCTAATCATTCCACCTTGTAGCTTCAACTTGACTTTCCCACGTCTAATGATTTTGGCCTTCATATCATCCCCTAAGAAGACATCACCACCATCATACTTCTCATACTCGCAGAACCACTCCCTATGGGGAGTGAAGTGAAATGATGCACCTGAGTCAATCAACCATGCCTCATGATCTACATGTGTATCTAAAGAAGAAACCAAATACACATCCCCACCTTCATCTGTGGTGGTTTTTTCTTCTTTAGAAGGAGCATCATCGAATCCATTTCCTTTCTCAAGAGCTTTAGATCTGGAGTCATTTTTGTAGTTCCCTTCCTTTCCACATTTCCAACACACCTTTACATGATTTCCTAGAGATTTAGATCTCCCACTCGAAAAATTATTTTTGTTTCTATTCTAGAACTTTCCTTGTACATATAAGGCATCTCCATTCTAGCCCTCCATATTTCTCCATCTCATTTCCTCTGATGAAAAGGCTGTAACTATTTCATCAAAATTCATGGTAGTTGTGTTGCTACCTATTGCAATAACCAGACCATCCCACGAATCTGGTAGAGAACATAAAAACTGATGCACTTATCTTCATATGACATTTTAATAGCAATCAATGACAACTGAATTCCCACAATATTGAAGGTGTTCAGATGCTCTATCACCGAGTCTCCATCCTTCTTCCTTAGGTTATATATCTTTTTTCGCAAGAATAATTTATTCACCAGAGACTTAGATTGTACAAAGTCCCTAACTTCACCCATAAATTCTTTGTATTTTTTTCCTGAGGCATTGCCCTGGTCCCCGCAGAGGGGCCTACCCACCCCCTGTAAACCCCTGGATAGGGGGGGATACCGCCCCCCTGTGAACCCCCTACGTGTGTGACTAATCATGGAAAGAATATAACACATACCCAATAATTTCATCCTATACACAATGAAAAAATAATCATGATTTCAAGCTACCCACCTGGCCTCATCCATATTCTTTGCAACATGACCTTGAAATTTCACCTAAACCCTAGACTTAGTCTCCTTACTATCATTCCTATCTAGAAAAGAAACAACAAACAAAAATACTATTTACTAAGCTTATATACCTAGCTTAATATCATTAGAGATTTAGTCATTTAATTGACTGCAAAGTGACATTGAGATATCCTTCTCTGGTCCTAGTAGGGCTAGCTACCTGACCTAAAGGTTGGTCTATGGTTACCATCCTTCAATCCCACTCTCATCCTTGGGAAGTTGGGAGGAGTGATAACATTCTTGGTGCCATTTTCGGGGAGCGATTGCAAAACCTTACCAGGTAAAATTTATCTAGTTTAGACTCGTGAGAGACAAGTTCTAGAATTTTAAACATGTTGAGTCCTTTAAGTGGAGCCAAAGTCTAAATTCCTATCCGAGCTACCTCCTAAAAGACATACTAGGTCAAATCCATATCCAAACATGGAAAATTTTAGGGGCTAATATTCGCTGTTGGACTAATTTTCCATGATTTTTCCAAAAAAAAGATTCGCAAATTTCCATTTTTTATAAAAATGATTCGCCCAAATTTTATAATATAAAATTATTTTACGTTAAAAATCACTAGCATTATATATATATTATATATAAAATCATTATAAATTTGAATAATTTTACAAGTACATCAACTTCAAGATAATTTTCCATCCTTAAAATTTTCCCTAGACCCAAATCCCTCACCAATTGTAAATGACCCTGAGAGTCTTTTAAGAAAGAAGAAAACCAAGTCTCAGAAAGTTGGAAGAGCTATTCCTCCACTTGTCAAATCAAATTCCTTGCCTACAATATTTGCTTCAAAATTTTTTTCCTATAATTCGGAATTTGAAACGTATTTTTTCAGGTCTAAGTCTGAAACCTTTCTTTTAGAAACCATATTTGATGCTATTTATTTTGAGACCTTTGTACTCTTTTTTTAGTCTTCTTATTCTGAAGTGGAGAGTGAATTTTGGTCTAATTTATAAAAACTTAAAGGCTTGGTGGATAAATTTCAAGAAGCTTAAGAAAAAACTTGTTTCCAATATAAAAAAACAAGTTTTTTCTTCACCACCTATCATTACACCTTCATATACAGCTACATCATCATATTTTCCTTTCATTCCATCATTACCTCTACAAGTTTTCAGTCCATCAACACCTTTACAACCCCCTCCATTAATCATGTCCAGATTCTGCTCCACTGATTTCACCCCAACAACTCACTGCACTACCTCAGAATTACGGTAAAATATCTCCCCTTTTTTATGGAACATAAGAGGTCACTACTTACCAACACATTTTCAAAGTGGTTGATTTCATAGATATTGAAGAGATTGACAATGATGATGCCAAGATGCGCATCATAGCACAAATTTTCTCAGGAGAGGTTGAAAAATGGTTTCGCTCTCTCAGAGTTGGTTCAGTAGCTACTTCACAACAACTGATTGACTTGTTCATGAAAAAAAGGGAGGATAAGAATAATCCATTGTGAATTTTAGCTGAATATAATGCTTTGAAAAGGAATCCCAATGAGTCTTTCCAAGACTTTATAGCTAGATTCAATAAAATCTATGATTCAATTCCTGAAAATATTAAGCCTCTTCCAGACCCTGGTTTACTTCACTATCCTGATGGTTTTGACCTTGACATGGCTTATCAGCCGAGGGAAAAAAATCCATCAACTCTTGAAGAAATGCAGTGAGCATGGAAGCTAATTTAATCATAAAGAAATCAAAAATCAAAACAGAGAAAAGGGTCACAATCAAAGAGGAAAAATCTACTTCATCCAAGGGAAAATTAGACACCTTGATCAAAACCATGGAGAAGATGATGGATAAAATTTACATTGCTGATAGACAAGATGAACCCTCCATTAGAAATCCCAATTTTAGGGGTCAAAATTAGCAACCTCAATACAGGATCAAGCAAAGGGAACAAAGGAGTCAAGATCCACAAAGTCAATAGAAAATTCACACTCCATTTCATCAGAATTACACTGAAGGTCCTGATGAAGAATGTGAAGAAGAAATTTCTGGCGATAATCACTTATTTGAGGAAAATCAAAAACCTATTTTCCTCACTGAAGAAGATTAATTTTATGCAGAAATTTATGCACCAGAAAATCAACAATATGTTTTATCAAATGACAACATGCTATCAGTACAAATAGAATATTATCAGAGGGGATATCAAAATTCTCTTACTTAAGTATAGAGGCAGTATGGTTGATGAGTAGAAATTTTCATATAACCTCCAATTAGGAAAAACAAAATGCTAAAAAAGATGCTCATCATAAAGAAACCACCACTTCAAATCAAAGAAAAGACAAAGGACCTATTGTTCCTAATCATGATAAAGGGAATGAGTTTTCCACCAGTGGTCAGAGGAAGGAAATTCCACACTAATATCAGCCAGAGAAGAAATATGCAGCATTTAAAGAGGTAGAAAAACATTATGCTCTTTTTAGTCTTGAAAATGAAATCACAAAGTTGAAATTTTCCATTCCCCTAACTGAAATACTCAAGAAAAACCAGTATAAGTTTCAAGTAGCTAAGTTGCTTAGGGTGGATCAGATTTCCAACATGCTTAATATGAGTGATGATCACCCAGAACTTCTATTTGGTATTGTTTTTTATGGTGATAGAAGATAGTGAGATCCCTCCATTTTATCAGCATAAAAATCCATGATTATGTCCTCTATAATTCCATGCTTGATTCCGAAGCCTCTCATAACCTCATGCCAAATGCCATTATGGACAGATTAGGCTTGTATATCACAAGACCTTACCATGATCTTTATTCATTTGATTCAAGGAGGGTGAAAATTCTTGGCCTCATTAAGGACCTAGTGGTGTATTTAGAGAAAATCCTAGAAAAGAATGTCCTTATGGATGTTATTGTAGCTGTTATCCCTCCAAGATATGGAATTTTTCTCTCCTCGTCATGGGGAGAAAATCTTAGAGGTACCTTGCAGCTTGACATTTCATACACTACAATTTATGTCTTTGGGCAACTTAGAAAACTATACCGGGAAAGTAAAATGAAGTACATGATCAGTATCAGAGAAAAGCCTACTAATCATCCAATACATTTTATTCACATATATTTAGAGTCTTTTATTTTATTTAATGAT
The DNA here is from genome assembly GCA_034641835.2 of Pinus albicaulis. Lineage (NCBI taxonomy): Eukaryota > Viridiplantae > Streptophyta > Pinopsida > Pinales > Pinaceae > Pinus > Pinus albicaulis. Next base: position 780,022,167 of record CM076579.1, read on the forward strand.
GAATGTTTAACATTTTTAGAAAGTTTGATTGAAGAGAAGACAAAAATTTATGAGTTTTCAAATTTTGTTTTAGAAATTGAAAATGAATAAAATAAAGAAATATGCCAAGTGGTTTGGAACCAAAAATATCATCTCAAAAAAGAGATGAAATAGTGAAAGGCACATAAATTTTTGGCACATCCGAATTCTCTCAAGCAACAAGTAAATATCACTCATCCGATTTGCAACTTCCTCACGAAGAAAGTTGTTTGTGGACCATGGACTTTGATGGAGCCTTGGGAAAGGAAGGGGTTGGCATTGGAGTGTGGATCCACAACCCTATAAATTAGTCACTTAACATTCCTCCCAATGTTCGAATGTCCTCTTGGAAGTTTGAATTCCAATGTTCTAAAAATGAAGCAGAGTATGAGGCTTTGATAGCTGGCTTGAAAATTCTCAAGAAGTTAGGTGCCAAGAAAATTTCTGTGTATGGAGACTCCAAGCTGGTAATAAAAAATTTCAAAGGGGAATACTAGGCCAAGAATCCTAGGATGGGAGCTTACCAAAATGCAGTGTTAGATATCCTCAAGTCATTCACCAAGTATAATTTGTCATTGATTCCAAGGGAAAACAATGTTATTGCTAATTATCTTTCCACTTTGGCTAGCATGTTTAAAAATCCATTGTATCCTAATAAGAAGTATGAGATAAATGTGAAACACCACCCCACTATTCGAGATAATGTTCAGTATTGCCAAGTCTTTCAAGATGACAAACATATTAGCAACTTCTTACAAAAATAAGAGGAATTTGTGAATTCATAAATGGATAACCAATGCTATGAAGATGACCAAGAATTCCATGCAGTATAAATGAAAGTACTTCAGTTGAAAGACAACTCAATTCCAATAGGTCTAGTGCATTTGGAGGATATTTTTGATCAACACAATGTTGCACGAAAGCCGACCATGCTACCAACATAAGTGAGAGTGTAAGACCTCAATCTTGGCACACTTGAAAATCCAAAGATGGTCAAGATTTCAAAATCCTTGAGCTCAGAGATGAAAATTAAATATGTAGCCCTCTGTAATGTTCCTACTTAGCCTTAGCTAAGAGGAAACATTCAATTTTTATTTAATTTATGTTTTATGAATAAATGAATAAAGGAGGACATGTAAAACTCCTAAAAATTCTGAATAAATCAATGCCCATGTGAACAAAGACAAATCAGGGCTATGTAAATAATCACTTGCAGGTGTGAAACAGGTTTGAGCTAAAGGCTGGGTCAACCTTGACCAAATCAACAACGATGTCTAGGTTCATTGCACCTCCAAAAGGGACTACACAGTTCTAGAAGGGAGCCTCTAATGTGAAAAGGGCCAACTCATCAAAGTGGTTTAGGGTTTGCATGAGCTTTCTCATCTTATAAAAGGAGAAAGAGGGCAGAAAGAGAAGGTTATTGATAGATCATATTTATGAAGTATTTGTCTGCTTAGACAAATACCATTCTTTGCTGTTTAGTGGAGGATTGTGATGGTAATTCCTACTTAGGGGTTTCATCTCTTCCCTTAAGGATCATTGGAGGATTTCTTTGCTGAAGTGAACCACTATCAGGCTTGAGGCCAAGCTCCTACTTACATTGGTAGTGCTGATCGAGTGAGGGTTTTGCTATCTCTGCAAGCTGTACCAAGTGGTGATCTAGATCTGTAGAGATCTAGTGTATTTCGAGAATCTCTCTCCATGGAGTGGGTCCTTTGACCACTTGGAAAAGAGTACCATTTCTTATACTTTTAGATCTGCTATTATGCAGTAGTTTTCTTTGTCTTTTGAGCTACAACGTTTTCTCACTGGGAAAGATGTGTTATTTATGTATGAGGGTTTGCAGGTTGATTTGCTCATTGTTTAGATCAGATATCTCTTGTGCTGGGCTTGCCTTACACTTGGTGATCCATGGATTGGCTTGCTGATATATGTTCTATTCAGATCTGATCCATTGTAATGTAATGTCATATTAAAAAATTTACTGCAGTGGTTTCCAGATCTGCAACTTGTTTCTCAGATCTACTCTTATTTATGCACGCTCTTGTCAAAATTCTAAGTGGATCTTGTAGAGAAAACTATAGAGTTTATAGATCTGATATAGATATGATGTTCTATCCATATATATTCTATACATATAATTTTTAACTCACATCTACTAAACCTCCTGGAAAATAATGATGTTCAAGCATTTTTGCAAATTTACATGTGCATCTGCTCTCTTTTCTAAACATTAATTGTTGTATTGGCTCATGCTTTCGACTGTAAATTAAAGGGCTTTTTCATAATGATTATTTGATGCTGTATTAATAATATAACATTCCTCTTTCTATTATCCACTAAACATTAGCTAAAAATGTGCAATTCCTGAAGCAGTGCTTGCATTTTACTGCAGCCTTCCCCTTTGGGTGCATTTTAGCTAGTCTACCTTTTGGGAGATCTGTTTAATGTGCGTAGAATCATTTTTTTCTGATGAAATTCCATATATAAGTCACATACAACATAAATGAGGGGAACCCATCCATAATTTGTGTCATTCTTGCTTATTTTTACTTATACAATGTTTTCCTTGAAGACCTTGTTGCAATTCCTGAAAGGGGTTATTCCAAGTTCTATAGACAGAGTCTACAGTTGGCCAGGTAGCCTCTAGATCTCACCCTTTATTTGAAGGGTGAAATATCCAGTAAATTACTCTATATAGCATCTCTGAAATAGAATCTTGAGAATCCAAAAAAAGGATTATTACAGTGGTATCGGAGCTCCACTCTTGGCACAGCCTGTGTTAGCATTGGAGTACCAGTAATTTTGCATTCCAAAGATGAAGATCCTCTTTCTAAGAGCGAGAGGAGATACTAGAATAGAAGTCATAGAAAGTATGACTATACTATTGTTGACCTTGACAAGGGTCAAGACAAATGGAAAGCCCCTGAGTTGGTGAATGATAAAGATAAGGAGGCAGAGGAGTTTGCAAAAAATCTCTTGGAAAATATGCAAGATCTATCCAAGGAGATAAAGGAGATGAGGATAGATAAAATGAGGGAGTCCCTTGGGAGATTCCATCAAGGAGAAAGTTCCGATATGTCTCAGTTTGGGACTGGTCAACCTGTGAGCTTGCCACAAGCTCCCCATGCCTCATAATGCTCTACAATGCCTACCTTCTTGGTTGTAGAGAATGAAGGGCTGCAAGAGCCAACCTCTTTTGAAGGTTACTTTGTAGAATATTACTCACAAAGTCATAGGTTCAAGGATAAATTAAGCTTTCAATATTTCTGCCATCTCAAGGACCGAAGGAGGCCATGGAAACAGTACAGAGATGGAGGTTTCCTTCATTAGAGACAACACACTATGGGCAGGTTCTTCTTGCCTAAGTTAGATGGATCACCCTCTTTCTATGCTAAATCATGGGTGGAGAACTTGGACATCTATTTCCAGTTGAGTAAGGTGCTCGAAGCATAATCCATCAAGATTGTTGCATTGCATTTTGAGGGAGAAGCCCACAACTGGTGGTTTCATGGACTATCTACATTGGGGCATAGCAATGTGTCCCCATATGCTAATTTCCCTAGGATAATAGTGGAGAGATTTGATCGGAAAGATTTGGAGGCCCCTTTCATAAGCTTGGAAATGCTTAAACAGACAGGAGATGTAGAGGTTTATATCTCTGAATTCTTGAGGTTGTCTGTAATGGTCCCTGATCTATCAGTAGCAAGGACAGTCTACATGTTCATTGATGGCCTGGAAGAACCTTTGCATGGGTTGGTTAAGTCTACCAAGCCCATCACTTTGCATGATGCCATTGAGAGAACTAGAGATCTCCAAGATTCCTTGCCAAGGGAAAAGGCAACCTTCCCAATAAAATCCACTCACTCTTCTAAGGGGAAGGAGGGGAAATCTGCTCCACCCAAGGAGAGCTCACTGAATAAACCTCTTGACATTGATCTTCGGAAGGAGTTGAGAAAAAAGAAATTGTTTTTCACCTGTCAAGAGCCATGGGCACCGGGACATAGATGTGCTATTGGAAGAGCACACTATATTGAAGTCTTCTTTGATTGTGAGGAGGAAGAGGGAAATGATGGACCTAGGAGAGGTCATAGAGTTGGTGATGATGAGGAGGGGGATCAATCATCATCCCGAGAAGAAGAAGGAGCCTTTGCTCCAACCAGTGGGACTCTTGCTTCTTTGAGAGGAGTGCCCAAGTATTTGACCCTTAGAGTGCAAGGTTCAGTTATGAACCAAAGAGTGTCTATTCTGATTGACAATGGGGAAACCCACAAATTTATTGATGCTCACCTTGTTTAAAGGAGAGGGATCCCTACTCATACTTTTGATGGGTTCTCTGTTTTGGTTCCGGGAGATAGAACTATGCAGTGCATGCATTATGTTCCATCACTTTCCATGACTATGGGAACCTACACCTTGGAGGACCATTTCTTTGTAGTGGACATACCAGACACCAACATCATCTTGGGTGTCCAGTGGTTGATTACTTTGGGAAAATTCACCACTGATTGGAAGGCCTTGCAGATGGAATGGGTGGATTTGAAGAGTGGGAAAAAAAAAATCATTCAAAGCATGCACACCTACCCTTCACTTGATGTTTCCACCCACACAACAAAGATGGAATTGTGCAGTGGGGTAGGGACCTCAGAGTTCCTTCTCTCATGTTTATGAGAATGTTGAAAGGAACATTCCTACATCATGTCAAGCCACTTGGGGTGCCACTAGATTCTGTGGGGGAACCTCACCAAGTGTTGAAACAATGGAAGAGAGAGTCACAGCTCTGTGGGAGGAAGCAAGGGGGAGGATCAGCCTTCCCACAAACAATTTTGGCATGTGTAATGCCAAATAAACAAGCAACAACAAGGCAAGCACCACCATAGATGCATCAACAGCGCTGTCTTTATTGAGATTTGTAGATCCATATTAGAGGTCTCAACTCCTTGTGGAGTACTCCAAATATCTGCACACCGGGATGATATTAGATGGCATGAAGCAAGGAGGAAGCTATTTGGTCCATGAAGGGGTCATATATCATCTTGGTGAAGTATTCTTGTCTCAAGCCTCCAAGATTAAGCAAGAGATACTACAAAGAGCACACAAAGAGTTCCTTTCCAGCTATATGCAGTGAGCAAAAATATACTCCATAATTTTGAAGAGTTTTGAATGGGAGGGTATGAAGGAAGAAATACAGCAGCACTATGATTGGGAGGAACTACATTAGAACTTACAAGAGTGCAATAGTTATGAGGATATGGGGCAGCCAAGGGATCCTATTCAGGAGACATTTCAGAAATCTCTTTATTCTCTTAAAAGAGGAGAAAAGCCCATGCCTAACTCTATGTGTGTGGAAGACTTGAATGGTAAAGAATTTGATCTTATGGAGCATGTTTATTTTTCTGATTTGGCACATTCTCTTACCATATGTATGTAGGCCATGGCTCCTAAAAGGAGTGATATTACATGTAGATCTCATGGCATTGATGAGGCCAATAAAAATTCCAAAGCTGGCCACTCCCTTGAGGTGCAAAGGGAGATTATCTATCATGATGGGTGCTTCCCAAAGGCACCTAATGAGGGCTTCACTTTCAGCCATGTAAAAGTGACCCATGCAGCAAAGATGTGGTGGGGGTACCACCTATCACACTAAGATCTACTCAAAACAAGGAGTGCACTGCGTTGGTACCTTATGTGGGATTGTGACCCACCTCCTCAAGTGCAAATTTCAGTTTGCCTATATGTGATTTTTCTTCCATACATAGATGAGATATTGGTATTGTTTATGGGTATGTATGGAAAAAAATTAGGCAGTGTATATGTACCACATGGGATGGAAATTTATCCTATACTTCATGATAAATGTTTTAGATGTGACATTGCTTCACCCATGTTTATTTCTGTTGAGTTTTACACTCCTAAAAGGGTAGACTATGCTGCTATAATGTTAGCATTGGAGGAGCAATTTGTGATGTATTGGCTTGGTGAGCACTTAATCCATGATGAATGCTTGATTCTTGATGGTACCATCAATGGAGAAGGAGAATAACTACAGATCTTACCCTGTCAGTTGCTTGAGTACAAGCAACATTTTGGAGGGGAGGACTGTAATGTTCCTACTTAGCCTTAGCTAAGAGGAAACATTCAATTTTTATTTAATTTATGTTTTATGAATAAATGAATAAAGGAGGACATGTAAAACTCATAAAAATTCTGAATAAATCAATGCCCATGTGAAAAAAGACAAATCAGGGCTATGTAAATAATCACTTGCAGGTGTGAAACAGGTTTGAGCTAAAGGTTGGGTCAACCTTGACCAAATCAACAGTGATGTATAGGTTCATTTAACCTCCAAAAGGGACTGCGCAGTTCTATAAGGGAGCCTCTAATGTGAAAAGGGCCAACTCATCAAAGTGGTTTAGGGTTTGCACGAGTTTTCTCATCTTATAAAAGGAGAAGGAGGGCATCAAGAGAAGGTTGTTGATAGATCATATTTCTGAAGTATTTGTCTGCTTAGACAAATACCATTCTCTGCTATTTAGTGGAGGATTGTGATGGGAATTCCTACTTAGGGGTTTCATCTCTTCCCTTGAGGATCATTAGAGGAATTATTTTCTGAAGTGAACCACTATCAGGCTTGAAGCCAAACTCCTACTTACATTGGTAGCGCTGATCCAGTGAGGGTTTTTCTGTCTCTGCAAGTTGCAACAAGAGGTGATCTAGATCTGCAGAGATCTAGTGTATATTGAGAATATATCTCCATGTAGTGGGTCCTTCGACCTCCTGGAAGAGAGTACCATTTCTTGTACTTTTAGATATGCTATTATTCAGTAGTTTTCTATGTCTTTTGAGCTACAACGTTGTCCCACTAGGAAAATTGCATTATTTATGTATGAGGGTTTGCAGGTTGATTTTCTCATTGTTTAGATCAGAGATCTCTTGTGCTGGGCTTGCCTTCAACTTGGTGATACATGGATTGGCTTGCTGATATATGTTCTGTTCAGATATGATCCATTGTAATGTAATTTCATATTCATAAATTTACTGCAGCAGTTTCCAGATCTGCAACTTGTTTCTCAGATCTACTGTTATTTTCGCATGCTCTTGTCAAAATTCCAAGTGGATCTTGTAGGGAAAAATATAGAGTTTCCAGATCTGATATAGATCTTATGTTCTATCCATAGATCTGCTCTAGATCTAAGTTTTAACTCACATCTGCTGAACGTCCTGGAAAATAATGTTGTTCAAGCATTTCTGCAAATTTACATGTGCATCTGCTCTCCTTTATAAACATTAATTGTTGTATTGGCTCATGCTTTCCACTGTATAATGAGAAGGATTTGTCATAATGATTATTTTCTGCTGTATTAATTATATATCAGTCCTCTTATTGGTCTCCATTGAAAATTAGCTAAAACTGCGCAATTCCTGAAGCAGTGCTTGCATTTTACTGCAACCTTCCCCTTTGGGTGCATTTTAGCTAGTCTATTTTTTGGGAGATCTGTTTAATGTGCTTAAACTGATTTTTTTATCATGAAATTCCATAAATAAGTCAAATACAGCATAAATGAGGGGAAACCAACCCTGATTTGTGTTATTCTTGTCAATTTTACTTATACAACGTTTTCCTTTAAGACCTTGTTGCAACTCCTGAAAGGGGTTATTCCAAGTTCTATAGACAGAGTCTACAGTTGGCTAGGTAGCTTTTGAATGTCACCCTTTATTTGAAGGATGAAATTTCCAGTAAATTACTCTGTAGTCCATCTCTGAAATAGAATCTTAAGAATCCCAAAAAAGGATCATTACAGTGGTATTGGAGCTCCACTCTTGGCACAACCTGTGCTAGCATTGGAGCACCAGTAATGCTGCATTCCGAAGATGAAGATCCTCTTTCTAAGAGGGAGAGGAGATACCACAGTATAATTCATAGAAAGTATGACTATACTAATGTTGACCTTGACAAGGGTCAAGGCAAAGGGAAAGCCCCTGAGTTGGTGAATGATAAAGATAAGGAGGCATAGGAGTTTGAAAAAACTCTCTTGGAAGCTATGCAATATCTATCCAAGGAGATAAAGGATATGAGGATAGATAGAATTAGGGAGTCCCTTGGGATATTCCATCAAGGAGAAAGTTCTGATATGTCTCAGTTTTGGACTGGTCAACATGTGAGCTTGCCACAAGCTCCCCAGGCCTCACAACACTCTACAATGCCTACCTTCTTGGCTGTAGAGAATGAAAGGCTGCAAGATCCAACCTCTTTGGAAGGTTAATTTGTAGAATATGACTCACAAAGTCAGAGGTTCAATGATAACTTGAGCTTTCAATATTTCTGCCATGTCAAGGACTGGAGGAGCCATGGCAGCAGTACAGAGATGGAGGTTTCCTTCAAGAGAGACACCACACTATGGGCAGGTTCTTCTTAGCTAAGTTAGATGGATCACCCTCTTGCTCTGCTAAAGAATGGGTGGAGAATTTGGACATCTATTTCCAGTTGAATAAGGTGCTCGAAGTAGAAGCCATCAAGATTGCTATGGTGAATTTTGAGGGAGAAGCCCACAACTGGTGGTTTCATGGACTATCTACATTGGGGCACAAAAATGTGTCCACATATGCTGAGTTCACTAGGAGACTAGTGGAGAGATTTGATTGGAATGATCTGAAGGCCCATTTCATAAGCTTGGCAAAGCTTAAATAGACAAGTGATGTAGAGGCTTATATCTCTGAATTCCTGAGGTTGTCTGTAATGGTCCCTGATATATCAGTAGAAAGGAGAGTCTACATGTTCATTGATGCCTTGGAAGAACATTTTCATGGGTTGGTTAATTCTACCAAGCCCATCACTCTGCATGATTCCATTGAGAGAACTAGAGATCTCCAAGATGCCTTGCCAAGGGCGAAGGCAACCTTCCCAATCAAAGCCACTCACTCTTCTAAGGGGAAGGAGGGGAAAGATGATCCACCCAAGGAGATATCACTGAAGAAACCTATTGACATTAATCTTCAGAGGGAGTTGAGGAAAAAGAAATTATGTTTCACCCGTTAAAATCATGGGTACTGGGACATAGATGTGCTGCTGGAAGAGCACACTATATCGCAGTATTCTTTGATTGTGAGGAGGAAGAGGGAAATGATGGACCTAGGAGAGGTCATAGCGCTGGTGATGATGAGGAGGGGGATCAATCATCATCCCGAGAAGAAGAAGGAGCATTTTCTCCAACCAGTGGGACTCTTGCTTCTTTGAGATGAGTGCCCAAGTATTTGACCCTTAGAGTGCAAGGTTCAGTTATGAACCAAAGAGTGTCTATTCTAATTGACAGTTGGGCAATCCATAACTTTATTGATGCTCACCTTGTGCATAGGAGAGGGATCCCTACTGATACTTTTTATGGGTTCTCTATCTTGGTTCCGGGAGATAGAACTATGCAGTGCATGCAGTATGTTCCATCACTTTCAGTGACTATGGGAACCTACACCTTGGAGGACCATTTCTTTGTAGTGGACATACCAGACACCAACATCATCTTGGGTGTCCAGTGGTTGATTACTTTGGGAAACTTCACCACTGATTGGAAGGCCTTATAGATGGAATGGGTAGATTTGAAGAGTGGGAAAAAACAAATCATTCAAGGTATGAACACCTACCCTTCACTTGATGTTTCCACCCACACAACAAAGATGGAATTGTGCAGTGGGGGCAGGGACCTCAGAGTTCCTTCTCTCTTGTTTATGAGAATTTTTCAAGGAACATTCCTACATCATGGCAAGCCACTTGGGGTGCCTTTAGATTCTGTGGGGGAAGCCTCACAAAGTGCTGGAACAATGGAAGAGAGAGTCAAAACTCTGTGGGAGGAAGCAAGGGGGAGGATCAGCCTTCCGACGAACAATTTTGGCATGCATAATGCCAAAGAAACAAGCAACAACAAAGAAATAACCACCATATATGCATCAATAGTGCTGTCTTTGTTGAGATGTGTAGATCCATATTGGAGGTCTCAACTCCTTGTGGAGTACTCCAAAGATCTGCACACCAGGGTGATATTAGATGGCATGAAGCAAGGAGGAGGCTATTTTTTCCATGAAGGGGTCATCTATCATCTTGGTAAAGTATTATTCTCTCAAGCCTCCAAGCTTAAGCAAGAGATACTACAAAGAGCACATAAAGAGTTCCTTTCCAGCTATATGCAATCAACAAAAATATACTCCCCAATCTTGAATAGTTTTGATTGGGAGGGTATGAAGGAAGAACTACATCAGCACTATGATTGGGAGGAACTACATCAGCACTTACAAGAGTGAAATAGTTATGAGGAGATGGGGCAGCCAAGGGATCCTATTCAGGAGACATTTCAGAAATCTCTTTATTCTCTTAAAAGAGGAGAAAAGCCCATGCCTAACTCTATTTGTTTGGAAGACTTGAATGGTAAAGAATTTAATCTTATGGAGCATGTTTATTTTTCTGATTTGGCACATTCTCTTACCATATGTATGTAGGCCATGGCTTCTACAAGGAGTAATATTACATGTATATCTCATGGCATTGATGAGGCCAATAAATATTCCAAAGCTGGCCATTCCCTTGAGGTGCAAAGGGAGATTATCTATCATGATGGGTGCTTCCCAAAGGCACCTAATGAGGGCTTCACTTTTAGCCATGTCAAAGTGACCCATGCAGAAAAGATGTGGCGGGGTACCACCTATCACACTATGATCTACTCAAAACAAGGAGTGCACTGCGTTGGTAGCTTATGTGGGATTGTGACCCACCTCCTCAAGTGCAAATTTCAGTTTTCCTATATATGATTTTGCTTCCATACATAGATGACATATTGGTATTGTTTATGGGTTTGTATGGACACAAATTAGGCAGTGTATATGTACCACATGGGATGGAACTTTATCCTGTACTTCAAGATACATGTTTTAGATGTGACATTGCTTCACCCATGTTTATTTCTGTTGAGTTTTACACTCCTGAAGGGGTAGACTATGCCCCTATCATGTTAGCATTGGAAGAGAAGTTTCTGATGTATTGGCTTGGTGAGAACTTAATCCATGATGAAAGCTTGATTCTTGATGGTACCATCAATGGAGAAGGAGAAGTACTACAACTTTTACCCTGTCAATTGCTTGAGTACAAGCAAAATTTCGGAGGGGAGGACTGTAATGTTCCTACTTAGCCTTAGCTAAGAGGAAACATTCAATTTTTATTTAATTTATGTTTTATGAATAAATGAATAAAGGAGGACATGTAAAACTCATAAAAATTCTAAATAAATCAATTCCAATGTGAATAAAGACAAATCAGGGCTATGTAAATAATCACTTGCATGTGTGAAAGAGGTTTGAGCTAAAGGCTGGGTCAACCTTGACCAAATCAACATCATTGTCTAGGTTCATTGCACCTCCAAAAGGGACTGCATAGTTCTAGAAGGGAGACTCTAATGTGAAAAGGGACATCCCATCAAAGTGGTTTAGGGTTTGCAAGATCTTTCTCATCTTATACAAGGAGAAGGAGGGTAGCAAGAGAAGGTTGTTGATAGATCATATTTCTGAAGTATTTGTCTGCTTAGACAAATACCATTCTCTACTATTTAGTGGAGGATTGTGATGGGAATTCCTGCTTAGGGGTTTCATCTCTTCCCTTGAGGATCATTGGAGGAGTTCTTTGCTGAAGTGAACCACTATCAGGCTTGAGACGAAGCTCCTACTTACATTGGCAGCACTGATCTAGTGAGGGTTTTGCTGTCTTTGCAAGCTGCAGCAAGTGGTGATCTAGATCTACAGAGATCTATTGTATTTTGAGAATCTATCTCCATGGAGTGGGTTCTTTGACCTCCTGGAAGAGAGTACCATTTCTTGTACTTTCATATCTACTATTATTCAGTATTTTTCTATGTCTTTTGAGCTACAACATTGTCCCACTAGGAAAACTGTGTTATTTATGTATGAGGGTTTGCAGGTTGATTTGCTCATTTGTTTAGATCAGAGATCTCTTGTGCTGGGATTGCCTTCCACTTGGTGAGCCATGGATTGGATTGATGATCTATGTTCTATTAATATCTGATCCATTGTAATGTAATGTCATATTCAGAAATTTACTACAGCAGTTTCCATATCTGCAACTTGTTTCTCAGATCTACTCTTATTTATGCATGCTCTTATCAAAATTCCAAGTGGATATTGTAGAGAAAAATATAGAGTTTCCAGATCTGATATAGATCTGATGTTCTATCCATTGATATTCTATAGATCTAAGTTGTAACTCACATCTTTTGAACCTCCTGGAAAATAAATTTTTTCAAGCATTTCTGCAAATTTACAAGTGCATCTGCTCTCTTTTCTGAACATTAATTGTTGTATTGGCTCATTCTTTCCATTGTATAATGAAAGGGCTTTGTCATAATGATTATTTTATGATGTATTAATGATATATCACTCCTCTTTCTGGTCTCCACTAAACATTAGCTAAAATTGCACAATTCCTGAAGCAGTGCTTGCATTTTACTGCAGCCTTCCCCTTTGGGTGCATTTTAGCTAGTCTACTTTTTGGGAGATATTTTTAATGTGCTTAAACTGATTTTTTTCTGATGAAATTCCATATAAAAGTCACATACAACATAAATGAGGGGAACCCAGCCCTGATCTACGTTATTCTTGCTCATTTTTACTTATGCAGCATTTTCCTTGAAGACCTTGTTTCAATTCCTGAAAGGGGTTATTCCAAGTTCTATAGATAGAGTCTACAGTTGGCCAGGTAGCCTTTGGACCTCACGCTTTTTTTGAAGGGTGAAATATACAGTAAATTCCTCTATATTCCATCTCTAAAATAGAATCTTGAGAATCCCAAAAAAGGATCATTACACCCTCATATCTCAGTTTGCTGATTCATTTCGTGGGAATATTATGATATAAAAGTGTACGATAATAGTATAATCCAGCATACAATTCCCTTAAAGCCAGATCAGAAGTATTTCCACCAGAAGTTAAGGAGAATGAATCATAAGTTTCTACCCTACATTCAAAAAGAGATAAACATATTATTTAATGCTGCTATTATAGTTCCACTTTTCTTTTCAAATTGGATGTCTAATTTGGTGCCAGTAAGGAAGATGACAAGAGACGTTTGTTTGTGTATAGATTTCAAAAATCTGAATAAAGTCTCATTGAAAGACAATTTCCCATTACCAAAAATGGACCATATTCTGCAAAGGGTAGTTGGATCTTCTAGGATTTCATTTCTGGATGGATATTCTAGGTATAATCATATTTTAGTACACCCATATGATCAAAAAAAGACAACATTTATAACACCATTGGGTACCTTCATGTATGCTAAAATTCTGTTCGGATTGAACAATGCAGGGGCTACTTTTTAGCAGGAAATGGATATTTCTTTCACCAATGAAAAGGATGTATTTTTGGTCATCTATCTTGATGGCATCACTATTTTTTCCAAGACAGATGAGCAACACCTACAACACTTGAAAACAATTTTTTTGAGAAGTTGAAAGTTTGGCGTATCACTGAACACAAAGAAGAGCCTTTTTTCTATGGAGGAAGGTAAATTAATGGGCCATATCATATCAAAATATGGTATTCGGATATATCCTTCAAGGATTCAAGAAATTCGGAGCTTTGACTATCCGAGGAGCAAGGAGGAAATCCAGTCGTTCAATGGGATTTTTTTTTTAAGAAGGTTTGTTCCCAATGTTGCTGAACATTTGAGGCAAATTATTGACATGCTGAAGAAATATAGTGAAGTAAAATGGTATGAAGAGGAAAATAAGTCCTTCAATCAAGTTAAATTGGATTTATATCACACTTCTATTCTTATTAGTCCATATTACACACTTTATTTCATTATTTTTTAATTTTCTTCAGAGCATACTCTAGTTGTTGTCCTTATGCAAAAGAAAAATCAGAACATAGAGTAGCCCATCGCCTTCTTTAGTAGAAACATAAGAGACGTTGCCTTGAAGTAAAATAATTTTTAGAAATAGGCTTTGGCATTAGTCAAAACATTGAAGGACTTCGAGTTTTATATTCTCCACTCTCATGTCATTGCATATGTCCCAAACATTGCTGTCAAAGATCTGCTCATGCAGAATCATCCTGAAGAGAGGCATGGAAAATGGATCATTGCTATGTTGGATTATGACTTGGAAATTTTTATCACTAAGTTGGTATAGATGGGATGCTCCACCAGACAGCTTAGAGTAATTATTTCAACCAACTTTTGACTGAATATTAGCCTGTTCACTATCAGAGGGCTCTCTCAAGGTAACTTGTGATTTTTCAATGAAAACTCTATTAGATGGCTAACTCTATGACAATGAATTGATTGTAATTAATTACTGGTTGAAAATATAGAGGATTTTCTACCATTGGGCTAATGGAGTCAACATCAAGAAACTCAATGAACATATCCCTTCTTATGGAAGCTGATTCAAGTGAAAATTTTAATGAAAAGATAACACACATACAGAAGAAATAGTAGCAGTTCAATATCTAAATGAAGTTAGAGCATGGTTTCCATGAATTATTAGTAATTAGACATAAACACATTGCAGATATAAAACATGAAACATATAATACATAAACTCATTAAAACATCATTCGAATCTCAGGTGAAGAAGGAAAAATATCCACAATATATTTTGAATATGAAAACTTTTACAAAAGTAGCAGTGTGATACAATATTCTCGAACATCAACAACCTGGACTACAAGGGATTCTTCTATATCTATAACTTGAAGGATGGATTCCAAATTATCTTTCTCAATTTATTTACCTTTTTTTTTACTCGTTATCCTTTCTTGTTTATTATTTCTAACGAATTTTGGTTTTTTTCTTACAGGTGCTCACGGTGGGACTGTTGTCTCTTGTGCGGATCCTATATCAATCTCCATTGGCTCTTCTTCAACATTCATAGGTTGTATAGTATGATCTGTTTCTTGATTTTCCACCTCTGTCTCATTAATAGGCTGCTAATTCTGAATTAAGTGAGTGCCCTTAGGTTTAGAAGTATTCTTAGGAGTCAATACATCAACCTCATATCCATTAAGAAAGAGAAAAGAAGACCAATATCCGTTTATTTTTCCTAATTCCTCCAGCACTACTAGGTTAATAAGCCCATGATGAAACACAAATGTATCACTATTTTTTAGCCTAGCCTACACCTTATCTGCCATCTTGTTCAAGCTTCTAAACAGGTAGAAAGGAATATCAATGGCTTTCTTACCAGTGAAATGCAGCAAAAGCTTGACGTGATATTGGTACATCATGTGGAACCTCCCTTCACAAGTGAAATACTTTTGAGTGATCATTAGAATTTTAGAGTAGTTTTCTTTCAAATATTTTCTTGGAATCCCAATCGCTATGTCAGTTCCAACATATTTAGCCTTCATGAATTCATAACAATTTTGTAGCTTGAATTAGTGGACTTAAAGCACTCTTCACCTTGTCTTGGGATATTTGTAGCTTGGGCTATTGTCTCAGGGGATACAACAAAGTTCAACATTCCTACTTTAGATGATGTGCTAGTGAAATTTGTTACCAATTCCTTTGATATCTGAATATGAAAACCCTGCAAATTCTAGCAGAACCTCATAAAACCCGCATTTCTGAAGGCTTCAGTGAAATTGGGCTCCTCATTCAACATCTTTAGGTCCATTGGTTCGAATCTCATACAAGAACCTCCCTTATGTATCTTCTTCATGGTTTCCATCCTCTTTATACTTCTCAGCTTTCTGACGGTTGTGACACCTAAAATAGAAGGATGGACAGAAATTTGCTTTGGGATAAATATGAACTTTCTTTGGTGACAGTAGAATGCTGCATCCAAAATATCAAAACTGACTATGATAGGCAGGAGTTGAATGAGATAATGAGAGGGTAGGAGTGAGTGGAAATCTATTAAAACAAATTTAAAACATAATGGTGGAAAAAATGAAGAATGAAGTGGAAAGCAGGAATGGAAGCACAACAATCATGATTTAAAATGATGATGACTACCATAACTAACTGGGAAAACCCCACTTTTACCTAAACCAATGAAAAAATTCCATGTCATTTAGACCTCTATCTCTTGTAGAAAATCATGATTCTACAGTGCCAACAGTTTAAAATCTCACAGATTCACTACAGAAAGTTTAGGTGTTTCCATAGTGCAAACTGTGATTTTGTAGTTATGCGTGCTACGAAATATGGTAAAAACAAAAAATTTGATAGTGAAGTTTAAAAATGAACGTTGAGATGATATGAAATTACACCTAACTCATAATACATGGTTTATGATTATTTTTAGCCTTAGCATAGAAATAATTTCCACCCTCCTTTATCAATTTCATGATCTAAATTGACATAACACAAAAAATACGAAGACCCTATCTAAGGAACCTTTGCAAAAAATTTAGTGTGATAATATAAATCAAGCTAACAAAGTTGATCAAGGGACAACGCATGGAAAAGCTTATGGCAGACTCAAATATACATGCTTTGGGCATTAATTTTATTGCTGCATTATCTGAGGAGAAAGAAGCTAAAGTATTATCTGAGATATCTGAATTTTTTTCTTCATCGCCATAGTGTGTTGATATTGTTCATGTTTTGAAACACTTGAATCCTTCTCATGGCTTTCCTAGTAACAAAGCTAAATCTTTGAAGTTGAAAGCTCTTAAGTATTCCATCCTTAATAATGTTTTGTATTGGAAAGATCTGAGTGGATTGTTGTTGATTTGTTTGGTTGAAGGAGAAGTTGAAAATGTGATGAGTGACTTTCATAAAGGTGACTATGGCGGTCATATTTATTGGAAGACTAAAACAAATAAGATCTTTACGGTGGATTTATATTAGCCAATTATATTCTCTAATGTCTATAAAATTGTCATGATCTATCATGAATTTCATATCTTTCAAGGGAAGAGAAAGCTTTTTTCTTTTCCCTTGAAACCAATTGAAGTGAAAGCGCCATTTTAGCAATGGGAACTTTACTTCATTGACAAAATCCATCCTCCATCATCAACCCAACATAAGTGGATACTCACTACCACTTATTACTTCACTAAATGGACTGAAGCCATCCCTACGAGGAAAGTTACTGATACTATAATTATTCAGTTTTTAGAGAACAATATTCTATGTCATTTTGGCTGTCCATATAAAATCATTACTGACAATGCAACCACCTTTAATTCCAAAGAGATGATTGAATTTTGTGATAAGTATCACATTAGGCTTGGTCATTCTACAACGTATTGTCATCAAGGTAACAGGCTAGCTATATAATAAAATAAATATTTAGTGAAAATAATCAAGAATATGTTGCAAGAGAACAAGAGAAATTGGCACAAAAATATCACCAATTCTCTATGGGCAGACAAAGTTAGCACTAAGAGATCAATCAACATGTCACCTTTCCAACTCGTGTATGTTGTTGACACAATGTTCCCTACTTCTTTAGTTTTACCCATGATGAAAATTATACAAGAGATCAATAGTGAACCAAATGATATCCCGCAATGAATTAGCCAAATGATTCATCTACAACAATTAGGAGATGAAGTTTCAGTCACTCTTCAAAAATTCAAGAGAAAATCAAGAAGGTTTATGATAAGAAGACCAAAGTTGATGATTTTAAGCTAGGAGAAGTTTTTCTTTGTTGGGATGCCCAAAATGAAGACCAATGTAAGCACGACAAAATTGATAATCTATGGAAAGGTCCTTATAATGTTATTGCATTCAGAGGTAATAAGGAATTTTATTAGAAGATCTTGAAGGGCAGGAAGTTCTGGGAGGACCAATCAATGGTAGGTTCCTCAAACATTGCCTTACATGATCACTGACGAAGAGGTTCACTATCATTGTACATATCATTTTTATTTATTGTCCAAGGTTAAGGAAGTTGTTGTAGAAGTTTGAGGCTCGAGGAGAAGGCCATGAGAATTCTACATTCAACTCGTGTTTTTTTTTTTCTTTTGAAAAAGTTCAAAATTTTCAATTAGTTTTTAAGCTAGAGTCAGTCAGTCTTTTGAGTCAAAGTCATTTCAATTTTTATTTCATCATCCCAAATTTGTCCAAGTTTTTTTATTTCCAGTTTTTGACTTCATCGCCCAATGGATGAGGCTATCTAATCTACGGTGTTCTTGAAACCTCCTGAAGGGGATGCCATCCCCAGCTGGAGCCAATGTTAGTGTCAATATGTCCAGTGATGAAATGTGCTATTTCAGTTTATTTGCTAGTAGTCCCAAGTAAAAATTTTGTTTTTTCAAACAAGTTTTCAAATACATTTTGGTCACTGCATATGGTCTAGGTTAGGAGTTATGCTCCCCTCATTCCATCCATGACCAACATCATCTCAGAATTCATGTTACTCATTTTCATTTAGAGTCTTAGGTCAGTGATTCCATCTCCATCTAAGTCTCTATCTAGGTCTCCTTATTTTCCCACTGGAAATTCCAAAAATGTCACCAAAGAAGGAGGGCAAGGTTTCATTCTCATCAAATCATTATTTTAAAGGGAGTAAGCATAGTTAAGAGAATAAATTAAGACACTTTGTCTTATAACAAAAATTGTTTCATTTTCAAATTGTTAGAAAATGGGTCAAAGGGATAAAATGGGGAAAATTTTACATGCTATGTCTTTATCCTAAGCTAGAAAAAATTTGTTAAAATATGCACCTTTTGCCCAAAGTATTGAGTTTAATTTTTTTATCCAAAGTTCAGGCTATGATGAATTCTAGCCAAATTCTTCTACTCAATTCATAAAGGTCAAAAATGACAAAATAATTTTGTCGGTGGTGGTTAAGTATCATCCAACACCCAATCGTTCGATCAATCACTCCATTAAATTGATGAGCCACAACATTTTTAACACCCCCTTATTCATATGACCTTTACCAGGGGGGGGTGGTCTAAAAAGGTGGTTTCCTCCTGCTGGTCCCACACCGACGTGTCATCCTCTCCTCATTTCACACCCCCGCTTTAAATACCACAAACCATCTTGAACCCCCTTCGAAATCTGCAAAACTACCCTCCTTTCCCACTCTCCTTCCCATGCACTCCCCTCCACTCTCATCTCGACGCATGGCTCATCCGAAGACTGTTGTTATGCATCTGGGATAGTTTTTTACTCATCTAGAATCTTGTTACACATCTAGGAGAGTTTGTTACATATCTGGAAACCCTTATTACGCATATGTTAGTGTGTTTCATTTTTGGTATTTTTCTCCCAAAACATTTATCTAAGCTCTAGGTTTATTTCCATCAGTTTTTAAAAGCTTCCTCAATAGTAAGTAAGCACCTCATATCTTCCTCAAGTCAACTTATCAAGAATAGTGTTGTTTTTCTTGCTTACCTCCTTTTCCACTACATTTTCACTTTTGTTTATCATTGGATGATGGAGTCCCTCAATTTCTAGTTGGGCCCCTTGAAGTGCAAGGTACTGAACTCAAGATTTTCATTAGTGTTAAAATCATTTCATCTCAAAAACTACCTGATGATTCTCCTTGGATGAAATCCGAAGACTCTGAGTTGTAAAGCCCTGGACCGTCTACACAATTTTCGGTCTTTCCTGAAAATCTACTCTTTGATTTGATTGTGGTCTCACCTAAACATGCTTATAGCACTTCTAATCGACCCAGAATTTCCTTTCACACTTCTCCAGTAGCATCTTGCTCTACTTTCCATCAGTTATTTCTTGACGAAATGGCATCCAATTCTGATGATGTTCCATTCGTTACTGCTCCTTAGGGCACTCTTTAAGAAACCACTGGCACCTATATCTCGGAATCTTATTCATCTATGTTTCCCTTTGAAAGTGAGTTGTTTGGTTCCGCACATCATGATTCAGGTAGTGGGATTGAAATACCTTTCATTCAGGTTTCATCTACACTTCCACACGGTTATACCTCTTTGGGGAACCTTGTTTCTGGAACTTTCGGTGCTACACCATTATTCCAGATCCTGTTTTCTTGACAAGTATTCCTCCATCTTCTAACCCATTCGTCTCAAATGTGGCTACCGCATCTCAACCTATTGCTCAACCTACAGTCACTATTGGTCAAATGATTGTTTCAATTAGATCCTCTACTCCCTACTTTCCATCTATGATTACTGCAGCTCCACCACTGAGTGGACAACATACTATTTCTTCCATGCCTGGGGGGCAGTCTAATCCTCTTTACATACCTCTCCTTTTGGGTGGGGGCAGCTGAATTATGGACCTATTCCTGGGGTAGGACAACCTCACATTCAATATTCTTAAGTTCAGCAGCCCCTTATGAAATCGAATGTATCATATTTGTATGTTCCTTGACTGAACATACAACATTTGTATGTTCCTCGACTGAACGTTTTTCAAGAGTATGTCCAACAGCCCCAAATTTCTGCGAGTGCCATTGTGACTAACCCTAAGTTTGGTTCTTACACCCAAGCTGGTATGAATCTCCTTCTGGGTAAATTTGGTCCTCTCTCGATCAGCCTGGTACTCAATACCAACTATTTCCTCAAGGTCAGTACCAGCAACCCCAATCTGAGCCTTAACCTGGTGCTTGATATTAGAAAATTACTCATTACCAACAAGCCCAATAAGGACCTTAGGCTGGACCTTATGTTAAACAAGGACCACAGGCTGGACCTCATGTTCAACAAGGACCTCACCCTGGACCTTACATCCAGCAAGGTCTACAACCTCAAATCCCACAGGGGTCTTATCAACAACCCCAGAAAGGTCCTTATGTTTAGAAATACTCGCAATAAGTTCCTTACGAGAAATGGGGGTAGTATGTGTATCCGAGACAGAATCTGCCCTATTGGGGAGAAAATCTGTATCAACCAGGTTGGAACTCCCACCCTTTTTCTCCTCATCATCTTCCCTGATATTCCTGGCTACGTTGGAATTTTTGGATGTGTCAAAGCTTACAAATGACCCCATCCAACATCAGTTGCATTGGCCTCTAATTCCAAATAAAATATTAGGATATTGTCCAAAATTCAAAGGAAAATCTGGGGCAGACCCCCAATGATGTAGGAGCATCTAGACCTAGCCAACAATGTGATGAAATGGTCACATGTTGTGGCTAATACAAGTTTGGAGGAGGAATTGGTTGTTAAATTTGTATTAATTTCAATAAAATGTAATTAGTTAAAGAAATTGGGCATAAATGGCAAGTGATCATCCCTGCATGGAGATCAAGCCAAGTAGTCTAGTTTGTTTAGATTAGGATAAGATGTGAATTAATTTATTCCTCCAAATATGGAGGAGATAGTTAATTTAGATATATGTAATCTCCTTCGTTTTAAAAGAGGAGAGAGAGAGGAGAGAGGAGTGTGGTTTTTGTGTGGAGCGAAAGCTCAGAATTGAGGAGGAGTGTGGTGTGTGAAATAGTGATCTTTCGTTGCGTAAGTGAGCCAAAGCCGATCACTATTTAATTCTTATAAATGTAAACTGTTATGTGAAATTTCGAATAAAATATTGTGGATTTAATATTGTTTGAACAGATAATTTGGTCAAGGTGGTGTTCGATTTGTATTTCTATTGTAAATTATATGAATTATGTGTTTTGTTTCAACCTCGGCGCTGTTGAACTTTGTGAGTTCGAAAAGGCATTAACATAGGAATTGTGAAGGAAACTCTTATTGGAATCCTAGAATGGAGTTGAATTAAATTTAGTTTTTAAATGAATAGGATCCGAAAAGTTTAAATCAAAGTTGTGGTATCGGCGATAATTGATTGACATTTAATTGTGCTGATTTTCGATTCCGATTGGAATCACATCGGAATTAAGAAGGGGTGAAAGTGGAAACTGCATTGTAAGCGTTGATTGGCGATTTTGATTAATCGATCGGAGTTGCGATCTATTGAAAATTAGCATTCAAATCGTTACGATTACCGATTGTGATTTAATCGCGTCGGAACATGGTAAAACGTTATATATATATGTTATATAACTGAGTGATCGCTGATTGCGATATTTGTATTGAAAACGCATCGGAATTTCTTTATAAAGTGTTCTCCGCTATTATAAAAGGGGTTTTTTTTAATTCATTAAAGGAATTTGGTTTCGATAGGAACAAAGTCGAGGATTGGGTTAAAAAGATCTGATTGAATCGGATCGGATCTGTGGAGCGCAATACACATAGGTTTTTTTTTATAAAAGGCGTTAACTGCTGCTTTTGAATAGATTAAGGTGTATAATGGGATCAGGAAATGGAGAATAATCTGGAATTCTGTGATGGCGACCTCGTTGAATTCAAAAGTTCAAGTAGCAGTGATGATTCGAGGAACATTGAGTATGGTACTGAAACAGCTGTCGATGATTCGATATTGATGATATCAGTGAGGTTCTCATTCAATTGAACTACTTATGGTTTCGATACAAGGACTTCAAAGCTTTTCATTTTATGGATTCGTTAGCTGGAGATTTAAATGCGTTGGCAACTTCAGGATCGATGAGATCTGCATTTTATTGAAGGGCATAAGCAAGTGTCATAGCTTGAGGTGAATGCATGTTGTATTAATGAGCTCGGGGTTAAAAAAATTGAGGATCGATAATCCATAAGATGGGTATGGATTATAGAATGTAGGAATGTAGGTGGTGGTTTTACATTAACAATTGGAACTTTGAATCAATTGCTAGAATTCAATTATGGTCCTGCTATCATTTAAAAGAGAGTCTTTTAAAAGTGATTCAATTGAGGAAGCTTCTGCAACGATAGTACAGGAATTTGCCAGCAATCTGAAGTTTTATTTGGGCAGATTTGAGATGTATTCGTTTTTGAATGAGAAGAGTGTGATTCTGGGTATTGCAGGGATTACTCTACGTCATTTTGGTGTCAAAGCTTGGCTCTATTGAAATTGAAGACTGCAGCAATATAGACCAAGAGAAGCTGTGAGAGAAGAACCAGATGCGTTCTTAAAAGCAGAGTAAGGAAAGTCCGTAGAAGTGGCAGTGAACCTGAAGAATCCAACAAGAGATTGGACAGAGGACAATTGAAGTGTTCTCAAAAGAAAGAGTGAGGGATTGCAGAAGCCTAGAGGGAGCAAAGGTGTTTCTCAAGAGAAGGTTCCAGATAGAGGACCGTGCTTACCAAAAGACTGAGTGAGGAGAGCTTAGTGAGGTAAGATTGCAGTAAGGAGGACTTAATGTTGTAGAGGCTTGTTGCAGAGGTGTGAGGAGCTCATGGAAAGAGAGGAGAAGAAAATGACTACAGATAATCATAGCAGAAGTTCACAAAGAAGCCACAGCAGAAGGGAAGATGCCAAAGCAAATGGAATGAGGATGAGTCAAGAAGAATTTGACAAAGAGAAAGCTGAGATAGATTTCCAGATTGGAATATTGATGAAGATGCTGCAGAGAAATGTTAAATACGAGAAGAATTGTTGGACCATGAGGAAAAGAGTAAAGTGGCCAAGGCTACGAGAAAGGAGAAATCAGCAAGTGAAGTTAGAGATAGTAGAAGAATTGAGAAAGATTGAGCAGATATTGAGTGCTCAAGAGGAATCAGAGAAATTCAGAGAAGCGGAGGTAGAATTGGAAGTTTCCATTTGTAGACAAGAACAAGGTAAGATGTTAGGGAAAGATGATAATGAGAGGTCAGCTGAAGATCTCATGGACTATTGGCAGAGTTCAGAACAATTCGAAGATATGTTGACAAAGGAAGCAGATGAGGCAATGAAGCCTTGTGATTTTGATTCTTATAGTTTGTGTATGTTTGCAGGATATGCAGAGGATGATGGACAGTCGAATGAAATTGTCACAAATAGGAATGAAGCTCTTGAGGTGAAGTATGATGGTGAATCCCTTTTAGAGGAAGAAGGCGTTGATCTATTGCAACAGAAGGAGTTCATAAATGAAATCCTGTTTGGTGTGAAACAGTCAGATGAGGTTGATATAGACCAGAAGTCTAATTGCAATTCCATAGTGGGACTACAAGAAGGTAAACCAACGAATTTGTTTAATGGAATTGATGAAAGATGCTTGCAATATGATAATGTAGAAAATAGGTCAACTCAGGAGGATTTCCAGGAAAAGAATGAAGCTGAGAATGGAAATTGTGATGAACTGCTGGAGAGATTTCACAAGGAGATAGAATTCTTGGAAAGATTACTCGAGGAACCCAAAGGAGAAACGACGCTTACAGAACCTGATGGAGGAAAAGGTGTGGAAGACAGCATTAATAAATATGATGCTGAAATTAGAGAAATTGAGCAACGATTATTTGAAGGTGAGATGAAAGATCAGGAGCAACAAGGAAGTTATGTCCTCAGAGGCATGAAGGAGACAGAAATATTAACTCAGCAAGATAAATATGGAAGTAACCAGAATTTTGGAAAGAATGATCAGCTACATGATAATGAATTTGAGGAAGGCATTAAATTGCAAAAGTATAGAAACTGGCAACAAAATGAAGAACCAGAAATTGATCTGGCAGTACAAAGAAAGATAAGTGAAGACCGAAAATACAGATGGAGACTGAAGAAAAGGGTGAAGTGGAAGTTATTGCAACAGAGGTTGAAGGGTAAGCTGATGAACGAGTTCAGGGAACTTGAACAAATTCATATTGATTTGAAGTCACCGAAAGAAGGATCCGCTTAAATCCAAAAGATCTATGATGGAGAATTGGTGCTCGAAGCATCAAAAGAAAATGGAAGGTATCATATTTTGAAAACTAAAGGTTGTTGTGTGTTTGCAGGTTATATTGACTTGAGGAAAGAAAAACAGTTATTGGATACTGCTGTATTAACAGATGGAGAGATGACTACTCATAGTCATATGCAGAATAAGGAGGGAAGTTACAGCCAAGTGCAGGAAGATGTCCAATCAGATGACATTCAAAGAAGAAGTCAAAAGGAGGATGGCAAAGGAATTATTGAAATCAAAGGATACACTGAGGTAAGGAAACTGTTTAGTGTTTTCATAAGTAAAGGAAACTCACATAATTATGTGATGCAGAGGGAAAAGAAGCTGTTAAACATAACTGTAGTAAATTATTTAGATATTGGACAACTGTTTAAAACTGCAGCTAAAAGAGGACAGCTATTAAAGATTGAGCAGTCATCGAAGATCATTGACCTTAAAGAAAGCCAGAGTAAAGAAGGATTGAAAACAAATATTGCGGACAAAGCAGTTAGTGAAGATTGTGCAGAACTTTTGAGAGAACTTCCAGATGAGGTGGTAGATTTGTGGTATAAGTCGAATCTTTTAATGAGGAAGAGAGGTAAATCGTTTGTGTTTATTGAATTGATTAATTTTGATGAAGATTCACATGCAAGAAAAAGGCAATGTGAAGTCAATCTGAACCAAGAAGTTAATTCGTAAAAACAGATCGGATTAATGGAGGGTGAGATCAGAAAGCCGTAGAATGAGGAAATGGTGGTGAATTTATGGTATAAAACTGTTGAACTAGAGTTGAGTTTTCAAGAAATTTGTGGAGATACAGGTATGCTGGAATTTGAAGTTAGAAATGATAAAGTCATGAATGAGAAACCAAAAGAAGGACCTGGGATTATTGCAAAGAATCAATGGAAAAGACATTTGTACATTTCAGAAAAGTATATGGAAGGATATTGGCACAGAGATCATGAGGTTCTAATTCAGTTGCAAGAGAATAGTATTAAACACATGAGAAGTGAAATGGACAAAGAATTGGATGAGTTATGGAAACTCATACTACAACATTCTAGTAAAACAAATATAGGACAAAAGAAGAAAGGAAGATTAGCTGGAAGAAATGGTACAGGTGAAGGGAATGGAAAACTGCAAATTAAAATGAGCAAAACAGCAGCGAGATATGTGAAAAGGACAGCAGCAGATAGTGCGTCATTACAACATCAAGGATGGAAACTTGAAGGACAAACAACAACAGCAGTAACCAAGGACAGACTACCAAACCAAGTATGGGATCCAGGAGGACACAGACATGAAGTGCATGATCAGGAGATCATGGTTAATTTAAACTTTGGGAGTCTGATGCAGGAGCATCTAGACCTAGCCAGCAATGTGATGAAATGGTCACATGTTGTGGCTAATACAAGTTTGGAGGAAGACTTGGTTGTCAAATTTGTATTAATTTCAATAAAATGTAAGTAGTTAAAGAAATTGGGCATAAATGGCAATTGATCATCCCTGCGTGGAGATCAAGCCAAGTAGTCTAGTTTGTTTAGATTAGGATAAGATGTGAATTAATTTATTCCTCCAAATATGGAGGAGATAGTTAATTTAGATATATGTAATCTCCTTCGTTTTAAAAGAGGAGAGCGAGAGGAGAGAGGAGTGTGGTTTTTGTGTGGAGCGAAAGCTCAGAATTGAGGAGGAGTGTGGTGTGTGAAATAGTGATCTTTCGTTGCGTAAGTGAGCCAAAGCCGATCACTCTTTAATTCTTATAACTGTAAACTGTTATGTGAAATTTCGAATAAAATATTGTGGATTTAATATTGTTTGAACAGAGAATTTGGTCAAGGTAGTCTTCGATTTGTATTTCTATTGTAAATTATATGAATTATGTGTTTTGTTTCAGCCTTGGCGCTGTTGAACTTTGTGAGTTCGAAAAGGCATTAACATAGGAATTGCGAAGGAAACTCTTATCAGAATCCTAAGAATGGAGTTGAATTAAACTCAGTTTTTAAATGAATCGGATCTGAAAAGTTTAAATAGGAGCTGTGGTATCAGCGATAATCGATTGACATTTAATTGTGTTGATTTCCGATTCCGATTGGAATCGCATCGGAATTAAGAAGGGGTGAAAGTGGAAACTGCATTGTAAGCGCTGATTGGCGATTCCGATTAATCGATTGGAGTTGCGATCTATTGACAATTGGCATTCAAATCGTTATGATTACCGATTGTGATTTAATCGCGTCGGAACATGGTAAAACATTATATATATGTTATATAACTAAGTGATCGCTGATTGCGATATTTGTATTGAAAACGCATCGGAATTGCTTTATAAAGTGTTCTCCGCTATTATAAAAGGTTTTTTTTTAATTCATTAAAGGAATTTGGTTTCGATAGGAACAAAGTCGAGGATTGGGTTAAAAAGATCCGATTGAATCGGATCGGATCTGTGGAGCACAATACACATAGGTTTTTGTTTACAAAAGGCGTTAACTGCTACTTTTGAATAGATTAAGGTGTATAATGGGATCAGGAAATGGAGAATAATCTGGAATTCCGTGATGGCGACCTCGTTGAATTCAAAAGTTCAGGTAGCAGTGATGATTCGAGGAACATTGAGTATGGTACCGAAACACCTATCGGTGATTCGATATTGATGATATCAATGAGGTTCTCATTCAATTGAACTACTTATGGTTTCGATACAAGGACTTCAAAGCTTTTCATTTTATGGATTCGTTAGCTGGAGATTTAAATGCATTGGCAACTTCAGGATTGATGAGATCTCCGTTTTATTGAAGGGCATAAGCAAGTGTCACAGATTAAGGTGAATGCATGTTGTATTAATGAGCTCGGGGTTAAAACAATTGAGGATCGATAATCCATAAGATGGGTATGGATTACAGAATGTAGGACTGTGGGTGGTGGTTTTACATTAAAAATTGGAAATTTGAATCAATTGTTAGAATTTAATTATGGCCGTGTTATCATTTAAAAGAGAGTCTTTTAAAAGTGATTGAATTGAGGAAGCTTCCGCAATGATAGTACAGGAATTTTCCAGCAATATGAAGTTTTATTTGGGCAGATTTGAGATGTATTCGTTTTTGAATGAGAAGAGTGTGATTCTGGGTATTGCAGGGATTACTCTGCGTCACCCAAGCCCATGTTATGAGGTATCACTTGTGGTTCTCTTCTAATTCTTGGGTCAACGATTCTATTCGTCTTCGTATTTTCCAACGTGCTTTGACCGATAGTGCGGCCAAGTGGTATATTTAGCTCCCTCAAGGAATTTTTTTGATTTTAATTCCTTGTCTATGGCTTTCCTTACTCAATTCCAGTTCCCTGTCCCGTATGAAACCGACACTGACCTTCTCATCTCATTGAAGCAGTCAACTCCTACTCATATTTTGGATCACATTCACGAATGGTGACGTCATCATCGCCTCATAAAATTTAAGATCCTCAATTAGTTGTTGAGTGAATGGTCTACCAAATCATTCGTTCCCATGATTGCTAAAGATATTTCCATGGGTGGATGTGTCACAGAAGAGGAAGTAATTGCTAGAGTTCAATACCTCGATTTGGTTTATTCCCAATCTGGGAATCTATATGAGTTATTTTCTGATGTGATGTGACCTTCAAATGATACTGCATCATCTTAGTCTCTTGTTATGCCTGCGGTGGATGGTGTTATAGGGGTAGTGGCTCATACTGATAGTAGTGCACCTAAAACTTCTTCGAAGTCTAAATCCACTACTACCACTATGCCCTCCACTCCTTTCAGTAACCAGAAGAATTATGGTAAAACCTCCTAGGTAAAAGTTTTTCAATCTATTGCAGTAGAAGAATCCTCGAAAGGTAAGAAAAAGGGTATAGGCAAGTACGAATCCGATAACCCTAAACATGATTCGAAGAAGTCATGTGGCGATGATTCTTCAACACGTAAGCCTAAATATCCTTGTTTGATATGTGATTATGATCATTACACCAAGGATTTTCCTCGATGTGTCGAAGTTTCCTGTCTTCTAGAGGGCAGACTCGGGACTCCGATTGTTTTGAAAGAACCTTTCCCTTCTCAGTAGACGCAAATGGTAGATCAAGCTCAATCGTCTGGAAAATCTCAAGTTTTCATGGCTGGAACGAAACCTATTGTTGTTAATACAAGATCAAAAGAATACCCCAATCCATCCAAGGATCTTGTGGAATCGGAAGTTACATGTCACCCTTCCTCTTCCACACCCCTTACCTTTGGCCCTCTCTAGATTGAGAGACCTAGTAGTGACTCCATTATTCAACCAGCCCCGAAAGGTTTTCTTCAGAAATCGTCTTATAATATAAATGTCAGAGCTGCATAACACTAAAATATTGTAGAGGATCTAGCTCAAGTGCCTTTGGTGATGTCGGCTTTGGAGGTCCTTCAGTCGTATCCATCACAAGGGAAGGCACTACTCTCTACTATTGGAGGGATTAATCCCATAGATTCTAATATTATTACTTTCGATCTCGATAATTTCATTCCTCGCCTCCCATCTCAGGTATCTTTTCTGATTCAATTTTCCTTTATGGGAAATGATATTCATCGGACTATCATTGATGAAGGAACTTTGACCTGCATCATGTCTGTCACATGCTGGAAAGCCATTGAATCTCCCCCATTGATTCTATCCCCGAATACCTTAGAATATTTTAACTGTAGAAGTTCTCGACCATACAATATTCCCAAAGCGTTTCCTATCCTTTTGGAGGGAAAAATAGTAAACATATAAGTTTAAGTGGTAGATTCCAACCTGAACTATAATCTCCTTCTTGGACGCAGTTGGATGAATGTTATGGTTTGCATGGTCTTCACCACTTTTCGTGTCCTCTGTTTCCCTCATTAGGGAAAGATCATGATTGTTAATCAGTTGGATTTCCTTTCATCTGATTCCACAATGGGAAACATTCCATATGTTGGGAAGACCGCTACCCCCATGAGAACATTGGGTCGAGTCTATTCAAAGACTCACATCTTATGAGATGTTTTCCTCTCCCACCTCTTAATGTCGCCTCCCCCAATATGATTTCATCTAGTAACGATCCATGGATTTTTCCAATCTTGATCAGCTCGAGATTTTTGATGACGTTATGCCTTTAAGCCCAGCTAAGAAAATGTATCAAAGTAATGTCACGGCTTTTGAAGCTGCATCTAGGACCAATGAGCATTTGGTTTCCTATCTGTACACCTATACATAGTCTCCGTAGTTTGGTTATTGGGAATCTGATGATCCCTTCAATGAGACTTTATCCATCGACGAAAGTATCATGGAGGTAATTTCTCTCGAAGAAAATCCATGGGATGATGGACATCATCCTTCCTCATTCCTCCCAATCCCAGGTTATATCTCTGCCTGTCTGGAATCCCATGTTTAGTCTGTACCAACTAACCCATTTCAGAATCAGACCTTGATTCATGAAGTGTTTTCTGAAGGGAACATGGGAAATATTACTCCAACCATTTCGATCGGCATCTTTGCAATTTTTGAGAATGTCATTTTCCAATTTTCTTTTTCTCCCCACAAGCTCTAGGTTTACTCTTATTTCCTCAAAAATAATGACCCACCCACTCCCTTCGACCCCATTCTTATCATTTGGTCACTTTCCATAGGGGGAATTATTTCCATGCTTCGTAACCCTTACTCAGCCAGGGGGCATGGGAACTTCACCTCTGTTGTGAATTTTCTCACAAAATTGGGTGAGGTAATTCGTACATGGAATATCAATGGTAGAACCGTGGGTTTATTTCTGTTAATCATGAAGTAAATTAGTCATATGAGTTCATTATTGAACTCTATTTGAAAAAATATTACTATTAATCATAAGTGTGATACTTTGTACATTAGTGTCTTATTCATTAGTGTGCATTGATTGGATTTTTGGTGTGATTTTTTGCTTTGCAAGCATGTTTCCTCTGCTCACCTTGTGCTCCACTAGGTTTTCATGTGACTTCGAATCATTACGTCAGTTTTGATGATGGTGCTTTCCGTAGCACACAGAACCTGGCTTTCGTAGCATGGGAACTATTTTCCCCTGATGGCGAGTTGATTAATTAACAAGGTATTTGTTTGGGTCAAAAAACTAATAATATTTATGAATATAGTATGATAATCGAGATATTATCGGATGCAAATGATATTGGGATTAGAGATTTGGTTGTTAAGTTAGAATCAAAACTTGTTGTGTGGAAATTAAATGGCCATTATTCTTTGTGAAATCCTCAAAATTTGCGTATGCATTTTCATGTTCGATTATTGGAAAGACATTTTGATTTTATCACATATCAACATATTCCAAGATGTTTAAACACATTAACAGATACATTAGAAAATCATGTATTAGATAGACAATTGCGCAGTATGTAAAACCCAAGGCATCATCATGATACACAAATAGTTGTAGAAACATGCATATATATATATATTGGGTCTATCAAGTGCGTTACATCAAAAATATAAAAAAATATGTGCTATGTTGCATAAATGGATCTCTGAGCCTACATCAGTATAAACAATGTAAAAATGGGGTTGTTATCTGACCACATGGTGCTCATGATAGCAAGTGACTGCTTGAATCACTCGCTAGAATAATTGGCATAGTTTTCCCGAAACCCCGACCATATGCCTCTAGAGGCGCAAAGGAATCTCATCATAGGTAGCATACTCTGGGATGCCTCTCGTAAGGCCAACTAGGTTCCGCTCTGACTCATCTAGTGTATCTCCTCCCTCCTCATAAGGAGCATCCTCTACCAGGTGGGCTACCCTCCGTGCAATCGGTGACATATCAACCAGTCTCTGAGGACCCATATCTGTAAAAACATCATACGTTTACGTTTTATAATACATTAAAAAATATTCAAAAAGTAAAAAATGGATTTTTTTTTTGTTTACCTAGATCAGTCCACCGTGTGCCTAATGGAATGGGAAGATCTGGTTCTCCTTTGAAGTCGATGTCTACATATGCAAAGTCCTCAACTATGATAAGTTGATGATGAAAAAAATTGAAAAAGGTTGTGGGGAAATGCAACTGTTGACCCCCACCCTATCAGGGAATGATCTCACACCATCTCATCGACCTCGGGTCCCTCGGGGTTGGATCATGGATCTCCAAATGCAGGTACTGAAACAATGGTACTCTCTCTAAGAAGAAGGTCACCAAGATTGACCCATACCCAAATTGTTTCAGCCACCATGTCTTGCACTTGGTGAACTGGTTCTTCATATTGGCCAGTAACCCCTCACACCAGTTAAACATCATCGGGGCCAGAAAATCCATCGTGTACTGGAACTAAGATCTCATTGCCTCATGAAATGCTTGTAATTCGGCCAGTCTAGTTATGAAATGAATAATTGTGCATAGGGGAAGCACTCTGATGGAAGAAATATCTATCTTCTCGCTCCGAGTTTTTTGAGCCCCAGGATAGTGTCTCTCGATGAGCATACTGGTACTCTCACCCCCTGTGTGAGCTCTAGAGAGTTGGATGCTCTCCCCTCTCCTCGAAAAACCTATAATGAAACATATGTCCATCACATCTAGTTCCAATTCTTGGTCCCCCGATGACAAATATTTGTGGGTCCACATCCCATAAACCAATCAAATATTGGAGAAGCTCCACCTTAGCTCTCAGCCCTGATGTTTGGAAGAATTTAAATAAACCACAATCACAAAATGAATTTACGCAATTTTTGTCCTACAATTCTTGATGGTCTTCCACTTTTTGGCCTCGTTCTTTCCATTCAATTTCCATCTCTGAGGAAAAAAACTACAAAACACGTTTAAAATGAACTTTAGGGGCTTTCAAAAGAATATTTTTGGAAATTATCCACATATATGGGTGGATTTATTGTTTCAAAATCATCACCGTGGCCCGCACGACTATCTGAATTAATTCAGCACCGGTGGAGCACTTCCCTAATGAGCTAAACATGACCAACACAACTCCAACATCTCTAAATCGTGTTGCTTGTGAGTGATTTTAAGGTTTGAAATCCTACCCCTAATATCCATATTTCTAAAATTAATGATAAATTAATGGAATTAAAATGAAGAGGAGGCTTACAACTCTTACCTGGCATTGACGAATCGATGAATGGTGTCCTAAATC
Organism: Pinus albicaulis; assembly: GCA_034641835.2. Classification (NCBI taxonomy): domain Eukaryota; kingdom Viridiplantae; phylum Streptophyta; class Pinopsida; order Pinales; family Pinaceae; genus Pinus; species Pinus albicaulis. The sequence goes on from CM076579.1 coordinate 780,054,933, forward strand.
GACTGCACCACTGATTTTAAGTTCAGAGGGAAAATGGGTAAAATGCAGTTCTCAAAATAGAAAGGTGAAAATGAATTTATTTTTTGGTCTATTTTAGATTTTTGAAAAAAATTCACCATTATTTTATTATTTTCCTCGATATCATTGATGTTTGTCATTTTTGTGCAGAAACAGGACTTTCACACTGTTGGTGATTATTTATTATGTAAACGAGTTGTATTTTATCTCTTTTTCAAGATCGGTAAACATTTACGAAAAAGGAACCCCCTCTGGAGTCAGCTTTCAGCTCATTACTGACTCTCAGAAAATGAAAATATTGTTGAGTACTTGTCATTTAAAACTAGTTAAAGTGAATGAATTTATGTGATCTTAGTATACATTTACCCCTTTTTTCAGGCTAAGATTTACTATTTACATAAAAGGAATACCTTGATTGAACATGGTCAAGAGGTTATCTTCAATTTTGTTTTCTACCTTTCTAGATTCGAGAGATGATTTACGAAAAGGGACATGAGGGAGTTTTATTTTTTATTTTTTCAAACTCCTTAAACATGAAAAATTACCTAGTTACCCTTTCGTTGGACTCATTAAAGGTTAAAATGACGAAATAATTGTCACCATGATGAGACCGAGTTCCTCCTTCCTAGGGCCTGTTAAACTTACTAGGATGGATTCATTCGAAGAATGAACTTACACGCTTATCATATGTTACCCTCTTCACGCTAGGTATAAAAAATGTAGAGGTAATCATTAGCAATAATGGGGAGAAATTGAAAGTGAGCATCCTATGTGTATTTTGGCCAGCCTGTTGCTCTTGAACATGACACTTATATGTAGTTCGTGTCGGGTTGGGGACATCCTACATTCGTCAGTTTTCCTCCATGGGTTTGGAAAATTTGTTTTCCTCTCATTTGATTATGAAATTTTGTCAACATGACCTCTAATCCTATTTAAGTCAAATTCTGCCACACTCCAAATTCATGTCACTAATATGTTCGAGAGAAATCCTTTTTGTCAAACATCCTTTTCTTATCTGACATCCTCTATTAAAATATCGAATCACTCCTATCATCTTAATATATCTATTGTTTCGTGTTGATGATGTGGGAATCAACATGGGCCTCCTTTGATGAATCACTTCCTGTCGACTTCAACTCATTATCTGGGAAGGTGATTTAGAAACTTATGTTCAGTACCTTGGAGCTTGCATGCCTCAATGGCAAGTTATTTGTGTTTGATGACAGGTTCACATCATTGCCCTTCGATCGTATGATTTTGCAAGTGCTCGAATTCAACACATTTATTCACACTTGTATATTGTGTTATTGTACCTTGACGTTCATCATCATTATTGGTGGTCTCTCTTGTGCCCATTAACGATTTTCATAATTGACTAGTAATTAGGTGGTTTCTACCATGCTCGACACCAACACATTCATTCGCATGGCTAGATTCGTGCATTGGGTTGATTGTGATCGTGGTGAAGACCCTAGGTCACATCTGATTTTTTATCTAGGTTTCAAGATTTATTTAGTATTCATGTTTGTATACATGATCCTATCTGTTAGCCCCCTATGAATTTTTGTCAAGAAAACAGGGGGCTAATTTGTTTTATGAGCCTTCAAGGAATGAATTTCCCTTGTAAACACATCATCCTTGAAAGCATCTTCATGCCCTCTGCCCTTTGATAATTTCTACTGATGTTTCTAGGCCAAAAATCCTCACTAATTGTAAAAAGTTGTGCTCAAGGAGGCCTTCATTTGCCCCTTATATCCCTACAGAATGTCCCATTTTAACCTTTCCCCCCTATGTCAAAATCTCCATGTTTACCCCTCAAAACCCCTCCTAAACCTTCTAAATCACCTTCATTCCCCTCTTAAAAACTTAAAATACCCTTGGTTCGGTTCAAGGGTCCCATTTTCCCTCTACCATTACCTCTTTTCGGCCTCAAATTTCATTAAAAAATGGGCCAAAAAACTCATTTTATTCACATTTCAGGTTTAGCCCCTGTCGGCTCAGCCCCAAAACCGTTCCTCCTCCCACATGACCCAGCACTGGAACCAGGTGCTAGCCCGAAAAGAGCTTAATGTGATTGGATATCGGGAGCGCCATCCACTGTCGATTTCCCGTAATCCAACAGTTATCGCGAAGTCACATCGTACCTGTGCCCCCCACCCATTTGCTCCTCCGATCACATATCCACCGTCGATCTGGTCTACAGATCAACAGTCTGCATTTCATTCGCCCGGTGGTCCCCGCGCCAAATCACTATTGCAAACCGTCGGTTTCTATCACACCGCTTTTGGAGGGCGGGCTGTATTTTTCTTTTGGCAGCGATTCCACTCATCGGCCGACACGTGGCTGCATGCACTATTGGGAAACCACCCTCATCGCATATTATAGTGCAACTGTGGATCTAGAATGATATGCGCGTACACCATCTGATTTGAAGCTGTCCATCCAATGGTGATCGTGCCACAAAGATGCTCGAGAGTTAGATCAAGGCAAAGTGACCACTGGCCCACCATCTGTCGCCCTCCGATGAGTTTTCCACCGTCGATCTCCTCCTGAGATCGGGTGGTGTGGATTTAATTTGCACCCCGCCATTGACCCGGTCCCGCCACATCACCATTCCACATGTTTTCATCGCATTTTCGTCCATTTCCTATATATTTCATCTGAAGGTCATTTTTTAGTGTTTTACCTTAAAACTCCCTCTCCCTCCGTCTTCCAAATGCATCTCCACAATTCCGCCACCTGTCCTTCATTCCTCCATTACGTCTGCCCACCCCATGCATGGATTTTCTTGACATGTTTTCGTGTTTTGCATGGTTTCAGGTGGTGAAAGCCTCCACTGTTCACAGTCACTGTTCCAGTGACATAGAGCGCAGAGAAGGCCATTGTTTGAGCCTGATATTGCAGAAAATGTTTGGGAGGGATTTAACAAGAAATATTTCATCATTGTACGATGCACGACACTGTCAAACCTCCCTAGCACCATTAAAACTCAAATTTTTCACAGTTAGAGACAGTAATGGAGTGGCAAAGAGTATCAGTGAAAGATCATAGAATGGCTTAGGGCGCAGAAAACAATATGTATCAGTGTCACCATCAGCAGAATGTTCCTACCTATGAAAGGACAAAGTGCCCGTACTGTTTCCATTCAATACCATGTTCCTGAAGAGATTTCTACCCTGACAATAGTCCTAGGCTATCAGAAGAATTTGTTCCACAATATGGCAGACCTGAACCCTTGATCTGTATTTTTTTCAGTTCACCAAAGGACTACAGAGTGCTACAACAAGTACATCAAAGACATACCTGGAGTAAATTGCAGCCTGACGAAGGCCACTCTTTCATCCAAAGAGTACTGAAGATAAATGTCCAGAATTTAAAATAGAATGGGGTCTCGGCCCTCTTCCTTCTTCTGAGTTTTAATTCTACATCTAGTTTTCCACCTACCTCCTCAACCTCTTTTCAGCTATAAAATTCATGAAGAAACTCATTGTAAAGGTTTTTGATTGGCTATCTGTGAATCGCAAGTTGTTTCTCTTGAGACATGTTCTCTGTGTAAAGTTGTAAGATAGGCTGAGGAAGATGTTTTCAGATTGAATATCAAGCTATTGGTAATTTTTTACTTGACTGGTGTTGCTCTTTAATATGACAGACACATTTCTTTGGATCCTGATTTAATGCAGCAATGATGTTTTTCTGTCTTTGTTTATGTTTTCATTTTTCAATTCATCACATTTCATTTCTTCTGGCATGCATTAGAAATATGGCATAGGATTTACCCTTGTTAGGTACCCTATGTTTCTACTCTCCCTGCCTTTAATTTTTTTTGCTGTATGTGTTATCTGAGGATTGATTTCAAGCTAATTTAACCAGTGTAGTGGTCAGATATACTGCTAGCTGATGTATGAATTAATGAAGCTATTCTTAGATGTGCTTGGTAGGTTGTAATTGAATGAGTTGGGATACTGGGAGTCTCGAACTCTGTCTCTGCCTTACTAGGATCCTCTTCAATTAATTGAACCTTACTAAGTTCCCTTAAGCTGGATGCCAAAGAATTGAGAGTTCAAAGTCCCTCTCTGATATCAGGTTTTCAACTTTGTGTTCTAAATCTTTAATGTTTCCTTGTCTAAAGAGTTAATCTTCTAGGTCTTGGATCACAGGTTGTCCAATGGCATGTCCTATCCCTGGAACCGACTCCTAAAAGGTCACCTTGGAGGTTTCCTTGCTTTCACCTTCTCCCTTACCATTTCATGCCACACTATCATCATTAAGATCCAATGCTTTAGATGACTAGCCCAATTGAAAGCCTGCATATTGAATAGCAAGTGAACCCTTTCATGACTCCATTGCTCAATGATCTTGATGTTCCCTGAATTATCTCTCCTTTGCCTAAAACCCTCTTTGCTCAGCCTTGCCTTATATTGAACCTTTCTTTCCTGATTCCCAACAACCAAAAAAAAACCAAACAAACAATCCTCGTGCCTATAACAAGCCTAATATCTCAAACATAGAGCTTCAAAGACATAAAATATTTTCTTATATAGAGAGATCCCTCTCTGGACCCAAGAGGGCTAGATCCTGAGGTCTGAAAGCGGTTCTAATGTTGTCTCATCTTTTGGTCTTGCCAATTTGGCCAAAACATGGGAACCCCCACATAATGGCGACTCCGCTGGGGAGGAACTTTGAATACCCTTATCTGCTATATCTAGTCTTGTGTGTTTCTCCCACACTCTTAGACAGAGTTTGGAAAGGGCCAGGTAGCCTCTAGATCTCACTCTCTCTAAAAGGTGAAACATTTGGTAAAATCCCTCCCAGTCCATCTCCGGTTAGATTTTGCTGTGTTTCCGGGATATCCCTAAAATGGGACATTCCATAAGCACTGTGGTGGATAGTGTACCCCCTGGAAATATCCTAAACCTTCCACCTGGCAACTCCATAGTTCCTTAAAGATCAAATAATCCACTGGTGATCAGTAGGCCTGCTGATTATCTTGGTTCACATAAGACTCCACTGGGAGACCAGCCTCCATAACAACATCAGCCATATTAAGAGTAAAAAGTAGGGTTAAGTTGCTTGGTTTGAAAACAACATTCTAGCTTCAAGAACCATTCACGCTAGAGCTTATCCTAACCCAAACCCACCTAAAATAGTTGACAACCCTGAGAGCATCCTCAAGAAGTCTCCTACACCTAAAAGACCAACTATTTCCAGTTATATCCATAGAGCTAACTCTGCACTGGAAGACTTTAAAGCTCTATCAGACACTTATCTTGACCAAGACCTACCAAACAGACTACAAAGAACTAGGTCATTTAGTGTTCTAGACCAGCCAAACCTTAAGCTTCCTGGTTCACCATCTCATAGTGGTCAACACATTAGGGACAGAGAGACCCCTCCATCTACACCTCCTGATATTCACTTCATTCAAAACTTGGGACTCTGCCACCCTAAATCTTCTCAGCAGACTTCTGCTGGTCCTAGTATCCCTGCCATCCACTTACCGGCTACTCAAGCCAACCCTTTACCTCACCAGAACATCATCATGGAAGCCTGGTATGCAGCTCTGGTATTACCCCAGCCTCTAGTGCCCTTACCCAACGATTATCAATCAAAGATCCCACACTTCACTGCAAAAGAGTCTACCACATCTCAGCACCATGTAGATAGGATGGAAGATTCTTTTGATTACATGGAGATAGTCGATCATACAATCAAAATGAGAATCTTTGCCCAGAGCTTAGGAGGTGATGTGAAGAAATGGTTTAAAGGCCTACCTCCTAACAGTATCCAAGACTTGCCTGCTTTATATCAGAATTTCATAAACAAATGGGAAGTTAAGGCCAACCCTCTCCAAATCCTAGCATAATACAAGAATATTAAGATAAACATAGGAGAGAGTGTCCATGACTACTCTACAAGGTTTAACAGTGTTTACAATGCCCTCCCTCCACACATGAAACTTCCCCAAGGTTTGGCCCTAGTGAAATACCCTGAAGGCTTTGATGCTGACATGGCCTACCAGCTTAGGGAGAGAGATTAAAACACACTGGAAGACATGAAAAAAGGAGCAGTAAGTGTGGAGGCTAACCTGATTGAGAGCTGAGAAAAGGGTAACATATAGAGATGACACTGTAGCTTCCACATCTAATCCAAATTATGACCATCTATCTAAAAACGTGGAAAAGATACAACAAATGATGGAAAAAATGGTTTTCACAGTTAGTAATCAAAACAGAAATGAAAATCATAACCAGAACCAGAACCTTAGAAGATACAACACCACTCCCAATAGAAAAAGAGAATCAGACCAACAAATTTTTCCCCCACTTCAAGAGAAATTTCTTGATGAAGATGAGGGAATCATAGAAGAGTCTAAGAGAACCACAATAAACATGTTTGAAATAGAAAACTCAATCGAAAAATGTTCCCTAGAGGAAGATCAACCCTCATCCTCATACTGGGATGAGGAAATATTAGAATCTGAGGATTACAGACTTGGATTTGAAGATGCGATCATGCAGGTCAGAGAACAGTACGAACTTAGAAGAAAAAAGGGCTTAGACAATTCCAAACCCAAAAATTTTGAGATTACTATTAAGAAAAGGCCTGAGAAAACTTCTAAAGTAACTGCTGAAAGTAACAAATCAGCAACTAAGAGTTCTGGAAAGAACAAAGAGAAAGATAACCAAAACACTGATAAACAAAGTCAACCAACTAGCAACACTAGCACTGCAATTAGTGCTCCTGATAAGATAGTTCCTAATCCTGTACTTAGTGAGAATCAACCCACTAATTCAGCCACTAAAGAAGTGGCTAACAAAATAGAGTTGAGTGTCACAAAGAGCCAATCTCTCTTCAATTTGGAGAGTGAGATTGCTAAAATTAAAATCTCTGTCCCACTCCCTGAGCTGGCCACTCAGGATGTATATAAAGGCCAAATTTTGAAAGCTTTAAATCTAGGGGAAGAAAGTGACACTATCAATTTGAGTGATGATCAACCAGCCCTTCTATTTGGTCCAAAGATAGAAGGGAAGTTTCAGGAAGGGGTATTACCACCTTTTTATATCAGTCTCAACATCCATGACAAGATCCTTCACAATGCAATGCATGACTCTGGGGCATCCCACAACCTAATTCCTAAGGTAGTTATGGAAAAGCTAGGACTAGAGATAACCTATCCCTATAAATATCTATATTCATTTGAATCTAGCAGGGTAAAATGCCTGGGCCTAATCAAATACCTGTGTGTAAACCTGACTCAGATTCCTGCAAAATGTATGGTTATGGATGTTGTAGTGGCAGATGTGCCCCCTAAGTATGGCATGTTATTATCGAGATCATGGGGAGCCAAGATGCAAGGTACAATGCAGATGGATGGGGCCTATGCCACAAACCCTGTCTTTAGCCAGCTGAGGAGACTGTATAGAGAGGCACCAATGAAATTTCTGGCCAGCAGCCCTGAAAAGCCCAAAAATTCTCCTTTGTATTCTATGCACACGGATCTGGACTTTTTTATCTTCTGCAACGATGAATCCTTGGGAGAGCCAGAATCAGAAAAAAGAGATACAAACAAAGGGGTTGAGACCATAGATTTTAACATAATGGACACTCTGGACTTAGAGGAAAACAAAGAAGAAAAATTTGGACAGTGCACTGAAATAGAAATTCAGAGAAAACAAGAAATAGAATGCAATCAGCTAACTAGTCACCTGTCTGAATTCCATACACATCAGGGAGAGAAAAACCATCAACAGACCAGTGAAACCCACATTTGGGAAGGAAATGATGATAAACATGAACATGAACCCTTGTGGGAAATGAATTTTGATGGATCCTGTACTAGGAAGACTACAGGAGCAGGAGTGTGGATACATAACACAGAGAGTGACTATGCAAAGATCCATGCCTTTAATCTGAACTACAAATGCACAAATAATATCGCAGAGTATGAAGCTCTTATCCTAGGCTTGAATCTATTGAGAAAATTAGGAGCTTGTAGGATAACTGTGCATGGAGACTTTGAGTTGGTCATAAAACAAGTGAACGATGAGTATACAGCTAAACACCCTAGGTTGAGAGCGTATAGGAATGATGCCATGGATTTATTGAAGACTTTTATAGAATACAAACTAGTGTTTGTCCCTAGGAGTCAGAACAAAATTGCAGATGGATTAGCTTGTATAGCTAGTTCATATCCCAAGCCTCCTAGTGATCAACAAATCATTGCTCAGACCAAATTCAGGCCTGCAGTGCCAGACAACGAAAAATATTGGTAGGTCTTTGAGGGGGATAAGAAGATTGAAGATTTCCTAATAGGCAGAAATGATTTTGAATTTCCAGACTCAAATTCGAAATCCGAAGATGGCTGCCTAAGTGAAGAACCCTCAGACGAGAAAGAAACACCCTGTTACATAGAAATAAACACTTTAAGCGAAGAAATTGGAAATCCAACCGAAGAATGTAAAAATGTATAAAGTGAGGAAGTAGAGGTGCTACGGGCCAAAGATAAGAACATACCTCGAGGTCTGGCACCTTGAGAGGATCTTTTTTATTTCGATGATGTAGCAAAAAATCCCACCATAGAACACGCAGACTCTGATGTTGAGGAATGCAACATAGGCGCTGAAGATAGGCCCAATATGATTAAATTGGCTAAGTCCCTGCCTGAAAACATGAAAAAGGAGTACATTGACCTATTCAAAGAATTCATTGATGTGTTTTCCTGGAGCTATGAGGACTTAAAGGCCTACGACACAAACATCATACAACACAAAATATCTTTGAAATAAAATCAGAAGCCCTTCAGACAGAAACTCCACAGAATAAACCCAAAACAATTACCTGCAGTTGAAAAGGAGATCAAGAAGATGTACGAAGCAGGAATAATAGTTCCTGTGAGGTTCTCTGATTGGGTCTCAAACCTTGTAGCTGTAAGAAAGAAGACAGGTGAGATCAGGTTGTGCATTGATTTCAGGAATCTTAACAGAGCCTCACTCAAAGAAAATTACCCTTTGCCAAAAATGGAACACATTCTTCAGAAAGTGGTAGGCTAAAAAATGATCTCCCTATTAGATGGGTTTTCAGGTTACAACCAAGTTTTAGTACTCCCAGAATACCAACTCAAGACAAATTTTACCACTCCATGGGGCACTTTTATATATGTAAAAATTCCCTTTGGATTGATGAACGCTGGTGCAACCTTACAACGAGCAATGGACATATCCTTTTCAGATGAGATAGGGCACTTCATTGTCATCTATTTGGATGACATAACAGTCTATTCCAATACTAAATAAGAACACCTAAAACATCTGAGAAGAGTGTTTGGAAAATGTAGAAGGTTCGGTCTGTCATTGAATCCCAAAAAGATTGTATTTGGGCTGCAATAAGGTAAGCTTCTTGGCCACATCATATCTGAGAAGGAGATTAAGATAGACCCACAAAGAGTTAAGGGAATACTACAAATCACACACCTGAGAAACATCAAAGAGTTATAGGCCTTCATTGGGAAAATCAACTTCCTCAGGAGATTTATTCCCAACTTAGCCGAACACCTTAGGAATATGACAAACATGTTAAGGAAAGGTGTAGGATTTAAATGGACTATTGAGGCTAAGAAATATTTTGAAGCATTTAAACTTGCACTCACCTGGGCTCATGTCCTAATCAGCCTTGATTTATCAAAATATTTCCCGATATTTTCATTTGCCTTCGAGCATACAGTAGCTGCAGTTCTGCTGTAGAAAAATCCAGAGGGAATGGAACAACCCATCTCTTTCTTCAGCAAAGCTCTGAGGGATGCACCCTTGAAATAAAACATAAATGAAAAATAGGCCTATGCCCTGGTTAAGGCTTTGAAAGACTTCAGGGTGTACATACTGCATTCCCACACCATAGCATACGTGCCACACATAGTGGTTAAGGACATCTTGTCCCAAGACCCAGATGGGAAGAGGGGAAAATGGATTACTGTGATCTTAGAATATGACCTTGAGAAAAAACCCACGAAATTGATCAAAGGTCAGGGCTTAGCTCAAATAATGGTTGAATCAAATTTACAAGCCCTTGAAATAAACATGGTAGATGCCTTGGATGAGCAGGAAGGGTTGCTTGATCCCATTGTTGAGGAGAAGTTTCAGAGCTCTCCATGGTATTCTGGCATTCTGTATGTCCTCACACACCTCAATTCCCCTCCTGAACTGTCAAAGACCAAGGCCATATTCCTAAAGCTAAAAGCCAGAAACTATTGCATAATGAATGAATGCTTATACTGGAAAGGTAAAAATGGCTTATTGCTTAAATGTTTGCCTGAGACTGAGGTAGAGAGAATTAAAAAAGAGTTCCATGTAGGAGAGTGTGGAGGCCACCTGAACTAGAAAGCCACTGCTAAAAAAATACTCAGAGCTGGCTATTATTGGCCTACACTCTTCAATGACATCCATAAGATGATAATTGCCTACCATAAATGCCAGATTTTTGAAGGCAAAAGAAAGCTCCTACCTCTCCCTTTAAAACCCATCACTGTTGAAGGTCCCTTTTTGCAATGGGGCCTAGATTTCATAGGAGAAATACACCCTGCTTCTTCTGCACAACAGAAGTGGATCTTGACAGCCACAAATTACTTCACTAAGTGGATAAAGGCCATACCTACTAGGAATGCCATAGATTCAGTCATCATTAGGTTCTTAGAAGGCCATATCCTCTCTCGGTTTGGTTGCCCAAGAAAAATAATCATTGATAATGTTGCTACTTTTGGATCCAAGAAAATGGTTGATTTTTGTCACAGGTATGAAATAGCACTCGTTCATTCAACTGATTATTACCCACAAGGTAATGGGTTAGCTAAATCATCAAAAAAGAGCCTGGTGACCGTCATCAAAAAGCTACTTGAATAGAACAAAAAGTCATGGCATAACAAGTTAGTGCATGCCCTGTGGGATGACAGGCTTACAAAAAGACATCCATTAGCATGTCACCATATTAGCTTGTCTATGGAACAGAGGCAGTGTTTCCTACTAGTCTTGGGGTACCAGTGATTAAACTTGTACAAGAAATCCAGACAGAAGAAGGCATCATGGTGAGGAGGATAAACCAAACAATTCATCTCCAGCAAACAAGGGAAGAGGTCTATAACAGAGCCATGAAAGTTTAGGAAAATATAAAGAAATTGTTTGACAAGAGAACCAAATCTTCTGACTTCAAAATTGGAGATAAAGTTCTGAAGTGGGATTCAAGGAGAGAGGACAAAAGAAAGCATGACAAGTTTGACAGTTTGTGGCAAGGTCCATACATCATCCAGGCCACTGTGGGTCTAAATGCCTTTTTCCTACAAGAACTAGATGGTGCAGAGCTATTTGGGGGTCCTGTCAATGGTAGGATGCTCAAACACTACTTCTGCTAATTTCTAATTTCCAGTTTCCATTTCCATTGTAAATACCATTGTTGTGTTATGTTTTCAAAAAACAAAAAACAAAAAAAAAGAGAGAGGTTTAGACATGCTCAAAACATGAACCTCAGAGGCAAAAATGATTGGCTTTAACAAGATCAAGACCTGAGCCAGCAAAGAAGAAAAGGATCAGCTCTAACATGCCCAAAACTAGAGCTGAAATGAAGAAGAGAAAGTGACTCTAACAAGCTCAAAACTTGAGTCACAAAGAAAGGAAGGATGCTTCAAAAATTCATATTTCAAGCCTTCAAGATTTTTTTTTCAGTTTTCTACAAGTCTCTGTCCATGTGCAACTATCTTTATGCCTTGGATCCACAACAAACTAGACTGCCTAATCCTAGTTTGACTGTCTCATATGTTTCTGTTGTAGAATGTAGAGAAGAAATCTGCTGGACAGTCTAATCCCAGCATATATTAGATTAGGTAGAGAAACATATGAGACCAACAATTTAATCTGGTCTCATGGAGTAATAAGGGTAGAAATAGAATAGGTTTATTTTCTTGTTTGTAAAAAATATATGATGTAAAGGGTCTACTAGTCCAAATGCACCCTGGAAGAAAAATGATAGGACTGTAGTCTGGGTAGGTAGATTGTTTGGGAATGTTTCTGCTGATCTATCATGTTTGTGGCAACTGAAAATCAAAGAAGGAAGATGGCTCAAAGACCAGGCATCTCGCCTACACCAAAGATCATTCTGAATTCTTGACTCCTTCATGAAGAAGCCATCCCCATGTGGAGCCACTGTTAGCCCCCTATGAATTTTTGTCAAAAAAACAGGGGGCTAATTTGTTTTATGAGCCTTCAAGGAATGCATTTCCCCTATAAACACATCATCCTTGAAAGCCTCTTCATGCCCTCTACCCTTTGATAATTTCCACTATTGTTTCTAAGCCAAAAAGCCTCACTAATTGTAAAAAGTTGTGCTCAAGGAGGCCTTCATTTGCCCCTTATATCCCTACAGAATGTCCCATTTTAACCTTTTACCCCTGTGTCAAAATATCTATGTTTACCCCTCAAACCTCTCCTAAACCTTCTAAATCACCTTCATTCTCCTCTTAAAACCTTCAAATACCCTTGGTTTGGTTCAAGGGTTCCATTTTCCCTCTACCGTTACCTCTTTTCGGCCTCAAATTTCATTAAAAAGTGGGCCAAAAAACCCATTTTCTTCACATTTCAGGTTTAGCCCCTGTCGGCTCAGCCCTAGAACTATTCCTCACCCCACATGACCCAGCGCTGGAACCAGGCGCTAGCCTGAAAAGCGCTTAGCACGATTGGATATCGGGAGTGCCATCCACCGTCGATTTCCCGTAATCCAACGGTTATCGCGAAGTCACATTGTACCCGTGGCCCCCCCCATTTTCTCCTTCGATCGCATATCCACCATCGATCTAGTCTGAAGATCGATGGTCTGCATTTCAGCCGCCCGGTGGTCCTCGTGCCAAAGCACTATTGCAAGCCACCGGTTTCTATCGCACCGCTTTTGGAGGGCGGGTTGTATTTTTCGTTTGGCAGCGATTCCACTCACCGGTCGACACGTGGCTGCATGAACAGTTGGGAAACCACCCTCATCGCGCATTATAGTTTGACTCTAGACCCGGCGTGATATGCACGTACACCGTTCGATCTGAAGCTCTCCATCCAACGGTGATCGCACCACGAAGATGCTTGGGAGTTAGCTCAAGGCAAAGTGACCCCTGGCCCACCATCCGTCGCCCTCCGATGAGTTTTCCACCGTCGATCTCCTCCTTAGATCGGGCGGTCCGGATTTAATTTTCACCCCGCCACTGACCCGGTCCCTCCATGTCACCATTCCACGTGTTTTCATCACATTTTCGTCCATTTCCTATATATTTCATCCGAATGTCAATTTTTAATGTTTTACCTTAAAACTCCCTCTCCCGCCGTCTTCCAAATTCATCTCCACAATTCCGCCACCTATCCTCCAGTCCTCCATTACGTTCGCCCACCCCATGCATGGATTTTCTTGACGTTTTTTCATGTTTTGCAGGGTTTCAGGTGGTGAAAGCCTCCACTATTCACAGTCACTATTCCAGTGACATAGAGCGCAAAGAAGGGCATTGTTCGAGCCTGATATTGCAGAAAAATGTTTGGGAGGGATTTAACAGGAAATATTTCATCATTGTATGATGCACGACACTGTCAAACCTCTCGACCACCATTAAAACTCGAAGTTTTCACAGTTAGATACAGTAATGGAGTGGAAAAGAGTATCAGAGAAAGATCAGAGAATGGCTTAGGGCACAGAAAACAATATGTATCAGTGTCACCATCAGCAGAATGTTCCTACCTGTGAAAGGACGAAGTGCCCATACTGTTTCCATTCAATATCGTGTTCCTGAAGAGATTTCTACCCTGACAACAGTCCTAGGCTATCAGAAGCATTTGTTACACAATATGGAAAACCTGAACCCTCAATCTGCATTTTGTTTAGATCACCAAAGGATTGCAGAGTGCTACAACAAGTACATCAAAGACATAACCGGAGTAAACTGCAGCCTGACGAAGGCCACTCTTTCATCCAAAGAGTACTGAAGATAAATTTCGAGAATTTAAAACAGAATGGGGTCTCGGCCCTCTTCCTTCTTCTGAGTTTTAATGCTACATCTAGTTTTACACCTACCTCCTCAGCCTCTTTTCAGCTATAAAATTCATGAAGAAACTCATTGTAAAGGTTGTTGATCTGCTATCTGTGAATCGCAAGCTGTTTCTCTTGAGACATGTTCTCTGTGTAAAGTTGTAAGATAGGCTGAGGAAGATGTTTTCAGACTGAATATCAAGCTATTGGTAAAGTTGTACTTGATTGGTGTTTCTCTTTAATATGACAAGCACATTTCTTTGGATCCTGATTTAAAGCAGCGGTGATGTTTTTCTATCTTTGTTTATGTTTTCATTTTCAGTTCATCACATTTCATTTCTTCTAGCACGCATCAGAAATCTGGCATAGGATTTACCCTTTTTAGGTACCCTATGTTTCTTCTGTCCCTGCCTTCAATGTTTTTTGCTGTATGTGTTATTTGAGGATTGATTTCAAGCTAATTTAACCAGTGTAGTGGTCAGATATGCTGCTAGCTGATGTATGAATTAATGAAGTTGTTCTTAGATGTCCTTGGTAGGTTGTAATTGAATGAGTTGGGATACTGGGAGCCTGGAACTCTGTCTCTGTCTTACTAGGATCCTATTGAATTAATTGAACCTTCCTAATTTCCCTTAAGCTGGATGCCAAATAATTGAGAGTTCAAAGTCTCTCTCTGATCTCAAGTTTTCAACTTTGTGTTCTAAATATTTAATGTTTCCTTGTCTGAAGACTTAATATTTTAGGTCTTAGATCACAGGTTGTCCAATGGCATTTCCTGTCCCTGGAACCGATTCCTGAAAGGTCACCTTGGAGGTTTCCTTGCTTTCACCTTCTCCCTTACCATTTCATGCCACACTATAATCTTTAAGATCCAATGCTTTAGATGACTAGCCCAACTGAAACACTGCATATTGAATAGCAAGTAAACCCTTTCCTGACTCCATTGCCCAATGGTCTTGATGTTCCTTGAATTATCTCTCCTTTTCCTAAAACTCTCTTTGCTCAGCCTTGTCTTATAATGAACCTTTCTTTCCTGATTCCCAACAACCAAACAAAAACCAAACAAACAATCCTCGTGCCTATAACTATCCTAATATCTCAAACATAGAGCTTCAAAGACATAAAATCTTTGCTTATATAGAGAAATCCCTCTCTGGACCCAGGAGGGCTAGATCATGAGGTCTGAAAGTGGTTCTGATGTTGTCTCATCTTTTGGTCTTGCCAATCTGGCCAAAACATGGGAACGCCAACACTATCTATACGGATGGTTACGTCCATACCGTAAATCCATTTCTATGATCTCTTTAGATGGATGGTTGTGACCATGCCATCGGTTCATGTGTTATTTTATGCCTAGTGAAAATTTATTTGGTTAGGAATATTCATATGAGAGATGTCATATATTGTAATATGTTTGATTTGGCAGGTTTTCTGGAGGTGGTATGAGCTCTTTTCTTTGGTTCATAAAGCATTTCAGCCATCACTCCCCGTTCTTGCTTCACGCTTTAGGGGCATCTGTTACACAGTAATTTGTCACCATGATCATTTTTCTATCCCTTATCCTCAAATTCCATGTGAAAATTCATGTGCAATGTTTCCACCATGAAGAAATATGTTAAGACATCCCTTAATGATTCAAAGAAAACTGCCTTGGAAGATTACTGAAGAAACTTGGTCAAATTCCTAGTTTCCTAGGTCAACAATTTTCTTGGTGTCATGATCACGCTGATGTCATATTCATAGTTTTGGCTTAGCACTGCGAGCATGCTTATTTCTTGGAAAACCACGTTGATCCCTTTATGGCAGTGTTTCCTCAAATGGAGGAGAAGCTTTGACCTCTAGAAGTTCCAGGGTGGCGAGTTGGTTGTTAAACGATGGTGATAGAGTTGAGCTCTTTGATTTTAGAGCTTTGATCTCATCTAAGGGGGTTTATCCCTTAGAATGTGGAACTTCCAACCTCCTTTCTTAGCCTCCCAACCTCTTCTCCCTTGCTATAATTTCATACCCCTCATTCCAAAAATGTTATTATGGTTGGTCATTGTCGAGCTAGTCTAAAGTCTCATTCCCTTTGCATCCTCACATTTTGATAACGCCTAAGTATTTTGATAATGTTTTCTTTCCATATTTGTCTAATTGTTTATGCAAATATTCTGGCACTCCTTGATCTGCTAAATAGCTAATGTTTATGATTATTATGTATTGGATTACATTTTTTGTTGCCTCTTGATCATCCACAGGTATTCATGTGCCATCAGTAGCAGAGAGAGAGCATAAAATGATCATGGATCAAGGTCATCATCAATGGATTGAAACGTAGCATTGGGAGAAAGGTACTTTTGTGTCTTTTCTTGTCGCATTGTGAATGTTAGTTAAGAGAGATTTTCATTAGAAAGTATCTCATGTTGCTAGACCCAATCTAGGGCTACAGAGATCGCCTTTGTTCAAAGAGGGGATTTATCTTAACAACAAAGTTCTTCAAGATATTACCTTTTCTCTTGCACATTACGTAATACCATTTTTAATCGATCATATATTTTTTATTTCGGGTTGGGAACAATTACATTCTCTTCATTGGAAATTTCATTATACGTGACCCTTACCTTCTAGTTGATCAAGTTAGAAGTAGGATCAACTGTGTTCTAGTTTCCCCTCTCTTGCACTCATTCTGCACTTAGTCTTTCTTGCCTTTTCTTACTTCTGTCTTGAATCACATTTGGTTTAGCCTCCTTTTGTTTATTCTTTGGTTTCACTTTCTTGTTGTGTCTTGTCTTTTCCTTTTTGTTTTATTGATAATACTTTGCATGAAGGGTGTCCTATTTGGGCTCAAAAGAGAGTGTGGAAAAATAGAAATGACTTTGTGACACTACAAAATTTGATTAACTCTCACCCCTCCTTCTTTGTGTTTGTTATATATTTTGGTCGACGAAGTTCTGACGGAAAATACAATCCATGTGTAAGGAGAGCTTTGGTCAAACCATGAGACTTGTTTCTATTTAGGAAACCTTATTCCCACACTAAGTTCCTTATGTTTTATTTTTTTCACACTTATCCAATCAATAGAAGAGGAAAAGGGGGGAAAATATAAATGAGAAAACCTAAATCATAGGTCTCTATATGCTTCCCTAAAGGAACAACCTCTCCTACTCTTAATAGGTTAGGATTTCTCTTCCACCGTAAAATGAATAGGTGAAGCAAGAAACTATGTCGAGGTATTGTCTAGGCTCGCTAGTAGTGGATAAATGTTTGTGTTCCTATAATGAATCCTTCGGGGTACTATCCAACCCTGCTAGTAGTGGAGCAACACAAGAGATGAAAAATTATACTCTGAAAATATAAATCTCGTGAACTTCACTACCCTTTCCAATTTGAAATGTTGTGATATTTCTAAATATTATGTTTGTGTTCAATTGAGAAGGTACAAAGGGTGCCATGTTTATTCATGGGGTAAGTGGAGAGGAAACACTGATCTGCATGAATAATATATACTCCCTGAAGAACTAAGATCTTACACAGAAGAGTCAACCAAGGCAGAGAAGCTGGAATTCTACCAGTGTGTCGCCAAGTGTTGTCGCTACTATAAAACCCTCCAAAATTGGGTCCTGCACCAAATTTCGAAGGCTACCTTAGTGTTGTATATGGTTGTCGCAAACATTGAAATCCATTCCATGTGTTTTCTGCAAGTGTTTGGATCCCTTTTGCAAGAAAAGAAAAATGTCATATTTTCACATGTTAACCATTAAGGTATGTATATAAGATTTTTTTGGTAGTTTCAATATGTTTTATTTATGGAAATGAGTTGGTACTATCATGTTAACATATGTCACACTTATTCCCAAATTTTTAAGCATTGTCGCGCAAGTGTCTTCACAATCGTCGCAAAGTGTATATTTAGTGTCAGACTTATCATAATTCATCACACAGTTGTCGCACTAAGGGAAGTATGTTTTTCATGTGTCCTAGATGAGCTATGTTGTTATTTCATCAAGTGTTATAAGTGTGTGATCATAGTTGAGTATTATCACTATTCACATAATCTTCATCAATCCCACACTTAGTCAAAATTTTGAAAACTTGTTGGCCGAGCAACTTAGCTTTATCCGGCCTTCTTGAACTTCAAATTATGTAGTTCTAGCCTTCAAGATAAAAACCTACCTCTTGAAAATATGGAACACATATTTTATACCTCCCACGACCATGCACTATGTAGTTTCAGTGCTCAAGCCCGGACCTTGGCCTCCAAAATTTCATAATTCAACCCTTCAACCTGAACCCAACTATGTATTACATAGTCTCTAAGCTAAATCCAAGCCCTTGAGCTCTTTAATTGCACGATTTCTTAATCACTAGGTCTAATCTGCATTCTATAACTGTGCAGTGGGAAGAATCAATCCCCAACCCTTCAACCCGACTTACTGAGCATAAAAACTATGCAATCTTCCTGCCCAGTCCAGCTTCAACTACACATTTTGTAGTCTCTGGGCTCAAGCTTCACCCTTGAATTCTTGATCTATGAAATTCTATAGTCACTAAGCCTCTCAATCATCTTTCCACCCAGTTCTGGCTCATTTAGTGGATCGACATGCATCATCTTAGGCTAGGGGTTTATCGGACTAATGTCATCTCATCATGAGTGAATTACAAATGCAGGGACCCTATCATACCATGACATGATTACGAAGAAAGAAAACATGATGGAAGACATATTTGTAGCTGATTATGTAAATTGATCAATCAAGATAAAGCAAAGGGGCACCGGTTTGTGACCACAACTCAAGACTTGATATTATGGAAGAATCCTTACCTCTAAGTGATATGGAGGTGGATAGAAGAGCATTCTCAAGAATACATATAGCAAGGAGTAGAAAAAGTGGCTTGAAATTGGCATGTCATCAAGAAGTCCATACCACCAGTTTCATGTCACAGCATGTCATGAGTCATCATATGCCACATGATTATTGTGGATTATGTAATTCCTTATTCGAAAATGTATTGTAAAGTGGAAGTCCAAAGGACATGTACACAATATGAAGAGTCATTTAAAGTTGAAAATTCATGGGAAGTTAAACTTCCATGAGGGTATTCAAAGAGTCATAAGGAAGGTGAATCATCACCTCCCCATTGGTTATATATACACCCTCATTGTATATGAAAGGTAATTTTCACCTTGGCTCCTTTCGCAAGGCATTAGAGAGACATGCTAGTTCCTTTGGGGAGAAAGGAGTGGATCCAACTCTCCACTATTGGAGCTAGTGGCATTCGTTGCATAAATTTTTCTTGCGAATTTTACTTAATATCAAAAGCCTCATGGCCAACAGGTTCTTCATGCATGGATTATAAATAATTGTAAGACTATTTTGTGGATTTTTATAATTCATGTTTTCTTTCATCTGTTCTAAAGTAGTTGAACTATTTAGGTTATTTGAGTACTTATCATATTGAGAATGTGTTGTAACAACCAATATAGTTTTTGCATCCATGTGGAATATTATGTTGGATGTTATACAAATATTTCTTTGTATATTGGTTGTAATGATTATCGCATCTTTTTGGACTATTCCACTGGATGTTAGACGGATCATTCTTGTTCGTGTGTGTCTCTACTAGGGTGATACTATTACCTCTCTCTTAGAGGATCACTCTTATTCCCCTCCTATGTATTAGAAGAACCTTGACACACCTAATCATCAGACACACTTATTTGCTTTTAGAAGGCACATATCCATTCCTCTCTCTTGTTGACAATTAGAGCCAAGGAAAAACTCAGAGAAAATGGTAACCAACCCGTATTATAGATGGGGCTCATATTCAAAACGATGTGAGGTCTAATTGGGACTTCACATCAGGGATTCCTCCCTGATTGATGGATTTTCAGCACCGTCAACACATATCTAGTGAGTGATTGACTATATGTTGACATGAAAAAACTCGCATAGAGAAAGTTTATGGTAAACGAAGAATTGGTTTTGAGTGCGATTGGTTCATAGGTTTTGGTACATTCTATTCACAATACCATGGTGGAATAAGTCAACTCTATAATATTGTCCAAAGGTCTTCTATCTTGGTATCATTCAAGTGACTTCATTAAGGCATCATGTTCTTGATTATGGTATAATTCCCACACAAATGGTGATTATGACTATAATTTTTTTCTTCCTGATTGGTGAATTGGTCCTTGTTCCATACTGTTCAAGTAGTATTACGTATGAAACCAAAGTTGTGAATATATTACCTTTGCATCTATGTTTTGGCAGAATTCTAATTGGGTGGTAGTTTGGTCATGTTTTTAAATATGCCAAAGGTCAAAATCTAATATATGTGACTGGAATTCGGTTACTTTTGAAATGGTCCATGCATAATCGTTATTGGGAAAGGTATAATAAGGTCAGACAAAGTAAAAACTTGTGAACCACAACTAATTGGTAGTCATTAAATTTCTCTAGTGCTCAACCAATATTTGTATGATGCACACGTGGATTAGTTGCTACACTAGGATTGCTAAAGCCGGTTGGTCGAATTGATAGTAGAAAACAAAGGCCCTAATTATTTTGCATCAGATTAGCCACATTATTTTCATATTTATAAATTGACATGTAACATATTAATCATGTGTTCTATCTCCGACTCACCTTGAAATAAATTCTAAACAAAAACATATCATTGGCCAATTTGAGCAATAAGTATAATTGATGCATAGACAAGGTCGAAATGTCACAAGATGAATGACAATTTTGAATCATAAATGCTTCTCAACGTACTCATAGTGATTTGTGTAGACATGGGGAAAACCCATATGAGTAGGAAAAAATCACCATTTAATTACATTCAAAGTTGTATGTATATCTAAAGTTGAAGTTAGAATTTAGAGGTGAAGTTCACTCACTAACCTTTGCGGATTAGAGAAAATAGATGTTCATTATCTCATGCCAAACAAATCAAAATTAAAACCTGAGGTCATAAGTTTGATGGTGAAAATATCTATATATGTCATAAAATAACCATGTCCACATATATTATTTAGTAAATTGGGTCTTGTGGATCAACATCAGATAAAATTTGGGAGTTGGATATTGCAAGTGCTATTTGATAGAAAAATTGGTTGACAAGTCATATCAGGACTATGTATTTGTTACTGTTAGCTCAGGTATGTCAGTGACCAATAATAACTCTTTTAGTTGTTTTCCATAAAGTCATAGGTCAAAATTTTTTACATTTTCAAACAAGTTCTCACGATATAGTTTTGGTCATTGAAGAAGTCTATGTCAAGTATGCTTCTCCTTCATCTCATTCATCGCCACCATCATTATCAATTTCATCTCCATCATCATTATTTTAAAGGTCTAGGGTTACGTCACTCCACCTCATATAGGTCACTTTCTAGGCTCATCTCTGCCTTTGAAAAAATTTCAAATTGTCACTTAAAATAAGGCAGAAACCCTCCATTCCACTCATAAAACCATAAAGAATGAGCTATCATTTTTATGAAATGAAATAAATACCACCCTCCTTGTTTCATATGGTTCAAGTTTCAAAAAAGTTCAAAGAAACTCAATTTTGTCTCACTGTCTCATGAAAAGATAATTTGTTTCCTGTTGTCTCATTAAAAGGACCAAAAAGTTAAATCAAGTGTCAAAGTATCAAAGAGGTTATTTCTGACTCATTATCTCAGTCAAAGACGAAAGGATAATTTTCAAATATCAAAGACAAATTGTCTCATATTAAAAGGGCCATTTCCAAATGCAAAAAGTTCAAAAATTCATTTTAAATGTCAAAAGGGGAAAAGTCATCTCAATCTTATAAAAGGGAAAAGGTAAACTCAATTTTGATTCATTGTTACCTTTTGATGTGTGTGAGAGAATCTATATACTTCACTTTCCCTCCAAGGTGTTCCAACTCCAAAATCCAAGACTCAAATTCCATTAAAAATCCTTTTACCATCCTTAAGACAACTCTTGTTATGCCTATGGGCATAGGTGATACATTTCTGGAGGGTGTTGTGCAGAAGTGGTATGCTTATGAGCACTGTGCAAGTGCTGCGCAACACAGTTGTTACACTTTTAAACCTCAGTTTTTATGATTCTTTTCCACGTTGTTACACTCCTATAGGTTTTGTTACTCTTATGGAAAAGAAGTATTTTTCGGTCTAGAGTTGGGAAACCTCAAAATCACTTCAATTTTGTCTCCATTGCCATTGTGTAACCCTCATACAAGGTAAGTATTATCTCTCACGCCATTTTTTGGTCGAATTTTGTGAGTGTTAACACATTTTCATGTTCATTGTGTTTTCTCCATATTTTCATTTGTTAATGTATATAAATATATATATATTTTTAATTTGACAAACCCTAACCTACCCCACTGACCTAAACCCTAACCCATCGTCTAAACCATAACCCACACATTTCATACACCTTATCCCCATGCCCCTATCATATACACCACTCCCAACATGTTGAATACAAGAAAACCCTAGAATATAGCTTTTCCACAGTGAAAAACCTTGAGAATTTCTTGTATTTGCTAGATTTTCCCACCCTACACATATCCATTTTTCATCATTCCACTTTCAATATGGATCTAAGATGACACCCTCTGCATTGATTGTTTATTACAATTTTTTCTTAGCTCCATGACCCTCATTTCATCTTATCAACTTACCCTATCACTACACTAGCTATTCTCAGTGTCAAAATTGGGAATTTCCTGTGGTTTTATCATTTTTCCACCTTCGTCACAATCATTTTACCTAATTCCACCAAAAATTGAAGCTAACACACAAAACGACCTACTAAATTTTTTCTAGATTTATCTCAGCTTCAAGATCCTCCATCTCACGCTCTAAACTCACACTTTCCTACACTCTGTTTTTCTAGATTTCCATACATTCACCCATCTCATTAACACTCTAGGGTTTTCATCATTCCAGTGAAAAAAAAATTGAAAGTGATAAGAAAATTTTCAAGGGAAGGCGCCAACTCAGGCTAGAACACTTTACAATGCACGAAATAAATGCCTCACCATTGGCCAGACAATGCTTTGAGATAGCTTAGTGTTTGTGATTTTTTGAAAGGCTTGTGGAAGAGGGGTATCATCTTTAATTGACCAGCCTATTTGAAATAAGCTACAAAATGGGAAAGGTCACTATTTCAGGTGTTGTATCTCAAGAAACAATCCCTTGGTTGTGGTAAGGAATCAGTGCTCAAGGCATATATATATATATATATATATATATATATATATATATATATATATATATATATATATGTCACAGAAATATTATATCAAATAGTCTTTTCTTCATCACCTTCAGAAATTTATTATTAAACCCTCAAGAATATGATGCAATAAATGCTTCACAATGCCATTATCTACTGATATTAATTGGAGTGATAAGAAGAACATGAAGGAAGGAAGCCAAAATTGATATGCTGATAAATAGAATTTATCACTTTAAGCTTCAGAAGAATTTTAAGAAAGTAGAATAGTTAAAATGAAGGAGCACTCATTAAGGATATTTAACTCTTATTCACATATGTAAAAAGAGACCTGCAACTTCATTACTTCATTTTATTCATATAAGGAAAATACAGAATGGAAATTGGGAAACATATCAATAACAACAAATGCAAGAATCTTGATTTTCATTCATAAATCATAAAAAGATCGAGTACAAAATTTGCAGTAGTCCAAAGGTCCAAAACTCAGAACCTTTTCCTCTTTTCTCTTTCTCTTTAAATACAATGTAAAGCAGTTTGTAACTGTTGAAACTACTCCTAACTACTCAAACTACTTGAAACTTCTAAAACTACCTATTACATATCATCGAAATTTCTTATTACAATTAAACTATATTAATAGAGATAAAATAAAACTTAAATCCTAATCTATTTGTTGAATATGAATTGGTCCCGCTGCTACTGTATTCTCCTAATTGGCTGACTTTTATTTCTTTGAAGTTGAGGGATCATTAGGTAAAACAGTCATCCAGGCTCTGCATTTCTTCCACACTTCAATGCTTGTCTTAAGTGAGTTAATTATCCTGTGGTACTCCAGTCTAAAATCAGTGACCCTGTTGAATGTTGGTCTCTCTATAAATAAGGTCTTCACCAACCATAATAGTGGAAAATGCCTCTGAAGAAAGTTAATAACTCTTATTCCTTTAAGAATTTGAGTCTTCTCATGAGTGTTATCCACCTTGCTTTTTTCCAATACCAATAGTGGTTCATAGGAATCCCATGATAAAAGACTACCTTTAAGGTCCCAACATGATGGCAATCCTACCCTGGCTCTTTTCTCATATAAATAATCAAACTTGTTTACTGCTTCCTTAATCTTTGTCAACTTCTTCTCAGTGATCTTCCTGCAAGTATTTTTAGCAATCAATTTTTTAATCTCTAAAACATATAAAATCTTATCTTTAATCTCATTTTCTTCTAACTCTTGATTAGTCTTAGAATCAATGAAATCTATAAATTTCTTTTCCCATATGGCCCTATTAATAGTCTTCTTCTTTTCTACCATAACCTACTCCTCAAAATATCTAATAATGCTTTTCTCTTCTGATACAATAGTCAGAGATCCCCAAGTTGCTCTCATTTCTTCAATGATTTCATTCCAAATGATATCTTTGGCCTGAATCAAAGTTATGTTTCCCTTCAATTTCTCCTTTAGGATCTTTATTTCAGCATTAGTTGTTTGACAATCTGCCCTGTATTTATCAATTTCTCCATCCTTGCCCTGCATAATTTTTGTTATTGTCTCCAGATCATTTTGTGCATTTTTGAGATATTTCTCTGCCATTTTTAGTTTTGTGTTCAATTGAGATATATGTGTTGCTAGATCATCATTTCCACATGGAAAAATGATAGTGCGGGAATGAGAATCATTCTGATTTTTTAATGTCAACACAATTTCCTTCAATTTAGAAATTTCTTCTTCTTTATAAAAGAGTTGCTGAAGAAGGATTTATTTCTCACTTTCCTTTCCTGCCACCTCTGCTGCCATAGGATGCTCCCTTGTAAGTAACTTCAACTATTTATTCAACATATAAATCTTTTATTCTTCACTTTGTAGTAGTTTCTGCAAAGTAGACCTGTCATTTGGATCTACTTCAATCTTTACAATTATCTTCTTGAGCTCTTCATTTTGTGTTGTCAAAGCCCTCAAGTTGGATTTCTCTAATTTCAGTTGCTTGATGACCTTCCCTAGAATTTTCTCAGCCTTATGAGCCATTGCACTAGTTCTGGTCAAATCATTCACTATCATTTGACATGTTTGCATATGTAAATTTACTTTATCAAGGAAAGAATTTTTTCTTACATCAACAGTTAAATTCACAGTATTGAAATTATTTGATGACCCTATAGTCATATCAGAGGGGTGAGAAAGAGAAATATTAAACTTATCTTTTTCAAGATCCATGGTAGTCAGCAATCTTGTTTGGTCTGGAGTTATTTGATACTCAGCCTGTGCCTCCATGCTAGCCTTAATCCTTTGATTTCTTTCAGAAATATGAACAAATTATTTTTTAATCAAAGGTACTTTTTCCTGAGCATCTCCATGTCTTCTTAGTGAAGCAGGGACATTTTTCTCATCTCCTAGTTGAAGTGAGAAACCCGGTTGAGCACCTGCTAAGTCTTCATTGAATTTTGTCCTCTTTTCAGCTCTCTACTCATCATCTTTAGAATATACAACTACTTCTTTATTTATCTTTCTTTATTTCTCAAATACGATAGGAGTTTGTATATTAGAGCCAACAAAACCTGCAAAACCCTTATTTTCTAGCTTCTCTATATCAGGTTTGCTTTCATGAACAAATGATGAGTAACCATTTTCAATTCTCCTATTTTAAATCACTTTATGGGGGTCATAAGCCCACTTATCTCCTAATAGTAAGTGCATTCCATCTAACATCATATTAACTTCATCAGCTGCTTGTCTCATGTTGACTATAAATGAACCCATAGACATATGTAGCTTAAACATATGCCCCCTTTTCATAGGTACAAAATGCATTTGGTCAACATTCAAACTCTGCCTAATTAACTCTAAGGAAAATAACCTCATAGGCAGAAATATAGGAAGCCTATATGGTTCTACCCCAGCCCCATAAAGTCTAATCTCTGAGTAGTCTTCCTAAACATACCAGTCTCCAAATTTACAATTTGTTCCCAACTGCATAAGCTCTTGAGCCTTTGGCAAGAAACATGGGCGAGAAACCCCATTCAAAATCTTCTATGTAATAGACATAAAATGATTTTCAAAATTAAACAAGCCCTCCTCATTTTGTTCCTCTCTTACTACATCAGTCCAAAACCCTACTAACTGCCTCCTTTTATTTACATTCATGTTATTTAACCCCAAATTAAAGAATTCTTCCACATTTTGATATAAAAAGAGGTAAATGATAAGAGAAAGGAACCTGAATGATGCAATGAGTGATAAACTCATGAGTTGAGTATTGAAAACTTCTTGCCAATATGAAGGAATATCCAGCACTACCCCTGGCTTCATCATCAATGCAAACAGTCCCAGAACTAATTTGTAAATTATGTTTTCATCTTCTTTTCCAAATACCTTTGAAATACACCTCAGCATCAATCGAACTTCTGCATCAAAAAATTCCATGTAGAATTCTTTGCTGTTAGGTACAAACCGCTTTTTATCTGGCTTCAAGAAGAAGACAAGTTGATTGAATTCTTGACCTGCAAGACTATCATAATGTGTTTTCAATGACTTGATAGTGAATTGAACATAAGATTCTGATTATAGGTAACACAAGGCTTGATGAATTAATAGGGTTGAGACTTGTAAGACATTCTCTCCTAGACAATTCATTACAAAGCATTTTCCAGGGTACATAATAGACACTAGCTAATGCACAAACTCAGGAAAAAGGTGAGTTCTTGGAATTCATGTAGAAAATACACCTGATTTTTCCATTGTAAAGAAAATTGGACATGATTTATCATTCAGACAAACCTGTTGATAAAATTGGAGGTGTTCTAAAGAGCACACAGTGTTTCGGATATCCCTCTCAGTGTCCATGAGAGGAATATGGCTAGATGAGCCAAAAAGTGATGAACGCTTAGCCATAATTTGTTTAGGGTGATGAACAACGACAGGGTGGTAGACGATATTGGAAGACACAGGTGCAATTAGGTTGAAAAGAATAGAGAAGTAACATTAGCCTTCTGAAAATAAGAACCAATTTAAATAGTTGTTGCGGGGTTTAGGAATTAAATGTTGAATTGACGCACCAAACGACCGTTAAATGGTATCATGACGTAGCTGAAAGCTGTCACCAACCAGCAGCTTACATCACTATGGGAGGCCTCAAAGGTATAGAGAACTCATCGAGGTCCTACCCCCGTAGTTAATCCTGACCACAGATATTGATCGGCCCATCAGTCAACGGGGTCAACTGCGGAGGCACCCTACCCACTAACTCGTGTGTTGAATGTGCCCGTGGGTTGTCGTTTTTATCTCATGAAAAACAAATCTTCAGATCCCGCTCACATACTAGCTCGATCATTAAATTAACGTTGGGACCCACCTTCACGAATCTTTTAAAGTATTGAACTTTTAATTTATACAAATCATTACATATTTGAGTTAAAGTATGTGAAACTTGTACTTTAACATACATTTTTTATATTTTTCCATTTTTTTGTATTTTTGAAAAATTAAAATAAAGGATATTTCAAATGAGCCACAACATCTGGCTCCACCTAGGGATAGTGTTTTTTGCCACAAAACACTAAGAACTGTAGATTAGTGCCTTCACTTTGGGCATGTAGGCAAATGTTGTCTGATGAAATATGAACAATGAGAAAACCAAATATGCACAATGGTGGACCATAAAATCTCAATGCTGGAAATAATGTTTTAGATGCTGCCCATTCACAGGAAGCTCTATTGTTTCTCCATCAATATTCTCCAACATGAATGTGTTATTTTATCTAACTTCAACAATATTG
Source organism: Pinus albicaulis (assembly GCA_034641835.2). Classification (NCBI taxonomy): domain Eukaryota; kingdom Viridiplantae; phylum Streptophyta; class Pinopsida; order Pinales; family Pinaceae; genus Pinus; species Pinus albicaulis. The sequence goes on from CM076579.1 coordinate 780,082,967, forward strand.
TATGGGCCATACCAGAGTGGGTAAAACTTACCATTCTTTCCCTTATCTTCTCTTCTGGTATCCTATCTTAATACCAAATCTCGAGGTTGAAAAAGAATCTCTTTTTATTTTCTATCAAAAATTGACTTCATCTTTTATTAATAGGTGATCAAATTTTCTCTAACTTTGTTCCTTCTCTCACTTGATTCTATAACCTTATTCACCCTTCTCACTAATGCATTAGCTTTTTCTTATGCTTCTTGAATAAAAGAAATCATTGGTCTAGCCAACTGAGTAGGAAATAAAGCTTGAGTTACATAAACCAGCTCATAAGGAGACTTACCTATAGATCTTCTAGTAGTCACTCGTACAACCCAAAGAACGAATGTCAATTTTGAATCCTATTTTTTCTGATTTTCATTCATTGTCTTCTTCAAAATGTTGACCAATGTCTTATTGGAAGATTCAACTAGCCCATTACCTTAAGGATGATATGTTGTAGAATGAGATAGAACGAAATTATATGTTTGACAAAAATTAATGAATCTAACTGAATTGAATACCTGGGCATTATCAGTTACAATCTTGATTTGACACCCAAACCTGTTGAAGATGTTTTATTTCAGAAACTTTATTACTACCTGATCATTAGCCTTTCTGGTAGGTGTTGAGCCTCAAATTTGTGCTTTCCTTCACCTCATTTTACCTCATTTTTCCCTTGTCCATTTCCATTTTAAACCCAATTGATCAATAAAAATAGTTAAAATTACTTCTAGAATGGTTTATATGACTGACTTGTTGAATTTTGTGGTTGTTGCCATTGTTAAGCATTTTGACCGGAACTAGCTGCAGAATGCAGGCATTCTGTAGCTAACCGGCGATTCTGCAGCTACCTTTATGTTTGAGCATGTTCCAGGTGGCCTCTTGAGGAAAAACGCATATGGGCATGATCCATGTCGTGCCTACATGGTGTGTTGCTCGTCATGGCAGAGGAAATGAATTCTGGATACGGTTATGCACGTGGGAACACATTTGTGAAAGAACACTCCTACTAGGACTGTTACAGTCCAGGTGTCTTTTCTCTTTTACGCAGCCACCTCAAAGACTCCTAAAATGATTTGGATTAGGAAGACATCATTCCTAAATTTTTGTAAATATTGTTACTTGCATTTACTTTATAAACTCTTGAGTAGGCCGAGAGCTTAGTTAGAAATTTTGTGTAGATTTGCTGCTAGATTTTGGTGTAAACTCTGTGTTACGTCTTTTAAGACACAGAGCATTATGTTAAAACTATTGCATCGTTAATGGAGCAGACAAAATTATCTTGAAGGCGTGATTTAATTGTGAAGTCGAATGCCGTCAAGTGGTAGAGGGCCCCTGCCCCTTGAACGGATTTCCTTAGTGTAAACTAGATAAGTTTTTCCTAGCTGTCTTTACGTTCTGCATATTAAATTAGTAGTTGTTGTGTTTTATATACTGTGGTCATACTCATTCCAGTTCTTCCATAAGAAGACATTCTTCCAACAGACCAAAATGATGAATGATTGATGACTATGGTATTGTAGGATATCAGTTAGATTTGTATTTGTTTTAACCAGCTACTGTAGCCATAATTAGTTCCAGTTCTTCCACAAGAAGACACTTTGCCAATAAATCAAAACGATGAATGTTTAATGACTATGGTACTGTAGGATAGGATTTGTATTTGTTCTTAACTAGCTAATGTAGCCATAATTCGTTCCAGTTCTTCCACAAGAAGACACTTTGCCAATAAATCAAAACGATGAATGTTTAATGACTATGGTACTGTAGGATAGGAGTTGTATTTGTTTTTAACTAGAGACTGTAGTTATATTCATTCCAGTTCTTTCACAAGAAGACATTCTTCCAACAGATCATAACAATGAATGATGAATAGCTATAGTATCATAGGAATTAGTTGTAGTTTTTAGTCTTCACTATCACAGTTGCACTTGTCCTAATCACTCTTCCACAAGAAGAAATTCTTCCAAGACATCTTTAAGAAGTTCAAGATATGACTGTGATGTGACAACTTAGTTTCATTTGCTTTCAGTTCATTTGCTTTCAATTGCATACAAGTCCACAGTCAAAATTGTTCTACCCTTCCACAAGAAGGAACTCTTCCAAAATATCCCTCATGATGAACAAATCGATTGTGTAACTTCCTAGAATAGTGCATGTTAATTAGAATGCTTCGGAGTTTCATTTTGCATTTAATACATGTCCAGCTACTTCATTTCAAAGTTTGATGATGGCTTATGGTTTAACATTGTTCTAGTTTAGAAGCATCTTAAGCTCATGTTTAAATCAATTCATTGCACTCATATCTCATAGTCACACTGTCACCCTTTGCACAGTAGATCACTTTAGTTGATAGGATTCCTAAGACAGTCTTCATTATTTACAAATATCTTTTTGTTCTGAAAACCATCAGTGATCCATAACTTTAGGAACAGAAGATAACATCATTACAAGGTCTGAAATATCTCCGCAAATTCCTCACTACAAACAGAGCTCTTCCTCAACAGAACTACCCTGAAAAGAAACCAATAACTCTTGGAGAATAGACTCTGACCTTTAATTGAAATTGCAGAATAGAACTAGGAATTAGTCATGGAATAGATGAGTTTAGAATAGAATGTTGCATCATGATTAGTGTCTAATTGTCTAGTTAGAAAACTTGCATATTTAAGTGATCATTTCTCAAAGTCTAGTTTGTGTCATTTGTTTAAGAAGTCATCATTAAGCTCTTGTTTTTATTCAGTCATAGTTTAGATGTTGCTTCAGTATTTTTGATTACATTTGCCATTCCATACATTAGGCTCAACTGTGTTCTTGACCACCAATTTCTTTTCATTAGCTTTCTAGACATTTCCATTGTAAACACAAAACTTCAAAAGACCAAAAACATCATAAATCAACATAAAAGACCAAAACATCACAAAACACTACACACAACGCACTAGAAAACAAGCACCTAGGTACATATGGTACATTTCACTTCAGCAGTTTACAAATCCTGGTTGACAATTAAATGAACTCAGTTTAGGAGACTAGATTGAGGCACAACATTTTGGCGCCGTTGCCGGGGAAGTGAAAACTAGGTAACCTTTGTTTCTCAGCATCCAAAAACAATTTTATGCGTAGGGAGAGAGATTCAAGAGGAAGATTTATAATCAGCAGAGGCAGAAGTTTGACATCTAGAACACCACTTGTTTCATCTAGATCCAGAACTAGTACACCTTCAACTCAAACCCATCTTCCATCCTTTACCGATCCTGGACTTCTAGAAGATCTAAGGTCACCTATTCCATTAGAGAAACCTTCCACTTCATCCATTGAACCTGCCATAGAAGAGGATCCAAAAACTTTTGTTGAGGATACAAACCTTTCTACTTCCACAGGAGAGTCAACCATGGCAGAAGAAAAAGGAGGAGGAGTTGTTAATGGAGAAAACACATTATTTGGAGGAGGTAGAGGTAGAGGTAGAGGAGAAGGAGGAAGAGGAGGTAGAGGTGCAGATGGAGGAAGAGGTATAATAGGAAGCTCTTTTGGGTTCCCTATACTTGATGGAGAAACCAATACAACCATGAAAAACATTTCACCTTCTGTCCTTCCGAACTTCTATGGACTTAAAACTGAGGATCCCGAAACTTTCTTATTCGAATTTGAAGTACTGTGTAGGACTTATGACTACCTTCAAGATGCCCAAAAATTGAAATTATTTCCTTCAACTCTGAAAGGAGCATCATTGAAGTGGTTTATGAGCTTAAGCAATAGTTCCATTAGGACATGGGAAGACATGAAACAAGCATTTCTAGAGAGATACTTGGATTATTGTATGCCGGTTAATCATAAGGAAGAAGTGTTCAAGATGTTACAAAAGGAAGATGAAAACTTAGAAGATTTGTTGGAAAGATTTAAATACAACATAAAAAGGGCACAAATGGAAAACCTAGATCAAGACACTTTAAAAGCTCTTTTGTTGAAAACCATTAGGGATGAATGGTTGGATATCCTTAACATGATGGGAAAAGGGGATATATCACAACTCACATTACCCGAAATATCTGAGTTATGTATCAACCTTTCCAGAGGGAAATCCAAAACTGTCAAAGGTCCAAGAGATCCTGCTCTTGCAAGAGCAAGTAAATCTGCTTCTGGGACAGTAAGTAGATCAGAAATAGGACACATGCTTGATGATTTTAAATCCGACATCTTAGGGAGTCTTAGTGAACAAATAGACACCCTCAAGATACAAAACAAGCAAAAGGCTGAATCTGATGCCTTGGCAATCTTTTGTCCCAAATGTAGGAAGAAACATGCCTTGAGAGAGTGCCCTTTGGATGTAAAAGTTGTAGAAACTTGTGTTATTTGTTCTGAGAAACATGAGACCAAGAATTGTCCTTCTCTTCCTGGTCTCAAGGCTGTTTTTCAAGAAGAAACTCCTACAGACTCCACATAATCTCTTAACTTTGTATCTAGAAGACCTTGGCAGGGATCTCAGACACAAGGATTCTATGATCAAATGTATAATCAACCTCCACCTTGGAATTCTTGGCAGCAACCTTGGCCCCAATTTCAAAATCAATCTCAAGCTTGGACACAAGGATCACAAGGTCCCTATGGAAGATACTCTCCATATTATCAGTATCCACCATCCTATCCACCATATCCACAAAATTTTCCTCAGAATCTTCAACAAAATTCTCAACAACATCATCTAAACCAACCTCATCAAAATCAACCACTTCCATTACCATTCCCTCAAAAATCCAATCAATTACCAGCTCAGCCCATACCAAACCCCAATAATAAGAATCCTCAGAATACATACATGATAGAATGACAACAATTTCCAACTTATTTAATTACTCCTCTAGACCTTAGTGATGTTCAACTTAGGTCTGGAAGGATACTTGAGAAGAGGAAACCTTCTGTGATCATACAAGAACAAGATGATTCTGAGGAAGACTCCCTACGGGTTAATAAAAGTCTTGAGGAAGAAACATCCTTTCAAGGCCAAAACATTGAAAAACTGAAACAAAAAGATCCAATAAGCCCAACTCCAGTATTAGAGCAACCATCCACATCTACTACTATACCTCCCTTTCCGGAAAGATTACAAATTGACAAAGGTGTAGAAAAACAAATAATGGTGCCTAATTATGATTTCTTGGATGAATTGAGAAATGTTTGCATTAAAATTCCATTATTGTAAGCCATCAAGGAAATCCCAATTTTAGCCAAAACAATAAAGGAGTTGAGTATGAAGACAACAAAGAAAAGAATAAGAGAAACCAAGAAAATTCAACTGGTAGGACAAATAGCAGACATTATGATGGGTAAGACTACTATTCCAAAGTACCTTGACCCAGGAAATCCAGTTGTCAAAATTCACTTCAATGGAATTGAAATTCAAAACACACTCATTGACTTAGGAGCAGCAATAAATATCATGAGTAGACAAATCATGGACAAACTGAAACTTCCTAATCTTCTCTTTACACCCACACTATTACAACTAGCGGATAGATCTGTGATCAAACCAGATGGGGTAATAGAAGATATTCCAGTGTCCCTATATTCTTGGGAGTACCCTGTGGATTTCATGATCCTGACACCCAAGAATAATCTAGGAGGCCATCCTGTTATACTAGGAAGACCTTGGTTGGCTACAGCTGATGCTTTTATTAGTTGTAGTTCCGGTGATATGTATATTTCTGATGGAAGTTCAACAAAGAAATTCACTTTATATCCTCCAGCTAGGACAATTACAGATCTAGATGACACTCAATGGATAGAGGATGAAGAATATTTTCAACCACTCTTCACAATTTCAGAAATTAGTGAAGATAATCAAATTCTGAATACTCTAGAAAATTTTGAATCTTCTCCAGAGCACAAACAAGAATCATTTCAAGAGAAATCCAATATTGAGTTCTTGTCATCTAGACAGATGTCTCTTCATTCTATGGACAAATTTGGCAGTTCTACAAGTGAAATTTTTCCAGGTAAAACCTTGAACATAAACAAAAATCTGGAAAAATCTCAACAAGAAGAACTAGTCAAAGTATTACAGAGACATTCTTCTGCATATGCATGGGAATACACTGACATGAAAGGGATAAGTCCCAAGACTTGTACTCATCACATCTATATAGAGGCAAATTGCAAACCAATCAGACAGCCTCAAAGACGGATGAATCCAAATCTTAGGGAAATTGTCAAAGAAGAATTACAAAAATTGTTAAATGTTAATTTCATCTATCCTATTTCAGATAGTCAGTGGATTTCTCCCTTGGTGATTGTGCCTAAGAAAAATGGAAAATGGAGGGTGTGTGTTGACTACCGAGAACTGAATAAAGCTACTCTTAAAGACCATTTTCCCTTACCTTTCATAGATCAAGTATTAGATACATTAGCAGGTAAAAAGTACTTTTCATTCCTGGATGGATTTAATGGTTACAATCAAATCCAAGTAGCACTTGAAGACCAAGATAAAACCACATTTACTTGTCCTTTGGGTACTTATGCCTACCGAGTATTGCCATTTGGATTGTGCAATGCACCTGCAACATTCCAAAGGGCAGTATTAGGAATTTTTTCTGATCTAATACATGACTGTGTAGAGGTGTACATGGATGATTTTACAGTTTATGGGGATACATTTGAAGAGGCTTTAGAAAACTTGGAAAAAGTCTTAAAAATATGTCAAGAAGCAAACCTTTCTCTTAGTCATGAAAAATGTTTTATGATGTTCACTGAAGGTATTGTTTTAGGGCACCACATTTCAGGGGATGGGATTAGAGTTGATGAAACAAAAGTTGAAGTTATTTCTAACCTATCCATTCCAAGTTGTCAAAGAGATGTAAGAAGTTTTCTACGATTTACGGGGTACTATCAAAGATTTATAGAAAATTTCACCAAAATAGCATCTCCTCTCTTCAAATTACTCACCAAAGATTGTGAATTTAAGTGGACTTCTGATTGCCAGTTAGCTTTTGAAACCCTGAAAACCAAAATTTCTGAAGCACCTATATTAAGGGGACCTAACCGGAAGTTACCTTTTCATATCTCGACAGATGCTTCCGATACAGCTCTGGGAGCAGTATTGGGACAGAAAGATTTAATTCCCTATGCCATCTATTATATCAGTAAAAATTTGACTCCTGCAGAGTTAAACTATATTGTAACTGAAAAAGAGTTTTTAGCTGTTGTTCATGCCATTAACAAATTTAGACACTATATAATAGGCTATGAAACTTTTATTCACACTTATCATTCTGCCATTAGATATTTAATGAATAAATCAATCACTAATGGTAGAGTTATAAGATGGTTGTTATTATTGCAAGAATTCAACATTACTATTCTAGATAGGCCTGGAAAACAAAACACTGTGGCTGACTTCCTATCTAGAATTCAAAATATCAAAGATGACACTCCGGTTGAAGATCAATTTCCCGATGAATATCTTTTTGCAGTTTCTACTCAAACTCCATGGTTTGCTGATATTGCTAATTATTTAGTTTCAGGAAAATTTCCTTCAATTATGAATGCAAGGGATAAAAGAAAAATCATTAATGATAGTGCAAGATATTCATGGGTCGCTAATGATTTGTACAAGACAGGTCCAGATTTGATTATTAGAAGGTGTGTTCGTGAAGATGAGATGCCTGAAATTTTCAAGGCATGTCATGATGAACCTTGTGGCGGACACTTTGCAGATAAGAGGACAGCCTATAAGATACTTAATTTAGGATATTATTGGCCATCTTTGTTTAAAGATGCAAGGGAGTATGTCAAAAGGTGTGACAGTTGCCAAAGGGTAGGGAAACCTTCTCCTTTAGGTGAGATGCCATTACAACCTCAGGTACACATTGAACCTTTTGAAAAATGGGCCTTGGATTTTGTAGGACCTATTAGTCCTCCATCAAGACAAAAGAAATACATATTAGTTTGCACCGATTATGTTACTAAGTGGGTAGAAGCTAAACCATTACTTGTTGCTAATGAATCATCTGTAGTTACTTTTCTTTTTGAGGATATTTTTACTCGTTTTGGTGTCCCAAGGGAAATTGTTACAGATCAAGGAGCTCAATTACATCAAGGCTAGTGGAGCAAATGATGGAGAAGTACAAAATCAGACATAGAACATCTACTCCTTATCATCCACAAGCAAATGGTCAAGTGGAATCCACTAACAAAGTCATTGAAGGAATCCTAACAAAGACTGTTCATCTGCATAGAAGAGATTGGGTAGATAGGCTTCCTGAAGCCTTATGGGCCTATAGAACTACATGGAGAAACACAACAGGCCATACTCCTTATGAGCTTGTTTATGGGAAGCAAGTTTTGTTTCCTATAGAGTTCCAAATCCAAAAATTCAAGATGGCAGTTCAGCTAGGACTTGATCTAACGGAGGCACAAAAGCATAGACTGGAGCAAATTAATGAATTGGATGAGATCAGACAAGATGCAGTTCAGAAAACAAGTCTAGTCCAACAACAAAGGGCTAGATGGCATGACAAGTACATCAAAGAGAAGAAATTTAAAGAGGGTGATTGGGCTCTCTTGTTTGATTCAAAATTCAAGGATTTTCAAGGGAAATTTCAGACACATTGGCTTGGGTCATATGAAATTGTTCGAATTTTTGATAATGGGGCAGTAAAAATCAGAACTATAGATGAAGAGGAGGTCACTTTTCTTGTGAATGGTCATAGACTGAAGCTATACCACAAGCCACTCTCAAGAGAAGAGTTTGTCAAGAAGTTCCAAGAAGACAATGATGTGAATTTAATGAAGAAGAATCTCTCTTCTTCATCAACTTGATTAAATTTTCTGAAGCACTTCTCTTTTGAAAAAATAAAATAAAATAAAAATAAAAAATAAAGGTATAAACATGAAAACCAATCACCGATTGGCATGTTTATACAGAAAAGATAGGGTGAAAATCAGAGTCTCTCTGACACTCTAACTTTTCCCATTTTTGTTTCTAAGCAGCTGTTATAAAAATCATAAGTTCAGTGCCATAGTACTTATGATTCATTTCATCTCACTCCATTCACTATCCATCCATACTTCATCTCATCCATCATTCACATTTCACTCCATTCCATTTCATTCATTTCACTCCATTCCATTCCATTCATTTCACTCCATCTTCCATTCTCATGTCAAAACATAGAATTTGATATCTTGCTGCAAGTGAATAAAAATATGCCATGAATTGCATTACAGCCCTTATGTTCCTTCATTCCATGAACTGAATCCATTCTTATTCCATTATCCACTTCATAATCCATCATCCATTTCATCCATTTTCATAAACATTTCACCCATTTTCCAAAAACATTTCATTTTTCATGATTAAAGTGTTCTACAGGAACATTCTGTAGCTCAGTGGACATTCTGCAGCTGATCACCTTTTCTGCAGCCCGACAGTCTTTTTGGCAGCTACAAACCCTGAAGGCATCAACCAGCAAACATCAGAGTTACAACAAACTGATCCAGTGAATTCATGAATCAAAGACATCAAGAAAATAGTGAAAGATTCCTCCAAAGATGAGAAGAGAAGACAAAGGCTACACAAACATCAAATAAAGGGCAGAGGTAACAAATTTCAATTACAATGGCAATTCATGAAAATTTAGCATAGTTTAGTTGTGAAATTATTCAAAGAGTTGTTTTAATTATTTTATTGATCAAACACCAAACAAAACCCTCTATAGACTTTGTATTAAATCTTCCAATTCAAATTTTCTATCCAATAGCATTTGAGCGGTGGAACGGCCAAATCATTTGAAATTCCCATGACTCTTAACCAAGTTCTTTAATGATGAAGATTTTTCCTGCCGTCGTAAATCCTCCGCCGTCTCCTCAAATCATTAATGCAATCCTCCACCTCACTTCACCACTCTATGCCGTGACCATTTGCCATAACGTCATTCCGTAGCCAGTATTCCATTCCGAAGGCAGAAGCATTATTATCATCAGGAGCAGAACATAAGAGGTACATTGGAAGCATAACGGTGTGAGAACTCAATGAACAGAGAGCATATCACTGAGAACAAAGTTTGGAGCATTTGCACTGTCAACACAGAATTGTGGCCGTGTAGAGTTTAAAGCCTGTTGCTACCAGAAGACAGAGGTGCTAAAATTGAAGACTTTGCTACCAAAGACAGAGGTGTGGTAGTAATTGAAGTTTGAAGTCCGTTATTACCAAAGACAGAGGTGTGGTAGTCACTGGTTTTGAAGTTGTTGTTACCCGAGACAGAGAGGCTGTAGTGTTGAATTTGAAGCATACCATTTGCTATCAGAGACAGAGGTTGAGTTTGAAGTCTGTTGTTACTAGAAACAGAAGTGTTTTTCAGTGATTGAGTTTGAAGTCTTCTGTTACCAAAGACGGAGGTATTGCACAAAAAGAAATTTGAAATCATCTACCACTGTCTATCAGAGACACATTAGCTCGAAAATTGAAATTGCTTCCATATCATTCCAAATTTCAACAGAAGTACATCAGTCCGAGGATTCGAAGGCATTTTTCAAACAGAGGCATACAAACCAGAGATTTTTAAGACTGTAGCTATTTCAAAGGTATGTTCTTCCAAAATTGAAGCCATTTTTATTTAGAGCTTGAAGCCATTTTAATTCGAAAGTAAAAGCCATTGTTTTGTGGATAGAGAAGAGTGTTAATTGATAGTGAAAAATCATGGGTTTCATCATAAGGATTGAGCCTATAGGATCAAAATATTTAGAAGGATATCCACAATGCAAGGAGATGCTACAACAAATAGGATGGCTCCAATTCTTGGAAAAGTTTAATGGTTTCCATAAGGAAGTTACCAAAACATTTGCTAGATCATTCCAAGGCACTGAGGTTGAAATAGGAGATGTTAAGTTTACTGTTAATGAAGTTTTTATAGTAGAGGCTACAGGATTATCCAGAGCTGGGGAAAGATGGTTTAAAAATAGGGAATTCCATAATGACTCATGGAAACAAATCTTAAAATCACCAAACATGGATGTTAGTGTGTTCAAGAAGGGAATTCCGAGTACAGCATTGAAGAGAAAATGGAGGAATATACTACTTCTTTTACAAAAATTTGTTACATGTGAGGGTAGATATGGGACATTTTATGTCTACCATATGAGACTAATGTTGCATTTTCTAGGAGAAGATTTGAATTTACCATATTTCTTGTATCAAAGTCTGAAGAAAATGGCTTCCTGTGTTCAGAGAAGAGTTCAGTTTTTGGAAACAACCCTGTATCATCATGGGTTAGTAAAAATTTTAATCGAGCATCATCTATCTAAATCAAATGATACATGGGGTGATTTCTTAATAAGAAATCATTTTGAGGAAGCAAAAGAACTATCACCTGAACCACAAGCCACAAAGAGAAGTAGGAGATGGAGGACTCCAACAGGTAAAATTGACAAACCGGTTCAAGAAAGCAGTGAAGAAGTCATTCTGGAGAAATTGACTAGAATCAAGAGTCAACTCAAGGCAGAGAAGGTAATCAAGGAATCTGTTATAGAAAAAGGGGAGGGTTCCTCTCAACTTAGGAGAAGCCACAGATTAAAAGGAAAACTGAAGAAAACATCAATCAAACAAACAGGGTTAATCAATATTGAAGATGAAGAAACATCTATGGAAGAGTATGATGATGAAGATTTTTATGAAGGCACCCCTGAGATTGATCCTGCTCAACAGGAAATCTATGATTATGTGGAAACTCTAGAGAGAACAGCTTCAGAAAGAGAAGAGAGAACTCCCAGTCCTCCACTAACTGAAATTGATATGTTGAGGAGGGATAGGTATGAGTTGGAAGTGTTGAATAGACACATCAGAAATGAGAATGAAATTCTCAAAGATCAAATCAAGCTCAAGACTGACATGAACTCAACCTTATCCCTGAATATAGACAAAGTGGAGAGAACCAATGAGAAGATGAAGACAAGGAACAGAAAGTTGATCAGAGCACTCACAAACCTCAGGTTCAAACTTGTGATCAGGAAACCCAGAAGGCCTTTAGCATGCAAACAAAGGAAAAGAAGGGGATTAGATGTCCTTGCAGAAGCCTCAGAATTCATAGGATAATTTGCATGAGGACATGCAAAGAGACAACAGTGGGGGTATGTTGAGCCTCAAATTTGTGCTTTCCTTCACCTCATTTTACCTCATTTTTCCCTTGTCCATTTCCATTTTAAACCCAATTGATCAATAAAAATAGTTAAAATTACTTCTAGAATGGTTTATATGACTAACTTGTTGAATTTTGTGATTGTTGCCATTGTTAAGCATTTTGACCGGAACTAGCTGCAGAATGCAGGCATTCTGTAGCTAACCGGCGATTCTGCAGCTACCTTTATGTTTGAGCATGTTCCAAGTGGCCTCTTGAGGAAAAACGCATATGGGCATGATCCACGTCGTGCCTACATGGTGTGTTGCTCGTCATGGCAGAGGAAATGAATTCTGGGTACGGTTATGCACGTGGGAACACATTTGTGAAAGAAGACTCCTACTAGGACTGTTACAGTCCAGGTGTCTTTTCTCTTTTACGCAGCCACCTCAAAGACTCCTAAAATGATTTGGATTAGGAAGACATCATTCCTAAATTTTTGTAAATATTGTTACTTGAATTTACTTTATAAACTCTTGAGTAGGCCGAGAGCTTAGTTAGAAATTTTGTGTAGATTTGCTGCTAGATTTTGGTGTAAACTCTGTGTTACGGCTTTTAAGACACAGAGCATTATGTTCAAACTATTGCATCATTAATGGAGCAGACAAAATTATCTTGAAGGCATGATTTAATTGTGAAGTCGAATGCCGTCAAGTGGTAGAGGGCCCCTGCCCCTTGAACGGATTTCCTTAGCGTAAACTAGATAAGTTTTTCCTAGCTGTCTTTACGTTCTGCATATTAAATTAGTAGTTGTTGTGTTTTATATACTGTGGTCATACTCATTCCAGTTCTTCCATAAGAAGACATTCTTCCAACAGACCAAAATGATGAATGATTGATGACTATGGTATTGTAGAATATCAGTTAGATTTGTATTTGTTTTAACTAGCTACTGTAGCCATAATTCGTTCCAGTTCTTCCACAAGAAGACACTTTGCCAATAAATCAAAACGATGAATGTTTAATGACTATGGTACTGTAGGATAGGATTTGTATTTGTTCTTAACTAGCTACTGTAGCCATAATTCGTTCCAGTTCTTCCACAAGAAGATACTTTGCCAATAAATCAAAACGATGAATGTTTAATGACTATGGTACTGTAGGATAGGAGTTGTATTTGTTTTTAACTAGAAACTGTAGTTATATTCATCATAGTTCTTTCACAAGAAGACATTCTTCCAATAAATCTTAACAATGAATGATGAATAACTATAGTGTCATAGGAATTAGTTGTAGTTTTTAGTCTTCACTATCATAGTTGCACTTGTCCTAACCACTCTTCCACAAGAAGAAATTCTTCCAAGACATCCTTAAGAAGTTCAATATATGACTGTGATGTGACAACTTAGTTTCATTTGCTTTCAGTTCATTTGCTTTCAATTGCATACAAGTCCACAGTCAAAATTATTCTACCCTTCCACAAGAAGGAACTCTTCCAAAATATCCCTCATGATGAACAAATCGATTGTGTAAACTTCCTAGAATAGTGCATGTTAATTAGAATGCTCCGGAGTTTCATTTTGCATTTAATTCATGTCCAGCTACTTCATTTCAAAGTTTGATGATGGCTTATGGTTTAACATTGTTCTAGTTTAGAAGCATCTTAAGCTCATGTTTAAATCAATTCATTGCACTCATATCTCATAGTCACACTGTCACCCTTTGCACAGTAGATCACTTTAGTTGATAGGATTCCTAAGACAACCTTCATTATTTACAAATATCTTTTTGTTCTGAAAACCATCAATGATCCATAACTTTAAGAACAGAAGATAACATCATTACAAGGTCTGAAATATCTCTGCAAATTCCTCACTATAAACAGAGCTCTTCCTCAACAGAACTACCCTGAAAAGAAACCAATAACTCTTGGAGAATAGACTCTGACCTTCAATTGAAAATTTCAGAATAGAACTAGGAATTAGTCATGGAATAGATGAGCTTAGAATAGAATGTTGCATCATGATTAGTGTCTAATTATCTAGTTAGAAAACTTGCATATTTAAGTGATCATTTCTCAAAGTCTAGTTTGTGTCATTTGTTTAAGAAGTCATCATTAAGCTCTTGTTTCTATTCAGTCATAGTTTAGATTTTGCTTCAGTATTTTTGATTACATTTGCCATTCCATACATTAGGCTCAACTGTGTTCTTGACCACCAATTTATTTTCATTAGTTTTCTAGACATTTCCATTGTAAACACAAAACTTCAAAAGACCAAAAACATCATAAATCAACATAAAATACCAAAACATCACAAAACACTACACACAACGCACTAGGAAACAAGCACCTAGGTACATATGGTACATTTCACTTCAGCAGTTTACAAATCCTGGTTGACAATTAAATGAGCTCAGTTTAGGAGACTAGATTGAGGCACAACAGTAGGTATTGCCTCCACCCACATTGTGAAATAGTAAGTGGCAGTCAAAATCCATTTGAACTTCCCACTTGATGGTGGATTGATTTCCCCAATAAAATCTAATCCCCATTGCCTAAAGGGTTATTCAATAAAAACTAGGAGAAGAGGTAGAGGAGCTAACCTTTTATTTTTTGCAAATAAATGACATTTATGGCATCTTCTAACCAGTCTGTATACATCATCAAATAATGAGGGCCAGTAAAAACCTGATTTGAGAATTTTATGTGGATTAATCTTTGAATTATAATGACCTCCACATAGATTCTCATGATATTATTTTATAACTTCCATTGATTCACCTTCTGTTAAATACAAAAAAAAAAATGCCCGTAGTATCCTTCCAATACAACTTAGCATCAATTATGACATATGGATGGGATTTGAGCTTAAGAGCTCTGTACTTTTTTTTTCTCAGTGAGGTTGGGAAAGAGACAAAAAAATAAGTAATGAACAATATCCTTATACCAATCAGAACACAGGAACTTGTATTTAATTGCTATCTTTGTACTGATCTAACTGATTTCATCAATAGCTTCATCTAAAGGTGCCAACAAATTAATTCCTAGAGCTTGAATATTTGACTTTGTCAATAGTTTTTCCAAACCTTGACCTTTGACCAATTTGGTAGGTTTGATATCTAAGTCATATTCTTGGATTTTAATTATCCATTTTCCTCTTTTACCTTCCACGTCACTTTGAATCATCACATATTTCACAACAGAGTTAGGCACATAAGAAACTATCTGAGACTGCAACACATAAGCCCTGAATGATTTTAATTCTTTTACCAAATCATACACCTATTTTTCCAAAATGTTATATTTAAGTTCAGTATCCCTGAGAACTTTACTGAAAAATGCCACAAGTTGTTCTTTTGCCTCTTCATTCTTCTGCAACAACACAACAACAATGGTAATGGGTCATGCAAATGAAAATATTTGAAAATCCTTTTGATAATATGGACTGGTCAGAATAGGAGCTTCCTGAAGGGATTCTTTAATCCTAGCAAAGGATTCTCTAGCATCTCTGTCCCACTTATTTCAGCATTATTCTTCAATATATCTATTATGTTTCTAGCAATTTCAGCATAATTTGGTATAAATATTCTCAGGAAAATTATTTTTCCCAGAAATCTCTGAATATCATTTTTACTCCTGGGCAAGGGAATTGTTTGGATAACTTCAAATCTTGTTGGATCAATTTTTACTCCATGATTTGAAACTATATTTCCTAACAACTTTCCTTCCTCCAAGGCAAATAAGGATTTTTTGAGATTCAATGAAAACCCAAACTTTTTTCATTTCAAGAAAGTCTTCTGCAAATGCTCCAAGTGTTCATCATCTGAACCTGAAAATGTCCATTTACCTTTGAAAAGTGGCACCTTCATTCATCAGGCCAAATGGAATTCTTGCATACATGAATGTTCCCCGTGTTGTGGTAAAAGTTTTTTTCTTCTGATCTTCTTTTTCAACCGCTACCTGACTGTACCTAGAGAAACCATCAACCATAGACAATATATATGCTCCTATCACTTTCTGTAACACATAATACATCTTAGGAAAAGTATAATTGTCGTTAAGTGATGCTCTATTTAAATTCCTGAAGTTGACACATAGCCTTATCCCTCCATTCTTTTATCTCGCAGGAACTAGGTTAGAAACCTAGTCTGAATATGTAAGTGGGACTATAATGTTTTCCTGCAACAATTTCTTCACTTCCTTTTCAATTGGAGAAAGGAGCAATGGATTGATTTGACTAATTTTATATCTGTGAGGCTTGCCCCCATATTTCAATGGTATCTTGTGTTGAATAATATCTAGATCATATGTGTCATATTCCAAATTAGGAACATCTACACTATTGGGAATATCTCAAGATATTACCAATGTGGAGATCCAACAATACATAAACATGACTGGAAGTAGAAGTGAATAAAATCAACTTCAAAAAATGCAATAAGATCTCATAGCCATCTTATTAATAATATGGTAGCAAGAAGTGTACAAGATCTTGAGGAAATGATCACTCAAGCTTAGGCAAATCCCTCATCAAAGACACAAGTATAATAATCATGAAATACACTGCTACATATGATAAGCCAAGCTATGACTGCGCAGTCTATGAGGGAGGACTACTAAAAAATATTTTCAATACAAAAATATGACAATATACATCTCAAATAAAATAGGGGGACCAAGATCTCAACCCCTGGAAACAACAATACACAATCCTTAAAAGGATTGGCTGAAATATACATAAAATGGAAATTTTGCAGAAATGCCGGAGTTGTTGGGCAGCAGTTGCAAATCATAAAATAGAAATGGATGTATATTTCTAATGATGCTGCAAATAATGGCTGAATCTCATCCAAAGGATCTCTCAGGTGAAAGGATGATCCAATCCCTGAAGAACTCACCCTCCAAAATAGTAGAGCAAGTCCCCACTGCAATTGCACTTAGAAATAACGTAGTCTAGAGAAGGGATTGCGCTGTTGGTGAAGGGAAGTGCTTGGCCTAATGCCAATGATCTGAAATAAGGTCCAAAAACTCCCTTACTAATATCCCATAGGAATAGAAGTTCCCTCCTTTGAAATATGAGCCAATGAAATGGTGTGTGGAGTCCTCCACTGCAACACCCAACAACAATACGTTATGCTTCAGCAGGAATAACGCAGTAAGTGAAAGGAGTAGCTTTGGCCTTGAGCCAAGAAATGTGGAGCATGAAGAAAAATACCTCAATAGGCCTTTCAAGAGGTAGAAGGAATCCTAAACAGGAATTCCCTGACAATTCTTACTAAACAGCAAAAGAATGCGCAATGTCTGAATAGACAATGAAATCAATAATCCAATTCATGCATTATAATGGCTACCTTGCCCTCCTTTTAAGCAAGTGAAAGCTCTCTCTCCATGGGCCCCACTCATTAGGGTTTCCTCCACCAAATATCCTCTTCCTCATTCACACTACGTTGTCTTCCAAAGTGAGCCACTCCTCCTATGGCAGTGCTGTTGACTTGGTCAAATCTGACCTTATCTTCATGCATTTTCCCCTTTTCACACTTGAGGGTGAAAAATAAAGCCAGTTTGATGATCCCTTTCACATTATGAGGGATTTTATTCAATATTCAATAAGCATGGGCTTCCTTACTGATTTATTTAGTTGCAAGGTGATAAAAGAAAATTTTTAATATTCCATTTAGCCATGTGCTAAAATGGGAATATTACAGTCCTCCCCTCCCAAATGTTGCTTGTCCTCAAGCAACTGCAAGGATAGAACTGAAAAATCTCCACCCAAGGCACGGGGTTTGAAATATGTTGAGGAACATCTTCCCCATGTGTATCCTCCATCCGCCAAGCAATAATCCATACAAAATGAGTTACCTCCCAACATGGCAACTCTTGAAAATTATCTTCCACCTTTGGCTCCTGTAATATAGGTGGGCTGAAAATCTGAACTTGGTAGACAAAATAGCCTACCCCACGATTTCCTCCTCTCCACTTAGGATAAGTGCAAATTATATGCTGATATTGGGCTGCAATAATGTTTCCCTCAAGTGGCAAGATGAAGACTAGATCTCCAAGGATCTCTTCTCCAACTTTATGAAGCATATTGTCCCAAATCATCTCATATGTGATGAGTTGGAATTCATCATCATATGGAATCCAATCAATCATATAGCTCACCTCAAATGGAAACAAATTTTTTGCTGCAGTGGCCACATGTACTCTCATGCTCCCATTAGAACATGCAATGCAAATAATGTGGGAGATCTCTCCCCCAAGGGGCACATCCAACTAATGTGCCATTCCCCCAATCATGCTCTCAACAAACTTAAAGACAACAACAACATAATGAACCAAAATGAGAATCATGCTTGCTGTCATGTGTAACAAGGGAGAAGGAAAATGGTCCCTCAATTGTAACTAATGTAGTTTTACCCTCAAATGTAGAAGAGTATGACAAAAAGTGTGTCCTCTCAACCACTTGCTTGTTGTCCCACTATCCTCAAATATATGGAGAAGGTGAATGATGTATGTTTCAAGGTGAGCATGTCCTCCAAAATACATTTCCTCCCCAAGTCCTCCTAGGGAGTGGTCACCAATAGTACTCATGGCCTCAAGTAGACCATGTGATCTAGAAAAAATAATGCTCCTCCTTGGAGCAAGATCCTGTACATATATGGTTAAGGGATGAATATACAAATCATCATGCAAATAAAAAATACCCTTACCATAAGTTCTGCTTATGCAAATGGAGTGGCTCAAAAATGAGTCTCCTGTCATCCTCAAAGAGAAAAAAGGTGGCTATGCTAACTCCTCCAAATATTTATGTATCTCCTCCATCTGCACATGATCCATGCATCTCCTCATATGCAAATTTGTCAATATCATGCAAGAAAGATGATCCTGGGAATACTCCTCCAACAACTTGGAGCTCCAACATGGATCTATCCTCCATAGTGATAGCGTTGTTGATTCCTCATGAAGGATATCTGTCACATGGTTATCTTCTCCTTTGACATCCCCCGTGACAAAGATGCAAGTTGGAAGGCTGCTATCCTTCCCATGATGCTTCTGCCACAACGTAGAATATGAAATGAGAGTGGGTGAAAATGATGTTGAGAGGATGCCTGTCTCCTCCTTGAGTCTACCCCAGACTCCCAGTGTTGTATCAAGATCTCTCTAGGTCTCCAACCTCCTGAAATCAATGATTGGTGCCCCAACATGTGAAGCATCCATCCTCCTCTGCTAATCCAGTGGTCTCCCCAGCAAAATTTCTCCATGCAGTGAGACATCATCATCAAGAGATGACTAAATATATGAATGGATAAGGCTCTCCATGCTTCCATTGTGCAATCCAATCACCTTCTTAGGTGAATCAACCTCCAAAAATGAATAGGGATGTATACTCCTCAACTCATGATGCTGGGTTTTCTCCCTACCTTCTCCTTGTGTCTCCAAGGTTCCACACCTCCTCAACAATGGCACATGTAAAACATGAGTTGTGCCTTGATCTCCACACATGAGATCCTGGGGACTTCCTTGCAAAGATGCAAGTATCCCTCTATTTGGAGCAAGGGTTCCTCCTTCCTCTGCATGAGGCACTAGATCAACTCTAGATCTAACAGTGCTATTTCCCTCAATATTTGAAACATGAGTGGGAAAATCTCCCATGATTGGATCCCTCTTTGAAAAAGATATCTCCATGCTCCTTTTCTTAAAGGTGTGAGATTAAAGCCTTTCTTCTGGCAAGGTATGGTGCAAGTTTTCATGCAAGGGTCTAACTTGAGTTTTCTGGTTTACCTCCACCATGGGTGTTTTATGAATATTCTCATCAAATATTTTCACTAATGCCTTAGTGAAATTTGCATAAGATGCAATGTTTACATTTCTCAAAGAAAAGGATTCAAAAATCCATTAGGAAAAAGCCTTACCTCTCAAATGCAGCGCTGCAACTTTGATGGCTTTATCCTTTGGCATTTGGTGCTTCTATAAGAAGGTTTCTAAATCCTCCACCAAATATTTGGTTGAACATATAGGTGAACCTTCAAAGGTAGAAATATGAAATCTATCCTGCTACTCTTTTTCCTTCACCTTTATCTTGAAAAACTCTAAAAAACTGAGGTGATCTCTAAATTTCTGAGTTTGAGACTCATACTCCTTCAAGAAATAACTAAGGGTTTCCCTCCTAGCAACTTCTTCTTCTCTTTCAATCTCTCTTCTAGCAATCCTGGGCATGTGACTACGCTGTACAAGATGGTGTGTAGCTTCTTGCTCACACCCCTTATGTGCAAATCTAGAGTTTTCCTTTGGTACAAACCCTCTTGGAGATTCTTCATGCATATTTATCCGGATCTCCTCAAATTCTTGATGAATCATATGTAAAGATTTAGGAAGAAGCTTGGTAAGCTTATCCCCTTTTTCTTCTCCAAAATATGGAGTCTTCTTCCTACTTATTTCTTTGCCTCCTTGATAGGAAGTGCAGGGTTGTTCCTCCTCTTTCTACTTATCCTCCTTGGGGAGGTTCTTCATGGATCTGAAATATGATGAGATAAATCCCATCCTCTTCAATATTCTGACATTCTTGGGCTTAGACTCATAGGCTGAGCCAAGAAATAAGCTTTGATACCATTGTAATATTCCAAATTAGGAACATCTACACTATTGGGAATATCTCAAGATATTACTAATGTGGAGATCCAGTAATACATAAACATGACTAGAAGTAGCACTGAATAACATCAAATTAATAAAATGAAATAAGATATCATAGCCATATTATTAATAATATGGTAGCAAGAACTGTACAATATCTTGAGGAAATTATCACTCAAGCTTAGGAAAATCCCTCAGCAAAGACACAAGTACAATAATCATGAAATACACTACTACATATGATAAGCCAAGCTATGACTGCATAGTATATGAAGGAGGGCCACTGCAAAATAGTGTCAATACAAAATTATGACAATATAAAGTCAAATAAAAGAGTGGGAGCAAGATCTTAATCCCTAGAAACAATAATACACAATCCTCAAAAGGATTGGCTGAAATATACAAAAAATGGCAATTCTGCAAAACTGTCAGAGTTGCTGGGCAGTAGCTACAGCTCAGAAAATATAAATGGATGTATAATAATGATGATGCTGCAACTGATGGCTGAATCTCATCCAAAGGATCTCTCAGGTGAAAGTCTGATCCAATCCCTGAATATCTCACCCTCCAAAATAGTGGAGCAAGTCCCCACTGTAACTGCACTAAGAAATAACGTAGTCTAGAGAAGGGACTGCGCTGTTGGTGAAGGGAAGTACTTGTCCTGATGCCAATTATCTGTAATAACCTTTAAAAACTCCCTCAATAACCTCCCAGAGGAATAGAAGCTCCCTCCTCTGAAAGATGAGCCAAGGAAATGGTGTGTGGAGTCCTCCACTACAACACCTAGCAACACTACGTTATGCTTCAGCAGGAATAACGTAGTGACTAAAAGGAGTAGCTTTTGCCTTGAGCCAAGAAATGTGGAGCATGAAGAAAAATCCCTCAAGAGGCTTCTCAAGAAGGAGAAGGAATCCTAAATAGGAATTCCCCAGAAATTCTTGCTAAACAACAAAAGAATGCACAATGTCTGAATAGACAATGAAATCAATAATCTAATTCATGCATAACAATGGCTGCCTTGCCCTCCTTTTAAGAAAGTTAAAGCTCTCTCTCCATGGGCCCCACTCATTAGGGTTTCCTCCACAAAATATCATCTTCCTCATTCACACTGCGTTGTCTTCCAAAGTGAGCCACTTCTCCTATGGCAGCGCTGTTGACTTGGTCAAACCTGACCTTGTCTTCATGCATTTGCCCCTTTTCACACTTGACGGTGCAAAATAAAGCTACTTTGATGATCCCTTTCACATTATGAGGGTTTTATTCAAGTCTTCAATAAGCATGGGCTTCCTTACCCATTTATTTAGCTACAAGGTGATAAAAGAAAAATTTTAATATTCCATTTAGCCATGTGCTAAAATGGGAATATTACAGTATGTTTTCAAATCCTCATAGGACCATGCAAATACATCCATATATTTTTTTAAAAGATCAATGTACCTTTATTTATAATTCTTAGAGACACCCTTGAATAACTTGACAACCTTGGGCTCCTGTTGAGTTCCCAGATTACAATCTTTCATCTCACCCTCTTGAGGTACCTTCTTTTGATCAGGTGCTACATCATTTGAATCAAAAAATCTTTCAAGAGGAACTAATCCCTTGGGAAATATATTATCTTTCAGGTGGATTATTTTCTGATCACCTATTGATTGCTTAAGATTTTTCAAGTCTTCATTCTGATTATTTTGCTCACTTTCTTGATCTATTTCACTATCTTGAAAATTTTCAATCATTGCCAATATATGATTTATCTGCTCATCATCTTCAAAAACCTTCTAGTTCTTAACATTTTCAAGAATGGAGGGGATATGCCTCAACTCAATTTCATACATTAGTTTTGGATTTATAGGTGGCTTGAAAGTACTAGCTGTAACTACCAGTGAATCTGCCATTCAGTTTTATTCTCTTGGAATGAATTGAAGATTCAAGGCTTAAAAATAATTCTCAATCAGGTCCCATACTTCATTCCTATATGATCTCAACCTTGGATGATTGGTTTGACAAAGGTTTTTAATCTGTCTTTTAATCAACTCAGAATCACCAAAAATGGAAATACACTAGATTCCCATTTGTTTAGAATTTTGAAGACTCAAAACTAATGCCTCATACTTAGCTACATTATTTGTTTATTCAATTCAAGCTTAAAATAAAAAGGCAAAAGATTAACTTCGGGAGATATCAGTAAAAATCCAGCTCTTGTGCCATCTTTTGAATAGGCACCATCAAAATAACACTTCCAAATTTTTTTTGAACCCAACTCATTATGTACAATTTCTGAAGAGAGTTGCTTCTCTAAGTCTTCAACAAACTCTACATCTTCATGCAACATAAAACAAGAAAGATCTTCCTCCTCTTGACCATCAATAGGGGAATTTCCTGCATCTTTATTTGTGGTAGTTTTAACAAATCTTGTTTCTATGTATAACCGTCTTTCTTCCCCATTGAACACAGGAATAATTGAATATGTGAAGTCCATTTTTAAAACACCTCCAAGATTCGATCCCCAAGATCTGGACAAAAGCATACCAAATCTAGCCAGAATATCTTCAACCACTACATCCATCACGATAATTTTAGCTGGAATTTGGGCCAGGGATACCACCGTGTCTTTGATAAGCCCAACATACTTCACCCTTTTTAAATCAAATGAATATAGGTCTCTATAGGGTTTAGTAATTTGTAAATTTAATTATTTCATTACAGATAATGGCATGATATTATGTGAAGCACTAGAGTCCAACATACAATTATGAAGAATGAAATCATGAAGAAGCAGTCATATATAAAATGGAGGAAAAAAAGAATCTACCTCCTCCACATGTGGACCAAAAGTGACCACTGGTTTTTCCTCTTGAAAATTCATAGTATCACCGATATCATCAGACTGAGAAATATAAATTAATTTTGCAATCTCCTTCTTGTAACTTGGTGTCTTAGCTAGCTCAAGAAGGGGTGCTTGAATTTTGACCTTATCTAGCTCTTTGGATAGACTGAAGGCTTCATTTTGTTTGACAATATTCTCAGGTTCTTATTGATTTATGTTAGTATTAACAATCTATTCAGACACAGTAACAACCTTCTCCAAATTATTAGTATCAATAGAATTATTTTGGGAAGTCTTAGCCTGTTGTTTTTCAGTTCCACTTACTGGATTCATAGGTTGTTTCCCCTTATCTGATTGTTTTACTCAGTTCTTTGGTTACGAAGTCAACAATGGAGAAGAAAATGAATCTTGTTGTTTTTCTTCATCATATTGCGTCCTTGATCTGTTTCTTGATCTTAAATCATATTTCTTATGCAACTTTGCTTGCATAGAGTCTGTAAATTGTCTACAATAATCATCCATCTCTTCCTGGTCAAAGGACATCTCAGCTTCTATGTATTCGTCTTCACATTTTTCTTCTTCTTCATCTTATTTCATGTACATGGAATATATTTGACTTCAAATTCCCTTTGATCATCTTCAATAGACTGTGAGGGTGTTGCTTCTATGTACAGTGGTGCTTGAACTTGATCTTGATCTTTTCTCTCTCTCTTCAAGATTTGTAGGGGCTACTTTCTAAATTGAGTGTTGAAAGCTGCTCTATTTTGTTGTGTAGGCATTTTGGAATTTTTATTCTCTAACTCCATCTTCACTAACTTATTTAACAAATTCTTGATACCTTTTGTCATATCATCAATCCTCTGATCCTGTGGTGATTCTTTTTTGGCCTTGCCTTTATCTTGAACTATCTGCTTTTCTTGTGTTTTCCCAACATCAGTCATGCTTGTTTCAATTTCCAAAGCATCAGTTTGGATTTTCTCAAGAGTAGGAGATATCCTCTCTCTTAAAGTGAAACTAAAATCTGACTCAAAAGCTCCAACGAAAACTACCCTTGCTCCAACAGGAGGAGGTTTCATTTCTATGGGTAAACTATTATACAATTTGTTGAATATTTTAATAAAATCATTCATGTTTTCATTAGAATTTTTCTTGAATACATTAAACTCCGTTAATGAATAACCATGATCTCTTTTTTCACCCCATATTTGGGTGAATTGCGTCTCTAATTCCTCCCAATTATTAATTGAGCCATTCGGAAAACCTTTAAACCATTTTCTTTCCTCTCCATTAAGAGACTGTACAAAAAGTCTCATCACTACATCAATATGTTCTACATTTAGATTCTCAACAAAAGTGAAAAAAAATGGCAAGTGTTGTTTTGCAGTCATTTCATCTTCACCAGTAAAATGAGGAAGTAACTTGAGGTATTCTTGGGGCATGGCATTCATAGGTTGTGGAATATTTAACGATGCATACATGTTCAGGAAAGCAGGGGTTTCCATGTTTATGCCTTGGTTAATCACTCCTTGAGTAGGTGGGGTTTCTGAACGAGTTTTGAATGTGGATGAATAGGGTGAAACAACTAATATGGGAAGGAGTTGATGAACAATAGCAGAAGAACCGACAACCGTATTTGGTTGAGCTTGTGTGAATGTGAATGAAACAGACTCAAAAGATTGTTCCTCTAGCCATGGTTCTTTAAAATGGAATGGCGGGGAAAAGGATTCTTGTTTCAAGAAAATGAGTTTCCGGAAAATATCCTTAGATGAAGGGTTATGTGAACTGCTGCCAGGTGTAGGCAGTGTAGGATCAGGTGTAGAAAACGTTTTTTTTTTAGCTTTTTCAGAAACCAATGTTTCAGGATCTGACAGAATAGGAGCTTTCTATTGTGAGGTATCTGACCTCGTATGAGGCCATTTATAAGCTAGAATTATGAAATAAAAACACAGTCTGATATTTCCTCCTCTCTGAACAACCAGAGGAAATATGAAAAAAACCCAAAGGATGAACTTCGCTTCTTTGTCCCTGACAATGACGCCAAAAAATGTTGTATCTTAAGAAACAATCCCTTGGATGTGGTAAGCAATCAGTGCTCAAGAAATTTATATATATATGTCATAGAAATATTATATAAAAAAGTCTTTGCTTAATCTCCTTCAGAAATGTATTGTTAAACCCTCAAGAATTTGATGCGATAAATGCTTCACAATGCCGTTATCTTTTGATATTTATTGGAGTGATAAGAAGAACATGAAGGAAGGAAGCCCAAACTGATAGGCTGATAAACAAAATTTATCACTTTAAACATCAGAATAATTTTAAGAAAGTAGAATAGTTAAAATGAAGGAGTGCTCATTAAGGATATTTAACTCTTATTCACATATGTAAAAAGAGACTTGCAGCTTCATTACTTCATTTTATTCATAGAAGGAAAATATAGAATGGAAACTTGGAAACATATCAATAACAACATATGCAAGAATCTTGATCTTCATTCCTTAATCACCAGAAAATTGAGTACAAAATTTGCAGCAGTCCAAAGGTCCAAAATTCAGAACCTTTTCCTCTCTTCTCTTTCTCTTTAAATACAATGTAAAGAAGTTTGTAACTGCTAAAACTACTCCTAACTTCTCAAACTACTTGAAATTTATTAAACTACCTATTACATATCATCGAAATGTCTTATTACAATTAAACTCTATTTATAGAGATAAAATAAAACTTAAATCCTAATCAATTTTTTGAATATGAATTGGTCCCACTGCTGTTGTATTCTTCTAATTGGCTGAATTGTCTTTCTTTGAAGTTAAGGGATCATTAGGTAGAAGAGTCATCCAGGATCTACATTTCTTCCAAACTTCAATGTTTGTCTTAAGTGAGTTAATAATATTGTGGTAATCTAGCCTAAAATTAGTGATCGTGTTGAATTTTGTCTCGTTGTAAATAAGTTCTTCACCAACCATAATAGCTGAAAATGCTTCTGAAGAAAGTTAATAACTCTTGTTTCTTTCAGAATCTAAGTCTTCTCATGAGTGTTATCCACCTTTGTTTTTTCCAATACAAATAGTGGTTCATAGGAATCCCATGATAAAAGACTACCTTTAAGGTCCCAACATCATGGAAATCCTTCCCTGGCTCTTTTGTCATACAGATTATCAAACTTTTTCACTGCTTCCTTAATCTCTATCAACTTCTTCTCAGTGGTCTTCCTGCAATTATTTTTAACAATAAATTTTTTAATCTCTACAACATATAAAATCATGTATTTAATCTCAATTTCCTCTAACTCTTGATCAGTCTTAGAATCAACGAAATCAATAAATTTCTTTACCCATATGGCCATGTTAATAGTCTTCTGCTTTTCTGCCATAACCTACTCAAAATATTTGATAATTTTTTTCTCTTCTGATAACATAGTCAGAGATCCCCAAGCTGGTCTCATTTATTCAATGATTTCATTCCAAATGATATCTTTATCTTGAATCAAAGTTATTTTTCCCTTCAATTTATCCTTCAGGCTCTTGATTTCAACATTAGTTGTTTGAAAATCTGACCTATATTTATCAATTTCTCCATCCTTGGCCTGCATAATTTTTTTTACTGTCTCTAGATCATTTTGTTCCTCTTTTAGATATTTCTTTTCCATTTTTAGTTCTGTGGTCAATTGAGATATCTGCGCTGCTGGATCATCATTTCCAGATGGAAAAATGATAGTGCAAGAATGAGAATCAATCTGATTTTGTAATGTTAGCATAGTTTCCTTCAATTTATCAATTTCTTCTTCTTTCTGCAAGAGCTGTTGAAGAAGGCTTTCTTTCCCACTTTCCACTTCTACCACCTTTTTTACCATAGAATGCTCCCCTGTAGGTAACTTCAACTTTTTCTTCAACACAAAAATCTCTTATTCTGCACTTTGTAGCAGTTTCTGCACAGTAGACCTATCATTTCGATCTACTCCAATTTTTACAATTATCTTCTTAAGCTCTTCATTTTGTGTTGTCAAAGCCCTGGAGTTGGCTTTCTCCAATTTCAGTTTCTTGATGATCTTCCCTAGCATGTTCTCAGCCTTAAGAGCCATTGCATTATTTTTGTTCAAATCATTCACTATCAGTTGACCTGTTTGCATATGTAAATTTACTTTATCAAGCAAAGGAATTTTTCCTGCATCAACAGTTAAATTCACAATATTGAAATTATTTGATGACCCTATAGTCATATCAGAGGGGTGAGAAAGAGAAATATTAAACTAATATTTTTCAAGATCCATGGCAGTCAGAAATCTTATTTGTTCTGGAGTTATTTGATACTTAGTCTGTGCCTCCATGCTAGCCTTCATCCTTTGATTTATTTTAACAATATGAAAAATTACTTGTTTAATCAAAGGTACTTGTTCCTGAGCATCTCCATGTCTTCTTGGTGAAGCAAGAACATTTTTCTCATCTCCTAGTTGAAGTGAGAAACTAGGTTGAGCACCTGCTAAGTATTCATTGAATTTTGTCCTCTTTTCAGCTCTCTGCTCCTCATCTTCAGAATCTACAACTGCTTCTTTATTTCTCTTGCTTTGTTTCTCAGATATGATAGGATTTTGTATATTAGAGCCAATAGAACTTGTAAAACCCTTATTTTCTAGCTTCTCTATGTCAGGTCTACTTTCATGATCAAATGCTAAGTAACCATTTTTAGTTCTCCTATTTGAAATCACTTAATGGGGGTCATAAGCCCACTTATCTCCTAACAGTAAGTACATTCCATCTAACATCATATTAACTTCATCAGCTGCTTATCTCATGTTGACTATAAAAGGATCCACATACATAGGTAGCTTAAACATATGCCCCTTTTTAATAGGTACAAAATGTATTTGGTCAACATTCAAACTCTGCCTAATGAACTATAAGGAAAATAATCTCATAGGCACAAATATAAGAAGCCTATATTGTTCTACCCGAGCCCCATAAAGTCTAATCTCTGAGTAGTCTTCATAAACATACTAGTCTCCAAATTTACAATTTGTTCCCAACTGCAGAAACTCTTGAGCCTTTGGCAGGAAACATGGGGGAGAAACCCCATTCAAAATCTTATATTTAATAGACATAAAATTATTTGCAAAATCAAACATAACCTCCTCATTTTTTTCGTCTCTTACTAAATCAGTCCAAAACACTACTTACTGCCTCTTTATTTACATCCATGATATTTAACCCCAAATGAAAGAATGCTTCAACCTTTTGATATAAAAAGAGGTATATGATAAGATAAGGGAACCTGAATGATGTAGTGAGTGATAAACTCATGAGTTGAGTATTGACAACTTCCTGTCAATATGAAGGAATATCCGGCACTACCCTTGGCTTCATCATCAATGCAAATAGTCCTAGAACTAATTTTTCAATTATGTTGTTGTCTTATTTTCCAAATCTCTTTGAGATACACCTCAACACCAGCTAAAATTCTACATCAAAAAATTCCATGGAGAACTATTTGTTGTCAGGTACAAACTGCTTCATATCTGGCTTCAGGAAGAAGACAAACCGATTAAATTCTTGACTTGCAAGACTATCATAATGTGATGTCAATGACTCATCAATGAATTGAGCATAAGATTCTAATTCTGGGTAACACAACTCTTGATGAATTAAAAAGGCTGATATTTGTAATACATTCTCTCCTATACAATTCATTACAAAGCATTTTCCAGGGGACATAACAGACACTAGCGAATGCACAAACTCGGGAAAAAGGTGCATTATTGGAATACATGCAGACAATACACCTGATTTGGCCATGGCAGAGAAAATTGGACATGCTTTATCATTCGGAGAAACCTGTTGATAAAATTGGAGGTGTTCTCAAGAGCACACAGTGTCTGGGATATCCCTCTTAGTGTCCATGAGAGGAATATGGTTGGATGAGCCAGAAAGAGATGAATGCTTAGCCATAATTTTGTTTATGTTGACAAACAACGACAAGGTGGTGGAAAATATTGGAGGACATAGGTGCAATCAGGTTGACAAGAACAGAGAAATAAAATTAGCCTTGCAAAAATAAGAACTATTTTAAATAGGTGGCGCAGGGTTTAGGAATTAAATGTTGAATTAATGCACCAAAATACTGTTAAATGGTACCGTGACGTGGTTGAAAGTTGTTGCCAACCAACAACTCATGTCACTGCGGGAGGCCTCAAAGGTATGGAGCACTCACCTGGGTCCTACCCCCACAGTTAATCCTGAGCGCAGATCTAGATTGGCCCATCAGTCAACAGGGTCAACTACGGAGGCACCCTCCCCATTAACCCCTGTGTTGAATGTGCCCGCGGGTTGCCGCTTTTATTTCCTGACAAAAAAATCTTCAGATCTCACTCACATAGTAGCTCTATCATTAACTGAACATTAGGACCCACCTTCATGAATATTTTAAAGTATTGAACTTTAAATTTATAAAAAACATT
Organism: Pinus albicaulis; assembly: GCA_034641835.2. Taxonomy (NCBI): domain Eukaryota; kingdom Viridiplantae; phylum Streptophyta; class Pinopsida; order Pinales; family Pinaceae; genus Pinus; species Pinus albicaulis. The sequence goes on from CM076579.1 coordinate 780,113,002, forward strand.
ACATATTTGAGTTAAAGTATGAGAAACTTGTACTTTAACATATATTTTTTATATTTTTCCATTTTTTTATATTTTTGAAAAACTAAAATAAAGGATATTGAAAATGCACCACAAGAGTAGGCATGGAGATAATCCTACCATCAGACCTAATTTATTTCGCAATAGGTATCCCTTCTCATGGAGAGCAGTGGTTCAAAGGCATGGAGTTAGATATTGAAAAATACAAACAATTTCTGAAGCCTCGTGGTAGAGAGGAGCTAGAATACATTTTTCCTTTTAGACACCTCAAAAATAAGTACTCTCCTTTGATGGTGTTCATAATGAAGTACTTCACATGTGAAGCAAGATTCTCTAGGTTGTATAGGTATCACATCAGGGTTTTGATGCGTTTCACCTCTATCAAAACACGTGATTTGCCATATTGTTTGTACAGGATTTTGATTAAGGTGACTCAGAAGGTTAAGAGTAGAAGAGAAGATCATCACACTAATCATGTTCATCATGGTCTAATCAAGTTTATTTTGTTGCATCATTGCCTAATTAAGCTTATTGTGTTGCATCACTTGTCAGGAGCACCTACCATTAGCCCTTCTATCTTACCTAGTGCATAAGCATCACAACCAATGGAGGTTGGATCTTATAGCATGAAAAATCATCTTTCACATGCTCCTAAGGATGTTGAATTTACTCACACATATGAGAAGGGGAAGAGGCAATTATTTGCACCTAAGTCTGCCAAGAATGTTCTTACACTTGACACCATTGTGGGAAAATATGAGATAGAGGGGCAACCTCTTTTGCATCAACATAGCGAATTAGTGTCATTGGAGGCTCAAGTAGCAGAGTAGGTGGAGTTCAGATTAGTTGAAGAGATCAGCTAAGAGAAAGATAAGGAAATATTAGAATTGAAAGAGATATTCTCCATTCCCAAATCCCAAATCACTTTCGTTCAGTAAGAAAAATTTCCATTGAAATTGAATTAGCTCCTACAAAGCAATCCCAAGTCAGACATAGAGGAAAACATAGGTAAAGGTAAAGAGGTTATTATTTTTGACCAAATTCAGGACATGGAATCTGAAACAAAAACAAGAAGACCAAAAACAAGAGGCCTCAAAAGAGAAGTGGAGCAAGAAATACAGTCAACTCATCCACTTGAAGAGTTGACATTTGATGAGCTTATTGCCATGGAGATTATTGAAGACAAAGAGCTTTTGTTTTAAAGAGTAAATTATCATTTGGAGAAGCTCTTGAAGAGGGCTAAGAGGGATAGTAAGTTGCAAAGCCACATGGAAAACCACTATTTCACCAAGAACACCATTTATCAAATACGACTGAAAAAATTGAAGAAAAGGCCAAAATAGGCGTAAATGCATCTTAAAGAGAAGGATAGCTTGGAATTATTGGTTGAAGCTTCTTTTGATATTTAGCCCAACTCTCACAGGAGCCATAGAACCAATTTTGATAATTTTTGATCAATTTGTTATTTTTGAGAAATTCCTCATTGTAGAAGGGTAACAAAATTTTGTTACTCTTATTTTGGGGGCATCCAAATGATGATTGACTTACATGGATGGATGTATTTTGATGCTTACATCACCTATCAGGAACCCCCATGGCATTAAAAGCTGTATTTTTGGAGAAAAGGCTAAAAAACCACTCATTTTTCATGTTTCTGCCACCTTTTTGGACCATCTGTTACACTTTTGGAGTAACCTTGGGAGAACGGATTTTTGAAGGCCTTCCCATGGTCCATTTTGAAAAATTCAAGATGATTCAGAAGATAGAAACACAAGGCTAGTTGAACGTTCTTTCAAAACTGGATTTTGACTCTTAAACGTTCCTCAAAAGTTACTCCAATGTTATGTTACACTTTTGCAAATGTTTATTACCCTTCTGTCAAAAATGTCACAAATCAACATTAGATTTCTCAGGACACTTGTAAAGCTCATAAATGATCACAAATTCGAGGCATTTATTTCCTATGAGTTGGCATTAGATTTATTAGGTTTTTTTTTCCTCCTATCAGGAGGGAATATGTAATTAATGTAAGGGACAAACTCTCCTAACTCATAGCTAAAATTTAGGGAATGGTTTCTAACCTCCCTAAAATCTAGGAAATGGCTCATATTATGGATTTATGATCCATTTTGTATGGGATTTCGACCTGATGAGGTGTCATAGTTAATATTTGATATAATTAGGATCTCCTCAGTCTTCTGTGGGGTTGGATAGTCTCATATTGTAGTGGAGCTTTTGTAATCAGCAATTTGGAATGAAATCAGAGACAAATTTGCAGGAATTGTGTTGTGATACTTGTGGTATGCATTGGATCATATGTTTTTATTATTTATGTTTATCATTTCATGCTTAATACCATATCTTCTTCTTCATATATGTCTATCTTGTAATTTTATGAGAAGAAATCATGTTTATGCATGCTCTGTTTTAGACAAGGTTTACAGTGCTATGTTTATTTGCTTGTAAGTTGAATGAATTCACATCAGTGCTCATTCAAACTCTCTTCTACTTCATCCTATACTCACTAAATTTTTAAATGATTTCAAACTACCTATATATCCTCACATATTCTCTTCAAATTCACCTTGACGTTCAGACCTAGAAAACATTATACACAATCTACTCACTAACTTTTCTATCAAGCACTAAAAACATCAAAAAAAAATTATTTACTGAGCTTATATACCCAGCCTAAGATCATTAGATACTTAGTCATTCCTTTTACTACAAAAGTGACAATGAGAGAGCCATATCTGGTCTTGGTAGGGGTAGCTACCTGACCTAAAGCTTGGTCTATGGTTACCTTTCTCTAATCCTATTTCCGGACTTGGGAAGTTGGGGAGAGTGATAATATTTTTGCCGTTGTTGCCAGGGAGAGGTTTCTAAACATTCCCTGGGAATATTTCTTTAATCCTCTAAAATTTAGACTTTTAGGTGACAACCTCTAGAATTCAAAAGAGGCTGAATTCTTAAAATCTGAGCCAAAGTCCAAAATTCCTATCTTAAGCTGGCTCCTAAAAGACATACTAGGTCAAATCTAGATCCAAATACCTCACCAATTATTTACGACCCTGAGAATATTTTTAGAAATCATAAAACCAAGTCTTGGATGGTTCAAAAATCTATTCCTCCACTTGTCAAATCAAATTCCTTGCCTAGGAAATTTGTTTCAGAAGATTTGTTTTATAGTTTAGAATCATAAAATTATTTGTTTATAAATAAGTCTGAAACCTTTCTTTTAGAAACCACATTTAATCCTTTCTATTTCGAGTCCTTTGCATCATTTTTTAGTCTTTTCATTCCGAAGTCAATAGTGAAGTTTTGTATAATTTTCAAAAACTGTAATATTCCCAAATAGGAAAAGTAGAAATATAAAACAAAATGCTTGAAAAAGCATTGTAAACATCACATAAAAATATGAGACGAATATGGAGCCTTTCCATTAATCATAACAACAGAAAAATAGTACAAAATAATGGGGCATAAACCATACAACAAGACCCAACAAGCCTCCAATAGATAAAACCCACAAGAAAGAGGTGTTGCTACTATATCAAAATGCCGGAGATATTTCTATAGCGCAGTCATAAGAGCACTGCGAAATAAAATTAATACACAAAAGAAAAAATGGTTGATATTTTCCTCAAATATAATGTACAATGAAGATCAAGGCTTTATATAACCTCCAACAAAGAACCCAAGAGGGTTTTCGGGAAAAACACCCAATAATACAGTATGTGTTGTAGCCCTAGGGATGAAAGTATGCTGCAAAAAATTAAATGAAGAGTTATGAATGAATCTAATATAAAAATAAGTATTCTCTCATCCAATGGAACCTCCGGATGGAAGGTTGGCCCCTTTCCTGAAGAAATCACCCACTGTAACTACCCCTACAACTCCTCCCTATAATAACGCAGATCCAGACTGATACTGCATTGTAGGGGATAAAAACAATGTGGCCTGGTGCCAAATATATAAATGATTCTCCAGGCCTTCCTTAATATCCTCTCAATAGAAAGAAACCTTCCTCCAATGATATCTAGCTCAGAAATCACCCAAATCAACCCTCCACAACTTCTTCCCTACAACACAACACAACCTCAATAGGAACTACGCTATACCATTAGACTGGAGCTTTGGATTGATGCCTAAATGCGGAAATATAGTTCAAATACTCTTCCTAAGTTGACAATAGAAGTTTCCCAAGGATATAGGTAGGATTCCCACTCAGGAACACCTTGTTCTAAACAACACTACAATCTTATCTAAACAGCTGAAGAGAGCAACAAGTCTAAACATACCATAAAATCCAAAATATCAAAACATAAACATGATCATCTATGGCTGCCATATTCATCCTTATATAAGTGGTGAGCTTCCTCAACCTTGGCCCCACTCATTTAAGACACTACTTCCATACAAAGAGTCTCCAACTAAAACTGTGTTGTCCCATAATGAATGGCACTCCTCCATGACGATGTTGTTGATTTCGTCAAAGTTGACACATTCTACATGCTCCAGCCCATTTTCACACATAAGGGTGCTTTATCAAGCCACTAAAGGGACCTCCTTTCACATTATCAGTGATTTTATTCCTACTAAGGATATTTATGGGTATCCATACCCTCTTATTCCGCAAATTAAGAAGAAAAATAAAAAAATTAATATTCCAACTAGCTTATGGCTAATTTGGAATATTACAGTCCTCCCCTCCAAAATATTTCTTGTCCTCAAGCAACAATAAAGGTAAGTGCTGCAAATATTCTCCTCCTTCCTTGGTGACACCTCCATGTGATAACCTCTCCTCATATACCAAGTGTCTCCCAATCAATCCCTCCATGACATGCTCCTCCCAAGTTCTCATGAGATGCAAATGACTCATCCCATAAGGAAGTAAAAGACCCAATGAAGAAATCATGGATTTCCCAATGTTCTCCATAAAATATAAATCATAAGAAACATGGAAAATCTCTCTCCCAAAGGGCATGCTCAATCCTCCCATCCTCCATCCATTCATTCCCATAATAAGAATAAGAACATCATCAATGTATGGGATCAAAACCAAGTACAGATAAAATGCCATATGCAATAATGGAGGTGGATCATATTCCCATATATGGAACCAATGTAATATATCTCCTGACTACATCATATAATGATATGGTAAGTGATTCCCACACCACTTACTTGTTTCTATATTCTTCTCACATGTTTTGAGAAGGTGAGTGATGTTTGGTGCCTATGGTGCACACCCGAAATGATATATCATCTCCCTACATCCTCCTAGGGAGTGGCCATGCTCAACAATGTTTATGGCCCAAATTTTACCATGAAGTTTATAAGGAAGAATTCTCCCCCTTGGAACAATGACCTTCATAGGTATGGTAAAGAAATGAAAATACTCATTAAGTAAATCATTATGCATATAAACATGATCCTTACCATAAACCTTTCTCATACCAATGGAGTGTCTCATAAATAGATCCCCTCTCATTCCCATAGAGGAAAGAGGTGGTCATGATAACTCCATCAAAGAGTTATGTATCTCCTCCATATCCACATGATCCATGCATCTCCTCAAATGTTGATATATCTCCTCTTGAAAGCCTTCCCAAGTGAACCCCTCCATGATAGTATGGCATGATCTCATGGAATAAGTGTGGCTGAAGAGAAAATCTTCATGTGATGCTTCTAGTAACTTCTCCTTGACCTTGGAAGCTCTAGATAATAATATCCTACCATGATAGTAGATGACCTCATCTCTGACTGAATATCCCTCCTCTTGTAGTTGGTCATCAAGTATCATACAAGTAGAAATATCCTTGGAATAATCCACCAATAGTTGGTATTTCCAATATGGATCTATCCTCCATAGTGATAGCGCTGATGATATATCATATAAAGCATATATCATGTGGCTTCTCCCTCCTTTGACATCTCCTATGCCAAAGTCACATACTAGAAGGCTGCTACCCCCCCTCTACCGCTCCTTTCTCAACACAAGATATGAGGTGAGAGTGGATAATTATGATGTTGGGAGAATGTATCCCTCCTCCTTGAGTCTACCCAAGACTCTTAGCAATGTACCATGAGCTCCCAATGCTCCCACTCCTCCTAGATATATGGGTAGTGCAACATGTTGTGAGACATTTCTCACCAGCTCCTGATCAGGTGGCCTCCCAGGTGATTTTCCACAAAACAGTAATGTCTCATGGGATAAAGTCATGTGCATAATAGATGGGACACTTAGGTCCTTGCTTCCACTATGCAAATCCACCTCTATTTTCTGTGTGGAAGTTTTTTGTCAGGGATATGTTTCATGCCTCTAATCATCTGACTTTTTCCACTCTTCCTATCCACCCATTCCATCTGCAAAGCCTCCCAATATGTGGTGACCTTCCTCAAAGTAATCAACCACTTCACACCCAATATCACATTGGTGTCATGTATATCAACCACAAAGAAGTGATCAGTCAATTTATATGTCCCCATGGTGATAGATAAAGATGGAACATAATGCATGCACTGCATAGTTCTAGCTCCTGGGACCAAAACAAAAAATCCCTCAAAATCATCAATGGGTATTGCCCTCCTCTACACTAGTTGGGCATCAATAAAGTTGTGGGTAGCCCTACTGTCAATCAAAACTGAAACCCTATGATCTAAGATGGAACCTCGAACCCTCAAGGTCAAGTACTTGGGTACTCCTCTCAATGATGAAAGGGCCCTTAAAATTGGATCAAATGCTCCATTCCCACCTCTTTGTGGTGGTGGATCCTCTCCTACTATCCCAGCGCTGTGACCTCCTTCTGGTTCTTCTTCTTCTTCCTCCTCATCATCTAAAAATGCCTCTATATAGTGTTCCTTTCCTGCTGCACATCTATGTCTAGGTGCCCATGATTCTTGGCATGTGAAGCAAAGCTTCCTTCTCCTCAAGTCTCTTAGGACATCATCACTAAGAGGTACTTTGTTTTGGCTCTCCTTTGAAAAAGGAGGCTTCTCATATTTTCCCTTTGATGGAAAAGTGGGCATTTTCTGAAATTTTGAATTTGCTTTTCACAAGGCATCTTGTAGATCTCTAGCCCTTTCAATGGAATCTTGAAGGGTAGTGGGTTTGGTATTTAACCAACCCATGTAGAGGTTCTGCTAGCCCATCAATAAACATATAGACCCTCCTTGTTGTAGATAAATCAGGAACCATATCACAAAGTTTTAGAAATTTAGAAATATAAGTTTTTGTATTTCCTGATTGTTTGATATTAGCTAGCCCCATGAAAGGTGCCTTCGGGTCTCTCCGATCAAACCTCTCCACCAACCTTCTTGTGAACTCTGAATATGAAGTCACATTGGCATGACCCAATGTAGAAAGTTGATGAAACCACCAATCATGTGCTTCACCCTCAAGGTGCAGTGCTGCTATTTTGATGGCCTCCATCTCTGGTACTTGGTTTAGCTGGAAGTATATGTCCAGCTTCTCTACCCATGATTTGGAAATGTATTTTGATGACCCATCAAAGTTGAGTAAGAAAAATATGCCCATATTTCAGTGTAAATCATGATTATGTATGAATCCTCCACCTCTATTGTGATGTTGAGGTCTCCTATTGTCCTTGATTTGAAAAAAATTTTGAAAACTAAAATGATCCTTGAATTTTTAAGATTTAGACTCATACTCCATGAAATAGTCTTAAAGAGTTTCTTGTTCTTGAAACCCTCTATTTCCCACTGCTAAAAATGTAGGCATTGTGGAGTGTTGGGAAACCTGTTGCTTCACTGGTTGATCACTCCAGTGATGAGAAATTTCAGAGCCTTCACCATGTAGAAACCCTTTAGGGGATTCCTTGTGTCTATCCATCATCATCTCCTTTATTTCTCTAGTAATGTATTGCATAGTTCGAAGAAGAAGCTTAGCAAACTCCTTCTCCTCATCTGCTCCTGATAAAGGGATTTTACCCTTGTCTTCTTTATCATTTGTATAATCATACTTCTAATTTATTCTAAGATACCTATACTCTCTATAGATGAGAGGATCTCCTTCTTCTAATGACATATTGGCTTAATATGCACAAACTGAGCCAAGGTTATGCTCTGATACCACTGTAATATTCTGAAATGGGAAAAGTAGGAATATAGAAAACAATGCTTGAAAAAGCAGTGTAAGCATCACATCAAAATATGAGACCAATATGGAGCCTTTCCATTAATCATAACAACAGAAAAATAGTACAAAATAATGGGGCATAAACCATACAACAAGACCCAAAAAGCCTCCAATAGATAAAACCCTCAAGAAAGATGTGCTGCTACTATATCAAAATGTCGGAGACACTACTACAATGCAGTCATAAGAGCACTATTATAGCAAATGAATACACAAAAGACAAAATGGCTAATATATGCCTCAAAGATAATTTACAATGAAGATCAAGGCTCTATACAAACTCCAACAAAGAACCCAAGAGGGTTTCCGGAAAAACACCCAATAATACAATATGAGCCACAGCCCTAGGGATGAAAGTATGTTGCAACAAAGTAACTGAAGAGTTATGGCTGAAGCTGATATGAAAATAAGTATGCTCTCCTCCAATGGATCGTCTAGATGAAAGGTTGGCCCCTTCACTGAAGAAATCACTCCCCAAATCACCCACTACAACTACCCCTGCAACTCCTCCCTAGAATAACACAGATCCAGACCGATACTACATTGTACGGGATAAAAACACTATGGTCTAGCACCAAATATATCAATGATGCTCAAGGGCCTTCCTTACTAGCCTCCCAATAGAAATAAACCTTCCTCCAATGAGATCTAGCTTAGAAATCACCCCAATAAACCCTCCACAACTTCTGCCCTGCAACACAAGACAACCCCAATAGGAAATACATTGTACCATAAGACTGAAGTTTTGGCCTAATGTCCGAATGTGGAAATATAGTGAAAATAATCTTCTTTAGTGAACACTAGAAGTCCCCAAAGAAAGAGTTGGGATTCCCACTCAGGAACACCCTGTGCTAAACAACACTATAATCTTAGCTAAATAGCTAAAGAAAGAAACAAGTCTAAACAAACCATAAAATCCAAAATATCAAAACATAAATATGATCATATATGGCTGCCATCCTCTTCCTTATATAAGTGGTGAGCTTCCTCACCCTTGGCCCCACTCATTTAAGACACTACTTCCATGCAAAGAATCTCCAACTAAAATTGTGTTGTCACATAATAAATGCCACTCCTCCATGACAACATTGTTGATTTGGTCAAAGTTGACCCAGTATACATGCTCTAACTCATTTTCACGCATAAGGGTGCTTTATCAAGCCACTAAAGGGATCTCCTTTCACATTAGCTGTGATTTTATTCCTACTAAGAAGATTTATGGGTCTCCATACCCTCTTATTCAGAAAATTAAGAAGCAAAAGAAAAAATTAATATTCTAACTAGCTCATGGATAATTGGGAGTATTACAAAAACTCATGGGCTTCATGGATAAGTTTAAGGAAACTTCAGAGAAATCTTATTTCAATATCAATAGTAGGCTTTTGCTTCACCTGTCATTACAACTTCTCATACTCGTGTTAGGTCCTCGTAATTTGTTATATTGGAAAGACCAAATGTACAGAGGTAACATCAAACCAGTCTTTGGAGTCCTAGGACCTAGCCTTCCTGGACTAAAAGAGGGCACTCTCTATGTTTGTGTAAAAAATGTGAACTTGATTGATTTTAGGGTTTTAATTTTAGGCTAGTTATAGTGATTAGGGTTTTTTTGGTTGGGTGAGTTTCCAAGTAGAATAGAGAGAGTGAGAGAGGTTTAAACCATTGGGCTATGGATTTTGCAAAGGTCTCGTGAAGTAAAACTCTAGTTCAAGGGTATATCACAGGGAAAATCTAACAAAGCCAAATGGATCTAAAAGCTTATGTGAATGAATTCAACATTAACTTGTGAATATAGTAGGTGCAAAGGGAAATTAAGAATCCTTTTACAAATAATTTAATAATAATAGCCTTCAAGATCACTATGCATAAATAAATAACCAAAGACAGGGCATACCAATAACTTCTTTGACCAAACCCTAGCAAGTAAACATTAAGACAACAATCCAGTGAACCATAGAAGTCAAGAAACTTGTAAGTCTTCTAGTGATTTCACCTTTAGGAAAAGAAAACATCTAAGACAACATATAGTAATAATCAAAGAGTAGGGAAATCCTAATTTCCTTAATCAAACTACAAATACCTTCAAAGAAACCATTTAAGATGAAAAAAATGGCAGGGCAAACCATAAACCTCTTCAGCTAAACCTTAATTAGCAGTAATTCAAAGAAAATATCTCAAAAACAATGTTTAAGTTACACAAAAGAGCAGGGATAACAATAAACTAGTTTGACATTGGCTCCAATAAATCATTCTTAAGATAAACAAACATAAGTAGTACTAGAGAGAATTTAAGAATTCTCTAATCTGACCTAGCAGAGGAAAACATACAAGCAATAGAAAGCAGACAGAGCTAAGGTGCCTCTAAACAACATTTCTTAGCCTAAAATTTTTGTCCTACTGCATGAGAAATACGAAACAAAATGATAACACAAGAAGCCAAGTATTGAATAAGAAATACATCATCATTAACTATGTTCATGAATCCTGCAAGTGAGCTTGCTTCATTATCATGCAAATCAAGACATCCACAAAGTACAAAGTCAAGTTCTCCTCAATCTTCAAGTATATGATATTCTTCTCAGTAATAAATCAACATGTAAAATTAGGCCTCAATGAAGTATTTAACTAGTAAGGAGGACCAAAACCCTAACTAGGGTCTTAGAAAACATTAATTACTTATAAATGTCATTTTTATCCTATGAGACCATGCAAGGCCCAAGGTACAAAGATCCTAATTCATTAAATGAAAAAATAACTCCTCAACCAACTTTGGCAAAAAATTGACTTTTAGGCTCCTCAATAACTTCCAAAATATCTCCAAGTGTGTTTTGTTAAATTTTTTGCAAGGATGCAGCGCAGAGGTTCAAGGGCGCAACGCCAACACTAGGAAAAATTGTTTGTTTCATAACCAATATTTGGAGGCCTTCCAAGTGTCCAAATGAGCTCCATGATAGCTCATTGGAAATCTTGTCTAGTCTAATTTCCAAAAAATCCTTTAATTTTGTGATTGAAATTCATTTACCATATCAAATAAGTTATCTCCCAAGGCATCGTAGGGTGCAATGCCAACTCTGAAAATAGGGCAGAAAGGTGATTGTTTAGGTGTTTTTGGCTTTTGGAGGACTAGTTTTACTCCAAATGAGCTGAAATGTTTTGTGAGTGATGAACTTGGCAAGATCAACATGAAAATGTAAGCCATTCCTTCATTTAGTTCCCCAAAAAAGAGCACAGCACCAGCGACGCTGTGCCTTTGGCCTTTCAAAACAGTCAAAAACCAAAATTTACAAAAAGATGCCAAAATTTGAATTTTCCTTGCTAATTATGTTTGGGATGCCTATAGGGATGCATCAAAAAGGATTTCAAGGTTTTATTTTCATTTTTCCTCCTTTAGGGATTGAATCTTTGTAAGGGCTCTTTTGAGCTTAGCCCTTCCAATCTTGCTTCTTAAGGCGTAATGCCTTGCCATCTTCTTTTGGAGGTAAAGGTCCCTCTTGGTCTTCTCCAACAGACCCTCTAAGTGCATATTTTCCCTCTCAATCCAAGGTTCCCAAACATAGTCAATATATATGGCAAGTAACTCACTTGGAGTGAGCTGCTCTGCCAAGGCTGCCTCTTGCTCTCTCTCCTTGGCTAAGGCCTTCTTTAAGCCAATTGTCCTTGGCCTCCTCCTAAGAAGTTGTTTTTCCTCATCATCAGTGTTTCCATATATATCCAAGGACTCATCTAGCTGAGCCTTGGCTTTTGGAGCCTCTTTCTGAGCTCTGATAGCTCTGATTTCATAGATTGTCTTATGTACCTCCAACTGCTTGTTTTCAACCTCAAAATAAAGGATTACATTCTTAGTCCTACCTAGATTGTCTTGCAAATACCTAATATGAGCATCCTTTCTTTAGAGAAGCTTATTTTAGATCCTTTCCTCATTTTTGTCATCACTGTCAACATGAATGAGTTAAAATTCTTGTTCAGTCTCATGTTTGTCTTCTTCTTCTTCATCCATGACCTCTTCCTTACCTTTATCAAGCTGCTTGGTTGATGTTGAAGGCATGGCCCCTTGCCTCTTGAGGGCAGAAAACACATGCCTATTTCCCTTTTGGTATGTCAGAGGAAGAGGTTCAATGTTACTTATCTTAGTGCCATATATCTTGTTGCCATCGTTGTTGTCATCTTCACTGTCATCATGGCTCTTATCATCACTACTCTCATGGCTACCATCATCACTATTTGCCTCATTACCCTCATTGCTCTTATGAATGTCATCATCACTGAAGTATTCATTTAAATTTTCTTCATTGATATATTGGCTTTCTGACCTATTGCCATCATCATTACTGCTCTCTAATTTATCACTGCCAATATTATCACTACTGATATTTGCCTTGTTGCTCTATGTTTTATCACTGACATCCTCCTTACTGTCATCATTGTTCTTTTATTTTTCGCTTTCTTCTTCACTGACATTAGCCTCACTTCCCTCACTGTTCGATTCGTCATTGTCATCTCCTTCACTGGCATCTTCTTCACTGATATCCTCTTCTTTTCTTTCTTCTTCATTTCTCTTTCCCCTACTGCCACTTTCCTCATTGTTTTCTTCACTTTTTGATGCACTAGTGCCATGAGATGATGGCAAGGGATTGTGAAATGGTGGTGAAGGAGGATCATTATCCTTAGGTGAAGGAATGTGAGTAGATGGTGATGGATGTGTAGTGGGGTGTGATGGTGAAGGAGGAATGGGAGGCTGAGAAGATGAAGGTACATCTTGTTGCTGTTGGCCTTGTGGATTGGTGAACACCTCGTGAGCAATGAAAACCTCCCATGGAATACCTTTCTACTACAATTTATGCATCACAACCATTTTAATAAGAGAGTGGTGAAAGAGGCTTTGCATCTTCTAAGGATAGTCTCTCTTCTGTACAATATAGTAAATTTTGTCAATGCTTCTGTAGAGGTAATAAGGTAGGTGCAACATCCTAGCCATAGTAAAGTGAATAAGAAGCCTAATGTGATAGGAGTAAAGCCGGGAGAACCTTCTCTCACATGTAAAATACTTCATAATGATTCTCATCAGAGGTGCATATCTGTCAAGAAAATGTGAGAAAGGAAAGATAGATTTATTGTGGTCTTTGTATCTAGGCTTTAAATATGGCTCATAGTAGCTCATGTCAAGATTGGCCTGCTTGAACCATTTCTCCCCTACACTTGGTATCCTCGTAATAGCATCTGAAGACAACTCAAATTTTACCCCTGCAAGGTTAACTTGTTTCTCATGCAAGTTAAGTATGAAAATCCTAGTTAGCTCAGGGTGGTTTTGCACCTACTGTACCTTCTCACAAAATTCATAGCAGCCGACATGTTGGAAGAAGGAAATAGTTAAGGGAGATTCCATTAGATCTATTGTGTTGAGTGGTTGAAACTTGTTGGTATTTCCACCTTTGTGTTCATGCCTCCTTGGCATTTGGCCTTCTCCACCACTACCATTGTCCTCTCTTTCCGACATTTTGACCACTCTGCCTTTGAAATCCTATCATAGCTATGAAACTGATATGGAAGAGGGTAATGGAATGGTGATGAAAAAGGTAGCTCTGTAAGTGAATGAGATGAATGAGTGAGGGTATATGTATATTAGGCTGAGTGAGAAGAAAAACCCAATGAAAACCTCAGTTGTTTGTTTAAACTCTGTGTTGAAACTCCTTGCACTAATGTAAAATTGATAGGAAAGAGGGCATGTAATATGACTATGTTTGTAATGTAAGGGACTGAGTGTTATGTCAAGCCTTGATGGATGAAAAACTTTAAACCAATGCAACCACCTTAGTTTCACCTCCTGTCTAGACTGATATTCTTTATGGGTAGATGAAATGAGGTTTAAGTAGTGACTTCAAGCATGATTTCTTAGGGTTTTCTCCTTAGGGTTTGATTTCATCCAATTTAAACCATTAAAATGATATAATATGTGTCTATGGTATCCACTTACCTCTTAGCAATGCTTTTAATACCCTGGGTAGAGATTTGAAGGTGCTTGACTTGATTTGGAGGGTTAATTTTCTTGGAGGTTTCTCCTGGCCAAGCGCGCAGCGCCTAGGCCAAAGGCGCAATGACAAAGGCAAGCTTGCTCTGGGTGTCAGGAAAGGGTGCAACACCATGTTCCAGGCATGCAATGCCTTATCAATTTTTATGGGGAGAAAACTCTAAATGTGCAGCGTCAGTTTCCATGGGCGCAACGTCAACCTGAGTGCGCAGCACCACAACACTTAGCCGAATTTTGACCTGAAAAACTCAAAAAACATCTCTCTGTGAATTCTTATAATTCTTTGCAATGGAACAATGAATTGTTTGATCTATTTATATGGGATTTATAGGCTTGGAATTTTATTCTCTTTTTAAACCCACTTTATAAAGTTTAAAAGTTTTTTTCACTTTTTTCACTAATGCTCTTTTAGGCCTTTTTCCCTATAGGTGACTAAAGTGATGAAACTTACCTTTCCTTTGATATTAGAGCCTTCACATGTTAATTTTGACAATTTTGTGATGATTTCACATAGGAACATTCTCATACCTTCTGTGGTTTCCATTATGAAGTTCAATTCAATATTTCATCCTTTCTCACTAACCTTTTGACACTGTTTGCAGCAGGTGATTGAGACAATGAATTTGAATTCTTCATTTAGTCATGGAGGCATGAAAAATTGATCTTGACACCTTTGGGACTCAAACACAAGGAAAAACCTTCAAAAATCTCCTTTTCCTTCACCATATATTTCAAACCATGCTTCTCACCTTCTTTGGCCACTTATGATTTGCAGGTGCCTGAAAACACTAACTTGGCCTTCTCTTATTGATACTCTTCACACTTTTGCTCTTTGATGCATGACATATTTATTTTTACCATTTGGGATTCACACACAAAGTAATACCTTCAGAACCCCTTTTATTCCCACCTTGAAACTCAACTTATCTCTTTTTCTCATTTAATCATGGCAAGCTCATTAAACACCTTTGAGAGGATTTCTCATGGCAGCACTTTCAAATATTTTCTTGCATCATGGATTTTTTTACCTAAACTTTGTTCATTCAGGCATGAAAAACTCATTTTTTCCAATTCTAGGATCTGATCGTAATGGCATCTTCAAAATCTTCCTTTGTTGTCATCATGGGGTTCAACTCATCATTTCAACTTCTCTGGCCACCTTCCCAAAACCTTAGGTGTCTGGAGTGCTTTAAGACAATCATCAGTGTTGTATTCTAAGTTCTCTATAGCCCTTTCAAGTTCATTCATTTTTTTCCAGTTCACCTCACCTTTTTCCCTATTTCATCAATAATCTCTGAAAGATTTCTCTTCGTGTTTGGTTTTTGGTGTACCTCCTGAATGGTTATTTCTACATTTGATCACTTCTTGGTACACTGTGGAACCTTTGAGCTCAGAAAAAACCTAATTCTCATCCATAGCAAGTGTTTCTTGTCTTTCTTGCTGTAAGATGTCTTTATTCAGGAGCAGACCTCCTACCTTACTAACTTTATTTTTATAGATATTTTAACACTCCTGTAGAAGTGTCAAAGTTACATTTAGCTTTTGCAGAACTTGAATTTGACAAGGTAGTCTTCTTTGGAGACTTTTAGATCTTTTATTGAGTAACCATGTCTCAGCATTACAATACCTCTAAACCAAATTATAAAAAAGAAAAACAGTGTCTGAAACACCAAAGATGACCTTAGACATGTGAAACCCTAATTGACGTAGTGGGAGGATTCTTTGACCATGATCTTGACTGAAAATAGGCTCAAAGGCTTCAAGTGAAAATAAAGAGTATTTTTCAAAGTGTTGTATTGAAGATCCAAAACCCAATGTACTTGATTTATCTAAAGAGACTGCAAAGATAGTTTGGAGACCATCAATTCTTGAGGAACTTGGGGATCATGGGTATGAGTTAGGAAATAGGTAACTTTAGATGGAAAGTGGAGTTATGGGCAAGGGAAAAAAAAGTAATGAGTTCATAGGTAAGAAAGGAGGATGGAGAGGAGAGGCACAAGCTATTAAGGATTCTTTTAGGAGTCGCAGAGTGACCGTGAAATGGCAAGGTTTATAGAATAGTGAAAAATTTCCTGTAAGGATAATGAAGGCAATGAGAGTTCTAAAACTCACAATGTTCAAAGAATGTTGTTTTTATAAATCTAGAACCAATCTATAGTCATCTACCAATAGTGAAAAATACTGATGACTAATAGTGGATCCACTTGGGGAGGATAGCTCCTTTTCAGGAGGTGTCAAGAACCTCAGAGTTTAGATCTCTGAGTTTTGAAGATAAATACCTTACTTGTACTTGGAAGATCCCTCTTCCTTCATTTTCTGATGTTCTCTTGAATCTATGATCTCAAAAATCTAAGAAGACATGATTGCTTAAATATCAGTTCTACCTACCCATCATATTTTGCCTAAAATTTTGTCTTCACTTCGGTGCATTTGGATTGGCAAACCCTTGACATTATTTTCTTTTGAAAGAATTAAAATGTCTACTTCTACCCTTATGTCATCCAAGATTTTAGATTAGGATGATGAAATATTTTGTTCTCTACCTAGTCTACTTATCTTATCAAGATTAAGATGTTTGACAGATTTTATTCTCTAACCTACTAACATGAAATTTAAAACATGATCAAACCAATTTTAAGCAATCTGATTTGTCATTGGCTGTGGAATTTTGTACAAGTTGCACAAAGAATTTATTTTTGTACAAGAAAAAACTAGAGGGCTAATAATTTGGAGTTTGTTATGCATTCCTCTCATTTCTCTTTGGTTTAGATTTAAGCTTTGGGAACCAACATATTTTCCTAATCTAACCTACTGACAAATCAAGCTTAAATGGTTTGACAAGTCTTCTTTAACTAACCTATCAGCAGAAATTTAAAACATGTTCAATCATGATTAGGCTAGATGATTGAAAAACACTTTCTTTTCTCAAAGTTAGTGGCATTTTGGCTTGCACACTTTCAGCAATACTCTTTTTTGGTATGGGGTTGTACCTATTTTTTTTTCCTACCCTATTTTTCTTCTATTCTTTGTTTTTGTGTTTTTGTTTTTCTAATATTTCATCAAGCAATGTTATGTACAATTAATGAAAGCTTCAAACTAGGAATTTCAAAAAAAATAGTGCTTAAGCATCTTGCCATTAACAAGACCTCCAAACAACTCTACTCCATCCAGTTCTTGTAGAAAGAATGCATTGTTACCTCTAAATGAATGGATGATGTAAGGACCCTTCCATAATTTTTCAAACTTGCCATGTTTTCCTTTGTCCTCTCTTCTTGAATCCCACTTCAACACTTTGTCTCCAATCTAGAAATAATTATCCTTGGTCCTTCTATCAAATATCTTCTTGATGTTTTCTTACACTGCTTGTGTTCTGTTGTAAACTTCTTCTCTTAACTGCTGCAAATGAATGGTTTGTTTCAGTCTCCTTTGTATGTCATTCTCTTTTGATTGTACCTCTTGGAGAAACTTCATTACCGGAACTCCCAAGGATTTTGGGAAAACTGCATCCATGCCATACATTAGTTGATAGGGAGACATGTTAATAGAATTCTTTCTTTTTAATATGTCAGCCCATAGTGCATGCACCCGTTTTCTATGCCATGAATGTTTGTTCTCTTCCAATAGCTTCTTGATGACATTCACCAAAATTTTGTTAGAAGACTCAATCAACCAATAACCTTGAGGGTAATAAGTTGTAGAATGCTCTAGTGTGATGTGATACTTGTAGAAAAATTCCACCATTCTCTTGGACTTAAATGCAATAACATTATCGGTGATGATTTGTTTAGGACAACCAAATCTGGACAAGATGTTGGTTTCAAGGAATTTTATGATGACTAAGTCAGTCGCATTCCTTGAAGGGATGGCTTCTATTCTTTTGGTGAAATAGTCAATTGCAGTAAGAATCCATTTGTTTTGGGCAGATGAGGTAATATGGATTCCTCTAATGAAATCTAAACCTCACTGTTGAAAAGGAGTTTCAACACTGATAGGATGCAAAGGTAAAGGCAGAAGCTTTCTCTTCCAATCAAATATTTGGCATTTATGGAAAGTTGCAACTAGCTTGTGGATATCAAGGAAAAGAGTAGGCTAATAGTAACAAGCTCTAAGGATTTTGTTGTTAGTGGTTTTCAAGTAGAGATGACCTCCACACTCTCCTTCATGAAAATCATGCATGATTCTATATACCTCATATTCAAGTAAAAATTTAAGCAATATACTGTAATATCCCAAAATAGGGAAAATAAGCAGTGTTGGGAATATCTAAAAATATTCCAAAAGTGGACTGCTCAGCAATGCATTCATAGAAAAATGAATTTCCAGAAATATATGCCATAAAAATGAAAATAATCACTTGGATCTAATATATATAACCATATAGCATCTAAATCCAAGACGATATCATAAAAAAAAGACACTAGGTGAGGTAAAAAGACCTCCCACACTAGTGTAGTTGAAAATGACCAAAAACCCCAAACATTGCTACTCAGAAATAATACACAAAAGAGAAAAAGTAGTATTATGAGGGTTTCAACTCAAAAAATAGGAGAAAAATTATATCTACTCATATATTGATCAATAATGAGTGATAATTGAGATCTAGTCTCCTTATACAAAACACAAGAGAACCCGACAAGGGTTTCTTGTCAAACACTCTGCATACAAATGTGATCTTCAGAAAATTAATAAATAATCACTGCAACACTGAAGAATAAGAGTGTATGAGGCTGAAATATGTCTGATATGATGTATATCCCTCAATGGATTCCTTCCATGAAAGTATGAACCTCTCAATCACAAGAAAACACTGCAACGGAGCCACTAGACCATCCACTGAAGATGCTTCCAAAAATAATGCATTCCCTAGCTGGAACAGTGTTAGGAATGTCGGGGAAATGAGTGGTATGATACCATATATCTGAAATTATCTCTAAACCTCTCCAAACATCTTTCTCAAGCGATGGAAGCCTTCCTCCAATGAGAAACTAGCTCAGAAAAGCAGCATTCTAATCCCTTCCACTGTTGTACCCTGCAACACTACACAATAACTTGCAGAAACTACATTGATGAAGTAGGCTAAAGCTTGGCCTGAAAACGTGATGTGTAAAATTAATGAAAACTCTTTGAAGAGGCTCCTCAAGGAAAGAGGTGGGATTCTCGCTCGGGAATACCCGGTGCTAAACAACACAGCAACCCTGCTAAATAGCAAGAGGAAGAAAAAAGTATGATCAGACAAAATAATAATATAAAACATGAAGAATAATGCTTCCATCATTTTCCTTAAATAAAATATGAGTTTTATTGCCCTTGTACCCACTCAATTAGGTCATCTCCATCAAAATATTCATCTCCTTCCAAAACTGCATTATTCCTTCTTGGATACCTGCTCCTTCACAACTGCGTTGTTGACTTAGTCAAAGCAGACTAAATCAACCTGATATTATCCCTGTTCACACATGGAGGTGTTTTATTAAGCTGCAAGGAGTGTCTCCTTTCACACTTGAAGTGTTTTTATTCCTCCTTAGGAGACTTATGGGCCTTTCTACCCATTTATTCACCGGCTTAAGATACTGTTAACTCTAATGTTCCATTTAGCTTTGAGGCTAAAATTTGGGAACATTATAGTCCTCCCCTCCAAAATATTTGCTTGTCATCAAGCAAATGTATAGGAAGAGAAAAATTTCTCCCCTTCTCCTCTTGTGGCCTCCCTTCAATGGCCTCCATCACTGCACCAAGATACTCTGCAATAAAACTTCCATCCAATGTTTCCTCCCAAGTGTGCAAACCCAATTGATCTAGATCAATCAAAGGTGGAAAGTGTGAATGGAAACCTACTTGCTGTCCCATGGCCTCCACAAAGTAGGACTAATGACCAACATGGTGAATGATTTCCTTCCTCACCCATGCTACCATCCAAATGAAATGAGCCATCCTAGGCAGCTCATCAAAATAATCATCAACCCCAGTTTTATAGAGTGTGTTGGGGCTGCATGGAGAGATTGGTTTCTGCCATCCAAATGGTTTCTCTCTCCATTTATGATAAAAATGGGGCTAGCTCTGTCCTTGGGCTGAATAACATGGCCTCCAAGAATGGCCCAAGCTTCCCCATCAAAAAATTCAGCCATGAAGTGCCTCCTCAAGTTCTTCAAGTGGTTCCTCCCACAAGAAGGAAAAAAGTGTGATGTGGAAATCATGGTTTGCCCATGGATCCTCCTGAAATGTACAACATGTAAAGTGGGGAGAATCATGCTCCCAATGGGCATCTCTACTATCTCCCGCACTCTCCAAACAAAGCTTCCCATGAGCATAAACATATCAGCAATATATGGAATCAAAGTACAATGAAAAAAAGTTTCCAAATGACAACCAAAGAGTGAATCATAGTTCCACTCATGGAACCATTGTAGTGCATCCTTTGCCTACATCAAAATAACAAATAACAAGTTCTTTACCAGCCACTTTTTTTCTGCCACAGTCATCTCATAAGATGGCAACATGAAGTTACAATATGGTGTCAATGGTGTACACCAAGAAACATGTGGCTTCCCCCACAAACCACCGAAAATATAGCCAAAATCAATGCCACAAGTAGCTGAAAGTACATCATCATACAATATGCAAGAATATATAATTCTTCTTGATACATCATGCTTCTCAAACAAGGAAATAAGTACAATACAAAATGTGAAATTATACCTCCTCCATCATGTACTTGAGATCTTGAGTTGGAATGGCTCAACTGGAATCTTTCCCTCACCTCCAATGAGTACGGAAGTGGTTGTGACCTCCTATCTATCACCATATGGGCTATGCATCTCTCCATATGCTGAAATATGTCATAATGGATGCCTTCCCAAGTGAACCCCTCTCCCAACGAAATATATGCATCATAATGCATGGAAAGGAAGTACTCAAGTGCTACAAGTAGAAACTTCTCCTTGAGACTAGAAGCCCTAGTCAAGAAGACTCTTCCATGTGAATCGATGACCACGTCATCCACCATATACTCATCATCTCTATCTGGGTCATCAAGAATCATGCATGCACCAAGATCCTTGGAGTACTCTACTAAGAGTTGAGATCTCCAATAAGGATAAATCCTCCTAAGAGACAGTGCTGGTGATCTGGCATGTGAAGCTCTCCTCATGCTGCTACCTTCTACTTTGAAATCCCCCATGCCAAAGTCTTCCTCCAAAATCTTCACCTCTCCAAAATCCAAGAGTGGTGAACCCAAAGGCAAGATGTATCTCATCAAATCTAGATCAGGTGGCCTCCCAGGTGGAATGCGTCAATGTAGTGAGACATAAATGTCAAGAGTAGACTGTACATAAGGTTGGGCAACCTTGCCCTTGCCCTTACATCACAATTCAGTCTGCCTCCTCTTTGCATTAGCTTCCTGAAATAAATAAGGGTGTGTGCCTCTCATTAGGTGATGTTGCTCTTCCTTCCTACCTCCCCCTTCCAGCTGTAATGCTTCACAATCATGCTGCTCACTTATTGTGTTTGGACCTCCATCTATGAGATCCTGGGGAACTTATTGCAAGGATACAAGAATCCCTACTATTGGAGCATGTGCTCCTCCTCCCTCTGCATGAGGTACTGGATGTGCTCTAGATGTGACAACATTTTTTCCCTCATCTTCATCAATGTGTATGGGCAACATCTCAACAATTGGATCCTCTTGTGAAAAAGAGATCCCCATGCCCTCTTTTTTAGGAATATGAACTAGAGGTATTGCCTCTGGAAATGTGTAATGCAAGATGTAAGATTTTCCCATGGTTTTTTGAAGTGGAGTCTCCTCCATCACATGCAAGGCTTTTGTTCTCTCAAATTTTTCTTGCTCATGTGTCTTAGGAAGTTTCCCATCAAACCTTCCCATAAATGTTTCAATGAATTTTTCAAAAGACAAAGTGTTTTCATTTTTCAAAGAACAAGATTCAAAAATCCACCATGCATGGGCCTTACCTCTGAAATGCAGCGCTGCAACTCTAATGGATTCATCTTTAGAAATATGGTGATGCTGAAAATAGGAGTCTAGCTCCTTCACCCAAGCTCTAGTGGAACATGTAGGTGAGCCTTCAAAAGTAGATAGAAGAAATCTATCTGCATCCTACTGCTTGCTCTTCTCCACTTGGATCTTGAAAAACCCTTGGAAATCAGTATGATCTATAAACCTCTTAGTTTGAGATTCATACTCCTGCAACAAATCACTACGAGTTCTCCTCTTAGGCATTCTTCCTCCTTTCATCCATCTCAAGATAGATCTAGAATTTGACTGCATTGTGCATCATTGTGTGTAGTTGCATGCTGACAATTACCATGTGAAAATATATATTCAGCTCTAGATCCAACTTCCTTTGGATATCCTATCTCCATTCTTGTTTTCTTCAGCTCTCCTTGAAATCTTTGCATATATTTTGGAAGAAGCTTTGTAATCATGTATTCCTTTCTCCCTTCACATACTAAAGCCTTCTATTTTTTGTCCATCTCTCCTAAAAGTATAATGGTCTAAGATCCACAGGATGAGCCAATATAGCAGCTCTGATACCACTGTAATATCCCAGAATAGGTAAAATAAGCAGTATTGGGAATATCTTAAAATATTCCAAAAGTGGACTGCTCAGCAATGCATTCATAGAAAAAAAAATTTCTAGAAATATATGCCATAAAAAATAAAATCATCACTTGGATCCAATATATATAACCATATAGCATCTAAGTCCAAGAGGAGATCAGAAACAAGAGAAACTAGGTGAGTTAAACAGACCTCCCACACTAGTGTAGCTCAAAATGACCAAAAACCCCAAACACTACTACTCAGAAATAATACAAAAAAGAGATAGTGCATTATTATTAGGGTTTCAACTCAAAAAATAGGAGAAAAATTATATCTACTCATATATTGATCAATAATTCTTGAGAACTAAGATCTAGTCTCCTTATACAAAACACAAGAGAACCCGGCAAGGGTTTCTTGTCAAACACTCTGCATACAAATGTGATCTTCAGAAAATTACTAAATAATCACTACAACACTGAGTGTATGAGGCTGAAATATGTCTGATATGATGTATATCCCTCAAGGGCTTCCTCCCATGAAAGGATGAACCTCTCAATCATAAGAAAACACTACAATGGAGCCAGTAGACCATCCACTAAAGCTGCCTCCAAAAATAACGAATTCCCTAGCTGGAAAAACATTGGGAATGTTGGGGAAATGAGTGGCCTGCTACCACAGATCTAAAATGATCTCTAAACCTCTCCAAACAGCTTTCTCAAGTGATGGAAGCCTTCCTCCAATGAGAAACAAGCTCAAGAAAGCGAGATTCCAATCCCTTCCACTGTTGCACCCTACAACACTGCACAATAACCTGCAGAAACTGCATTGATGAAGCATGTTGAAGCTTGGCCTAAAAACCTGATGTAGAAAATGAATACAAACTCTTACAAGAGTCTCCTAAAGGAAAGAGGTGAGATTCCTGCTCGAGAATACCCCGTGCTAAACAACACAGCAACCCTGCTAAACAACAAGAGGAAGAAAAATGTATGAGAAAACAAAATAATAATCTAAAACATGAAGAATAATGTTGCCATCCTCTTCCTTAAATAAAATATGAGTTTTCTTGCCCTTGGACCCACTCAATTAGGTCATTTCCATCAAAAGATTCATCTCCTTCCAAAACTTTGTTATTCCTTCTTGGATTCCTGCTCCTCCACAACTTCGCTATTGACTTAGTCAAAGTAGACTAAATCAACCTGATATTATCCCTGTTCACACATGGGGGTGTTTTATTAAGTTGCAATGAGTGTCTCCTTTCACACTTGAAGTTTTCTTATTCCTCCTTAGGAGACTTATGGGCCTTTCTACCGATTTATTCACTGGATAAAGATATTGTTAACTCTAATGTTCCATTTAGCTTTGAGGCTAAAATTTGGGAACATTACAGATACCAATAGAAATTTTCCAATACAAAGCTCTATCTAGAATGTAGAAATTTACAACCTTTAGCTTCAATAATCTAGCTTTTTTTTTGGACAAAGAAAGAGGAGCATTAAGATTAAAAAGCATATACAATATATCAGCATACAAAATTGAGTTCAAAAAATCTTCTTCAATGGGTGGAGTTGCTAGTTCCTCTTGTTCATCCAAACAATGTATCATGTTTATGTCTAGTGCTTGAAAGTTAGCTTCAACCATCAGTTTGGCATTTCCTTGTCCTTTACTCAGTTTAGTGGGTATGATTTCTAAGTCATATTCTAAGATGACATCAATCCACTTGCCCCTTTTACCATCATGGTCTTAATTCGGTATGTCCTTGAACACTATGTGTGGAAAAAAAACAATGATATGTGAATGCAAGTTGTAAACTCTAAAACCTTTTAAGGCTTTGATCAAGGCAAAGGCTTGTTTTTCCATGGTGTTATATTTCAGAGGTGCATCTCTCAATGCCTTGCTGAAGAAATATATGGGTTGTTCTTGTCCCATCATGTTATTTTGAAGTAATACTACAGCAACAGTGTGTTCTGATGCAAATAAGAAGATGAAGAAATCCTTGGTAAAATAGGGGCTGATTAGAACTGGTGTCTGGGTAACTGCTTGTTTTACCAGTTCAAAGGATTTTTTGGCTTCTGTGGTCCACTTGACTCCTATTTCTCTTTTAAGCATGTTTTTAATTTTTCTTAGGAGGTCAGCAAGGTTTGGTATGAACTTTCTTAGGAAGTTAATCTTTCCAATGAAAGATTGCAACTCTTTAATGTTTCTAGGGTGGATGATCTGCAATATACCCTCAATCCTTTATGGATTTATCTTAATCCCTTATTCAGATATGATGTGGTATAAGAGTTTTCCTTCTTGAAGAGCAAACAGAGTTTTCTTAGGATTCAAAGATAGACCATACTTCCTACACTTTTCAAAGACCTTTCTTAGGTGAACTAGGTGCTCTTCATCAGTTTTAGAATAGACAGTGATGTCATCAAGGTATATCACAATGAAGTAACCTATGTCTTCAGAAAAAGCTATTTCCATGGCTCTTTGAAAATTAGCCCCTGCATTCATCAATCCAAAAGGAATTTTAACATACATGAAGGTGCCCCAAGGTGTTGTGAAAGAAGTTTTGTGTTGATCACTCAGAAGTACTAGCACCTGATTGTAACCTGAGAAACCATCAGGCAATGATATTCTTTTAGAGCCTACCACCCTTTCTAGTATATGATCCATCTTAGGTAAAGGGTACTTGTATTTTAGGGAGGCTTTTTTTAAGTTTCTAAAGTCTATGCATAGCCTAATCTCCCTAGTTTTCTTCCTTACTGAATCAAGGTTTGAGACCCATTCTGAGTACCTGAGTGGGAATATGATTCTCGCATCATACATCTTCTTTATTTCCTTCTCAACTAGAGGCACTAGGATGGGGTTTATTCTTCTCAATTTATCCTTGAATGGGTTTTGGTTTTCTTTAGGAGTTAGCTTATGTTGAATAATGTTTGTGTCATAGGACTTCAAGTCATCATAACCCCATGCAAACACATTTTTAAATTCTTTGAGAAACTCAATATATTTCTGTTTTATGTGAGGTGGAAGAGTTTTGGACAACTTGATTATTTTGGGTTCTTCTACACTCCCTATGTTGCATTATTCCACATCAGTTTTGGTGGATTCCATTTTTGGCTTCCTAGCAACATCATTGAAGTCAAACAGCTCTTCTAAGGGCACAAGACCTCTTGGTAATGAGTTATCTTTGCATTGCAATACCTCAAGGTACTTTTGATCCAGGTCCCTAGAAAATTATGCCTCATGAAAGTGTTCTAGCAGATTTATATCAGCAGTAGGAAATGACTCTATTTTGGGTGTTTGTTCTTCCTTAGGGCAGTCTTGTTCATGATCTAAGTCTAGTTTTGGCATTTTAAATTCATTCTTAGATTGCAGAAAGTCATTATTATTTTTTTCACCTTCAAACACTTTCCAATAATCTATGTTGTTAGGTATTGTAGGTCTACTTTTGAATTTTACCATGAATTTTTCATTGGTATGAGGTATTGGCAAGTGTTGGCAGCAAAGGCTAGCTCATTGGCAAGGTTGTTTTGAGCTCTTTGGATATAGGTAAGTTCATACTTCTCAAAAAATTTCAGGAGGTCTAAGGAAGCATTCTTATATTCTTTTAGCCTAGGATTTTTGGCTGAATATTCTCTTTTGATTTGCCTAATGATCATATCAGAATCTCCTTGAACAAAAAGGTTCTTAGCTCTTATGTTTTTTAGCAAATGTAAACCAAGGAGAAGAGCCTCATACTCTGCAATATTGTTTGTACAATGAAAATCTAGTTTGTAGGAGTGGCCTTCATTGGTTTTATATATCCAAACACCTTCTCCTAAACTAGATTTGCCACAAGAGCCATCAAAGCTCATGTTCCAAAGTGTTTCAAGTTCAGATTCGCCATAATGTTGTTGTTCATGGCTGCTAGAGTTTTGGCTGTCATGTTCTTAATGTTTTGTTTGGTTTGGATGTTTTGGTAGGCCTAGCTCTTTCTGATTTCCATTTACTTGTTCATTGATGTCATCCTCATTGTACAAGATAAATGAGTCAAGTTTTGAATATATAGAATATAGAGGGGTGTTGTTTGGCCTATTTTAGCTGCTATCCATGTGTTTCATGTGAGACTCCATGTAAAGTATTCTTGTTTGGTTAAATACTAGAATGGAAGCATAGGTCATGTCCATTTGGAGGTTTCCTTGTAGTTTGGCTCCCCATGATCTAGATAAAAGCATGCCATACTTTGGGGGAATGTCAACCACTACAATGTCCATAGCTATAATCTTAGCTAGTATTTGTGCCAGATTGACACACAAATCTTTGATCAGACCCAAACATTTGACTCTACTTAAATTGAAAGAGTAAAAGTATTTATACGGTTTAGTTATTTTGAGGCCTAATCTCTCCATCACCACCTCGGGCATGAGATTGTGTGAGGCACCGGAGTCTAGCATATCATTGTGCAAGATTTTGTCATGAATGTTTAAGCTGAAATAGAATAGAGGGACAGCTTCTTCCTGATATTTTCCCTCCATCTCAGGTTCAAACAACAACTTTGGCTTGTCATCAATTAAATTCATAGTTTTGGCGCCATTTCCTATGTTAAAATATTTCAAAACATGGGATCCATATACATCCTAAGCTACCAATTCAGTAAGAGGTATGGCTATCTTGATCTTGGAAATCTCACGCTAAAAAATAAATGGTGCCAGTGTTTGTTGGTCGCTTTAATTGTTTTCACAATTCAAGCTCCACATAAATTGTCAACCCGAGGAAGTTTGTTTATTCCAAAGACAATCACGCACTGGATATGCTCAATTTCAAAAGAAAAAACAATGTTGTAGTAAAAAGCCACACAATTATCAATCATACAAATCTAATTATTCACACTCTGTTTAATTAAAGTTGAAGTTACTTATGTCATAGCAGAAGTAATTCCTATATTGCAGTTTAGAATCCAAATAAAGGGAAATCAATCTGCAGGAAAGGAAACCAATCAACCATAACAGGAATAGGAACATATTCCTTTAAATAGGAACTTCAGCACCTGCTGCCTGACACTAATCACTCTGTAGAAAAGATGATTCAAGAGAACATGACCCTATTCCCATGAACAGGAACCTTCAGCACCTGTCTCCTGTTTCTAATCACACTGCAAGAAAAGAAAGGTAATCAATAGAAACATGACCCTATTCCTTTGTACAGGAACCTTCAGCACCTTCTTCCCAGCATCAATCATACATTCAAACAATTAACATAAATAAATCTCTTAACTTCTTAAGATTGAATGTACTAAACACATGCAGCGTTAAAAGAAATAGGATGCTCAATGAATTACAGAGCTGTGTAACTAGTGTTTCAGCAAACAGAATTAAAGTAAAGCGCGAATGTCATAAAGAAATTAAACAAACTACAGGGACAGTCGGGTGAATCTTGTGAGAAAGGCGGGCCCTTTCCTTCTCACAAGATTCCCCAGGAAAGGATTAAATTGAAGCACTCAAAAGGAAATTTTATTCATCTGTCAAAAGAAATGATACATTACAAATGGAGTCTAGCTCCAGTTCTCTCAAACACAATGTTCTTCTGTAATTTCGAGCTCTAATCCCCTTCTAATGATGACGTCTCCTCTCTTTAAAGAGGAGACATCTCTTACAATTACAGTAGAGAAAATCTACGTTTATCCCAATTATGTTCTTCTTTCTTAAAACAGGGCTATTTTGTTCTTCCATAAAAAGATATTGTTACAAAAGATACAAAAAGAGTACTATCTTCATAATAATCCGTGTAACCACATCTTCATGTTGTTTCCATTGTTCCACAAAATGCTCTTCCAGAATCGCAAATTACGAATAGTGGCGGAATTTGCGTGTCTGCTGGCTGTTTCAGCAACGGAGTCGACTGTTTCAGCAATGGAGTTTGACTGTTTCAGCAACGGTCGATTGTTCCAGCACAACATATAACTTATCTGTGATCTTTTAGACTCATGTTAGCAACAATATACTTCAATTAATGATAAAATATAAGATTAATATGGAATTATATGTAAACAGATTAAACATATAGTAAAGAAGAGGATTTTATATACCTTTGGATAAAGTGAATGAAAATGATAATGGAATCCTTTTTAAACATGGTTATAAAGGTAAGGTGGTGTAAAAATATATAGTAAAATGATACATAGTGAGGTCCTAACATCCCCCCAGCTGAAAGTGTTGCATGTCCTCAGGCAACTCCTAGTCTGAGTCAGAGTCTGAGTACTGACTCTGCGCATGCAAGTTGCTCAAGCAGTAGCTGGAGAAGGTGGCTTTAGTCGGAGCTCGGAATCCTCAATTGTTCTGAAATTGCTTCCATGCTACAACTTCATCTCTGTCAACCAATTGATAGTGACACTGATATTTCTCTGAAGGCATCCATAGAATTGGAAAATGAAAATGGTAACCAATCCAGTTTTCTCCACAATGCCGAATACATCTGATGTAATTAGGTACCCTGGAAAGTGCAGCTTGAAGATTATCAAGGCTAAAAGGGTGATAGTCTTGTCTTTCCTTACATGACTGCTGCCAAAACATAGTGTTGGCCTTCAATGCAGCAGCCCCCTTTACTCTAATTTTTTGTTGACACTTTAAAAGTGTTGAAGCCTGTAGTTGTTGTATGTACCTATGCATTCCTGGCATCCGCAAGAATTGGTGATATTGTGCTATAAACATGGCCGGACTTAAAGGTTCTGGTCTAATCCAAAGGAGCCTATTCTCCTCATTATGACTACTTGCAATAAACGCAGTTTTCCAGGTGAGATGATTGGCCAAAAATGAAACAAATGCCCTTATTTGTACATCACCTACAATTGGAATGAGATTGACTCTTCTATTTTCAGGTATGGCCTCGTTATGGAGATAAAGTTCACACAACAAATGTTGGTCACTTTCAGGGGCCTCAACAAAAGTATTAACAAATTGTTCCGCAGTAAGCAACTCATGAGGTCTGCCATCCTTTATTGCCTTCAATTGAAAATAAACCAAACGTTCAGAAAGGAAGAGAGAGTAATTCACAGAGGGTTTTCGGGTGGCCATCAACTTTTGCACTAATGAAAACATCAAAACCATCTTTTCCTTTGATTCCTTGACTTCCTTCTTGGAATCCCTGAGCTGTTGCAACTTCTGTTCCCAACTATCCCAGTTGGCATACATGTGATTCTGCCATGCTAACTTATGCTGCTGTAATATTTTATCTTGCTCTACAGCATATTGTTTCTTCCATTTGTTCATAAGTTATAATTGATTCCATGGTA
This sequence comes from Pinus albicaulis, assembly GCA_034641835.2. Classification (NCBI taxonomy): domain Eukaryota; kingdom Viridiplantae; phylum Streptophyta; class Pinopsida; order Pinales; family Pinaceae; genus Pinus; species Pinus albicaulis. Next base: position 780,143,018 of record CM076579.1, read on the forward strand.
GGGTCTGTGTCCCGGCATTAGAAGTACTGGGTTGGGGCATTGTCTGAGTGGCTGAACTGACTAACTCAGGGCTAGATATCTGTAGTTGAGGCATTGTTTGAGTGGCTGAGCTAACTAGCTCAGGGCAAGATATCTGGGGTTGGGGTACTGTCTGAGTGGCTGAGCTGACTAGCACAGGGCGAGATATCTGTGGTTTAGTTTCATTTTCCAAACTTTTTGAGAACCCTACTGGTTCTTGTGGAGCAGTAGGGCATTCTTCTTTAATTGCAGCTGATGTAGATGCCTCAGATGCCTGAATTTTGACTACTTTGTACCCTGCCTACTAGTAAATATTACCACACTCATGGCACATGTATTCTCTTCATGGATCCTTATTTTGTCCTGATGCTGTGTGTGCTAGCATGTAGAGATTCAATTCCCTATCAAAGGCTTCTCGTGCCATGGTTAATTCATTCTTATAGGCTTCTAGTTCAGACTTCAAAAACTCATTTTCCTCCAATAAGGATGCCATAGTGTGTGAACCATGTGTGCTGGTTGATTCTGCTGGGGTTTCCTGCTGATCCACAGCTGTAGCTAGTTCTTGTGGAGCAGCTACAGCTGGTTTCCCTGTATTATCATGCTTGGTGTATGATTCTTGTACCACAGTGGCTGGTTCTTGTGTTTCAGCCTCTGGGTAAGTGACTGGTTCTTGTGTGGCAGTCACTGTTTGAGCCATAAACGATGTCGTATTATCCCGGGGCACTGGTTCTTATGTGGCAGTGCCACCGGACGAGACGGGTTGGGGAATTTGAAATGGGGGTGAGGAGTGAAGTTTTAACAGAATAGTGGCAGGGTCAGGGGAAATGGAAGTAACTCCTGTTTCAACAGTCATTTTCATTTTCCTTCTTGGTAGGAAAGCAGAGAAGTCACTGTCTTTCCTTTTCTTTGTAGGGGAATATTCTTTTCTGGGGGAAGGGCTTTCGGAAGAAGTGAAAATTTGGAATGTGGCCCTTGTTCGTTGTTTTGAGACAGAGACTGTTGGGGTTCTTCTCTTCCTTTTATGAGTAGGTGGGAATGGGGGTGTTGGAGAGTCATCACTAGGGATAGGAATAGTGGAAAGGGGTGACTCTACTAAGTGGGACGAACTTGGGGGTAAGTCAACTGGTTTTGAGGACAGAATTACTGGGGGGTCTGGGATATCGTTCAGTTGCCCTTCATAAGGACTCTCAGGAGTTTCTTGGGAACTTTCGGCTTGTTGGGGGATTTCGGCCTGCTGGGGAATTTTGGCCTACTAGGGAATGAGGAGTGGATTATTCAGAGGGGGGTTTTGCTGAGAAAAACCCCTCTGAATTAATAATTGGCATAAATGGTGATGGGTGTTGAGTCCCGAATTTGTCTCTTTTCCATACACTTTTCCATATCTCTTTCACTCACCTAAACCTCCAAAATTGTCAATATCATGTGCAAAAGGGTATCTAACATGGTTTTCAATTATGTTTGTGTGTTTTCTATTTGATTTAGATTTTGTTCATACAGCTGCGGAAACTTGTCACTTTCCGCAGCCGCTGCAACTTTCCGCAGCTATTTTGTGGAAATCAATGTTACGGGTGTCAACGAAGGAAACGAGCCACATGGGCAGGCTAGGAATGACAAGGACATGGTTCGTGTCCTATTGGTGCAATGAAATTCGTCAAGGAAAGCCGCGGTCAAAGCCATGCACGTGGAAGTCAACTGTGGAGTTCTATGTCGGCTGGACTCTGTTTCGTGGCAAAGAAACATCCATACGGCCGTTTCCCAAGCTTGTGGAAGTTAATTGACATCTGTGCAAAGTTCTGGAGTTGAATTTAAGCGCCCACCTACCATAGATCCGTTTCCCAACATGGCCATACTCCTAAATCTGTGGCCTTAGTGGTCTACGTGCTGGCTGCTATCATAAACTTCAGGAAACAGTTACATTTTATTTTCTTTATAAAGAGCGTTTGCATACGCACGTAGAGTTAGTGAATGTGAGTTGATAGTTGTTAGTTGTTAAGTTGTTAAGTTGATGTGCGTACTCTGTTATGTGGTGATTACGCTGCCTTGAGCCGTAATACCACCACTGTAATGACTTTCTTTTTAATGAAGAACTCGTTTCATAACTTAATTCGTGTTTGAAGATCAAGTACCGTAGCTCGCGTAGAGGGCCCCCGCTTTCACCGAGGTTCTGTGTATTAATGTTTATATTTTTCATTTCATTTCTTTAAGCAGTCATTGTATCATAACCCATTACATGTTCATATTTCATAGTTGTTTCATTTCTGTTCATACATTTCTGTAATTTCCATTGCATTCCCGTCTTTTATGTTTTTATGATTGTTAAAACACTGATCAGTTTTCTTGTGCAGGTTTTAGGTAGACAGCCCGGGGCATTTTCATAGTATTTTTGCTAATGATATGAAACTGACATTATTCTGCTGCTAGTTTTCTTTCCACAGTTTTTGTTTAACTTCAGTCTTGTCTTGTGCACTTCAGTTTTTCTTATCTGATTCAGTAGTTAAAATTAGACATATTAAGCTACTCATAGTGTCTTCAGTTACCTCCGAAAGCCACAGCTGGACTGATGGTGAGGGGCTGTATGATGAAATGTGTAGTTTAGTATTAGTTTCCTTTCTGCAAAATTAGATATATTAAGCTGCTCATAGCGTCTTCAGTTTCCTCCGAAAGCCACAGCTGGACTGATGGTGAGGGGCTGCATGATGAAGTGTGTAGTTTAGTATTAGTTTCTTTTCCGCAAACTTAAATATATTGAATCATGTATGAAATCTTCAATTGCCTCCGAAAGCCACAGCTGGACTGATGGCGAGGGATTGAATCATGTGTGTATGGTTTAGTATTAGTTTACTTTCTGCAAATTAAATATCAGTTACACAAGTTGTTTATGATTACTTCCGCGAGTCATAGCTGGTCTAATGATGAAGGGTCAGAAAATGAATTGATGTAATCTGATTTAGATTTCTTTCATTGCAATTTTGAATTTCCATAAGCGTAGTTTCTTTTTTGTTCAGTTGGCAGCAAGAATAGTTTAGTTTTCATATTCACTAGTTTCTTGTTTTGATTCATTAGATTAACAACACTTTCCATTTCAGCAGTTTACTTTCTTTTGTCATTGTAATTTCAATTTGCTTTTGAAGTTTCGAGATTGGTAAATCATTATAGGGGATATCACTTCCTTGAACAATTATAACCAAGCTTGTTTTTCACTTTAGAATTTCCATTTCACCTTAGAAAGACCATAAACGACAAAAAGATAAGAAAGAGGTTATCTTGCACATATAGTGCGCCGCACTTCATCAACTTACGATTCCCGGATTGACAATTAAATGCAGCAATTTAGGACACACTAAATTGACCAAACATTTTGGCGCCGTTGCCGGGGAAGTGTAACTAGGTAGCCAATTTCTTAAAAAAAAAAAACACATAAAATCATAAAAGAAGGGAAACTTGATAACTTCTTGAAGTATGCTCTCCTCTTGCACCTAGTGTGATCTGGAGGATCAGAAAAGAGAGTTATTGGTTTAGTAATTTCTTAAGTATGCTCTCTTCTTGCACCTAGTGTGATCTGGAAGATCAGAAAGAGAATTATTAGCCCAACTTTTGTTAAAAAAAAAAACTAAAAAAATGACATGCATAGAGCAAGAGATTCTAGGGGAAGGTTTATAGCTAAAGCCAAGAGTTCGATTTTTACAACTCCATCTTCTTCAAGGCATAGACCAGATTCACCATCATCTACCCCTAGCCTTAAGATTTTTGGAAGCCAAAGAACAGATGAATTAGAGGATTCTCCTACACCACCTACTAAAGTCTACTTAGAAAACAAGGAAACTTTCTCTCATCCTTCCTTGATAGAAGAACTAGAGGACTATAAGGACTCTAAAGAAGCTATCATGGCAGAAGAAGTAATAAATAGAGGTGGAGGTAGAGGAGGAGGAGATAATGAAGAGAACAATGGTGAAGGAAATAATGGTAGAAATAGGGACGATTTTCTTGGATTCCCTATGGTTGATGAGGAAACTCATGCAACAATGAAAAATATTTCACCATCTGTTCTCCCTAACTTTTATGGATTACGAAGTGAAGATCCTGAAACATTTCTGTTTGAGTTTGAAGTAGTGTGCCTAACTTATGACTATATGGAAGATTCTCAAAAACTCAAACTATTTCCTTCAACCTTGAAGGGATCTGCTTTGAAATGGTTCATGGGATTAGCCACTCAATCTATCAGGACTTGGAATGATATGAAACAAACATTTTTGGATAGATACTTGGATTATTGTATGCCCACTAATCACAAGGATGAGGTATTCAAAATTATGCAAAAAGAAGATGAAAATTTGGAAGACTTAATTGAAAGATTTCAATACAACTTGAAAAGAGCAAAGATGAGCAACTTAGATAATGAAACCTTGAAAGCCCTCCTATTGAAAGCCATTAGAGATGAATGGATAGACATTTTAAACATGATGGGTAAAGGAGACATTTCTCAACTCCCATTTCATGATATAACAGAACTATGTATCCAATTCTCAAGGGGAAGATCTAAAACTAGAAAAGGGCCTAGGGATTCTTCTCTTATTAAGGCTAACAAATCTGCAACTGGATCAGTAAGTAGGGCAGAGATTGGTAATATGCTTGATGAGTTTAAAACTGATATCTTAGGGGGTCTTAGTGAACAACTAGACACCCTTAAAATCCAAAACAAGCAGAAAGCAGAAACAGATGCTTTAGCCATCTTTTGTCCGAAATGTAGAAAGAAACATGCTTTAAGGGAATGTCCCTGGGATGCAAAAGTTGTAGAAACATGTATGATTTGCTCAGAAAATCATGAAATCAAGGATTGTCCTTCAATCCCTGGACTCAAAGCTGTTTTTCAAGAAGATCCAAATTCAATAGAATCTCTCTGTTTTGTCGCAAGGAGACCTTGGCAGGGACAACAATCTCAAAGGTTTAACAACCCTATGAATCTTCAAACCCCACCAAATTGGACTCCTTGGCAACAACCTTGGCCCCAACATCAAAACTCATATCAGCCATGGGTACAAGGAATGCAAAATCCTTATGGGAGATTTGCTCAATTTTATCAATATCCTCCATCTTTTCAAAACCAACAAGCTCCACAATTTCCAAGCCAAAATCCACAACAACTTTCATCGCCATTTCCACAACATCAACCTTCTCAACAAAATACAAATCCTCAACTCATGCTCCCATACCAACAGAAGACAAATCAACTTCCAGCTCAGCCATTGCCAAATCCTAACAATAAGAATCCTCAAACTACTTATATGGTAGAAGGACAACAATTTCTTACCTATATGATTGTTCCTCTCAACGATGTACAACTCAGATCTGGTAGAGTTTTAGAAAAACCTTCTATAGACATTCAAGAGCAAGATACCTCTGAGGAGGACTCTCTTCAAGTCAATAAGGGTTCCGAGGAAGAATCTTTTCAAAATTCAAAAATTCAAAAAGAAAAAGAAAAGCTAGCATCCACAACTCCTATAGTTGAGCAACATGTATCTTCATCTACACCTCCTTTTCCGGAAAGACTACAAATTGATAAGGGGGTGGAAAAACAAATTTTGTTGCCTAACTATGACTTTCTAGATGAATTGAAGAATGCTTGTATCAAGATTCCATTGCTACAAGCCATTCGAGAAATTCCTATTCTAGCAAAAACCATAAAGGAGTTGAGTTTCAAAAGACCAGGAAGAAAGCTAAAGGACACAAGGAGAATCCACCTGGTAGGAAAGATTGCAGACATTATGATGGGAAAAATTGCCATGCAGAAGTATGTAGATCCTGGAAGTCCAATTGTCAAGACACATATAAATGGGAGAGAAATTCCAAACACATTGATTGACTTAGGGGCTGCTATCAACATTATGAGTAGACAGACTATGGAACAGTTAAAACTTCCTAACCTTCTTTTTACACCTACTTTATTGTAACTTGCAGATCGATCGGTTATTAAACCAGATGGTGTATTAGAAGATATTTCAGTCTCCTTAGATTCTTGGGAATATCCAGTAGACTTTATGATTTTGACTCCAAAAAGCAATCTAGGAGGACATCCAATTATCTTAGGAAGACCTTGGCTGGCCACAGCTGATGCTTTTATTAGTTGTAGATCTGGAGACATGTACATTTCTAATGGTAATTCGACAAAGAAATTCAATTTGTATCCTCCCACAAGAGCAATTACAGAAATATGAGACAATGAATGGGTCGATGATGAGAACACTATACAACCTGTCTTTACCATTTCTGAGATTAGTGAGGATAGTCAAATTCTGAACACATTAGAAAATTTTGAGATAACTTCAGAATATGACCCCACACAATTTCAGTTGGAATCTGACATAGAATATTTATCATCAAGACAAATGTCTCTTTACTCTATGAAAGAATTTGGTAATTCTGTTTTTGAGATTTTTCCAGAAAAGACATTGAATATCAATAAACATCTGGAGAAGTCACAACAAGAAGAACTAACCAGAATCTTGCAAAAACATTCTACTGCATTTGCATGGGAGTATACTGACATGAAGGGTATCGATCCTAAGACTTGCATCCATCATATCTATATTGAGGAAAACAGTAGACCAATCAGACAACCTCAAAGAAGGATGAATCCAAATCTTAGGGAGATAGTGAAAGAAGAGCTCCAAAAACTTCTCAATGTAAACTTCATTTATCCAATTTCAGATAGCCGATGGGTTTCTCCTTTGGTTATAGTACCTAAAAGAATGGTAAATGGAGAGTATGCATTGATTACAGGGAGTTGAACAAAGCAACTTTGAAGGATCACTTTCCTTTGCCTTTTATTGATCAGGTATTAGATACATTAGCAGGTAAAAAGTACTTCTCATTTTTGGATGGTTTTAGTGGCTATAATCAAATTCAGGTAGCACCTGAAGATCAAGATAAGACCACATTTACTTGTCCATGGGGAAATTTTGCCTACCGAGTGCTTCCTTTTGGGTTATGTAATGCACCTGCAACATTCCAAAGAGCAGTACTAGGAATTTTTCTGATCTAATCCATGATTGTGTAGAGGTTTATATGGATGATTTTACAGTTTATGGTAATTCATTTGAAGAGGCATTAGAAAATTTGGAAAAAGTTCTCATAAGATGTAAAGAAACAAACCTTTCATTAAGCCATGAAAAATGCTTTATGATGTTTACTCAAGGGATTGTTTTAGGACATCATATTTCAGGAGATGGAATTAAAGTTGATAGATCAAAAGTTGAAGTCATCTCCAAGTTGCCTATTCCAAATTGTCAAAAAGATGTTAGAAGTTTTCTAGGATTTACTGGTTACTATAGAATATTTATAGAGAACTTCACTAAAATAGCATCTCCACTCTTCGAGTTGCTTACAAAAGACTGTGAATTTAAATGGGATCCTGATTGTCAATCCTCTTTTGAAACTTTGAAAACAAGAATATCTGAAGCACCTATCTTGAGAGGACCAAATTGGAAACTTCCTTTCCATATTTCTACAGATGCTTCAGATACAGCTCTTGGAGCTGTGTTGGGTCAAAAAGATTTAATTCCTTATGCCATTTATTACACCAGTAAAAATTTGACTCCCACAGAGTTGAACTATACTGTGACTGAAAAAGAGTTTTTAGCTGTTGTTCATGCAATTAATAAGTTTAGACATTACATAACAGGCTATGAAACTTTTATTCATACCGACCATTCTGCAATTAGATATTTAATGAACAAACCTGTTACTAATGGCAGAGTGACAAGATGGCTTTTACTTTTGCAAGAATTCAATATTACTGTGTTGGATAGACCAGGAAAACAGAATACAGTAGCTGATTTCTTGTCTAGAATTCAAAATACTAAAGAAGATTCTCCCGTAGAAGATAAGTTTCCTGATGAATATTTGTTTGCAGTAACTATTAAGACCCCTTGGTATGCAGATATTGCTAACTATTTGGTTACAGGGAAACTACCTTCACATTTATTTCCAAGAGAAAACGAAAAATTATTCAGGAGAGTTCAAGATATTCATGGATTTCTAACGAATTGTTTAAAACAGGGCCAGATCTTGTGATCAGAAGATGTGTCAGGGAAGATGAAATGCCTGATATTCTTAAGGCATGTCATGATGAACCATGCGGCGGACACTTTGCGGACAAAAGGACGGCCTACAAAATCCTTTCCTTGGGATATTATTGGCCTTCTCTCTTCAAAGATGCAAAACAATATGTCAAAAGGTGTGATAGCTGCCAAAGAGTAGGGAAACCTACCCTTTCAAATGAAATGCCACTGCAAACACAGGTACTCATTGAACCCTTTGAAAAATGGGCTTTAGATTTCATTGGACCGATTAATCCACCATCAAAGCAAAAGAAGTATATATTGGTTTGCACTGATTATGTTACTAAATGGGTAGAAGCTAAAGCATTAGTATCTGCTACTGAAAATTCAGTTGTTCATTTTCTTTATGAGGATATTTTTACTCGCTTTGGTGTTCCAAGAGAAATTGTAACAGATCAGGGAAGCCAATTCACATCAAATTTGGTGGAGAAGTTGATGGAAGAATACAAAATCAAGCACAGAAGATCTACTCCTTACCATCCACAAGCAAATGGTCAAGTGGAGTCCACAAACAAAGTTCTTGAAAGTATCATCACCAAACCTGTTCATCTACATAGAAGAGATTGGGCAGAAAGGCTTCCAGAAGCCTTGTGGGCCTACAGAACTACATGGAGGAATACAACAGGACATTCTCCCTATGAACTTGTTTATGGGAAAGAAGTCTTGTTCCCCACTGAGTTCCAAGTCAAGACCTTCAAGATAGCAGTTCAGTTGGGAATGGACTTATCAGAAGCTCAAAAGCATAGAATGGAGCAATTGAATGAGCTAGATGAGATCAGACAAGAAGCAATTCTAAGAACCGATCTAGTTCAATATCAAAGAACTAAGTGGCATGAAAAATATATCAAAGAGAAGAAGTTTCAAGAAGGAGATTGGGCATTGTTATTTGACTCCAAGTTCAAAGACTTTCAAGGGAAATTTCAGACTCATTGGCTTGGGCCATATGAGATTGACAAGGTCTTTAACAATGGAGTTGTAAGAATCAAGACCATTGATGAGTTTCAAACTCCTCTTTTAGTGAATGGCCATAGATTGAAAGTTTATCATAAGCCACTCTCTAAAGAGGATTTTGTCAAGTTGTTTCAAGAAAGTTCTGCAATCAGGCTGGTACAGAAGAATCCTTCTTCTCTACCAAGCTAGTTTTTGTTTTTCAAGTTCAAAAAAAAAAAAGAGAAAAAAAAAGAGAAAAAAAAAAGAAAAAAAAAAGAAAAAAAAAAAGAAGAGAAAAAAAAAATGGTATAAGCCTGAAAACCAATCATCGATTGGCAGTCTTATACAGAAAATATGGGGTGAAAATCAGGGACACCTGACACTCTATATTTTCCAAAAAAATTCTGTCTTTTATTTCATTTTATCTCACCACCCACTCCATTTCATTTCACTTCATTTCATTTCACTTCATTTCATTTCACTTCATTCCACTTCATCTCATCCATTCCATCAATAAAAATCTTTTTATGACCATTTCCATCTGGTCATTTGTCATTTGTTCATTTCTATTTCAGCCAAGTAATAGCTGTGTCAGTTTCCGCAGCTGACTCCAGTTTCCGCAGCCAGAAGCAGATTCCGCAGCTGCTACTACTCTGTTTTCAAAAAGAATGTACAGCTAGTTGTTGTTTTCATAAAATCATGAAATAAAATGCAGGAGAGGATCAATGGGACATTCAAGACACTAATGAAGATCAATCAGTTGAAGACCAAGGGCAAAAGCAAGGATTCCAAAGGTATGAATAAAGTTTATTTCAAATAGTATAAAAGACACATTTTTATGTAATTTTAAACTATGAGCTCTACCCATAACGCGCAATGATTATATTGACAGTCTGTAACCCTCCACGATCTCTATGTTATCCTCTTGCATTTATTCACAAACGGCTTCATTATTGAAATTCCGACTCTTACTCATGTTCAAATAGCCCACCGAAGATAATGATACGTATTCGAGTTGACAAAGGACTCTTACAAGCCGCATAACTCCATAATCATTGATTGAAACGTGTTCATATTTATGACACAGCCACCAAAAATTCAAAATGCGGCCGAATGCATTACACTTTGTTAACTTCTTTGTCGTTTCTCTGTCGTGTTACAAAACCTCACTCTACTCATTCTCATTCTCTGTTTCACTCCATTCCGTTCCTTTTATTCACTCTCATTCCCGTATATTCACCCACAGTCTTATTCCATTTTGTGTATGGTGCTCATTTCCGTTTTGTGATAACATCCCCACAGCATTGTGCTCGACTCCGTGTATTCCATCGTTCCACTTCCGCTTAAAACCCTCACAGAGGCAAGCTGTGAAGCAGAGAGAAGTAAAATGGGAAAATTATTAAGGGCAGAGCCAGAAGGACCGAAGTTCATAGAGGGATTTCCACAAGCAAAAGAGATGTTGAGAAAAGCTAAATGGCTGCGTTTTATTCAGAAATTCCGGGGTTACCACAGAGAAGTTACCAAAGCGTTCGCAAGATCATTTGATGGCTCGGAAGCAGAAGTGGGAGACCTCAAGTTTTTGGTTAATGAAGCATCAATAGCAGCAGCCACAGAACTTCTTCAGGAAGGAGAACGGTGGTTCAAAAACAAAAGTATCAGTGATGAGGCATGGAGAACAATCCTCTGAAATCAAGGTATGGATATCACTGTTTTCAAAAGAGGAATTCCAGTGCATGCAATAAAAGATGAATGGGCTACTTTATTACTCATTGTTCAGAAATTTATCACATGTGAAGGCCGCTTTGGCTCTATGTACATGTATCATACTAGGATATTGATGAATTTCCTTGAAAACCAAACTCTCAATCTTCCTTATTTCCTATTCAATAGCTTGAAGAAAATGGCTGTGACTGTGCAAAAACACGTAGGAGATGTAGAGCCTCATTTATATCATCATGGGCTTATAAAAATTTTGATTGAAAAGGAACTAAAAGAAAGAGAAGATACTTGGGAACAATTCTTAGTAAGAAACTTCTTTGAAGAACCTCAGGAAATTCCTGAAGGTAATCCAATTAGAAGGAGTAGAAGAAAGAAAATGGATGTTGAAACCCAAGTTGCTCCTACACAGGAAGTTCCCGCACCTAGCACAGCAAAAAGAAGTAGAAGGAAAAGAACAGTAGATGAAATCCAAGATACTTCTACTATTACTATGAAGAAAAATGATAGGGAAGAGAGATTGGTAAAAAGGAAGAAGAAGGAAATCAAAATTAAAAAGTCAATAATATCAAAAGGGAAAGAAATTGTTGAGGCTGTCCATAAAACCTCTTCTTCTGAAAAAGAAGATCACCAAATTCTGTCTGAGAGATTAATTTTTCTTCAAAAAACAGTCATCTCTATCTAAGAAGGCAAAAACAGGAAAACAAGAACAAAAGGGTAGTGTACCACAGCATGTGAGGAGAAGTAGCAGGCTTAAGGGAAAACTGAGAAAAACACAAATTAAAGGTCCTCATTTCATTGATTTGGGTGAAGAGACATCTGAACAGTCTCCAACCGACCATAGTCCATTTCAGTCAGTTAGTGAACCTGACTCCGTTCACTCCCAATCAGACAATGAGTGTACTCCATCTTATTCTCAGCAAAATATTGATGAAAGTTCTCCTCAGCCAAATTTTGAACATAATTCTCCCTTGCAGCATTTTGAGGACAGTCCAATGAAGAAGACACCGAAAGTAGACCCCAAATAGCAGGAGGTCTATGATTATATAGAATCCTTGGAGAAGGCAGCCACAGGTCCAAGCACCTCTTCTACTCAGCCTCATACATTGCAGGATGACTTGGTTCAGTCATTAAAACAAGAGATTTTTGAGCTTGAGCTTTTGAATCGGCATATCAAAAATGAAAATGAAACACTCAAAGAGCAAGGCAAACTGGACAAGATTATCCATAACAATACTATGTTACATTTGGGTATTTGGCAAAAGAAAAATAAGAAGCTAAAAAGGAAATGCCAAAAATTGAGCAGAGCACTTGTGAATATCAAATTCAGGCGCCTCATGAAGAAACCCAGAATGATGGCAGTACCAAAGAAGAAGAGAAGGGGGGTTAGATGTGTTGGCTGAAGTATCAAGGCACATGAATTGAACAGAGAGTGTCAAAATTTTGGTTGCATGAGGACATGCAACACCTTCACAGTGGGGGTATGTTGAGTCCCGAATTTGTCTCTTTTCCATACACTTTTCCATATCTCTTTCACTCACCTAAACCTCCAAAATTGTCACTATCATGTGCAAAAGGGTATCTAACATGGTTTTTAATTATGTTTGTGTGTTTTCTATTTGATTTAGATTTTGTTCATACAGCTGCGGAAACTTGTCACTTTCCGCAGCCGCTGCAACTTTCCGCAGCTATTTTGTGGAAATCAATGTTACAGTTGTCAACGAAGGAAACGAGCCACATGGGCAGGCTAGGAATGACAAGGACATGGTTCGTGTCCTATTGGTTCAATGAAATTCGTCAAGGAAAGCCGCGGTCAAAGCCATCCACGTGGAAGTCAACCGTGGAGTTCTATGTCGGCTGGACTCTGTTTCGTGGCATAGAAACATCCATACGGCCGTTTCCCAAGCTTGTGGAAGTTAATTGACATCTGTGCAAAGTTCTGGAGTTGAATTTAAGCGCCCACCTTCCATAGATCCGTTTCCCAACATGGCCATACTCCTAAATCCGTGGCCTTAGTGGTCTACGTCCTGGCTGCTATCATAAACTTCAGGAAACAGTTACATTTTATTGCTTTATAAAGAGCGTTTGCATACGCACGTAGAGTTAGTGAATGTGAGTTGATAGTTGTTAATTGTTAAGTTGATGTGCATACTCTGTTATGTGGTGATTACGCTGCCTTGAGCCGTAATACCACCAGCCTATAATGACTTTCTTTTTAATGTGAAGAACTCTGTTTCATAACTTAATTCGTGTTTGAAGATCATACCAGAGCTGCGTAGAGGGCCCCTGCTCAGCCGAGGTTCTGTGTATTAATGTATATATTTTTCATTTAATTTCTTTAAGCAGTCATTGTATCATAACCCATTACATGTTCATATTTCATAGTTGTTTTATTTCTGTTCATACATTTCTGTAATTTCCATTGCATTCCTGTCTTTTATGTTTTTATGATTGTTAAGACACTGATCAGTTTTCTTGTGCAGGTTTTAGGTAGACCCCCCGGGGCATTTTCATAGTATTTTTGCTAATGATATGAAACTGATATTATTCTGCTGCTAGTTTTCTTTCACAGTCTTTGTTTAACTTCAGTTTTGTTTTGTGCACTCCAGTTTTGTTTATCTGATTCAGTAGTTAAAATTAGACATATTAAGCTACTCATAGTGTCTTCAGCTACCTCCGAAAGCCACAGCTGGACTGATGGTGAGGGGCTGCATGATGAAATGTGTATTTTAGTATTAGTTTCCTTTCTGCAAAATTAGATATATTAAGCTGCTCATAGCGTCTTCAGTTTCCTCCGAAAGCCACAGCTGGACTGATGGTGAGGGGCTGCAAGATGAAGTGTGTAGTTTAGTATTAGTTTCTTTTCCGCAAACTTAAATATATTGAATCATGTATGACATCTTCAATTGCCTCCGAAAGCCACAGCTGGACTGATGGCGAGGGATTGAATCATGTGTGTATGGTTTAGTATTAGTTTACTTTCTGCAAATTAAATATCAGTTACACAAGTTGTTTATGATTACTTCCGTAAGTCATAGCTGGTCTAATGATGAAGGGTCGGAAAATGAATTGATGTAATCTGGTTTAGATTTCTTTCATTGCAATTTTGAATTTCCATAAGCATAGTTTCTTTTGTGTTCAGTTGGCAGCAAGAATAGTTTAGTTTTCATATTCACTAGTTTCTTGTTTTGATTTATTAGATTAACAGCACTTTCCATTTCAGCAGTTTACTTTCTTTTGTCATTGTAATTTCAATTTTCTTTTGAAGTTTCGAGATTGGTAAATCATTATAGGGGATATCACTTCCTTGAACAATTATAACCAAGCTTGTTTCTCACTTTAGAATTTCCATTTCACCTTAGAAAGACCATAAACGACAAAAAGATAAGAAAGAGGTTATCTTGCACATATAGTGCGCCGCACTTCATCAGCTTACGATTCCCGGATTGACAATTAAATGCAGCAATTTAGGACACACTAAATTGACCAAACAATGGGTAAGGGATGACAATGGGAATTTAACCCGTCTACAATCATATGACATGTTTTTGATACAACCAAGCAGATAATAGGGAATATTAACTAATCGACCATTCCTTAAATGATTCATCAAAACGAAGTCATGTTGGTAGACTACCTGGTAACTCCCTTCGCATGTCAAGTAATGCTTGATGAATTCTGCTACTATTGGCCATGGTCGAGGAAGTGAATGCATACTTATTCCGCGGCCTTTAAGTTCAACCGGTTCATCAGGAAGAAGAAAATCTTGTTGTGCATTTAAAATCACTTGCTTCCTACTGAACCAGCGAGTCCCTATAACCGGCAAACCTGAAGCTTGAGCTATGTTCTCCTCTGTAACTGAAATGTGGACCCCTTGAACCACTGAATAATTCCCCTGAAGATTTTGTGCGAACTCTAAAACTTGCTGCTGATCAAATTCTCCCAACCTTTCGAAGTATGTTGTCCAACCTGCTTTTTGAAAGATTTGATAGACTTCCGGGAACATTTGAAGAAGAGTTATCGAACCAGGCTCGTGTCTGATAGCCGACCCTCCCATGGCTACTAGCTTGAGTCATATGCAGAGGCACAGAAGACAGAAACACAGGCTTTGGTCAAGCTAATTGTTGCAACAGAGGATGTGGAGTCTCAATGACGGCGGAAATGGATATGAAGGATGGCGGAGGATTGGGCGATGTGAAATGATTATTCAGTTTTCGAAATTCCCCCCCCCTACGTATGGCGCAATGATGTTTAGGCATGTGGAGATTGTAATCATTATGAGCAGGATCCTCTCTTTAAAATATAATTTAAATGCATTACATAAAAACCGCATACCTTATATTTTTACCTTTGTCTTTAAAATTCGAAGTATAAAGTGCTTCATAATGGCTTGATATTAATGGAAGAATCTGTAGATTTCTCTAAGATGTAGAACAGGAGCATATCAGGATCTGCTCAGTACTGAGTAATTTTCACCCAAAGGGTCTGAGGAGTAAAAGTGGAGAACTGAAAAGCTTGTATAGCAGAGGAAAGAAGTGATGTTTTAATGATGACAGGTTGCTGAAACTGGTGTTTCAGCAACGGAAAAATGAACGACATGTTGCTGAAACTGGTGTTTCAGCAACGGGAAAAATCGGGAAAATGGGATATAATGACTTGGGTTTAGGACAAGTGGGGGAATATTTGATGAGGGATAATTTCAGCAGTAAGGGATGGGAAATACTAGCTGAAGGATGATATTTCAGGAATGGTAGAAGTGGGAAAAATGGAAAAAGGGAAATAATGTAGAAATGGGATGAAGGGATATTTCTAGGAAATGGGTTGAAATGAAGGGAACAAGCTTCTGTGATTGAAGCTTTAGATCTTCTTATGATGAATCTGTCCCCCTTAATAAGCTTTTCCAGAATCTGCAAAATTCAATTGTAATATGCTAACCCTTGACAGGGATTATTAGTTTTAAATCTAATCTAATCTAAAAAAAAAACAGTGCAGAAAATTAAATGATATGAGGAGCAGAAGACTCCCCTAGAAAAAGATAATGTATATCAGTCATGCAAGCAGTCTTGAAATCCTCTTTAGAAACAGGGCACTGGTATAAATGAAGCCTATGACCATTGACTAGTAGAGGTGTTTTAGAATCATCAATTGTGAGAAGTCTTACTGTTCCATTAGAAAAAATAGCATCTACTTCATATGGTCCAAGCCAACGTGTACGTAGCTTACCCTGAAAATTTTCAAACCGAGAGTCATACAACAAGGCCCAATTACCTTTTTGGAACTGCTTGTGTTTGATAATTTTATCATGCCACTTCATTCTCTGTTGTTGAATCATGGTTGTCTGGTGAATGGCATCTAATCTCTTTTCATCCAATTCAAGAAGCTGCTGCAACCTAGCTGTCTGCACATCAGTCAAATCAAGATTAATAGCTAAAGCAGTTCTTAGAGTTTTGATTTCAAATTCCACAGGAAAAACATCATTTTTACCATAAACCAATTCATAGGGAGAAAAACCTGTAGTGTTTCTCCAAGTAGTTATGTAAGCCCATAATGCTTCAGGCAGCTTTTGAGACCAATCCTTCCGGTTGTCCTGCACTGTTTTAGTTAGAATGGATTCTAATACTTTATTTGTGCTTTCCACCTACCCATTGGCCTGGGGGTGGTATGGTGTAGTCATTCTATGATGAATATGATATTTATGAAGGGTAGACTTAAAACCATGAGAATTGAATGGAGGTCCTCCATCTGTAACTAGCTCTCTAGGAATTCCAAATCTAGTGAAGATTTCTTCAAATAATAAAGCTAGGACAGCCTCTTCATTGGCTCTAATAAGTGCTTTGGCCTCCACCCATTTAGTCATATAGTCTGTACAGACTAATATATAAGTTCTTTGATTGGATGGAGGATTAATGGGTCCTATGAAATTCAAGGCCCATCTTTCAAATGGTTCAGAAACTACCTGGGGGTTTAATGTCATTTGATCTCTATGATTGGGTTGACCCATTCTCTGGCAGCTGTCACAAGCCCTTACATATTTCTTTGCATCCTTAAATAATGAGGTCCAATAGTAACCCATCCTCAAAATTTTGTGTGCTGTTCTCTTATCAGCAAAATGCCCTCCACAAGGGCCATCATGACAAGCTTTCAGTATGTCATACACTTCATCTTCCCTAATGCATCTTCGGATTTCCTGATCAAGCCATGTGTAGAAAAGACACCCACTTATCCAGCTATACCTGGCACTTTGTTGAATAATTCTTCTCTTTTCTCTGTATGACAGGTGTGATGGTAATTTTCCTGCAACCAAATAATTAGCAATATCCGCATACCATGGAGAGTGAGCAGAAACTGCAAACAAATACTCATCAGGAAAATAATCATCTACTGGAATATCATTGTTAGTTTTTAACCGTGAAAGGAAATCAGCCACCACATTTTCTTTACCAGGCCGATCTACAATTGTGATTTCAAATTCCTGCAGTAATAATAGCCATCTGGTAACTCTAGCATTTGTAACAGATTTGTTCATTAAATACTTGATAGCTGAGTGGTCAGTGTGCACAAAAGTAGAATAACCAGTGATATAGTGTCGAAATTTATTAATGGCATAAATTACTGCAAGAAACTCCTTTTCGGTAACTGTATAATTAAGCTCAGCAGGGGTCATATTCTTACTGATAAAGTAGATAGCATAAGGAAGATGATTTTCCTCTTGTCCCAAGACAACTCCAATTGCAGTGTCTGAAGCATCAGAAGATATATGAAAAGGGAGGGTCCAATCAGGTCCCCTCAAAATAGGAGCAGTAGATAACTAATGCTTGAGTTCTTCAAAAGCTTTCTGACAAGAATTAGTCCAATTAAATTCAGCATTTTTCATAAGCAACACAAATAATGGAGAAGCTATCTTAGAAAAATCTTTAATAAATCTTCTGTAGTATCCAGCATGTCCTAGAAAACTTCTCACATCAGTTTGTGTTTTAGGAACAGAAAGATTCTGAATGACCAATATTTTAGATGGATCTACCTGAATGCCTTGAGATGAAATAAAATGTCCAAGCACTACTCCTTCACTCATCATCATATGACATTTTTCAGTACTTAGGGAGAGGTGAGCTTGTATACATTGTTTAAGTACCTTCTCAAGATTTTGTAATGCATCTTGAAAAGACACACCATAAGGAGTAAAATCATCCATAAATATTTCCATAGAGTCATTTAGCATATCAGAAAAAATTTCTATAACAGCCCTCTGAAAAGTTGTTGGTGCATTACATAGCCCAAATGGGAGAACTCTATAAGCAAAAGTTCCCCAAGGGCTAGTGAAAGTGGTCTTGTCATGGTCTTGGGGTGCAATTATAATCTGATTATACCCACTGAATCCATCTAGAAAAGAAAATAATTTCCTCCCTGCCAGACTATCCAACACCTGATCAATGAAAGGTAAAGGAAAGTGATCCTTTTGAGTAGCTTTGTTCAAGGTTCTGTAGTCAACACATACTCTCCATTTCCTGTTTTTCTTAGGGACAATTACCAATGGGGAAACCCATTCACTGTCAGATATGGGGTATATAAATCCTGCATTAAGCAATTTCTGAAGTTCTTCTTTAACAATTTCTCATAAATTAGGGTTCATTCGTCTTTGGGGTTGACAGACTGGCCGGCATCCCTCTTTAATGTAAATTCGGTGAGTACATAGTTCAGAAGAGATCCCTTTCATATTTGTGTAATCCCATGCAAATGCTTCCTTATATTCATGCAATAACTTCATTAACTGCTGGGTTTCAGCAACTGTTAGATCAGGATTTATGTTTAATTTCTTGCCAGGTTCAATTTCAACTATTATGCTTTTAGATGAGATGGTGGTTAATGTCTGAGATGAGTCTTCAGATTCAATCTTTTCTTGGGTATCTGTTTCAAAAATTGCAGTCAATTGATTGTGTGTTTCAGCAATTACAGAAGAAGGTTCAAAAATAAAATTATTAATTATTTCATCCTCTGTATTGTCTTTAAGAGTTAAAGCTTGCCCAATAGTTAGAATAGGCTGAACAACATTATCATCATAATCCATCCACATAGAATCTTCATTATTAATTATGGGTGTAGCATGAGGATAAAGAGTAAGCTATTTAGTTTCATAACCATTATAAATTGTCATTGAACCAGATCTACAACTGATAAAGGCATCAGCTGTGGCTAGCCAAGGCCTCCCCAGAATTAAAGGATGTCCCCCTAGCTTTGTTTTAGTCTGCAATACAACAAAATTAGCTGGGTAATTCCAGGATTCAACTGAGATAAGTAGATCTTCAACAACTCCTTCAGGTTTAATTGTAGAACGGTCAGCCAACTCTAGAATGGTAGGTGTATCTCTGATTGTGTTATTCAGCTGTAATAATTGTGAAGTTTCAAGAGTCATTATGTTTATTGCAGCACCTAAATCTACCAGAACTTGAGGAATCATTGTTTTACCAATTTGAACTGTCACGGTAGGATGGCCGGGATCACCATATTTCACAGGAGGGGTTTTTCCGGACATTAATGCAGATAAGTCACCCATCACATGTACTGTAAGGGGATCTTTAGTTTTCCTACCGGGTTTCTTAACACAAATATCCCTTATTGTTCTGGCATAAATTGGTACATCTCTTAATGCTTGTAAAAGTGGAATTTTAACATACAAATTTTGCAATTCCCCTAAAAGATTAAAAGCAGGTGTTTCAGGTGTTCTAGTTAAAACCAAATGCTCGGGGAATGGTGGTTCTGTTATTTCAACACTTTTGTTAGAAGGTGGTTGTGCTTTCTTATGTTTCTCAGTTTCCTCTTTATCAGAATCAGAAGAAGTTATATCATCAATAATCGGCTCTACTATTTTACCAGATCTTAAATGAATATCATTACATTGCATAGTAGGAAATATGGACTGATTCTGAATATCAATGACTTGCACAACTTTATTATAGGGGTTAGGATTTGGTTGCACAGGTAGCTGGGGTCTCATTTGGTTATTTGGCGGAGCATTTGATGGAAGAGGAAGTGGTTGTTGGAATTGGGGCAATTGATTTGGGTACGGGAGTTGTTGGCTTCTCCAATTTGAATTCCAAGGGTTAAAAGAAGATGGCTGCTGTGGGGGCCAAGGATTCCAAATGTAGGATCAACAAAGGGAGGGTTTGATTGTTGCATGGGTGGGAAATTCATTTGATTAAAGGGTGGGTATTGCATTTGATCAAAGGGAGGGTAATTTGTTTGACCGAAAGCAGAATAATTATTCCAACGATTAAATGGCATATTAGAGTTCATACCTTGTCCTTTTGGTTGCCATTGTCTTCTTTGAGTTAGCAGGTAAACTGCTTCAACTTCTTCTTCCGTTGGCTGTAATGCTACCTTTATTCCTGGTAGAGATGGACATTGTTTTGTTTCATGATCTTTCTCACAAAGGGTGCAGATTGGTATTTTGTCCAATGGGCATTCCCTTAGTGGATGTTTGTCTCTGCACTTCGGGCAAAAGATAGCCAAAGTTGCTTCTGATTCAGCCTGCTTCTTCTTAACCTGCAAAGTGTCAATTTGTGAAGCAAAAGAACTTAACATCTCAGTTTTAAATTCTTCAAGTAAATTACCTATTTCAACTCTTGTTGCTCCCCCACTGGCTGATTTTTGCACTCTTGAATAGGTGGGATCTCTATTACTTACTCTGTTCCTTGCAGCTCCCCTTGAACACCTCTTAGAAAGTTCAACAATCTCATCATATGATTTTTTAGATATATCTCCCTTGCCAAGCATATTTAACATGTGTAAACAATCATCCCTTAAACCTCTAAGTAATATTGTTTTGCGAATTTCCTTACTTATATTCGGATGATCAGATCTCTGTATATTGTACTGCAGCCTTTCTACATAGTCCTCCAAATTCTCGTCCGGCTTTTGTGCCATATTGAATAGTTCATCCTTCTTTTCTCTCGTCCAGCAGTAGTCTTGATATTTAAGCAGAAATTTCTGTTTCATCTGCTCCCAAGTTGTGGTTACCTTACTCCCAAGGCTCATGAACCATCTTAAAGCATTTCCTTTTAATGTTGCTGGAAATAGTTTCAACTTTTGAGCATTAGTAACATAATCATAACTTCTGCATAATATATCAAATTCAAAAAGAAATTCATCCGGATCTTCAGCGGATAAACCATGGAAGTTAGGTAAAGTTGACAATGGAATGTTTTTCATAGGAGTTGTTCCTATAGGGAGATCACTGATAGGAAATCCCAAGGTAGAGAGAGAATTTTCATCCTTTCCTTCTCCTTCAGGATCTACACGTCCTCCACCAAAGAAGTCTTCATTGTTTCCTTCCATTGTCTGTTCTCCTACTGCACTTGCTCGATCGTCAAGATCTTCTACTAGCTCCTCAATGTTTTCCACTGGTCGTCCAACACTCTCTATTATTTCCTCAATGTGCTCTGCTGATTTTCTAGCACTTTCTTCTGACTCTCCAGCACTGACTGCTGGTTCTTTAATCACTGGCTCCTCTATATTTTCAGGACCCACAACTTCCTCTGTTTTGTAATATGATTGAGGGGAGTGCTAAAGTTTTGGTCTTCGAGAACTTAATCTCTGTGATGATTCAGCCTTTGATACAATCTCGTCAATGAAAGTCTTTCTTCCTCCCCTTCCTTTGTCTTTGCCACCTATGGGGTTAGTTTTCTTCTAGTTTCCGCGTCCTCTCATACAATCTGCACATCTGAAAAGAAAATATTAATGCTTTCAAAATCTATAATTTCCTTCCCCGGCAACGACGCCAAAATGTTGGTCGCTTTAATTGTTTTCACAATTCAAGCTCCACATAAATTGTCAACCCGAGGAAGTCTGTTTATTCCAAAGACAATCACGCACTGGATATGCTCAATTTCAAAAGCAAAAACAATTTTGTAGTAAAAATCCACACAATTATCAATCATACAAATCTAATTATTCACACTCTGTTTAATTAAAGCTGAAGTTACTTATGTCATAGCAGAATTAATTCCTATATTGCAGTTTAGAATCCAAATAAAGGGAAATCAATCTGTAGGAAAGGAAACCAATCAACCATAACAGGAACAGGACCCTATTCCTTTAAATAGGAACTTCAGCACCTGCTTCCTGACACTAATCACTCTGTAGAAAAGATGACTCAAGAGAACAGGACCCTATTCCCATGAACAGGAACCTTCAGCACCTGTCTCCTGTTTCTAATCACAGTGCAGGAAAAGAAAGGTAATCAATAGAAACAGGACCCTATTCCTTTGTACAGGAACCTTTAGCACCTGCTTCCCAGCATCAATCATACATTCAAACAATTAACAGAAATAAATCTCTTAACTTCTTAAGATTGAATGTACTAAACACATGCAGCGTTAAAAGAAATAGAATGCTCAATGAATTACAGAGATGTGTAACTAGTGTTTCAACAAACAGAATTAAAGTAAAGCGCGAATGTCATAAAGAAATTAAAAAAAATATAGGGACAGTCAGGTGAATCTTGTGAGAAAGGTGGGCCCTTTCCTTCTCACAAGATTCCCCAGGAAAGGATTAAATTGAAGCGCTCAAAAGGAAATTTTATTCATCTGTCAAAAGAAATGATACATTACAAATGGAGTCTAGCTCCAGTTCTCTCA
Source organism: Pinus albicaulis (assembly GCA_034641835.2). NCBI lineage: Eukaryota > Viridiplantae > Streptophyta > Pinopsida > Pinales > Pinaceae > Pinus > Pinus albicaulis. Next base: position 780,165,432 of record CM076579.1, read on the forward strand.
AACATAATGTTATCCTGTAGTTTCGAGCTCTAATCCCCTTCTAATGATGATGTCTCCTCTCTTTAAAGAGGAGACATCTCTTACAATTACAGTAGAGAAAATCTACGTTTATCCCAATTCTGTTCTTCTTTCTTAAAACAGGTCTATTCTGTTCTTCCATAAAAAGATATTGTTACAACAGATACAAAAAGAGTACTATCTTCAGAATAATTTGTGTAACCATGTCTTCATGTTGTTGCCATTGTTCCACAAAATGCTCTTCCAGAATCGCAAATTACGAATAGTGGCGGAATTTGCGTGTCTGCTGGCTGTTTCAGCAACGGAGTTTGACTGTTTCAGCAACGGCTGATTGTTCCAGCACAGCATATAACTTATCTACGATATTTTAGACTCATGTTAGCAACAATCTACTTCGATTAATGATAAAATATAAGAGTAATATGGAATTATATGTAAACAGATTAAACATATAGTAAAGAAGAGGATTTTATATACCTTTGGATAAAGTGAATGAAAATGATAATGGAATCCTTTTTAAACATCGTTATAAAGGTAAGGTGGTGTCAAAATATATAGTAAAAATGATACATAGTGAGGTCCTAACAATGTTCTTGGTATATTTACATCATTTTTATCACACATAGTATTTTTAGCTACTTTGGTTTGTTGATTTTTATTAGGAATTCCAGCTAGAGTAGTTTTTCCAGGGCCACTAGTTGATGCACTAGGGTAGCTTGGGTCACCATTATGTTGGCTAGTTTTGTCTTTGTTTTGATTAGGAGTCTTAGCCATTATGTTGGTGTTTTCTGCTGTCTTCTTAAAGATGTTTTCAAGGGTCTTTCTAATAGCAGTTTCTAATTTGTTCTTCTTGGAGGAATCTTGGGTTTTCTTACTCCTAAGGTCATACTGCCTATGAACCTCTATGATGGAATTTTCAAATCCCAGATTGTACTCTTTAGAATCCTCATATGTTCTATCAATTTGACTTGAGAAATAATACCTTTTTGTTCTTCTGTGAGAAAAACATCGCCCTCATTATCAGAGCCTATCATATTTACATGCTTTTCTTCCTATTGTTTAGTCTCTCTTTCCTCTTCTTCTACATAGTTTTCTTGGAAAGGAGGTTTGGTTTGTTGGTCATTGTCTCTTTGTATTTTTTGAGGAGGGTCTCTTCTAAAGTTTTGGTTTCTATTTATGTTTTGAGGATTTGCTTGGATTTCCCTAGGGGGTGTTCTCTCATTCAAACTAATTTTCTCCATCATCATTTCCATTACCCTAACTAGATTTTCAATTTTAGAATCAGATGTGGAGGCCATGGTTTCATCTTTGTATGTAACCTTCTTCTTTGTCCTCATCCTAGCCCTCTTTTCAGTTATATTGGCTTCTAAACTCACAGCTCCTGTTTGCATGTCTTCTAAGGTTAGGGGATCTCTTTCTCTCAATTGGTAGGCCATGTCTGGATCAAAGCCCTCTAGAAATTTTACTAAGGCTAGGCCTTGTGGGGGTTTCATGTGAGGTGGGAGTGCATTGTATACACTATTGAACCTAGTGCAATAGTCTTGGACTCTTTCCCCAAAAATTATCTTAAGGTTATTATACTCTGAGAGGATTTGAAGAGGATTTTTCTTAATCTCTAACTTGTTTATGAATGTTTGATAAAGGGAAGGGAGGTCATGTATGCTATTAGGAGTTAAGTTTTTGAACCATTTCTTTGCTTCTCCTCCTAGACTTTGGGCAAAAATTCTCATTTTTATGGCCTCCTATTCTATTTATTGGTAGTCAAAAGCATCATTAATTTTGTCTACATGTTTTTGGGCAGTTGTAGAGTTAGCTCCAGTAAGGTGAGGGATTTTAGATTGGTAGTCTTGAGGCATAAGCAGTAAAGGTTAGGGTAGTAACAATGGGGCAAACCATGTTGTCATGATTTGAGGTAAAGGAACCCAAGGAGGGTTTGTAAGAGGGGGGTTTGTGAGATGAGGTGGAGGATGAAATGGAGTGGTTTGTAGAGTGGATGCGTGAATGGGGGTGGTAGATGTACTTGGACCAGCAAGTTGAGATTTAGCATATTTGGATTAAAAAGAGCCAAAGTTTTGGAGATGTTGAAAATCAGGAGGACTGGAAGGAGAGGCATCCCTACTAGGACTCTGCTGCAAATCTGTAGGCTCAAGGTCAGTCTAGTGTATCCCACTTTGAGACTTAGTTCTGAAATTTTTTTTCTATGATGTAAGTCAAATTGGGAATCTTGCAAGGTTGTGAGATTTTCAGGGGCAAAACTTGCTTTGTGAATGGTCCTAACAATAGTGGAATCTTCAGTCCTAGATGTTTTCCACAAAATTATCTCTGGATCATAAACTATGATAGGAGGGTTTGGGTCAGGTTGAGATCTGGTGCTTATCCTTTGTGAAGCCGGATTTCAGATCCAATAATGCAGAGAGGCCAAAAGTTTAGGAGTGTCTTGAAAATAGACCTATCTTGAAGGGTACTAAGTTCACACAAAGAGTGACTGGGCTTTAGACTGTTATGACTGATTAGTGCATTCCCAAGGGAGTCCGTGAGAAATAGTGGGGTCAACAGGGCTACTTAAGACCAGTGGAGTCACCAGGTGGATGATGCTTACTATTTTAAGGCAATACTTGTTGTCCACCATCAACAACTGAATACCAATCTAAGGATATTTTTGGGTTTTCTGAGTTTTTTATGTAACACTAATCTTGTCAATGAGTGTTTTCCAGTATGTTCAACATGGTGCGAGTATGATGAATCAATTATATATAGCTCTTGGCTAACACTTGATTTGTCTAAGTTTGACAGGGGATTTGTGAGTTCTTAAGGAATTTCTAAGCTTATTACTTATTAAGATCCTTATTAAGATCACCATTTTTTAGAAGGGCAGTCAGAGGATACTATTGACAAGGGTGTTCTGAGGTTTTAAGGAGTGCTTAGGATATTACAAACTTAGAATCTGCAGTGGAGTTTCCATTATGTTAGGTCCTCGTAATTTGTCAGATTGGCAAGACCAAATGTGCAGGGGTAACATCAAACCAGTCTTTGGAGTCCTAGGACCTAGCCTTCCTAGACTCAGACAGGGCTCTCTCTATGTTTGTGTAAACTATGCGAACTTGATTGATTTTAGGGTTTTTATTTTACGCTAGTTATAGTGATTAGGGTTTGTTTGTTTGGTTGGTTGGTTGGGTGAGTTGTCAAGTAGAATAGATAGAGTGAGAGAGGTTTAAACCATTGAGATATGGAGTCTGCAAAGTTCATGAGAAGTACAACAAAGTTCAAGGGTATATCATAGGGAAAATATAATAAAGCCAAATGGATCTAAAAGCTTATGTGAATGAAGTGAACATTAACTTCTAAATATAGTAGGTGCAAAGGGCAGTTAATAATACTTTAACAAATACTTTAACAAGAATAGCCTTCAATATCACTATGCATAAAGAAATAACCAAAGATAGGGCATACCAATAGCTTCTTTGACCAAACCCTAGCAAGTAAACATTAAGACAATAATCCAGTGAACCATAGAAGGCAAGAAACTTGTAAGTCTTCTAGTTATTTCACCTTTAGGGAAAGAAAACATCTAAGAAAACATATAGTAATAACCAAAGAGTAGGGAAATCCTAATTTCCTTAATCAAACTAAAAATACCTTCAAAGCAACCATTTAATATGAACAAAAGGGTAGGGTAAACCATAAACCTCTTCAGCTAAACCCTAATTAGCAGTACTTCAAAGCAAAGATCTCAAAAATAATGTTTAAGTTACATCAAAGAGCTGGGCTAACCATAAACTACTTTGACATTGACTCCATTAAATCACTCTTAAGATAAACAAGCATAAGTGGAACTAGAGAGCATTTAAGAATTCTCTAATCTGACCTAGCAGAGGAAAACATACAAGCAATAGAAAGCAGACAGAGCTAAGGTGCCTCTAAACAACATTTATTAGCCTAAAATTCTATCCTACTGCATGAGAAAGATGAAAAAAAATGATAACACAAGAAGAAAAGTACTAAATAATAAAGACATCACCATTAACTATGTTCATGAATCCTGCAAGTGAGCTTGCTCCATTATCATGCAAATCAAGACATCCACAAAGTCCAAAGCCAGTTTCTCCTCAATATTCAAGTCTATGATATCCTTCTCAATAATCAACCAACATGTACAATGAGGCCTCAATGAATTATTTAAATAGTAAGGAGAACCAAAACCCTAACTAGCATTTTAGAAACCATTAATTACTCATAAATGTCATTTTAGTCCTATGAGAGCATGCAAGGCTCAAGGCACAAATATCCTAATTCATTAAATGAAAAAATAACTCCTCAGCCAACTTTTGGAAAATATTGACTTTGAAGATCGTCAATAACTTCCAAAATATCTCCAAGTATTTTTTGTTGACTTTTTTGCAAGGGCGCAACATAGAGGTTCAAGGGTGTAGTGCCAGCACTGGGAAAAATTGCTTGTTTTGTAACCAAGATTTGGAGGCCTTCCAGGTGTCCAAATGAGCTCCATGATAGCTCATTAGAAAGCTTGTCCATTCTAGTTTCCAAAAAATTCCTTTTTTCTTCTGATTGGACTTCATTTACCTACTCAAAAACGAAATCTCCCAAGGCTGCTCAGGAAGCAGCGCCAACTCTGAAAATAGGGCAGAAAGGTGATTGTTTGGGTGTTTTTCGCAGATTTGGAGAACCTTTTTTGCTACAAATGAGCTGAAATTTTCTATGAGTGATTTCCTTGGAAATATGAACATGAAAATGTAAGCCATTCCTTCATTGAGTGCCCAAAAAAATACTGTAGCACTAGTGGCACTATGCCTTTAGCCCTTCAAAATAGTCAAAAACCAAAATTTATAAAAAGATGCCAAAATTTGAATTTTCCTTGCTAATTATGTTTGGGATGCTTGTAGGGATGCATCAGCAAGGATTTCAAGGTTTTCTATTCCTTTTTCCTCCTTTAGGGATTGAATCTTTGCAAGGGCTCTTTTGAGCTTGGCCCTTGCAATCTTGTTTCTTAAGGCATAGTGCCTTGCCATCTTCTTTTGGAGGTTAAGATCCCTCTTGGTCTTCTCCAACAGACCCTCTAAGTGAATATTTTCCCTCTCATTCCAAAGTTCGTGATCATAGTCAATCTCCATGGCCAGAAGCTCACTTGGAGTGAGATACTCTGCCAAGGCTTCCTCTTGCTCTCTTTCCTTGGCTAAGGCCTTCTTTAAGCCAATTTTCCTTGGCCTCCTCCTAGGAAGTTGTTCCTCCTCATAATCAATGTTCCCATATCTATCCAAGGCCTCATCTAACTTAGCCTTGGCTTTTGAAGCCTCTTTTTGAGATCTGATAGCTCTGATTTCATAGATTTCCTTCTGTGCCTCCAGCTGCTTGTTTTCAACCTCAAAATAATGGATTACATTCTTATCCCTAACTAGATTGGATTGCAAATCCCTAATCTGAGCATCCTTGCTTTAGAGCATCATGTTTGAGATCCTTGCCTCATTTCCATCATCACTATCAACATGAATGAGTTGAAATTATTGTTCAGTCTCATGTTTGTATTCTTCTTCTTCATCCATGACCTTTTCCTTACCTTTATCAATATGCTTGGTTGATGTAGAAGGCATGGCCCCTTGCCTCTTGAGGGTAGCAAAAACATGGCTATTTCCCATTTGGTAGGTCAAAGGAAGAGGTTCAATATTACTTATCTCAGTGCCATATGTCTTATTGCCATCATTGTTATCATCTTCACTATCATCATGGCTCTTATCATCACTACTCTCATGGCTTCCATCATCACTATTTGCCTCACTACCCTCACTTCTCTTATGATTTTCATCATCACTGACTTCTTCATTTACGTTTGCCTCACTGATATCTTGGCTTTCTGACCTATTTCCATCATCATTGCTGCTCTCTTCTTTATCACTGCCAACATTATCACTGCTGATCTATGCCTTATTGCTATCTATTTTATGACTAACATCCCCCTTACTATCATCATTTCTCTTTTCTTTGTTGCTTTCTTCTTCACTGACATTAGCCTCACTACCCTCACTTTTTGATTCTTCATTGTCATCTCCTTAATTGGCATATTTTTCACTGATATCCTCTTCTTTTCTTTCTTCTTCATTTTTCTTTCCCTCATTGCCACTTGCAACAATGTTTTCTTCACTTTTTTATGCACTAATGCCATGAGATGATGGTGATGGTTTGTGAAATTGTGGTGAAGGAGGGTCATTATCCTTAGGTGAAGGAATGTGAGTAAATTTTGATGGATGTGTAGTGGGGTGTTATGGTGAAGGAGGAATGGGAGGCTGATAATATGGAGGTACATCTTGCTACTGTTGGGCTTGTGGATTGGTGATAATCTCATGAGCAATGAAAACCTCCCACAGAATGCCTTTCTGCTACAATTGATGAATCACAACCATTTTAATAAGAGAGTGGTGAAAGAGGTTTTTCATCTGCTGAGGATAGTCTCTCTTCTGTACACTATAGGAAATTTTTTCAATGCTTCTATAGAGGTAATAAGGTAGGTGAAACATCCTAACCCTAGTAAAGTGCATGAGAAACATAATGTGATAGGACTAAAGTTGGGAGAACCTTCCCTCACATGTAAAATAATTCATAATGATTCTCATAAGAGGTGCATGTCTATTAAGAAAATGTGAGAAAGGAAATATGGATTTATTGTGGTATTTGTATCTAGGCTTTACATATGGCTCATAGTAGCTCATGTCAATATTGGCCTGCTTGAACCATTTCTCCCCTACACTTGGTATCCCAGTGGAATTGGCAATAGCATATGAAGGCAACTCAAATTTTACCCTTGAAAGGTTAACTTATTTCTCATGCAAGTTAACTATGAAAAGCCTAGTTAGCTCGGGGTGGTTTTGCACCTGCTGTTCCTTCTCACAAAATTCATAGAAACCTACATGTTGGAAGCATGAAATAGTTAAGGGAGATGCCATTAGCTCTACTGTGTTGAGTGGTTCAAACCTGTTGATATTTCCACCTTTTTTTTCATGCCTCCTTGGCATTTGGCCTTATACACCACTACCATTGTCCTCTCTTTCAGACATTTTGACCACTCTCCCTTCGAAATCCTAGCACAGCCATGAAACTGATATGGAAGAGGGTAGTGGAATGGTGATGAAAAAGGTAGCTCTATAAATGAATGAGATGAATGAGTGAGGGTATATGTATATTAGGCTGAGTGAGTGAAAAAACCCAATGACAACCTCATCTGCTTGTTTAAACTCTGTGTTGAAACTCCTTGCACTAATGTAAAAATGATAGGAGATAGGGCATGTAATGTCACTCTGTTTGTAATGTAAAGGACTGAGTGTTATGTCAAGCCTTGATGGATGACAAACTTTAAACCAATGCAACCACCTTAATTTCACCTCCTCTCTAGACTGATATTCTTTATGGGTAGATGAAGTGAGGTTTAAGCAGTGACTTCAAGGATGATTCTTTAGGGTTTTCTCCTTAGGGTTTGATTTCATCCAATTTAAACGATAAAAATGTTGGAATATGTGGCTATGGTATCCACTTACCTCTTAGAAACGCTTGTAATACCCTGGGCAGATATTTGGAGGTGCTTGACTTGATTTAGAGGGTTAATTTGCTTGGAGGTTGCTCTTGGCCAAGCGCGCAGCGCGTAGGCCAAGAGTGTAGCACCGAAGGCATGTTTGTTGTGGGTGTCAAGAAAGGGCACATCGCCTTAGAAATTTGTATGGGGAGAAAACTCTAAACGTGCAACACCAGTTTCTAGGGGCGCAGCACCAACCTGAGCGTGTAGCGCCACAACACTTAGCCGAATTTTGACCTAAACAACTCAAAAAAATTCTCTCCGTGAATTCTTCTAATTATTTGGAATGGCACAATGATTTTTTTGAAGTTTTTAGATGGGATTTATAGGATTGGAATTTTATTTCTCTTTTTAAACCCACTTTCTAAAGTTTAAGATTTTTTTTCACTTTTTCACTAATGCTCTTTTAGGCCTTTTTCCCTGTAGGTGACTGAAGTGATGAAAATTACCTTTCCTTTAATCTTAGAGCCTCCACATGTTTATTTTGACCATTTTGTGATGATTTCACATAGAAAAATTCTTATACCTTCTGTGGTTTCCATTATGAAGTTCAACTCAATGTTTCATCCTTTCTCACTATCCTTTTGACATTGTTTGCATGCAAGTGACTAAGATGATGAATTTGACTTCTTATTTTAGTCATGGAGGCATGAAAAATTTATCTTGACACCTTTGGGACTAAAACACAAGGCAACACCTTCACAACTCTCCTTTGCCTGCACCATAGAGTTCAAACCATGCTTCTCACCTTCTTTGGCCACTTCTGATTTGTAGGTGCCTGAAAACACTAACTTGGCCTTCTCTTACTAATACTCTTCACACTTTTTCTCTTTGATGCATGACATATTTATTTTGACCATTTGGGATTCAAACACAAAGTAACACCTTCAGAACCCCTTTTTTTCTCACCTTGAAACTCAACTTATCTCTTTTCCTCATTTAGTCATTTCAAGCTCATTAAAGACCTTTGAAATGATTTATCATAGTAGCGCTTTCAAATATTTTTGCTTGCATCATGGAGTTTTTTTACCTACACTTTGTTCATTTAGGCATGGAAAACTCATTTTTTCCAATTCTGGGATCTGATCACAGTGTCATATTTAGAATATTTCTTTGTTGTCATCATGGAATTCAACTCATCTTTTCATATTCTCTGGCCACCTTCCCAAAATCTTAGGTGTCTGGAGTGATTTAAGACAATCCTTAGTGTTGTCTTCTAAGTTCTCTATAGCCCTTTCAAGTTCATTCATTTCTGTCCAGTTCACCTCACCTTTTTCCCTATTTCATCAATAATCTTTGAAATATTTTTCTTCATGTTTTGTTTTTGGTGTACCTCCTCCATGGTTTATTTTTCATTTGATCACTGCTTGGTACACCACTGGACCTTTAAGCTAAAAAAAACCCTAATTCTCTACCAGAAAAAGTGTTTCCTATCTTTCTTGCTATAATATGTCTTTATTCAGGAGTAGACCTCCTACCTTACTAAATTTCTGCTGATTGATATTTTAACAGTCCTGTAGAAGTGTCAAAGTTACATTTACATTTTGCAAAACTTGAATTTGACAAGGTAATCTTCTTTGGAGACTTTTGGATCTTTTCTTGAGTAACCATGTATCAACATTCTGACACCTCTGAACCAAATTCTAACAAATAAAAACAATGTCTGAAACACCAAAGATGACCTTAGGCATGTGAAACCCTAATTAACCTAATGGAAGGATTCTTTGACCATGATCTTGACTGAAAATAGGCTTGGAGGCTTCAAGTGAAAAAACAGAGTATTTGTCAAAGTGTTGTATTAAAGATCCAAAACCCAATGTACTTGATTTTTCTAAAGAGCCTACAGAGATAGTTTTGATACCATCAATGCTTGACGAACTTGGGGATCATGGGGATGAGTTTGGCTATAGGTAACCCTAGATGGAAAGTGGAGTTATGTGCAAGGGAAAAATAGAGTAATGAGGTTATAGGTAGCAAAGAAGGATGGAGATGAGAGGCAGAAGCCATTAAGGAGTCTTTTAGGAGTGGAAGGGTGACCATGAAATGGCAAGGTTGATCGAATAGTGAAAAAATTCCTATAAGGATAATGAAGGCAATGAGATTTATAAAAATCACAATGTTCAAAGAATGTTGTTTTTAGAAATCTAGAACCAATCTATAGTCATCTACCAATAGTGAAAATAATGATGACTAACAAATCCTACATCATCAACCCTTCCTTTCATCTCATCATTACCTCTGTAAGTTTTCACTCCATTAGCGCCTCCACCACGTCCTCCATTAGTCATGGAAAGATTTTCTCCGTTGATCCTACCACTTTAGCTCACCCCACTACCTCATAGTTATGGTTAGATACTTCCTATTTTCAATGGAAAATCATAGATTACAACTTATTAGCACATTTCCAAAGTGATTGACTTCATAGATCTTGAAGAGATCAATAATGACGATTCCAAGATGCACATCATTGCACAAAGTTTGTCTGGAAAGGTAACGAAATGGTTTCACTCTCTCACGACTAGTTCAATATGTACTTCACAGAAGCTGATTGACTTGTTTATGGAGAAATGGGAAGAGAATAAAAATCCATTGCAAATTGTATCTGAGTATAATGCCTTGAAAATGAATCCTAATAAGTTTGTCCAAGACTTTATAGCTAGATTCAATAAAATATATGATTAAATTCCTGAGAATATTAAGCCTCCTCTAGGAATTAATTTAATTCATTATCATGATGGATTCAATCCTGACATGGCCTATCAGTTGGGGGAAATAAATCCATGAAATCCTGAAGAAATGCAGAGAGACACAGTGAGAGTGGAAGTTGATTTGATCATGAAGAAGTATAAAATAAAGACGGAGAAAAGAGTCACTATCAAAGAGGAAAAATCTACTTCATCAAAGGGAAAATTACATACCTTGATCAAGACCATGGAGAAGATTATGGATAAAATTTCCATTGTTGATCAACAAGCTGAACCCTCCATTAGAAATCCCAATTTAAGGTGTTAAAATTAGTAACCACAATACAGGATCAAGAAAGGGGAACATAGGGGTCAGGATCCACAAATTCAATATAAAATTCGCACTCATTTCAGAAAAATTATACTGAAGGTCGTGATGAAGAAGATGAAGAAGAAATTTTTGGTGAGAATCATTTATTTGAACAAAATCAACAACCTATTTTCCTCACTAAAGAAGATCAATTATCTGCAGAAATTTGTGCACCGGATGATCAAGAGTATGTCTTGTCAAATCATGACATGTTATCAATGTGCACAAAAGATTATCAGAGGAGATATCAAAATTATCTTTCTCAAGTGTAGAGACAATATGGTTTTAGGAGTAGGAATGTTCCTACAACCCCCAATTAGAAAAAAGAAAAAAAAAAGAAAAAAAAAAAGAAAAAACGCTCAAATAAATGTTCATCACAAAAAAATTGTTGCCCCAAATCAAAGTAAAGACAAAGGATATATTGTTCCTAATCATGTTAAAGGAAACAAAGCTTCCTCCACCGGTCAAAGAAAAGATAAATAATTCCAAGAAGGAGGAAAAAAGAAAGGGTCTTCATACAAAGATAAGCCCAAAGAGAAAGATGCACCATTGAAAGAGGTAGAAAGGAATTCTTCTCTTCTTAGTCTTGAAAAAAAACTTCCAAATTGAAAGTCTCCATTCCTTTAAATGAAGTAGTGAAGAATGATGGGTACAAAGTTCAAGTAGCTAAGTTTATTATAGTCGATCAAATGTTAGACATGGTTAATGTAAGTGATGATCACCATGAGCTTCTTTTTGCTCCTACTATTGATGGAGATATAGAAGATAATGAGGTCCCTCCATTTTATCTAATCCTCAAAATCCATGATTTTATCCTTCATAATGCCATGCTTGATTCCAGAGCCTCTCACAACCTCATTCTGAAGGCCATTATGTACATATTATGACTGGATATCATAATACCTTATCATGATCTTTATTCATTTGATTCAGGGAGGGTGAAATGTTTTGGCCTCATCAAGGACCTAATGGTGCCATTACAGAAAATCCCAGCCAATAATGTCCTCATGGATGTTTTTGTGTCTGATATCCCTCCCAAATATGGAATATTTCTTTCTCGATCATGGGGAGCGAAGCTTAGAGGTACCTTACAACTTGACTTTTCATATGCTACCATCCTCGTCTTTGCGCAACTTAGGAAAGTATATCGAGAAAGTAAGATGAAGTACATGATCAATAGTCAAGAAAAGAAAAATAATCATCCTATTCATGTTGTTCATATATATTTAGAGTCCTTTATCTAGTTCGATGACGAATGTTCAACATCATCCGAAGTTTTGATTGAAGAAAAAGCAGAAAATTCTGAATTTTCAAATTCTTTTTTAGAATTGGAAAATGCAGAAATTTATGAAAAAAGTGCCAATTGTTTTGGAACCAAGTGCATAACCTTAAAAAAGGATGAAATAGTGAAAGAAATATAATTTTTTGGTATATCATAACTCTCTCAAGCAGAAAGAAAAGTTTAGGCATCCAATTTGTAGTTTCTGGATGTGTTGGCCGGATAAATCGATCTTGTGGACAAGATCGATATCCCTAGTGTCAGAAGACAATCTAGCAACAAATGAACAACTAAGTTTATATTTATCTAAATATATTTGTTTTACAAATAAATTCTATAAAGGTGTCGATCCTACCTTAGATCCAAACGCTTATTTTCAATCGTAGTTCTTCCGTCACATCAGCAGTTCTTCCGTCGCAACAATAGTTCTTCCATTGCAACAATAGTCCTTCCATCGCTTGAAAGTGTCGTCTTTAAAGACCTGCAATCACAAACAAAAAAATATTAAAAATCACCTATATAAAAAATAATTATAAAATGTACCTATCATAGTGATCAAGGAATCTATGAAATAAACGATCAAATGATAGCTTATTGAAATAAAAAATCGAACGACAATTTATTGAGAAAAAAAAACTTGATTTTATTAACTTTGAAATAATAGAAGAACATTACAACCTTATCCTTGATGTTGAACATGCCTTCCCAGGGTCCGAAGTAGGAGTTTCCTCTACTTTGATAAGCCTTGCACTCTTCCTCCAGGAGCACATAGAGGTATGTGATCTTTCCTCACAAAAGCTTAGCAGAAAGGAGTCTAAATATCAACAGCACTTCACCTCAATAACACACTAAAGCTTGAACTCTCCTTGAGGCTAGCCAATGCCTCTTTTTATAGTGCATATGAGGAGGTTAGGGTTCCACCTATGAAGGGGTAGAATCCTCCTTCAAAGGGATGGGCTCGTCACATCAAGGGGTTATCTCCTTAAGGTGTGGGATGCATGAACCTTACAAGAGCATACTCACCCCCAAAAAATCTCATCCAGAAGCTTCTAGAATTGACCAAAAATTAGCTTTTTCACTTTAATTTCTCGCCATTTTGACTTTGACAGGGGTACGCAGGCATTACATAGAGAAAATACGTTTTGGAATGCAGGTAAGCTTCACATTACCTGCGTACCCCAACCAGGAACACAGGTAAGCTTCACATTACTTGCGTACCCAGGGTTTTGGAGTTTTTTAGGGTTTTTCTCCTATTTTTAGGGCTTGAAATGAGGATTAGAGGTTGTAAGGCTTGTAGAGGAGGTAATTATGAGTGACAATGAGCTCATATAGTCAGCAGAATGTCAAGGTCACAGTTTTTAGTGCAACAGATTGCTCCCTAAAGTGCGAAGTCTAGAATAGATGAAGATGTAGTTTGTCATATATGAAGAGTGAAGTACTTTATCATTTCAAGGATCATACTGTGGACACCCTAGTCAAAACCTGTAAAAACATTCAATGCAAAACATATATATATATATATATATATATGTAAACATATCATCGCTGCGGTAGGCAATCCCATACTCAGATCAAAACTAACTAGAAAACTGATTTAAATTGTTCTGATACAGGAATGATTTTCATTACATCAACAGTATAGACATTTGTAGACACAGTATGGACGTAGCCATCTGTTTATGAATATTCTACTATATAAATGAATAAAAAAATTCCTCGCAGCCTGGATGGTAGAAACTAGATCCAGGGTCTTGAGTTCCATTTCTCGAACTAGTATGATTTTATCCATGTGAATAAATGTCAAGTCGAACATGGTAGAAACCACTTGATTACCAGTCAATAATGTAAACTGTTAACAAGTGTGAGAGTAACCACTAGTAATGTCAATGGCTCTCAAATTACTTAGTACAATCCATGAAATGTGAATAAATGAGCTGAAGTCGAACATGTCATGGAATCATTTGATCAAGGGTTAATGATGCAACCTGTCGTCGAAGGCAAGAAACCTGCCATTGAGGCATGCAGATTTCAAGGTACTAACGATTTCTAGATCAAATTCCTAGATAATGATCTGTCATCAATAGAAAGTGATTTGTCGTAGGTAAGCCCACAACACGAAATCATAGATCAAGTTTTGAAGAAATATATTTACAAGGACTAACTCAGGGATGGTCAAAATGGAAGACAAATGTTTCGCAAATGAATGGTTTGTTTCAACTGTCCTCTTGAACACATAACGACACTGCAGATGGTTTGCTGACAATTGACCCAAAGCTAATACCTAGAAACCGGCTGAAGACTTTTAAATATGGTTTGATTAACTGTTAGGCAAAGTATTTTCCCAACCTAGGTGAACAAAAGTGTCGTGTTCAAGAGTGGTTAACGGTTTTCTGAATAATCAAAATGTAACAAACAGGTTCGTTTTTCTCTCTTTTCCCCCACTATTTTTTGCAAGTACCTCTTTATTTTTGACAAGCTTGAGGAGGATAACATTTTCTTGTTTATAAGCTCATCATTCGGATGAGTCTAACTTAGTTTAAGATTCGAACCCTAAGAAGGAGTGGTTCGTTCTTCCTTAAAATTGAACAGGTCCTTTACTGTTAAATTTTAACGAGTCCAGTATAGGAGAAACTCAGTGTTTTTTCAATTTTAGGGAGTGAGAAGAAAAAAATTAAGAAGACTCCATGGGGGTACTTTTTCGTAAATTTAGTCTCTCGATCCCGAAAAACGAAAAAATAATGCAGGAGAGAACTATATTGACCGTAATTAGTCAACGTATGCCTTTTCGTAAATAGTCCATTTCAGTATGTAAAAGGGGTAAACTTATACTTAAGGGATGATCATTCATTTATTTTAATGAGTTCGAATAATCAAGTGCTCGGCAATCTTTTCATGTTTAGAGAGTCTAAAAAGGGCTTAAAAGAGGACTCCAATGTTTCACTTTTTCGTAAAATTTTGAAAGAGTCCAAAAAAGTGATAAAAGTATGCTCTTTGTTGAAAAATGATCATTTTTACTGAAAAATCCAATATTCTACACAAAAACTCGAAACAATTACACATACCTATTTAAGATAAGTAAAACTGTTTTCCAAATTACCTTTTTAAAGTGAAAAATAAACAAATTAAAATATCATTTATTCGAAAAAAATTATAAAAAGGGCTTTTCTAACTTCATTTTTACTATTTGAATTCATAGTGAAAAAGTGAGAGCTTTTGGATATAAAAAAAACTTCCTGTGAAGATTCTCGAAAATCCGTTCGTCGGAATCAGAAACCGTCAGCTCCAAGTAATTTGTATACATTTTGGACCATATGAGGGCCCAAGTTGATCTCCTAATATGGCTAGTGAGTAGGTGGGACACACAGGACCATTTTTTCTTGATTGGCGGCCACCGTCTCGAAGTCGAGCTGGAGGACATATATTTTTTGACTGGTTTGTCCAAGAGGGGCAGACACTTATCTCTATTCGGGACTAGACCAGGTGGCCAGTCTATTGCTAGTCTCAAAGCAGAGTTTTTCAATGGTTGAGTAGACGCCAAGGATAAATGGATAGATATCAAAACTATCATATGTCCTGAGTTCAAAGTTATTGTCTTCAATATTACTAGACTATACAGAAGTGCAACATTACGCGTTTCCAATCTCATGCTAAGGGCATTGAGATTGTTAGATTTCTGTCGGCATATTTTCGTTGGTTGAACAACCAACTCTTTGTCATTAGGGATTTTCCATATGCCAGGATGGAATACCGTGGTGATAGAGACATGGCTTTTCCTCCAAGAGAGGAATGGGATGATTCAAGTAAAAATTATTTTCAACACTTTCTAAGTCCTAATTTTTTTGTATTTTAAATCGTCCAACACAAGACGATGTATATTTTGAAACACACTTCTATGCTATGATATATCACTATTACTAGCTATCTGTGTACATGTTATCAAATGTTGTTTAATTTACTATTTTTATTATTGAAAATTTCTATTTATCATACTAGAAGCAACTGCATCTGCTAATGTATTTAAATGTCTTGGAATATGCTGATATTCAATGTAATAAAATTCATGTTCCAAGAGACGAACTATCAAAAATAACCTTAATAACTCTAGATTCCTAATGGCATACACCCTGTTAAGCAGTAATACAACGATTTCAGAGTCCAACCTAACAATCAAACTCCAAATCCAAAATGAGATGGATTCAAATAATAACTCAAACACTGCACTATACTCTGCAATGTTATTCGTTGTTTGACCGAGGCTTACCCCATGCATAGACACTAACTCGTCAAAGGGTGAATAGATAACCCAAGCCACGGAAGAAATGTTCCATGTACTACAATAAGCACCATCAGCAAAACCAATGTATGCCTGAAGAGACATTGACATTTGCAATATCAAGAGTAAAACTCAGATAAGTAGGAATAATGATAAGAGCACACTCTAAACTAGGCACGATTTTCTAATCTAATACACAACAACAATAAAGAAACTAATCTAATAAAAAATTTCCATAAAAAATTTAAGCATAACATCTCTTCAGATGAAGCCCATTTATGGGTTTATCTAAAGGGACACCGTCAAAATCTATCAGCTCATAGGCCCCTTTTTCCAGCTTTTGCTTAACAATGAAAGGACCATGCCACATAGGCACAAATTTTCTAACCCCTAGCTTATCATTGGCTTGATCGTACACTAAAAATAGGTCTCCTTTTGAAAAATTATGAGGTGTAACATTTATGTCGTATTGAGCTTTCATTCGTTTCGCATGTGCTTCGTTTGCTAGAGCAGTAGTTCGTCAATTCTCATCTAGCTGAGCTAAGTACAAAAAAACTTTTCTCCTCTTCAGAAGTAGCTGGGAGTAATTCTATGACTAATTTTAATGACGGAATTTCTCATTCAATAGGTAACACAACTTCCAAACCGTAAACCAGTTGAAAAGGAGTGAAACCAGTTGATGTTTTTACTGAGGTCTGATATGCCCAAAGTGCTGAAAATAACATGGAATGTCAATTCGACTTACGAATACCAATGATTCGTTTAATCATAGTGACTAAAACTTTATTGATAGCTTCAACCAGACCATTAGCCTGCGGGTAATATGGAGTAGAACTATCGTGGCACAGGCCAAGTTGATCTGTTAGTTCAGTCATCATGATATTTTGAAAATGACTTCCATGATCTATAATAATGGCTTGAGGAACACTGAATCTAGAAATTATATGATTGAACATGAAAGTTGCAGCAGTCTTGCTGTCTGCCAAAAATGTAGGCATCACCTCGACCCACTTAGTAAAATAATATGTTGCTAAGATAATATACGCATGCCCCCCGACCGAGTGAGGGTTACATGTAATAAAGTCGATACCCAAATTTGCAAAAGGACCTACATCAATTATAGGGTGAAGAGGAGCAAGTGGTTCATGCATTTTATGATCAAAGACCTAACAATTGTGGCATTTACGGACTCCATAGATACAATATTTGAATAAGGACGAGCAGAAATAACCAACGTGCAATATATTTTGGGTTGTGGCAAACCCTGACATATGACTGCCACATGCTCCAGAATGGAAATAATTTAGAACTTTCTCAGC
The DNA here is from genome assembly GCA_034641835.2 of Pinus albicaulis. NCBI lineage: Eukaryota > Viridiplantae > Streptophyta > Pinopsida > Pinales > Pinaceae > Pinus > Pinus albicaulis. The sequence continues at coordinate 780,182,948 of CM076579.1, forward strand.
TTATTCATGAGTAAGACAGTGTCGGAAAACAGAGTCTTCTCCATGAAGATAGAGTGTGTCACCAAAAATATTGTATTGTTGGGACTGGAAACATATTTTCTGTCACTGAGAAAGTGAAATTTCAGGCCGAAAAAATTGGGTTTGGAGATAAAAAATAATATCTCCATACCAAGGATCAAGAGTACTGATCATAAACAAGGATTTATCCACAATGGGTTGCTCCACCACAGTTTCAGTATCAGTAGATGGGAAATCACACATCAGTTCTACAAAAACCAAAAATTTCTTTGCCTTGGATTTTTAAAATTCCAAGTCAAATTTCTGTAGGATAACTATCCATTTGGAATACTTGCCCCCTAGAAATTATTTGGTTAAAATGTACATCATGGGGTTATAGTAAGAAATTACTGTGGTTTTGCGTAATAATATGTAGTGACGAAATCTTTGGACAACTTGAACAGTTTCCAAGGCCAATTTCTCCACATGCGTGTATTTAATCTCAGTCGGATGAAGATTTCGACTAAGATAATAAATCACATGCTCATTGTTGAATTCATCTTCCTGAGCTAAAACCATCCAAATGGTGGAATGAGAAGCGGCGAGGTACAAAAAATAATCCCGGTTGTTATTGGGAGGATGCAGTAACGGTGCATGGGTCAATGCGTGTTTGAGTGCATCAAAATATTGATCAACGATCTCATCCCAAAAGAATGGAACGTTATGTTTTAACAACCTGGTAAAACCCTTTGTTAACTCGGTGTAGTTAGGATTGAAATGACGTAAAAAGTTTTCTTTCCCTTGCAAACTTTGGAGTTGGTGTAAAGTCGAAGGAGGAGGTAGATTGACAATAGCTTCAAGCTTTGACGGATCAACGCAAATTCCTTCTTTCAAAACAATAAATCCTAGTAAGCGACCCAATTCTACACAAAAAACACATTTGTGTGGATTCAGCCGAATTCGATAATGCCTACATCTCATAAAGATAGCTCGTAAATGAGTGAAGTGATCGGCTCGACGCGATGAATGAGCAGGTAAATCATCAAGATAAGGCTGCCCAATGTGCTTAATGTCATGAAATGTGTAAGACATAGCCCTTTGAAAATTTTCCCCAGCATTCTTCAAGCCAAAAAGTAGATTGCAATAAGCAAATGTCCCCCATGGACAAATGAATGCTATTTTAGGTTGATCAGCAGGGAGTATGTTTATTTGATTGTAACCGAAAAAACCATCCATAAAGGAGAACATTTCACTTCTCACACAATCATCAATGATTTAATCGATATAGGGGGTTGGATAATTGTCTTTAGGACAAGCTTGATTAATATCCCTATAGTTGATACATACTTTTATCGTTCCTTGTTTTTTGTTAACATAAACAATATTCGATACCCAATTGGTTAAAGGAATTGGATAAATGAAACCTGCGCGAAGTAGTTTTTCAACTTCGGCTTTGATAGCAACAACTTTTCTTGGATGTATTTGACGTAAGCATTTTTGGACAGTTTTTGCATCTGGGTAAGTCTTAATTTCATGTACAACAATTGACGGATCGATTCCTGGCATTTCTTCATATGACCAGGAAAACACATCACGAAATTCTTGAAATAGGGCTTTATAAGTTTGGATTTCATTGTCCGTATAGGAAGCACCTATATGAATGTTTTCAATTATTCCAGGCTTAACTGAAATGTCAATAGGAATCATTTGAGAGATATTTTCCAAATTTAACTTAGAATCAAGATTTTGCAATGGATTCTGCGGTTCTTTGACATATTCAGCAGTAAAGATAGAAGAGAAATCATTGTCAAAATGATCCAACTCAGGTAAGAATGAAGATCGGTGATTTAGATCTTCCCATGGTAAATCGTCAACAGACAAAAGTTCATGAATCTGCTCATCAGTATGAACAAGATCGAGAAATGTCGTTGTGGTTGAGCTAGATATAGAAAGTGATTCCTCATGGATCACATTCATTGGATCAATTTCAGTTGAAGAAGGATCAGAAAGTGACTATACAACCTGATATGAAATTTCAAAGGGACTCAAAGGCATCACGCCATCAAATGAATCCACCTCGGAATCAGAAGGTACAATCCAAGGATCATCAAAAGTAACAGTACTCGATGAAATAATATGAATATTTTCAATACGAGGTGATACATTAGGAGCAGGAAAGGAAAAAGTTCCTAGTAAACCAGAATCTTTAATCAGACCTACGCCAACATCCTTGTAAGGGATATTCATTTTACCGATGTGCTGGATAGTTTCTGTAGAGGCTGGATCAGATGATAAATAAGTGAGTTGGTCTATTGTAATGACCTTTCCTTGATGTGGAAACTTGATAACCAGAAATACTGATGAAACAATAGTAGTCATAGCATAAGACCAACTGTGACCCAGGAGAAGGTTGTAATCTAGAGGGGCGTCAACCACCTCCACATCTAGATTTACGGTTTTGCCTTTGACCTCTATAGGTAAATCCTGCAAAATACCAAAAAAATGGAACCCTCGGCCATCAAAAGCCTTTAGAATTGTCGAAGACTAATTGAGTGTAGGAGAACCAAGTGATTTCCAACACTAGATTGACATAATACACGTAGAAGCCCCTTCATCAATCACAGTCCAAAAATCGGGTCTATTTCTGACTAATACTGGAATCTAGAAAGCCATTTTATGAGGTAGGTGGGGTGTATTATTATCTAAATCGAATATTATTAGGTTCGAATCCTGAATATCGATAGCTCCTATGGCATAAAAAAGTAATTTACACTGTGTTGGGCACGATTGTAGCACTTCCAAAGCCGACATTGCTGAAGGGGAAATAGCTAAGTCCTCAACAATGTTGTAATTCTGAGTAGCTCTCGCACGTGGATTGAAATCTGATTTACGAAGTACACCTTTAGCAAGTAGTTTGATTACTAAGTCTGAATTGGGTTTCTCGATCTGTAGTGGATCAGAAACAAGAGGAGGTATAGTTGATGTGTTTGAATTAGAATATTATGCTTCTTTACCACCAACAAGACTTTTACTACCATAATCTTGCGATCGCGTCGCAATCCTGACATGAGACATCATCATAACGGGTTCTTCTGAGGCATTCGAGGTAGAACCAATCATCTTACTATCTTGAGTAGGAAAAGGATCCTTCAAGACATTAGGTTGTTGAGAACCTTCAACGAACTTCGAAACCTCCACTCGATGTGGGCATTCTTTGGTAAAATGATCCTCGTCGCAAATGAAACAAGGATAGCGAGGTTTGAATTTTTCGTCATTATATTCATTTTTATCTATTTTATATTTTAAATTATGTTTGTTTTTATTCTTCCCCTTATTTTTACCGCCATATTTAGATTTGGCTGTAGATGTCTCTACGACATGAATGTCGAGAGAAATTTCAGTGAAAGATTCTCCTTTCGGGGAATCAGGTAAAGTTATTATAGGAGAAGAATTCTTTGAAGATTTATTCTTACTTTTAGTACTAACTGAACCAATCATACCATCAGCGTCATGAGACCCTAAAGGAGCTACAATTATTTGACCTTGTTTTGGAAGATCAGGGATTTTTTCATGTAAAGTACCTGACTGCGTGTAGGTGAGGTCAAGGTACTGAGCTTGAGCAATGACTTACTCTTCAGTAACAACTCCTCCCTTAGCTACACCTTCAGTGATTTTGGCTAATAATTATTTAATGAACCATTCAGCCAAAATTTGATCCAGAATGAAAAATTTCACTAAACGCCTTCTACGTCGCCATTCGTGAATATGATCAGAAATATATGTGGACATGGATTGTTTTAGTGAAGTCAATAGTTCCATGCCATTGTCGTATCAAACAGGCAACTGAAAATGAGTTAAGAAATCAGTTTGCAACTGATTGAAATTATTAAAAGAGCCTCGTGGTAACTCAATGTACCATTTGGTAGCAAGACCAATAAGAGTTCGTTGAAGAAGACGTAAGCGAATTGAATCATCAATTATTGAATTAGACGCACACCAGAGGTGATAAGTCATAACGTGATTTGACGGATCCTCTCCTAAATTACCCTCGAATTTCAGTATATCAATGCGAAATTTATGTGGCATTGGTGACCAATATGGATGATAGTAAATTGGATCATTCATAAGGCATGACAAATCAGGTAAATCCAAAGTTGCAATAAATGGTAACTGATGGTTAGGGTCGCAAAAACCTTGAATAATAAGAGCAGTTCCGGGAGGAGGATACCTAGGATAACTGGGAATCGGATTTGCATTAGGAATGGTATAACCTCCCGAGAAACTAGGATTAACCAGACCAAACTATGGTTGTTGAGGTTGTTAATAAGTATAGCCAAGATACGGTTGATACTGATAAACTGGGTTTTGTGCAACGGGACCGAATTGATATTGTCCCTGGTATGGTTGATATGTGAATTTTGGTTGACTTGTGACAATCATACTTGTACCAGCTTGTCCTGTAGATATCTGGACTGAAGTTTGAACTGTAGGTCCTAACTAGGGTACAAAGACTTGAGGAATTTGCACGGATGTAGGGATAGAAGAAACCAGAGCTACATATACTGCAAAAACAAGTGTTATAGGTTGAATAGATGTTGCAGTAGTTGCAACAGTTTGAGGCAGATTCTGAGGTGTACTAGGCCCAGGCTGCTGAACAGAACCAGGTGTAAGGATTTGAACAGTAGGCTAGATAGGTTGCTGGGTTGGACCAGAAACCAAAGGCTGTCTAGGTTGACAAGGTAACTGCACATTAGGTTGCATAGTCTGTTGAATTTGTGATGGATCCCACACCATGTTCATTCGAGGGTATTGTCCCATAGAAGGTTATACATATGAAGGACCATAACCTGGTTGAACGTAGGGTTGATAATTAAGTGGTAAATTTCAAACTCCTTGTACAAATGATTGACCAGAAGGCGGTTGAAAACCTTGAGTTGGGTACTAACATTGAGGTTGATAACCCCGAGGCGCGTACTGAATTTTGGGTTGATAAGGACCTTGAGGAATATACTGAGCCTAGGGTTGACCCTGGGGTATGTACTGTCCTGAAGGTTGATAACCTTGAGGTATTTACTATCCCTGAGGTTGTTCTCCAAAATAATATTGTCCTACAGTTTGTCCTGGGAAAATATTACCCTAAAATTCCCCCCCAGACGGTAATTCACTGCCTTGAGGTTTCCCCCCAGGCGATAACTGACTGCCTTGAGGTTGAGGATTTGGAATATTACCAGACATCATAAATATTTGCTCTGAATTCAACGTTTCGGTTTTAATTCCATTAAGACCAGATGATAATACTTGTTCAGTCAGTCGAGGAGTTGCTCCTGAGAAAGTACCAAAGAGAGCCTGGTACCTCAAAGGAACAGAAGGACACCGTATAAAAATGTTTCTGGTGTTTGGGAAAACATAGATGACGCTCCTGACATGATCTATGAAGGATAGTAACCTCTGGGCGTAGGATGAAAAGGAATTCAAGGTGGTGAAAAAGCAAGACCCGAGTTTTCTAAAAAAATTGTCAAAGATAAATACCAAGCATCACTCCTAATAGGGCTGTAGAAAATAGATACACGCTCCCTAAGATTGAAAGACTGTGGGGGTTTAGGAAGAGTTACTTCTTCGTCCGGACTGGCAAGTTCTTCAATAGAAATGAGGCCAGATGGAAGATCTTCAGTAATAATATTTCTTACCCTAGGTGAACCAGGATCAATAGAAGTTGGAGTAATAAATCCTGAGGATATTTCCAAAACAGAATGTTCAGTGTCAAGCTCAGAATTTTTAGGTTCTTCAGCTAGTTCACTGGAAGGATAAATACTACCAATAACTTCAGAAACTGAAATTGACTCTTGAATATGCTTTGTTGTGGGTACTTGATGATTAGGATGAACAACTATAGATGAACTTCCGACTTCTGTTGATCTAATTCTACCGCTACTAGATGATACTAGAGCACGCAACCCTTCAAGTTGACTTGGTGTATACTCAGGGGGCTTCCCCTGAAGTCTCTGGGACTGTCTCGGTAATTCTGCCATGATTAAATATTAATCAATCACACGAAAAAAAATAAAATTTCAATAAAAAAAACTAAAGTCTCTAAAGGAACAAACAGCTGAATCACATGCCTAAAAAATCTAAGAGTTCAAACCACGCACAAACAGTAACTTCCCGTACTAAAAACACTAGTTGGTGATGAAATCCAACTTAGTAGAAGTTTAATACGGAAAGGGTGGTTGGAACAGTTACCCCGACAACCTGCTTAATGAAACAGACTGGCACAAGTTTCTTCACAAAACCATCTCGCATGAAGAAAACCCCCCGGAGAGTCCAAGTGAGTCTATCGACGTCTGCTCTAGGTACAGTGATATCTTTCCTTCACTATCACCTTAGGAAATAATCTTAAGTTTATGGACACTAAGGTTACCAACAGTAACAAATACAACTGGGGGAATAGTCTACGTTATGATTCCATGCGCAAGGGAAGAGTAACAAAGCTCAATCCACTTGAAGGCTCCTCGACATGGTCAATCTGAGGTTTACCAAAAAGTGACCCCAGGCTCCTCGACAACGGTTAATCTGAGGTTTACCGTTTGTAATGCGCGCAGATCTTCTATCTTTCCCAATGAAACAGAATTGATTGTCTCAAAGGTTCGGACATGAGCTCGTGATTAACCCCTTTAAGAGAAGCTTCCCAGATTGTACCAATTACAATTGGATTTATTTCCTACCACAATATTTATCTACTTGTTTGTTTTTACTATCTTGGAGAGTTAATTACTCCCTACTCCAAGATACTAGCCTAAGATATATTGGTGATAAGAGCCCTAGAAATAGAAAAGATTACTAGATCAATTTTAATTAAGTGTTGTTTTTGTGGGATGTTCTTTAAGTCAATAGGTATGGAAATGAAACTTTGATGGTGTGAAAACTCGACTTCCAAACACACCAAAAAATGCACCTAAAATGATAAACAATTCTTTTTTCTTTCATTGAAATTCTAGCTAAAGAAAGAGTTCGAGAATGCAATTTCTTTAAGAGACAATTCTTTCTTTGAACATGAAGAATAAATGAAAAGAAAATATTTTTGTTTTTTCAATAAGAACTCAAAACGAGACAAATAATCAGTTATCACAATAAATCCCTTTCTCTTTCAGAACTCAAAACTACAAAAAAAAACTTTTCTTTCAAAAGAAATTTACAAGTTCTAAAAAGCACTCAAAACTATGAAAAACTAATTTTGAGATCTACAAACTTTGAAAATCTAATTGAATAAAAGCTTTATTTTATTTTTTTGAGAATTTTTTGCTTAGTTTTTCAGCAAACTAAGGATTCATTTTCCCAAAATAACAAACAAATCAAAAAACATCCAGATATGTTTTCTTTTGTAAAAATGAAATTCAAAACTTATAACAAAGTTTGTTTAAAGATTTGCAAAGAGAAAACTAGATCTATTTCTCAAAAAGAATGAATTTCACAACCAAGTTAGACTCATCAAGAAGATAAAAGATACCAAGGTGATCTAAGGCACTTTTAAGCTTCTAATATTTGGGTCAACACAGAGACAAAGCGAAAACCACTCTAAAAATGCAAAACTTCTAGAAAATCATCCAAAACAAAAGTGCTATGAAACTCATTCATAGGAGATTTTTGACAGAAAACATACAGATTTGGGCAGACACTAGGAATCCTAAATCAAATCTAAACTAAACCAAAAGAATAAATCTAATTTTTTCAAGACTTTTAACAGGGTCTGCAACAATGTGCGGTCCCTAGAAAAGTTCAAGAAAAACAAAAAATACATCAAAAATTTTCAAAGAAAAGTAAATCTAAGTTACCCATGCTCATACAAATCAATAAAAAGTCAGAAAAAATAATTTTCTCAAATCAAACAAAGGAAAATCAAAAAAAGTTCTTTCCCTAGCGGAGTTGCCAATTTGTTGGTCGAATAAATCGATCTTGCAGACAAGATCGATCTCCCTAGTGTCAGAAGACAATCTAGCAACAAATGAAAAACTAAGTTTATCTTTCTCTAAATATATATTTTTTTACAAGTAAATGCTATAAATGTGTCGATCCTACCTTAGATCCAAATGCTTATTTGCAACCGTAGTTCTTCCGTCACATCAATAGTTCTTCCGTCGCAACAATAGTTCTTCCGTCGCTTGAAAGTGTCGTCTTTAAAGACCTGCAATCACAAACAAGAAAATATTAAACAACACCTGTATAAAAAATAATTATAAAACATACCTATCATAGTGATCAAGGAATCTATGAAATAAATGATCAAACGACAACTTACCGAAATAAACAATCGAACGACAATTTATTGAGAAAAAAAAACTTGATTGTATTAACTTTCAAATAATAGAAGAACTTTACAACCTTAGCCTTGATGTTGAACAGGCCTTCCCGGGGTCCAAAGTAGGAGTTTCCTCTACTTTGATAAGCCTTGCACTCTTCCTCTAGGAGCACATAGAGGTATGTGATCTTTCCTCACAAAAGCTTAGTAGAAAGGAGTCTAAATCTCAACAGCACTTCACCTCAATCACACACTAAAGCTTGAACTCTCCTTGAGGCTACCCAATTCCTCTTTTTATAGTGTAGATGAGGAGGTTAGGGTTCCACCTATGAAGGGATAGAATCCTCCTTCAAAGGGATAGGCTCCTCACATCAAGGGGTTAGCTCCTTAAGGTGTGGGATGCATGAACCTTACAAGAGCGTACTCACCCCCAAAAAATTTCATCTAGAAGCTTCTAGAATTGACCAAAAATAAAAAATTTCACTTTACTTTCTTGCCCTTTTGAATTTGATAGGGGTATGTAGACATTACATAGAGAAACTGTGTTCTATAATGCAAGTAAGCTTCACATTACCTGCGTACCCCAGCCAGGAATGCATGTAAGCTTCACATTACTTGCGTACCCAGGGTTTTGGAGTTTTTTAGGGTTTTTCTCCTATTTTTAGGGCTTGACATGAGGAGTAGAGGTTGTAAGACTTGCAGAGGAGGTTATTATGAGTGAAAATGAGCTCATACAATCAACAGAATGTCAAGGTGATAGTTTTTAGTGCAATAGGATGAGGAAAGTAGTTTGTTGGCCATAGACTTTGATGGAGCTTTGGGAAAAGAAGGGGCTAGCATTGGAGTGTGGATTCATAGCTCTATAAATAAGTCATTAAAAATTCCTCCCAATGTTTTAATGTATTCCTACAAGCTGGCTTTCGAATGTTCAGACAATGAAGCTGAGTATGTGGCTTTAATAACCGGCCTGAAAATTCTCAAGAAGCTAGGTGCCAAGAATATTTCTGTATATGGAAACTTCAAGTTAGTAATAAAGCAATTCAAATGGGAATACTAGGATAAGCATCCAAGGATGTGAGCTTATCGAAATGTAGTGCTAGGCATTCTCAAGTCATTCACCGAGTACACTTTATCATTGATCCCAAGGGACAACAATGTTATTGCTGATTCTCTTTCTACTTTGGCCAACATGTTCAAAATTACATTGTATCCTAATAAGAAGTATGAGATAAATGTAAAACACCACCCTATTGTCCCAAAAAATGTTCAGTATTGGCAGGTCTTTCAAGATGATAAAAAAATTAGTAACTTCTTGCAGACAAAAGAGGAATTTGTGAATTTTCAAATGGATAACCAGTGCTAAGAAGATGACCAAGGAATCGACACAGTAGAGATGAAATTTATTCAACTAAAAGATAAATATATTCCAAGAGGTTTGGTACATTTGGAAAATATTTTTCATCAAGATGATGTTGCACACAAACCAACCATGTTACCGACAGAAGTGGGAGTGGAAGATCTCAATCTTTGCATTCCAGAAAAGCCAAACATGGTAAAAAATTAAAAATATTTGAATTCATAAATGAAATTTAAATATGCAAAGTTTATGTCTCAGCTTGCTGATGTATTTTCTTGGGAATATTTTGATTTGAAATTCTATGATAAGAGCATAATTCAACATCCCATTCCCTTGAAGTTGGATCAGAAAAATTTATGCCAAAAGTCAAGAAGAATGAATCCCAAGTTGCTACCATCTATTCAAAAGGAGGTAAATACATTATTTGCTATTGGTATTATAGTGCCTCTTCACTTTCCAAATTGGATGTCTAATCTAGTGCCGCTCAAAAAGAGGACAAGAGAGATTCGCTTGTGCATTGATTTCAGAAATCTGAATAAAGTGTCATTGAGGGACAATTACCCACTACCAAAGATGGACCATATTCTGCGAAGGGTAGTTGGATCTTCCAGACTTTCATTATTGGACAGATACTTTGGGTATAATTACATTTTAGTCCATCTAGATGATCAAGAAAAGACAACGTTTACAACACCTTGGGGCACTTTCATGTATGCCAAAATTCCTTTCGGATTGAAGAATACAGGGGCTAATTTTTAGTGAGCAATGGATATTTCTTTCGCCAATGAAAAGGATGTATTTTTGGTCATTTTGATGATATCACTATTTTTTTCAAGACATATGAGCAACACTTGCAAACAATTTTTCAAAGATATAGAAAGTTTGGCATATCATTGAGCCCAAAGAAGATTCTTTTCACTATGGAGGAAGGTAAATTGTTGGGCCATATCATATCAAAATATGTAATTAGGATAGATCCTCCAAGGATTCAAGAAATTTAGACCTTCGACTATCCTAGTAGAAAAAACGAAATTCAGTCATTCAATGGGAAAATCAATTTTTTGAGAAGGTTTGTCTGCAATCTTGCTGAACATTAAAGGAAAATTACTGACATGTTGAAGAAATATAGTGAAGTAAAATGGTCTGAAGAGGCGAATAAATAATTTAGTAAAGTTAAACTAGATTTATCTCATGCTCCTATTCTTATTAGTTCAAATTATACACTTGATTTTATCATTTTTTCATTTTCCTCAGAGCATACTCTTGTTGTTATCCTCATGAAAAAGAAAAATAAAAACACGGAGCAACCCATTGCCTTCTTCAATAGAACCATAAGAGACACAGCCTTGAAGTACAACATCATTGAGAAACAAGCCTTGGCGTTAGTCAAATCATTGAAGGACTTCAGAGTCTACATTCTCCACTCTCATTTCATTGCATATGTTCCAAATGTTGCCACAAAAGATGTGTTTACATAGAATGATCCTAAAGGGCGGCAAGGTAAATGGATCATTGCTATGTTAGAATATGCCTTGGAGATCAAGCCCACAAATTTTATCAAAGGACAAGGCTTGGAAACGCTTATGGAGGATTTAAATCTCCATGCCCTTGGACCTCAATTTTATTGTTGCATTATCTGAAGAACAAGAGGCTGAAACATTACTTGAGGTATATAAATATTTTTCCTTATCACCTTGGTACGATGATATAGCTCATGTCTTGCAATGCCTAAATCCTCCTCCTGGATTTCTAAGTAGTAAGGCTATATCTTTGAATTTAAGAGCTCTTAAGTAATGCATTCTTAATGGTGTCTTATATTGGAAATATCCGCGTGAAGTGTAGTTGAATTGTTTGGTTGAAGGAGAACTTGAAAAAGAGATGACATATTTTCATAAAGGTGACTGTGGTGGTCATATTTATTGGAGGACTATATCTAACAATATCTTTAGGGTGGGATTATATTGGCCAAGTTTATTTTCTGATGTTTATAAAAATTCATGAGCTATCATGAATGTAAAATCTTTCACTGAAAGAGTAAGCTCTTGCCTTTTCCCTTAAAACCAACTGAAGTGCCAGTGCCATTCCAACAATGGGTTCTTGACTTCATTGGTGATATCCATCCTCCATCATTAGCTCGACATAATTTGATACTCACTGCCATAGATTATTTCACGAAATGGATTGAAGCCATCCTCACGAGGCAAGCTACTGATACTGTTAATATTCAGTTTCTTGAGAACAATATTCTGTCTCATTTTGGTTGTCCACACAAGATCATTGCTGACAATGCATCTTCCTTTAATTCCAAGAAAATGATTTACTTTTTTGATAAGTTTCATGTTAGGCTTGGTCATTCCACAACATACTATCCTCAAGGAAATGGGCTTGCTGAATAGTCAATAAATCGTTGGTGAGCATAAACAAGAAGATGCTGCAAGAAAACAAGAGGAATTATCACAAAAACCTCACCAATGCTCTATGGGAGAATAGAGTTAGCATGAAGAGATCAATCAACATGTCACCTTTCTAGCTCGTGTATTGTGTCGACACGGTGTTCCCTACTTTTGTAGTCATATCGATGATGAAAATTCTGCAAGTGATCGACAGTGAACCAAATTATATTCAAAAAAGAATCAGCCAAATGATCCATCTGCAGCAGTCAAGAGATGAATTCTTCAGTCACACTTCAAAGCTTCATGATAAATAAAAAATATTTATGATAGGAAGACCAAAGCTGATCATTTCAAGCTTGGAGATTTTATTCCACACTGGGATGCCCAGAATGAAGACAAGAGTAAGCACGAAAAGTTTGAAAATATATGGAAAGGACCTTACAAGATCACTATATTCATAGGTAATAAAGCATTTCTACTAGAGGATATTGAAGGGAAAGAAGTGTTGGGAGGACCAAACAATCGTAGGTTCCTCAAACACTATCTTAATTAATCATTGAAGATGAAATTCACTGTCACTGTACATATCATTTTAATTTTATGTCCAAGAAATAAGGAAGTTGATGCAGAAGTTTGAAGCCTGAGGAGAAGGCCACAAAAATTCTGCATTTAGCTCATGTTTTCTTTCAAAAATTAAAAAAAAAAAAGTCAGTAAGTTTTCAAGTTAGAGTCAAGTCAGTTTTTTCTAGTCAAAGTCATTTCCAGTTTGTCAACATTTTTCAATGTCCATCTTCACTGCATTGCCCAATGGTAAGGCTAACTGATCTATGGTGTTATTGACACCTCCTGAAGGAGATGCCATCCCCATCTAGATCCAATGTTAACTTAGGTATGTCAGTGATAAAAAACAACTCTTTCAGTTGTTTTCCATAAATTCATAGGTTAAAATGTTTTGCTTTTTCAAACAAGTTCTCAGAAAATAATTTTGGTCACTGAAGAATTCCAGGTCAAGTATGATGCTCCTTCATCTCATTCATCTCCACCATCATTATCAAGGTCATCTCCATCATCATAATTTTAAAGGACTAGGGTTATGTCACTCCACCTCATATAGGTAAAAGTCTAGGCTCATCTATGCCTTTGAAAAAATTTCAAATTTTCAGTTAAAACATGGCAACAACCCTCCATTCCACTCATAAAAACCTAAAGAAGAAGCTAGCATGTTTATGAAATGAAATAAATACCACCTGCCTTGTTTCATATGGTTCAATTTTAAGAAAAGTTCAAATAAAATCAATTTTGTCTCATTGTCTCATGAAAAGATAAATTTTGTCCTGCTATCTCATTAGAAGGACCAAAAATTTAAATCAAGTGTCAAAGCTTAAAAGAGGTTAATTCTGACTCATTATCTCAGTCAAAGACAAAAGGATCATTTTCAAATATCAAAGACAACTTTTCTTATCTTAAAAGGGTCATTTCTAAATGACAAAAGTTCAAGAAGTCATTTTAAATGTCAAAAGGTGATATGTCATCTAGATATTAGAAAATAGAAAATGTAAACTCAATTTCACTCATTGTTAGCTTTTTTATGTGTGTGAGAGAATTTATATACTTCACTTTCCCTCCAAGGTGTTGCAACTCTAAAATCGAAGGCTCAAATTCCATTAAAAATCCTTTTACCATCCTTTAAACAACTCTTGTTACACTTCTGGGCATAGGTGTTACGTTTCTGGAGAGTGTTGCGCAACAGTGTTATGCTTATGAGAATTTCCCAAGTGTTGCATAGTGACAATTGTTACACTGAACCTTATTTGTTATGCTTCTGTTCTATGTTATTACGCTCCTGTAGGTGTTGTTACACTTTTGGAAAAGAAACATTTTTCGGTCTACAGCTTGGGAAACCTCAAACTCACTTCAATTTTGTCTCCATTGCCATTGTGTAACCCTCATACAAGGTAAGTATTATCTCTCATTCAATTTTTTGCCCGAATTTTCTGAGTGTTAACACATTTTCATGTTCATTGTGTTTTCTCCATATTTTCATTTGTCAATGTATATAATTTTTTTAAAAATTTGACAAACCCTAACCTACCCCACTTGTTAGGCCTCTGTAGTTTGCAAGATTGGAAAGTACAAACACTGTAGAGCCTACATCAAAACCACTTTGGAATCTGAGGATCTAGCCATCCTAGATTCAGAGAGGGATCTCTCTATATATGTGTTTTCAAAGATATGATCTTTAAGGCTTAAGTATGATTTTAGGCTAGTTATAAGGCACAAGGGTTTTGTTTGTTTTGGTTGGGATGAACCTCATCAAAATGAAGGAAGTCTTATGAGGGGTAAAGGTGTAAGTAGGTTGAAAATGGTTCAGCTAATAGGATAAGAAAGAAACAACTTCAATCCATTAGGTTATGGAGTCATAAAGGATTTAATTGCACAACAAGTTTCAAAAGTGGTCCATGGGGCAAGTCATCTATGTCAAAGGATTCTTTAGATTAATTTGATGATATGGAAACATAAAAAGTGTCTTGAGAGAAATAAACACACAATAAAAAAAAGGACAGCCTAAGATCAGGTAAGTACTTCTAAACTAGCCTACTTTTGGCATGCAGTTAATAGAAAGACACGAAGTAACCTAAGATCAGGTAATTACTTTTAAACTAGCCTGCTTTTGATATACTTTCAAGAGAAAAATTAAAAACAAAGAATAGCTTAAGATCAAGTAAATAATTTTAAATTAGCCTGCTTTCAACATATTCTCAAAGGAAAACATTTATGATGAACATAAAAAGTAGACTAAGATAAAGTAAGTACTTTTAAACTAGCCTGCTTTCAACATACTCTTAAGGGAACTTTTCAAAGTAAATTTGGAGAAGAAATCAGAGGACAAGGCTAACCATAGACTTCCCTAATTCAAATTTACTTAGCAAACTTTGAAAGAACTTTTAAAGACAATATTTCAAGCTACACTCAGCAAAACATGGCCTTACCAACATTCTTTGACTGATTACACTCTATTGATTTATTCTTAAATACACAATTCAGTAGAAAACATAAAGATAAAGATTATTCAGTGAGATTTAGGGTACTTAACAGTAAATCCTAATCTATATTTGCTGTTCTTTATCAGAGAAGGTGTACAACATGGAAAACATGAGAAAAATGACAATTAATGTAAGAAAAACATCACATTCCCATGAATCAGCTTGTGTATTTGATGTTCAAACCAGTTACAATCTTCAAGTCCAGTGGGTCATTACAGCTTCAAACTTCTCATCTCAGCCTATCTTTCTTCTATTACAATACAGAGCTTCACCAGGCTCACAAGCTATTTACAATTAAAGAGTATTCAAAGACCATCCTCTATACTGCCTTCTACAGAAGTATTTATAAAATAATGAGGAGGTGGAGTGTAAAGAAGAGTTATTTTGTGCAATTAATACAGAGTAATGGTTTCTTGACATTTTTGAGGCCTAAGAGAGAAGATTTCAAATGTCCATCTCTGTTTTAATCAATTTTACATTAAATTTCATCACCTTCAATCACTTTTGTTGACTTTAGGGGCTTTTGGTAGGCTGATAGTTAATTCTGAGATGTCTTTAGAAATATCTCTGACTGTGCAATTAATTTGTAGTCTTTTGAGGGAAATAAAAATGTAGGTGGCATTCTGAGGAGCCATAGCCTCAATGACATGGCATTGGGAGGCCTTCCTCATTGATTTATCTGTCCTAGTGGCTTTAAACATTTTTTAGGCCCTAATTATTGCTTTAAGGCCTTTAAAATCACTTTCAGAGTCTTTAAAACTTATATGCTGACTGTGTTTACTGATTTGGCTTTTTCATCTTCCTTTTACCTTTTCTTGCCTGTACCTAGCTTAAAACTGTGTGTTAATACTAACACTGCAGGATTAAACCTTTTAATGCCCTATGCCTTACGGATTCAATCCTTGTCTTTGTGCTTAACTCATATTTGGCCCTCTACTGACCGCTCTTACTTTTAAAATCATCCCTTTTCTTTGTGTCTCGGCCTTCTTCGAGGGGTTGTGCTCTTTACCCTTCAATATTTATGCACTAACCCTATTCTATGAACAGGTCGCTCTAACGCACTGGAGTTTTGATTTATATAACCAATAATTGATTTTAAAACCCAGGTTTATGCCCAAAGGACTCCTTTTCTGTGTTGTTTGCGCTTCGAATGGAGAAATCCTTGGCCTTATCCCTTTGTGGACTGTATCAAGGACTCTACCTTTAAAACCACGATAAAAACCTGCAAAAAACCACAAAACATGTTATAAAAAACTTGCGAGGATGAAAAAACTACTTGCAAAGAGAGGTAGAGGTAGAGGAGAATAGTAGAGGAGTTTTATGGAAAAAAAACCTACCAAAACCAGGTTTAAAACTGTAAATGGCACAAAATTAGGGCTCGATGGTTTCGGAAATACCACGAATGGTTTTCACATTCAATTCAAGGGGTAAATGGTTTTTGACAAATCAAACGTGATCCAATTAAATCGCGTCACGTGGCCTTTTCAATACCACCTATTTCGCGTGATGCTTGTTTGTTAAACTTCAGACACAAAAATTGCGCGATATGAAATATCAACTGTTGGATCAAGTAGGGCAGATCCAATGGTGGAGGGATGAACGCGATGGGGAGAAAAGCATGGGTAGAGAAATTAGTGGAAGCCAGGTGTTGGTGAATGATTGGGTAAGCGGCTGGGTAATGGACGGTGGGTCCAGAGGGAGGTTTGGTGCCGGGACGAATGACGACCGCCAGATCTAATAAACCAATGGTGGAGATTGCCTTTATAAGGTGAATGGATTGGATTTAATGAGGGCCATCATTTTATATGGATCGATGGTGAAGATTCAATGCTGAGGGTGAAAATAATAAATGGGTCAGGCCATCAGGGGATGCAGTGGGCAAGCAATGACCATCAGATCGATAAGATCGACGGTCAAAATCGCTTGGGAGGTATGTATAGTGCGAGGATATTTTTAAAAGAGAAATGAATTTTTTAAAGGGCGCAATGGTATAAAGGGATAAGGGAAGGGGCTTAAGGGGAATGTGTTGGGGCACAGTTCTGTGGAGGATAAGTGACCAGGGGCTTAAAGAGATAGGGGCCTATTACATCGAGGGAAGAATTTTGCGAAAGAAACATGGGTTTATTAAGCGCTTGGTTATAGTGCTTGGTTTTGTGACAAAAGGGCAAAAAAAATTAAGCACTCAAGGGCCTAAAGACTTAAAACGGGTGGAAAAGGGGTTTTTAAAAGGTTTTATGCATTTTTGTGGGTTTTCATGGCTTTTTAAAGCTCCGATAGCTAAAAGGAAGGGTCTTTAAACCATGACGAACGATTTATAGCCATAAGAGGGGATTTTTTAGAGGAAAATGAAGGATGAATAGGGCCACAATGAGTGAATGAAATGATGAAAATGGGGTTGTTTAGGAAATAGTTTTGAAGGGAACAACACATTTTTTGGTGGATTTTTAAAGGGAATAGTAGGCTTTTGAAGGTTTTGAAGTGAAAACACCAAGGGTATGGACCTTTTGAGACAAGGATCACAAAGAGGCTTCAAGAAGTCACAAATTTTGCATGAAATATGTTTCTTGAAGACTAAAGACTTGTTTTAGCCATCATTTGCTGAAACAAAATTTACTAATGGCTAACAGTGGCTCCACTTGGGGATGGCAACTCCTTGGAGGTGTCAAGAACTTCAGAATTTCATCTTTTGGATGAAGACCTGTGCCTTATCCATTGAACACCTTTTTCTTTTTTGATCATGCTGCTTTTTAGAAGATGATCAATATCTAATGTCAACAAACAAATTTCTCCCAAAAATTCTACCTACACAGCCTACTTCCTATCATTTTTTCTTCACAAGATGCACTTAGACTTGCAAATCTTAAAAATAAATCTTTTATTCTTTTGAAAACAGAAAACGCTAATCTAAATCTACCCTTATTTCTTAAATGAGTTCAGATTAAAGTGTTGAACTCATAAATTCTCTATCTAAGCTACTATCTGCCAGGATTAGACTGTTTGGAAAATTTTATACTCTATCTTCTAAAAGAGAAATTTAAACACAGTGAAATCAGGTTTAGGCTGTCTGATTTGCTATGGTGCCTATGGCTGTAAGTATAAGCTGCAAATAGACTTTATTTGCAGAAATTTAAAACAGAAATTGTGAAAGCTTAAGATCTGAAAATTTAAAACATCCTTCATTCTTTGCTTTCAGCTTTGGTCTCGATCTTTTTAGAGTTGTTTTTCCTTTCTCTTGGTTCAAATTTTGAGCATATAAGAACCAATTCTTCATCACACTTTACAGGTTCAGGTTTTGAACTTGTTTGAACCACTTTATCTATCCTAATCTATTTCTACTAATAAGCCAATATTGAATAGTTTGGAAAATCTTCTTTACTAATCTATCAGCAGAAAATTGAAATCTACCTTAGTCATGATTAGGCTGTATAACTAAAATAGCGGTGTTTTTTTTGGTAGTGGCATTTAAGCTTGCACACTTTCAGAATTTTCCTTCTTCTTTTTTTCTTTTTCTTTTTTGGGTATGGGGCTGTACCTTTCTCTTTTATTTCTGCCCTCTTTTCCTTTTTCATTGTTTTGGTATTTTCCTTTTTTCAAATTTAAAATAAATGTTATATAAAATGAGTAAAAGCTTTGAAACAAAAAATATCAATCAACAGAAATAATGTTTGAGAACCTTGCCATTGACAGGGCCTCCAAAGAATTCAGCTCCATTCAAATCTTGTAGAAAAAATGTGTTGTCTCCAATAGCAGATTTTATAAGATAAGGGCATTGCCTTAAGTTATCAAATTTTCCATGTTTGCCCTTATATTCTCTTCTTGAATCCCATTTCAAAACATTATCAGCAATCTTGAAATCACTTGCATTGGTTCTTTTGTCAAACAACTTCTTGATGTTTTCTTGTAGTTGTTGTGCTCTGATGTATACTTCCTCCCTAGTTTTCGTTGATGTATAGTCTGGTTTATTCTTCTTGTTACATCATCATCTTGAGACTGTACTTCCTGGATCAACTTTATTACTAGAACTCCTAAACTGGTTGTAAATATTGCATCAGTTCCATAAACTAGCTGGTAGGGAGACATTCCAATGGATTTTTTAATGGTTAGTCTATCTGCCCATAAAGCATGTACTAGCTGATTGTGCCATGATTTCTTCTTGTCTTCCAACAACTTCTTGATAATGTTTACCAAGCTTTTGTTTGAGGATTTTTCCATCCCATTACCTTGAGGGTAATAAGCTGTGGAATGACCCAATATAATATGATATTTATGACATAATTCTACCATCTTTTTAGACCCAAATACAGTAGCATTATCAGTTGTGATCTTCCTAGGATAGCCAAATCCAGACAATGTATGGTTTTCAAAGAATGGAATGATAATAGAGTCTGTGGCATTCCTAGAGGGGATGGCTTCTATCCACTTGGTAAAATAATCTGTTGCTATGAGAATCCATCTATGTTGGGAAAATGAGGGAGGATGGATTTCCCCAATGAAGTTTATACCTCGCTGCTGAAAAGGATCTTCAACAGTGATTGGCTATAGAAGTAAGGAAAGCAGCTTTCTTTTTCCTTCCAAAATTTGGCACTTGTGACAGGCAATAATCATCTTATGAACATATTGAAAGATGGTGGGCCAGTAATAGCCATCTCTAAGGATTTTGTTAGCAGTTGAATTCTAGTAGAGATGGCCCCCACATTCTCCTTCATGAATCTCATGCTTGATTTTATCTGCATCATTCTCAGGCAAACATTTAAGCAATAATCCACTAGCATTTTTCCAATATAAACATTTATTCAAAATGTAGTAATTTACAGCTTTCAATTTTAAGAATCTTGTCTTTGTTTTAGACAAACCAGGAGGGACATTAAGATTGAGCAAAACATACAAAATGTCAGCATACCAAGATCAATTCAGAAAATGATTTTCAATAATTGGAGTTGAAAACTCCTTTTGTTCATCTAATGCATTAAACATGTTTATATCAAGAGCTTGAAAGTTGGATTCAACCATAATTTTAGCTAGTCCTTGACCTTTTATGAGTTTAGTGGGCTTGATTTCTAAGTCATACTATAAAATTACAGCAATCCACTTCCCTCTTTTTCCATATGGATCTTTGGTCAATATGTCTTTTACAACTGAATGAGGCACAAATGTGATGACGTGGGAATGTAAAATATAGACCTAAAGTCTTTTAAGGCTTTGACCAAGGCAAAGACTTGTTTTTTCATTATATTGTACTTCAGAGGTGCATCTCTCAATGCCTTGCTGAAAAATGCAATGGGCTGCTCTTTTCCATTCAAGTTTTTCTGTAATAGGACAACAGCTACAGTGTGTTATGATGCAAATGAAAAAATGAAGAAATCTTTTGAAAAATCAGGACTGTCAAGAACTGGTGTTTTGGTGAGTGCTTGTTTTACTAGTTCAAATGATTTATTTGCTTCTAAGTTCCATTTAACTCCTTCTTTATTAAGCATGTTTTTTATGTTTCTAAGGAGTTCAGCTAGATTGGGTATGAACCTTCTCAAGAAATTAATCTTTCCAATGAAAGATTGAAGTTCTTTGATGTCTCTAGGATGGCTGATTTGCAATATGCCATCAATCCTCTTTGGGTCTATCCTTATTCCTTCTTCTAATATGATATGATCAACAAGTTTTCCTTCTTGGAGACCAAACAAAATTTTCTTTGGATTCAAGGACAGTCCAAATTTTCTGTATTTTTCAAAGACATTTCTCAAGTGTATTAGGTGTTCTTCATCTATTTTAGAATAGACAGTGATTTCATATAATTAATCACTATGAAGTAACCTATTTCTGCTGAAAATGCAATATCCATGGCTCTCTGAAATGTGACACTAGCATTCATTAAACCAAAAGGCATTTTCAAATACATGAAAGTACCCCAAGGTGTAGTAAAGGTTGTTTTGAGTTAATCATTAGGATGTGCCAGAATTTGATTGTAACCTAAAAAGCCATCTAGCAAAGAAATTATTTTGGAACCAACTACCCTTTGTAAGATATGATCCATTTTGGGTAAGGGATAATTGTCCTTTAATGAGACTTTGTTTAAGTTTCTAAAATCAATGCAAAGCCCTAACTCTCCTATTTTATTCCTAACTGATACAAGATTAGAAACCCACTCTGAGTATCTAACTAGGACTATAATTCCAACATCATACTTTTTTATAATTTCTTTATCTACCAGAGGTAATTGAACAGGGTTGATTCTGCACAATTTCTGTTTAAAAGGTTTCTGGTTTTCTTTGAGGGGTATCTTATGCTGAATTATTTCTATATCATATGATTTTAAATCTTCGTAACTCCATGCAAACACATCAGAAAATTCTTTAAACAGCTTAATATATTTTAGTTTAATGTGAGCTGGCAGTGTTTTAGACAATTTGATTATTTTAGGATTTTCTTTACTGCCTATGTTGCATTCTTCCACTTTAGCTTCTATGGGTTCCAGTTTTGGCTTTTTGGCCACATCATTCAAATCAAATAATTCCTCTAAAGGGATCAGTCCTTTTGGCAAGCTTTGGTCTTTGGATTGCAACACTTCTAAGTATTCATCTTCTAATTTTGTGCTAATTTTTGTTATCTATTTGGGTTCATTTGTTAACAGATTTATTTTAGCAATCTATGGAGACTTTTCTTCCTCAATAAATGGGTTTTCTTTAGTAGGATAGTATTCATCATAATCGGAATCTGAGCTTGGTGTTTCAAATTCATTTTTGGACTGTAGGAAGTCTTCTATTTGTTTATCTCCATTAAAAACTTGCCAATATCTTTCATTATCTGGGACAGCTGGTTTGAATTTGACTTGGGTGGTGCATTGCTTGGTTTCATAAGGTGTCAGACAAGTTCTAGCAGCAAAGGCTAAACCATTGGCAAGGACATTTTGGTTTCTTAGGATAAAGATAAGTTGGAATTCATCAAATGTTTTTAACAAGTCCATGGCATCATCTATATAAGCTCTAAGTCTGGGATTTTTAGCACTATACTCCCCATTTACTTGCCTAATAATCAACTCTGAATCCCCATGGACTTGTATTCTTTTGGCTCATAGTATTTTCAATAAATGTAGGCCTAAAAGGAGAGCCTCATACTCCGCTATATTGTTTGTACATTGAAAACTTAACCTATAGGAATTCCCCTCAGCATGATTGTTTTTAGTGTTGTGTAACCATATCCCTGCTGCTGCATTGTTTTTAGTGCAAGAATCATCAAAATTCATGTTCCAAAGAGAACTATTTTCAGATTTTTCATTAATTTCATTGCTGCCCTTTTTGTCTTTTTCATCATTTTGTTCTGCACAAGGGTTTGTATCATGTTCTTTTTTTTTTTTTTCTTCAAGATTTTTAATTTGTTGAAGATTCATCTTTTTATTTTCTTGATTGGTACTATTTTTATGACTGTTTTGGACCTCAAGATCCTTAATATTTTTGCTGTAAATTTCTAAATCAACAAACTATTTTTTAGCTTCCTCCCTAAATTTCTCTTCATCATTTGCTGCCACTATGTTTGGAAGTGTAGTGACCACTACCTTTGATGATGTTTCATTGAATAAATCTTGCTCATTAGGAATATCATCATTGTAGAGAATGAAAGATTCAAGTTCGGTGTGTATGGAATAGAGAGGAGAATTATCTGGTCTTTCTTGATTACTCACCATGTATTTCATGTGTGTTTCCCTATAGAGTCTTCTTGGTTGACTGAAGATAGGATGGTGGCATAAGTCATATCCATCTACATAGTACCTTGTAACTTAGCCCCCCATGATCTTGAAAGGAGAATGCCATACTGGGGGGGTATATCAGCCACAACAATGTCCATTACTAAGCTCTTGGCTGGTATTTGGGCTAAGTTAACACACATATCCTTTATTAGGCCTAGGCATCTCACCCTACTTTAATCAAAGGAATATAAGTCTTTGTAGGGTCTAGTCACTTCTAAGCCTAATCTTTCCATTATAACCTTGGGTATGAGGTTGTGTGATGCTCCTAAATCAAGCATGGCATTGTGTAAAATATTATCATGGATGTTCAAACTGATGTAAAATGGAGGGGTGGTTCCTTCTTGAAATTTTCCTTCAATTTTTGGTCCAAATATGAGCTCCAGGGTATAATCCTTTAAGTTAATTATGTCATGAACATATTCTATGTTCAAAGCTTTCAAAATTTGACCTCTATATACATTTTGAGTAACTAATTCAGTGAGTGGGATAGAGATTTTGATTTTGGATATTTCATTATTTAGGCTAAAAGGAATCTGATTTTTTAAAATGTTTGATTCTGCCTTGTTAGTCACTCCTTGTTCAGCAAAATCCGCTTGTTTATTTTTAGTATTTACAACATTTAAAATGGTTTTTTTAGGAGCATTAGCTGAGGTGCTAGTGCTGCTGGGTTTAACACTCTATTTTTCATTGGCTTGGGTGTTTTTCCCTTTGTTTGAATCATAATTTATAGCCACTGTTTTATGAATTTCTGTTGTATTTTTGGGAACATTTTCAGGGCTGTTATTGAGAGTTTTATCAGGGGTTTGGTTCCTGGGAGTTGCTTGATTATTTTTACTTCTCACGTCATATTGTTTAGGGGATCCTATGATGGCATTTTCAGAGTTTTTTTCATAATAGTTAGTTTATGTTCTCCTGTCATCATAAGGTGTATATAGACCTTGTTTTCTTTCATGAAGGAAACCAAAATCCTCATTGATTACTCCCAGCATGTTTATGTTGTCATCCTCTATTTGTTCATTGGTTTCTTCATCCTCATTCACATAGTTTTCTTAGAAAGGAGGTCTGATCTGTTGATCATCCTCCATTTGTCTGTTTTGAGGTTGGTTTCTCCTAAAGTTATGATTCTAACTTTGAGACTGATTTCTGTTTTGGGGAGCTGATCGATTTTCTCTAGATTGTCCTCTCTCAAGTATACTCATTTTCTTCATCATTTCCTCCATCATTATCTCCATTTTTGAGCTAGATGTGGAAGGTGCAGTTTCCTCCCTAAATGATACTTTCTTTTCATTCCTCATCCTAGCTCTTTTCTCAATCAGATTAACTTCTACAGCAAGAGCTCCCTTCTGCATATCTTCCAAAGTTAAGGGATATATTTCTCTTAGCTGATATGCCATTTCAAGATCAAATCCTTCAAGAAATTTGGTCAAATCTGATCCTTGTGGGGGTTTCAAGTCTAGGGGTAATGCATTATAAACACTATTGAATCTAGTGCAATAATTTTGAACACTTTCCCCGGTGTTTATTTTGAGGTTGTTGTAATCTGAAATAATTTGGAGAGGGTTTTTTCTAACTTCCCAGTTTTTTAGGAATGATTGATGGAGAGCTTGGAGGTCATTAATACTATGAGGGGTTAAGCCTTTGAACTACTTTCTTGCTTCTCCCCCTAAGCTTTGAGAAAAAAATCTGAGTTTGGCAGTTTCATCATCAATCTCATTTCTATCAAAATAGTCATTCATCTTGTCCACATGTTGTGAAGCAGTAGTAGCATTACTGGCATCATATTATGGAATTTTGGACTGATAGTCCTGTGGCAGATTGACTAAAGGTAAAGGAAGGACTAGGGGGGCATACCATGTTGCCATGATGGGAGGTCCTACAAAAAATGGGGGGTTTCCAGGTGGAGGATGTAAGATCGGAGGGGATCCATGGAATGGAGTAGTTTAAACAGTGGGAGTATGGATAACAGAAGTGAATGGACCAGCAAAATACTGTTGAGTAGATCTAGGATGAGAGAAACCAAAATTATTAAGGAAATGTAGCTCAGGTGGAGTGGTTTCTCTACTACTAGGGTGTTCACCACTATGTTGGGGTGAGTGTAGAGACTCAAAGTCTATCTGATCTATGTCATCAAGTAACCTAGTTCAGAATGGGTTTCTTAAGTCAACTTGTGAATCTTGTAGAGCTATAAGGTTTTCGGGAACATAATTTTCTCTATAGACTGGTCTAACAATAGTTGAAGTTTTTGACTTAGGAGATTTCCTAAGTATACTTTCTAGGTTTTTGACCATCTCAGGAGGATTTGGGTCAGGGAAGGCTCTAGTATGAATTCTTCTAGAAGCCAAAATGTTGTGTTTTCAGACCCAATGATAAGAAAATGTTTAACCAAGTATGACAATCTTTAATAGGCTAATTGATCTTTAACAAGAAAAATTACTCATCAAAGTTTCCTTAACTGAGTTTGTATGATGTTATGATAGAAATGGGTTTCCCAGTGGAGTCTTTAGGTCAATTCAGAAATGTGAAGTCGCCAGGTGGACATTTTTAGCTTTGGGAGGTAAAATGTTTTATGGTCCACCACCAGTAATTTGTCTGAATACCAATCTGAAATATTTCTGGGTTTTTTGAGTGTTTATAGTCCTGTGGGTTATGAGAGTGTCCTATATATGTTTCAACACTTAGCTACGGTGATGAGACAAACAGATTTTACTCTGTGGCTTACTTAGTTGGTTTCTCCAAGGTTTGATAAGGGTCTATTAGAATCCTAAGAAGTACTTATATTGCCACTGATTTAGACAAGTCCTATCATGATCACCAATATTATTGGTAGTTCTTGAAGAAAGATGATTTTACTTAAGTGAATGCTGAGTATTTTTTTTTATTGAATTTACTGAGAAATTCCCGAGTATGGTCACCAGTCTGTTAGGCCTCCGTAGTTTGTAAGATTGACAAGTACAAATGCTACAGAGCCTACATCAAAACCACTTTGGAATCTGAGGATCTAGCCATCCTAGATTCAGAGAGGGATCTCTCTATATATGTGTTTTCAAAGATATGATCTTTAAGGCTTAAGTATGATTTTAGGCTAGTTATAAGGCAAAAGGGTTTTGTTTGTTTTGGTTGGGATGAACCTCATCAAAATGAAGGAAGTCTTATGCGGGGTAAAGGTGTAAGTAGGTTGAAAATGGTTCAACTGATAGGATAAGCAAGAAATAGCTTCAATCCATTGGGCTATGGTGTCATAAAGGATTTAATTGCACAACAAGTTTCAAAAGTGGTCCATGGGGCAAGTCATCTATGTCAAAGGATTATTTAGATTAATTTTATGATATGGAAACATAAAAACTATTGTGAGAGAAACAAACACACAAGAAAAACAAAGGCCAGCCTAAGATCAAGTAAGTACTTCTAAACTAGCCTGCTTTTGGAATGCACTTAATAAAAAGACACAAAGTAACCTAAGATCAGGTAATTACTTTTAAACTAGCCTAGTTTCAACATACTCTTAAGGGAACTTTTCAGAGTAACTTTGGAGAAGAAATAAGAGGACAGGGCTAACCATAGACTTCCCTAATTAAACTTTACTTAGCAAACTCTTAAAGAACTTTAAAGACAATATTTCAAGCTACACTCAGCAAAACATGGGCTTACCAACATTCTTTGACTGATTCCACTTTATTGATTTATCCTTAAATACACAATTCAGCAGAAAACATAAAGATAAAGATTATTTAGTGAGATTTAGGGTACTTAACAGTAAATCCTAATCTATATTTGTTGTTATTTATCAGAGAAGGTGTACAACATGGAAAACATAAGAAAAATGACAATTATAGTAAGAAAAACATTACCATTGACATAAACCAGGATCCCATGAATCAGCTTGTGTATTTGATGTTCAAACCAGTTACAATGTTCAAGTCCAGTGGGTCTTTACAGCTTCAAACTTATCATCTCAGCCTATCTTTCTTCTATTACAATACAGAGCTTTAGCAGCCTCACAATATATTTACAATTAAATATTATTCAAATACCAATCTCTATATTGTCTTCTACAGAAGTATTTATAAAAGAATGAGGAGGTGGAGTGTAAAGAAGAGTTCTTTTGTGAAATTAATATAGAGTAATGGTTTCTCGACCTCTGGGAGGCCTAAGAGAGAATATTTCAAATGTTCATCTCTATTTTAATCAATTTTACATTAAATTTCATCACCATTAGTCACTTTTGTTGACTTTGGGGGCTTTTGGTAGGCTGGTTGTTAATTCTCAGTTGTCTTTAGAAATATCTCTGACTGTGCAATTAATTTGTAGTCTTTTGAGGGAAATAAAAATGTAGGTGGCATTCTAAGGAGCCATAGCCTCAATGACGTGGCATTGTGAGGCCTTCTTCGTTGATTTAACTATCTTGATGGATTTAAACATTGTTTAGGCCATAATTCTTGCTTTAAGGCCTTTAAAATCACTTTCAGAGTCTTTAAAACTTATATGTTGACTGTGTTTACTGATTTTGCTTTGTCATCTACCTTTTACCTTTTCTTGCTTGTACCTAGGTTAAAACTGTGTGTTAATACTAACACTGCAGGATTAAACCTTTTAATCCCCTAGGCCTTATGGATTCAATCCTTGTCTTTGTGCTTAACTCATCTTTGGCCCTCTGTTGACTTCTCTTACTTTTAAAATCATCCCTTTTCTTTGTGTCTCAGCCTTCTTCGAGGGGTTGTGTTCTTTACCCTTCAATATTTATGCACTAACCCTTTTCTATGGATGGGTGGCTCTGGCGCATTGGTGTTTTGATTTATATAACCGATAATTGATTTTAAAACCCATGTCTATGCCCAAAGGACTCCTTTTCTGTGTTGTTTGGGCTTCGGATGGAGCAATCCTCAGCCTTGTACCTTTGTGGACTATATGAAGTACTCCACCTTTAAAAACACCATAAAAATCTAAAAAAAAACCACCAAACACATTATAAAAAACCTATGAGGATGAAAAAAATACTTGCAGAGAGAGGCGGAGGTGGAGGAGAAGCACAGAGGAGTTTTATGGAAAAAAACCTGCCAAAACCAGGTTTAAAACTATAAATGGTGCAAAATTAGGGCTCGACGGTTTTGGAAATACCACGAATGGTTTTCGTGTTCAATTCAAGGGGTAAATGGTTCTTGACAAATCGAACACGATCCAATTAAATCGTGCTGCATGGCCTTTTCAATACCACCTATTTAGCGTGATGTTTGTTTGTTAAACTTCAGATGTAAAAATTGTGCGATATGCAATATCACCTATTGGATCAAGCGGGGCAGATCCAACGGTGGAGGGATGAACGCAATGGGAAAAAAAGCACGGGCGAAGAAATTAGTGGAAGCCAGGTGTCATCGAATGATTCGGTAAGCGGCTGGGTAATGGACGGTGGGTCTAGAGGGAGGTTGGGTTCTGGGATGAATGACGACCATCAGATCCAATAAACCAATGGTGGAGATTTTCTTTATAAGGTGAACGGACTGGATTTAATGAGGGTCGTAGGTTTATATGGATCGACGGCGAAGATTCAATGCCGAGGGTGAAAAGAAGAAATGGGTCGAGCGATCGGGGGATGCAGCGAGCATGCGATGACCTTCAGATCGATAAAATCGATGGTCAAGATCGCTTGGGATGAATGTATAGTTCGAGGATATTTTTAAAATAGAAATGAATTTTTTAAAGGTCGTGATGGTATAAAGGGATAAGGGAAGGGGCTTAAGAGGAAAGTGCTGGGGCACGGTTCTGTGGAGGAGAAGCGACCATGGGGCTTAAAGAGACAGGGGCCTATTGCATCGGGGGAAGAATTTTTCTAAAGAAACGCGGGTTTATTAAGTGCTTGGTTATATTTCTTGGTTTGTGACAAAAGGGTGGAAAAAATTAAGCCCTCAGGGGCCTAAAGACTTAAAGGGGCGGAAAAAGGGTTTTTAAAAGGTTTTATGCATTTTTGTGGGTTTTCATGGCTTTTTGAAGTTCCGATAGCTAAAAGGAAGGGTCTTTAAACCATGACAAAGGGTTTATATCCATAAGAGGGGATTTTTTAGAGGAAAATGGAGGATGAATAGGGCCACAATGAGTGAATGAAATGATGAAAATGGGTTTGTTTAGGAAACAGTTTTGAAGGGAACAACAGATTTCTTGGTGAATTTTTAAAGGGGACAATAGGCTTTTGAAGGTTTTGAAGTGAAAACACAAAGGGTATGGACCTTTTGAGACAAGGATCACAAAGAGGCTTCAAGAAGTCACAAATTTTTCATGAATTATGTTTCTTGAAGACTAAAGACTTGTTTTAACCATCATTTGCTGAAACAAAATTTACTGATGGCTAACACCACTGACCTAAACCATAACCCCATCATAATAACCCTAACCCGCACATTTAATACACCTTATCCCCACACTCCTATCAGCTACACCACTCCCAACATGTTAAATACAAGCAAACCTTAGAATATATCTTTTCCATAGTGAAAAACCCTGAGAATTTCTTCTATTTGGTAGATTTTTTCCAACCTACACTTATCCATTTTTCCTCATTCCACATTCAATATGGAGCTAAGATGAAACCCTATGCACTGAATGTTTATTAAAAAAAATTATTAGCTCCATGGCACTCATTTCACCTTATCAGCTTACCCTATAACTACACTAGCTATTCTCACACTCAAAATTGGGAATTTCCTGTGTTTATATCATTTTGCCACCTTCCTCACAATAATTTTCCCTAATTCCACCCAAAAATTGTGTAATATTCCCAATTTTCCATTAGTTAATTGGAATATTAGATTTCTTACTCTTCTCAATTAATTAAGTAAATAAAAGGGTGGAGGGACCCATAAACCCCATAAATGAATAAAATTGACTCTTGTGTGTGAATGTGGATTAGTAGATAGTAGATCAACATCATGGAGTGCTGAAGAAACTTATTAATGAAGGAAGAGTGGAGATTATGGAGAGATAATGAGGTATATGATGGAGATAGTGGAGGAATAAAAATTATATCATAGAGAATTAATGATGGAGTGATGGAGGAGGTGGTGCATTAAATTCACACATGATGGAGGGAGCGGAGATTAATTGTAGAGATCATGGAGATTGTGGAGAGACAATGCAGTATTCATGGAGACTAGTGGCCACATGTGTAGTTCAGTTATGAGGTGGGCCAAGGCTAGGGAAGGATCACAACCATATAAGGAAGATGAGGGCAGCAAAGAAAATCGGTCGGGAATTTGATATTGTATTATCGTTTGACAATTCTTTGCACGCTTCAACTGTTTAGCTAAGTCTGTTGTGATGTTTAACACACGGGTGTTCCTGACTAGGAATCCAACCCTTACACATGGGGGATTTTGAGTTCCTACTCTAGGAAGGTTATTTTTAGCAGCCCTTCATCATCTGGCATTGGTGCCACATTCAACCCCTATCTTCTACATATACAACTTTAGGAACTACACATTTTTGTATTAGGGTTTGAGAGGAGGAAGGTAGTTTCTAGAATTTCATCTTAGAAACTGGTGGAGGATTTGTACTTTCACCTTGAGTTTCCATTTAATTCTTCCAGGAGAAACATTTTGATATATGGCATCAGGCCCTTCTATTACACCTCCATGCAACAACAATTCCTTCATGAATTGCGCAGTCTAGCCAGGAAAATCTAAGGAAGGAAGGAAGTTCCAATTATTTTAGCTTGGAATCCTATGAGGGGTCTTTCCCTCACTTTGGAGATATCGTTTACATGATTTTTGAGCATTATTTCATCATCCAGAAAAAAGATACAACTCCATCCACCTTGACAGTAGAGTCTAGTCCAACAGTTGTGCAATTTGTAGCTGCAACTTGAGTAGAGAAAGGAGGAGCTAGATCTCAAGCTTCTGTCTTGGAGATCGGTAGAAAGGATAAGACCTTTAGTTAGTGAGCTGATTGGGTGATATTGTAGCTGATATATCATTCTTTCAGCCCCATATCAGTATTTTTCTATAGGGAGTGCGTAACTCAACCAACAGGGGGTGTGCCACCCAAAAAGGGCCGAAAATCCAAAGTTAAAATCTTGCCAAACCATTTTCGATTTTTTTTGGGTGTTTTGAGTAGAGTCCATGGTTAAAATCCTAGATATTTTTTAGCACTCCAATGGCCTCCTACAATTTTTTCTTCTTCACAATAGCAACAGTTTCCAGCAGCAGCAGCAGTAGCAACACAACATTTCCAGTGCTAGTTTTCTTTATTTTATTTCAGCCATCTTGTGGCTTGAGTGCATTCCTTTTGGAACGTTGTGCACTTACCTTGCTATTGATCCTTAATGATATGGCTCAGCTATTTTATGCCCATATGTGTGATGTTTTGATGTATTCCAACATTTTTCCAGTTCTACATGTTTAATTCTTATTTTACCGTAGTTGGAATTGTGCATATGTTCTATATTCTTGTATTTTCCATTTTGGAATATTACAGTGGTATCAGCATGATATTTGGCTCAAATTTTGGCCATTTCATTACATCAAAGGAATAATAAGAAGGAGAAGAAAAAAAATAAGTATGTAATGGCGGAAGTATTGAGTTTTTCCACAGTTCTCTTTGGCTCTATGCAGGATCTCTCCACAGAGATTAAAGAAATGAGAAGGGGAAGGCAAAGAGAAACCTCACAAGGGTTTCAGAATGAGGAAGGTCCAAGCACTTCCTATGAGAAAAAAAAGAAACCGGAAATGCAAAGAGTTCCACAACAATCTACTATGTCCATTTTATTTGAAGAGGAAGGTGAAGGGCATGGATATGGAGGAAACTTGGAGCATGAGACTCTAAGTAATTATATTGTACAATACAAATCTCAAACAAGAGCATTTAAGGACAATCTAACTCTCCAACAATTTTCTAGCTCATCCACAAGCACAACAAAGGCTTGGAAGAAGAAGTTAGATGCATTCTTCCTGCTACATCCAGTAGTGGAAAGAAAGGCTATTGAGATTGCAGTGTTGCACCTTGAGGGTGAAGCAAAGGATTCGTGGTTCATCCATATGAAACATGCAAGAGTGACTGATTCTGTAGACTTCACTCAAAGGGTGTCAAATAAGTTTGGTAGAAGAAAATAGGAGACACTTTCCACAGAGACAACTTCCCACATTGAGGAGAAAGTATGTGAGAAGAAAAGGGAAGATGTTAGCCTTATCACTATGGAAGAGGAGCAACTACCACCACCACTAGCTGCAGAAGCACTTGCATCAGGATAAGGAGCATTTGCATATTTTCAAGATGACTTTCAGCTCTTGAAATTGGGAGTCCCATGCATGATTCAGGAGATGCATGAGGAAGAGGATGCATATACCAGTGATGGTACAATAGAAGAGGAGAAGCCATCACCATTACCAGCTGTTGGATAAGCCATTGCATCGATTGGAGTAACTCTTGTAGCTTTGCAAGATGTTCTCAAGTTTCAGTTGATCCAAGATTTGCAAACATTTCTATCCCATATTATTTCAGCACCTTAGCTTGATATTTGTGAGATCATGCCATCAGGGAAATTGCATAACCAAGGATTAGAGCACCTTGCTGATTTGGAGCAGCAAAATATCACTATGAAAAGGACCCTTGAATTGTTGAAGGAGGAGATATATAGCCCTCCCAGTTGTTTAGTATTGAGCTACACACAACACTTTGTATTGAAGTGTGGAGTTTTGGAGGATGGGGTGAGCATAGTCCTAATCAGTACAATGTCCGGCTATGAGTTTAGAATTGAGTATGGCCATGAGATAGAAAATGCACCATCATGTAGATTAATAGCGTTGTCACTGAGGAGCAGTGATGAATTGGGGGCCCAACTATTCTTGGAGCATTCTGATGACTGCTTCACTCGTGAAGCAATGGATGGGAAGATGGTATATGATATACCTCTTGTGATGGATAACATATCTCATTATTATGATAGATATTTCTTGATGAGCACCTCACAACTCAAAGAGAAGTTTTTTCCTCCAACATATTTGGAACCTCATGGGTTCTACCGGGTCATCGGTGAGAGGTTCTCACAGAGAGACCTCCAGGAGGTTGCACTTCAACATATCATGGAGTGCAAATATTATCATCAGATTGAGGAGGCTGTTATTCTCCATTGGGTGGATACCAAGTTGGAGCATGATAAGATTCATCACTCATAATTATATGGATGGGTGAGGGTGATGAGTAAGTGGTTGAAAGGCTACTTGCAAATCTATGATATGGGGCACCAAGAATCATGGATGCACTGGTTACTTTTGGGCGAGTATGGTTACTATCCAATATTTCACATATGCATGATCCATGCCTTGAATAGCACTGGTGTGATGCAGCAGTAGGAGGCATGGTTGTGCTGGTTACTCTTGAGAGAGTTTGGCCATCGCATGACATATCTTATGTCAATGGATGTATCTTTTTTTCGGATATTTCATGGCACTCACGTGATGTGGCAACATGTAAATGTTCATTTTATGTGACATTCTACATGTCAATCAGTATGTTGCTGCTCCATGGCTTGCATGATGATGATGTGAGGTGGCAACAAGAGTCATTGTTTCTTTGGTTACTCTTGGGAGAGTGTTGACTTTCTCCCATACCTTGCATGATGAGGATGGAGGATGGAAACATGAGGCCTTACTGCATTGGCTTCTATTAGGATAGTATGGCCACCATTCTTGGTATGATGATGGGGTGGTGTGGCAGCAAGAGGCATTGCTGCGGTGGTTTTTATTGAGAGAGAATGGTTCAAAATTTCACATGTCAGCCCATATGTTTATGTTTCCTATTTTGCATAGTGTTGAGATGATGCTTGGAGAAAGGAGGGCCAATAGGGCCAATGATGGGAGCATGGAGAGGCACATCCTACTCCATGTAGAATGGGTTGGAGATGTTGTTCATGAGTTGTGACTTTCCTTTGGGGGCATGAACCACTTCACTTCATATGTTTCATGCAGAGAAGAGGCTCTCAAATAGCAGATGGTTGCCACTTGGAGGTTCAGTGATGAAGAGAGGTATCTATCTATAAAGTTGGAAGCCATATTAGACATTCTAGAGAGGCATATTTGGAGTTGGGAATTCATTACATATTGGATCAGATGGGGAGACCTTCCATATGAGGATGCCATTTCGAGGGAGGAGGATTTTTGTAGCATTCACTTTTGCAGTTGCTTGAGGACAAACAACATTTTGGCGGGGAGGACTGTAATATTCCCAATTTTCCATCAGTTAATTGGAATATTAGAGTTCTTACTCTTCTCAATTAATTAATGTAAAAAAAAGTGTGGATGGACACATATACCCCATAGATGAATAAAATCCACTCATGTGTGTGAATGTGGGTTAGTAGATAGTAGCTCAACATCATGGAGTAGTGGAGCAGCTCATTAATGAAGGAAGAGTGGAGATTATGGAGAGATAATGAGGAAGATGATGGAGATCGTGGAGGAATAAAATTAATATCATAGAGCATTAATGATGCAGTGATGGAGGAAGTGGTGCATTAAATGCACACATGATTGAAGGAGTGGAGATTAATTGCAGAGATCATGGAGGGACAACACAGTCTTCATGGAGACTAGTGGCCACATGTGCAACTCAGTTATGAGGTGGGCCAAGGCTAGGGAAGGATCACAACCATATAAGGAGATGAGGGCAGCAAAGCAAATCAATAGGGAATTTTATCTTGTATTATTGTTTGACAATTCTTTGCACGTTTCATATGTTTAGCTAAGTCTGTTGTGATGTTTAGCACACAGGTGTTCCCGAGAGGGAATCCTACCCTTACCCATGGGGGACTTTGAGTGCCTACTCTAGGAAGGTTATTTTGAGTAACCCTTCACCATCCAAAATTTTTGCCACATTCAGACCCTCTCTTCTGCATATACAGCTTCAGGAATTACGCATTCTTGTCTTAGGGTTTGAGAGGAGGAAGGTAGTTTCTAGCATTTCAGCTAGGAAACTGGTGGAGGATTCATCCTTTCACCTTGAGATTCCATTTTAGTCTTCCAGGAGTAGAATTGTGATATTTGAAATCATTCGCTCATATGACACCTCCATGCAGTAGTATTTCCTTCAGGAATTGTGCAGTCCAGCCAGACAGAATTAAGGGAGGAAGGAAGTTAAAAGTATTTCATCTTGGAATCCTGTGAGGGGTATTTACCTCACTTTGGGGAGATTATTTACATGATATTTGAGCATTATTTAATCATCCATTAGTAGGCTACAACTCCATCTGCCTTGAAAGTGCATTC
Organism: Pinus albicaulis; assembly: GCA_034641835.2. NCBI lineage: Eukaryota > Viridiplantae > Streptophyta > Pinopsida > Pinales > Pinaceae > Pinus > Pinus albicaulis. The sequence continues at coordinate 780,218,012 of CM076579.1, forward strand.
TAGTCCAGCAGTTATGTAGTCTGCAGCTACAACGTGAGCAGAGAAAGGACGAGCTAGATCTCAAGCTTCTAGCTTGGAGATCAAGAGAAGGGATCAGACCTTCAGTTAGTGACCTAAGTGGGTTATATTGCAGTTGATATATCATTATTTCATCCCCATATTAGAATTTGTCTCCAGGGATTGCGTAACTCAGTCATCACGGGTGCAGTGTGGCACCCAAAAAGGGCTGAAAATCCAAAGTTAAAATCTGGCCAAACCATTTTTGGGATTTTCTGGGTTTGTTGAGTAGAGTCTGTGGTTAAAATCCTGGATCTTTTAGAGCACTCTAGTAGCTCCCTGCACATGGTTCTTCTTCACAGTAGCAGTAGTTTCCAGCAACAACAGTAGTAGCAACACAACATTTCTAGTGCTAGTTTCCTTTAGTGTGTTTTAGCCATCTTGTGTCTTGAGTGAATTCCTTTTGGAGCACTCTATACTTACCTTACTGTTGATCCTTAATTAAATGGTTTAGATTTTTTCTGCCCATATGTATGATGTTTTGATGTATTCCGGCATTTTTCTAGTTCTACATGTCTAATTCTTATTTTACCATAGTTGGAATTGTGCATATGTTCTATATTCCTATGTTTTCCATTTTGGAATATTACAAATTGAAGATAACACACAACAAATCCTACTCAATTTTTTCTAGAATTTTTGTCAGCTTCAAGATCCTCCATCTCATTCTCGAAATTCACACTTTCCTACACTTTGTTTTTCAAAATTTCCATACATTCACCCATCTCATTAACACTCTAGGGTTTTCATCATTCTAGTGACTAAAAAATTGGAAAGTGATAAGAAAATATTCTAGGGAGGGTGCCACCTCAGGTTAGAACCCTTCACAATGCATGAAATAAATGCCTCACCATTGGCCAAAATATTCTTTGGGAGAGCTCAATGTTTGATATTTTGTGAAAGGTTCATGGAAGAGGGGTATCATATTCTATTGACTAGCCTATTTTCAATAAGCTCCAACATGGGAAAGGTCACTATTGCAGATATGGAGATAAGCCTGCCATCAAACCTAATTTCTTCAGCAACATTTATCCCCTCTCATGGAGAGAAGTGGGTCAAAGGCATGGAGTTAGATATTGAAAACTACAAAAAATTTCTCAAGCCTCATGCTAGAGAGGAGCCATACTATATTTTTCCTTTTAGACACCTCAAAAACAAGTATGATCCTTTTATGATGTTCATAATGAATTACTTCACATGTGAAGGAAGATTCTCCAAGTTGTATAGGTATCACATCAGGCTTTTGATGCATTTCATCTCTGTTAAAACACTTGATTTTCCATATTATTTGTACAGGATTTTGATTAATATGGCTAAGAAGTTTCAGTGTAGAAGAGAAGATAATCACACTAGTATTTTTCATCATGGTCTAATCAAGCTTATTGTTTTGCATCACTTGTCCTCCATCAACATGACTTTGGAAAATTTCTTGGAGAGATTGTCAGCAGTGCCTACCATTATCCCTTCTATCTTTCCTAGTACATCATCAGCACAACCAATGGAGGTTGGCTCTTATAGCATGCAAACTCATATTTTACATGCTCTGAAGGTTGGGTAATTTACTCACACATACGAGAAGGGGAAGAGACAAGTATTTGTGCCTGAGTCTGCTAAGAATGTTCTTACACTTGACACCATTGTGGAAAAATCTGAGATAGAGGAGCAACCTCTTTTGCATCAGCATAGTGAATCAGTGCCCTTGGAGGCTCAGGTAGCAGAGCAAGTGGAGGTAAGATCAGCTGAAAAGATCATCAAAGAGAAATATAAGGAAATAGCAGAATTGAAAGAGATCTTCTCAATTTCCAAATCCCAAATTAATTTCCTTCAACAAGAAAATTTTCAATTGAAAGTGAATCACCTCCTACAAAGCAAACCCAAGTCAGACATAGAGGAAAATAGAGGTAAAGGTAAGGAGGTTATTTTTTTTATGAGATGCAGGACATGGAGGCTGAAACACAAACAAGAAGACCAAAAACAAGAGGCCCCAAAAGGGCACTGCAGCAAGAAAGATAGTCAACTCATCCACCTGAAGAGTTGACATTTAATGAGCTTATTGCCATGGATATTAATGAAGACAGAGATATTTGGTTGTCAATAGTAAATGATCATTTGGAGAAGCTCTTGAACGTGGCTAAGAGGGATAATAAGATGCAAAGACACATAACAAACCACTATCGCACCAGGAACACCATTTCTAAAATAAGGCATAAACAATTGAAGAAAAGGCTAAAAGAGGCACAAATGAAGCTTAAAGAGAAGGATATCTTGGAATTATTGGCTTAAGCTTTTTTTTATATTTAGTCCATCTCTCACAAGTTCCATAGAACCAATTTTGAGAAGTTTTGATCAATTTTGATATTTTATGTGAATTTTGAAATATTCTAGAAATTTGTTACTTTTATTTTGGGGGCATCCAAATGATGATTTATTTACATGGATATATGTATTTTTATGTGTAAATCGCAGACCAGGAACCCCCATGGCATGACAAGCAGTAATTTTTTATGTTTCTACCAGATTTTTGGACCCTCTGTTGTGCTTTTGGAGTAACATTGGGAGAATGGATTTTGAAGGCCTTCATGTGGCCCATTTTGAAAAATTCAAGATGTTTGGAAACTAGACACACATGGCTTGTTGGCCATTCTTTTAGAAGTAAATTTGGACTCTTAAAAGTGCCTCAAAAGAACCTCCAAAGTTTTGTTACACTTTTGCAAATGTTTGTTACCTTTCTGTCAAGAATGTCACATATCAACATTGGGTTCCTCGGGACACTTTTCAATCTCATAAATGGTCACAAATTCGAGGAATTGTTTTCCTATGAGTTGGGATTAGAGTTATTGGGTTGGTGTTTTCCTCTTATCACGAGGGAATATGAAATTAATGTAAGGGACAAGCACTCCTAGTTCATAGATAAAATTCATGGAATGGTTTCTAAACTCCCTAGAATCTAGGAAATGACTCATATTATGTATTTATGATCCATTTAGGATGGGATTTTGACCTAATGAGGTGTCATAGGCCATATTTTATATAAGTAGACTCTCTTTAGTATTTTTTGTGGTTTGATAGTTTCATATTGCAGTGGATCTTTCATAGTCAGTAATTTGGAATGACATCAGAGAAACATTTGTAGGAATTGTGTTGAGATACTTTTGGTATGCATTGGAGCATTTTTTTTCTTATGTATTTTTACCATGTCTTATTCTTCATACATGTTTGCCTTGTAATTTTATGATTAGAAATCATGTTTATGCTTGCTTTTTTTTAGACAAGGTTTACAGTGCTATGTTTATTTGCTTCTAAGATGAATGAATTCACCTCAGTTCTCATTCAAACTCTCTTATAATTAATCCTATACTCAATGGATTATTAAATTATTTCAAACTACCAATCTAGTCTCACATATTCTCTACAAATTCACCTTAGAGTTCAGACCTAAAAAACCTAATACATAGTCTACTCACTGACTTTTCTATCCTGCACTAAAAACATCAAACAAAACTTATTTACTAAGCTTATATACCTATCCTAAGACCATTATATACTCAGTTATAAATTTTACTGCAAAAGTGACAACGAGAGAGCCCTCTCTAGTCCTAGTAGGGCTAGCTACCCGACCTAAAGCCTGGTCTATGGTTACCTTTCTCCAATCCTATTTTTAGCCTTGGGAATTTGGGGAGAGTGATAACACTTACAACTAAGAAATAATGGGTTGAAGGGATAATATTGAGCCTAATAATATGATCAAGGAGTTTTCTAGGTTGGAAGTAAGTTAATAGTGATAAAAATGAGTTCATATCTGTGGGAGAAATGGAGGAAAAGGATAAAATGGTAAACGAGTTTAAAGTCCTAAGGTTTATGGGATGAAACTCTAGATCAATACTTGGAGTGTTGAATATAAGTGGAAGATCCAAAGGATGAAGAAACCATAGCCCTTACAGGTAATGCGAGAAATAAAGTTACATTCATTAACAACTAGATGACGAGGACATCCAGTAAGAGGGAGTGGAATACCGGAATATTTTTTCTCCAGTCACCAGATTTTTAGATTATTGGACATCATCATATACTCAACAAAAAATAATTAATGTTTTAGAGAGAAAAATAATAGTAGAAATTATTTCTTATGTGAAAAAAGGGGAAATAATAGCAGAATTAATTTCTTATGTGACAATGGAAGTATCCATAAGGACATGGCTAGGTCACTTCATTTGAAGCATGATTCAAAGTGGAGTAGGATAGCTCCAGTAAAAATAAAATAATGATCATATTGTGCACATACTTCAAATACAAGCTTAGTATGATATTCAATGTGTCCCTCATTAGAAGGGAGTGATGAGGTATTTGTAATATTTGGCTAACCATCTCCTGAAGCCATCAAGGAATTTGGTTGGGTCATAAAGTACTTTGACCAGTGGATATGGATACATTCGACTTTGAATCTCTAAGGAATTGGATATGTAATAAAAGTATTTGACCAGAAATGTGAATGACCCAAGGAAATTATAGGGGCAATTATAGGATACACTCTATTCAGAAGCCAAAAGGTCTTGGTTATGTCATAAAGGACTTTGAATAGAGGTGAATGACCAAGGTAAATTATAGGATTTTGTTAGTCATCAGTAATTTTTACCATCTATAGATGACTAAATATTGGTTATAGATTTCTAAAAACAAAATTCCTGAACATTGTGAGTTTTAGAAATCTCACTGCCTTCATTATCCTTATGGAAAATTTTTCACTATTTCTACCATTTTTCCATTTCATGGTCACATTATCACTCCTACAGACTCCCTATAATTGTCTTCAAGCACTCCAAAAACCTAGGGTTTTTGGAAAATGACTAAAGAAGGTGAATGGCATGGTTTGAACTCCATGATGATAGCATAGAATAATTCTGAAGAAACCACTATGATCAGATCTCAGAATTGAGAAAAATGAGTTTGGCATGCCTAGAAGAGAAAAGTGCAAGTTAAAACTCCATGATGCAAGCAAAGAAGGGTTTTTGAAAGTGTTGCCTTGTGTTTGAGTTCCTAAGGTTGTCAAGGGTAAATTTATCATGCTTCAAAGATCAAAGGGAAGATCCATTTCAGGGTTCTCATAACACCTGCTAAGTGAAAGTATTAAAGGACATAAACAAGCCAAAGAAAGTCAACTCTGTGACTCAAAAAAAATCTACAGAACAAGGAGGTAAAGAATGTAAGCAAGAAAGGAAAAGTCAAAAGTTTTCAATAACTTGCAAAACAAAATATGATTTGACTTTAGGTTGGAGATACTAGGGTGTGGAAGCATCCTAAAAAGTTTCCAAGCTCAACCTGTCATGCCTCAAGAATCAGTGAGAAAGGGAAAATAAATGGTTCAGGCACATGAAAATCAGAAGGGGCAAAAGAAGGTGAAAGGCATTGTTTTAATTCCATGGTATTGGAAAAGGAGTCTCGTGAAGATGTTGCCTTGTGTTTTAGTCTCAAAGGTGTCAAAATCAAGAATCTCAAGCCTCCAAGATTGGAGAAGGTCAAGTTCATCATCTTATCAAGCTGCATACAAACAGTGAAAAGGGTTTGTGAAAAAGGTGAAAGTATTAAGCTAAGTTTCATAAAGGGGATTTCACATCAATTTGAAGAAAATATTGTATGGCTAAATCACCAGTGTCAAAATGAACTTTCATGCTTCAAAGAAATAAAAGAGAGTCTGTTTTCTCACTTCAGTCAGCTACAGGGAAAACAATGAAAAATTTTTAGTAAGAGAGGGTGAAAGGGATAAGTCCATTCGTGTAATGGAAGCCATCAAAGTTTTAAGGATGTAGCCATTGTCTAAAAACATACCAAGACTATCAAAAGAGAGGTCATCATGCCTCACAAAGCAAGAGCAAAATCCAAGCAATGTTTTGTCACCTGCAGCAAAAGGTGAAAGGAGCACCAGTGAAAAGAATGAAAAAGGTTTTTATGCATTAGAAAAGTGGATTGTGACATTGAATTAGATCATTTGCCTATAAAAGGTCAGATAGCACTTCAACTACCCCATTATTCACTTGAAAAAAGTTGGAAGAATCAGGAGTAAAAAACTGTGAGTTTTCAGGTCGAAATTGGCTAAGTTTTTTAGGCGCTGTGTGTTTAGGGCGGTGATGTGTGCCTGGAGTCAGGCGCCACGCCCCTGACAGTCTCCCTTGTGCATATTTTTTCAGCGTTGCGCACCTAGAAATGCGCTGTGTGTTTGTCCGAATCACGCGATAGCCTGGAAGAAAGCCTTTGGCGCTATGTGCCTCGCACAACGCACTCCGCATTTTCCCGACCTGACACCCCATTCACTTGGGTGCTGCACACTTGGCTAGGAGGGCCTCCTACACCCTGCAGGCCCTAAATTCAACTCAAATCACTCTACATCTTCCACCAAGGACCTCCAAAGAAATTTTTAGGGGTAAGTACACTTCATCAAGCCCTTCTTCCGGCATGTGTGGTGATTTATGATTAAGGGAATTTGAATACCTAGGGGGGAATCTAATTTTCATGTTAAAAACGCCACTGTTTAAGACACTCCTCCATTTGCATACTAAGAACACAAAAAGGGTTTCCTTGTTGAAATATTTCTCGTCCATATAGGGTTGTGCCTTCACCCTCTCCATTCACTCATAAACTCTGGCCCCTACACCACAAGCAGATTGAAAAATTAATTTCCTTCATTCATATCCATTTTCCATCAGTGCAAGGTCTGAAAACAAAGATTTAAAAAAATTAGCAAGGGTGGTCATTGGGTTTTTCCTCTCCCTCACAGTCATACACCTTTAACCTCACTCATCCATCTCTCCACTTACAAAACTACATTTTTCATCACCCCTCCATTACCCTCTTCCATATTAGTTTCATAAGCAGAGCTAGGGTTTCAAAAGCATCAGTGATAAAAATGTCAATGGAAGGCGACATTGGTAGTGGTGACGAAGGCCAACTGCCAAGTAAGAATCCACACAAAGGTGGGAGGATCAACGGGTTTGAACCACTAAACACAATGGAGTTAAATGCATCTCCCTTAACTGTCTCCTGTTTCCAAAATGTAGGTTGCTATGAATTTTGTGAGAAAGTACAACAGGTGCAGAATCACCCCGAGCTGACTAGGATCCCCATACTTAACTTCTATGAGAAACAAGTCAACCTTGCAGGGATAAAATTTGATCTGTCTTCAGATGCCATTTCTATTTCCAATGGGATACCTAGTGTGGGTGAAAAATGGTTCAACCAGGCCAATTTAGGCATGAGCTATTATGAGCCATTCCTTAAACCTAGATAGAAAGACTACAATAAATCTATATTTCCTTTCTCACACTTTCTTGAGAGGTATGCCCCCATGATGAGGTTCATTATGAAATATTTCACATCTGAAGGAAGATTCTCTCTGCTTTATTCCTATCACATCACGTTGCTCATGCACTTTACTAGGGTTAAGATTCTGCATCTAAGTTACTACCTCTACTGGAGTATTGACAAGATGTCTTATATTGTACATAAGAGAGATTTAGCTCATCATATGCAAAGGTTATTTCATCAGACTTTGATCAAAATGGTTGTGATGCATCGTTTGTAGAAAAATGGTATTCCATTGGAGGTTTTCATTTCCCATGAAGTGTTCACCAATCCACAAGCCCATCCTCAGCAAAACATGCTTTCATCATCTCATCCTCTTGTACTTACTCCTCCATCATCTCCTGTTGAGCATGTTTCACCATATACACATATCCCTTCACCTCAGGACAACCCTCCTTCATCACTCTCTCACAATACATCAGAAAATAAAGGAAGTGAGAATGAGCAGTCAGCTGAAAATGAGGGAGAAGATAATAACTAACCTAGCAAAAATGATGAGGAAAGAAAAGAAGAGAAGGGTAGTGAAGAAGAAGCCGATGAAGGAGATGATAATCAAGAATAAAACAGTGAGGGAAGTGAGGCTCACAACAATGAGGCAAACAATAGTGAAGAGGGAGAAAATCAAGAAGCAGATATCAGTGGTGATGAAATTAGTGCATAAACCAGTGATGAAGCACCTAACAGTCAATATAATGAAAATGAGGCTAATGTAGATGATGTCGATATGATTGATAATGAAATCACACAAGTCAGTAAAGAAGATGAAGGCAGTGCAAAAAGCAGTGAGGAGGAATGAAATGAAGAGGAAAATATCAATGAGAATGAGGAAAAAAATGATGAGGCTGATGTCAATGAGGTAAACAATAGTGCATAAATCAATGAGGAAGAATCAAGTAGCAAAGAAAAAGGTAGTGATGTTAGCATGGCAGATGTAAATGATACAAAGGGTAAAGATGCAAAAAGAAGCAATGAAATAAGCCATGATGAGAGTTATGAAACACAAATCAGTGGATCAGATAAGGGAAATGAGGAAGGGAGTAGCGATCATGATGGCCATGATATCAGTGGAGATGATGATATTGATGATGATTATGTTGACACTGATAATGACAACAAGAATATCAGTGATGAATAAGAGAGCATGGAGACAGATGACAATAGCCATGAGAGCAGCCACGAAATCCATAAGGACAACAAGGATATCAATGATGATGACAGTCATGATGGAACTAAAATGAGCACAATTGAACCTTTTTCTTTGAAATATCAAAGAGGAAGTAGGCATGTGTTTGCTACCTCTAAAAGGCAAGGGGCCATGCCTTCCACTTCAACCAAGAAGCTGGACAAAGGCAAAGAGAAGGTCATAGAGGAAGAAGAAGAAGATCGACATGAGACTGAGCAAGAATTTGAACTCATTCATGTTGACAGTGATGATGAAAATGAGGCAAGGATCTCAAAGATGATGCTCAAAGGTAAAGATACCCAAATCAGAGATTTGCAAGCCAACCTAGCTAGGGCTAGGAATGTCATTCATTATCATGAAATTGAAAATAAGCAGATAGAGGCACAATAGGCCATTTATGAGGCCAGGGAAATCAGAGCCCGGAAAGAGGCTGAAAGGACCAAGGTTAGGCTTGATGATGTCTTGGGTGTTTTTGATGAGAGTGAAGATGAAGAAGGGAAGTTGTCTAGAAGAAGGCCAAGAACAATGGGCTTGAGGAAGGCCTTAGCCAAGTAGAAGGAGCAAGAAACAACATTGGCAGAGTAGCTCACTCCAAGTGAGCTGCTTGCCATGGAGATAGAGTATTATCAGGAACCTTAGTTATAAAGGGCTAATACACATTTGGAAGATCAGCTAGAGAAGACACAAAGAGACCTTGGCCTTCAGAAGAAGATGACCAAGCACTATGCCTTAAGAAATCAAATAGCAAGCTTTCCAAGGAGACCATGGAGCTCATTCTGACACTGGGAAGGCCTTCAAAAACTAGCTGCAAGATTACCCATTTTTTGGTTCGAGCGTTGTGCCCATGAGCCTCACTGTTGCACCCTTGCCTAAAAAGTAAAAAAAAGACACAAATTTATGGAAAATAGATATTTTGGGGTTTTTTACGCAAATCACTCCAAAGTTAGGTGTTAGAAGTTATTTTTCATTTATCGCATTAAATATTTTGTGCCTTGGGCCTTTCATTGTCTTAATGGACAAATTTAGTATTTGTGATGTATTTATGACATTTTGGAAACCCTAGTTAGGGTTTTGGTCCTCCTTGCTTGTTAAATAAAACATTGAGGCTTCACTATACATGTTTGATATTTTTTGAGCATAATATGAGATAGACTTTGATTTTATTGGTGAAATTGGTTTTTGGTGACTTGTGATGGCTTTGGACTGAGCATCCATGGATTAAGCACACTCTTAGGATTCATAAAGCTTTGTAAGATGGTGATGTATTCCACCTTTTTCTTTGTTTTCTTCAGTTTCATTATGTTCATGTTTTCTTTGATCAAAATACAGAAATAGAGATTAGGACTTGCTTATTGGCACCACACTTTTTCCTGCCTCCTTTGTTTTCTTTATTTTCCTCCTTGAAGTTTAGCTAAAGAATTCTTAAATTCTCTTTGGTTTTTACTAAAATGTTATGTTAAAGGTTTCTTTGTTTGCAAGTAATTTTTAGAGAATCCTTAAATGTTCTCTAAGTTTACTTATATGTTGTTTTTTAAGGTCTTCTTAGTACAATTTAGTTGAAGAATCTTTCATTGCTCTTCAAGTTTTTACTATGCTAATCATCCCTAAATTTTTTTCTTGTTATTAGTATGTTAAAGGATCCTTGATTTCCCCTTAACCTACTATACTCACAACTCTTATTTTATTCACTTTCACTAAACATACTTAGATCCATTTTTCCTTGTTAACTTGCCCTAGGAGACACCCTTGACTTATTTTTTCACTCTTCAAAACCTTTGCAGACTCCATAGCCCAATGGATTGATTTTCTCTTACTTTACCATTTGTTCTTGACAAACTATCCAACCAAAAGAACAAACAAACAAACCCTAAACCTAATAAATAGCCTAAAATCAAAACCCTAAAAACAATCAAGTTCACATCCTTTACACAAACATAGAGAGAGCCCTCTCTGAGTCCAGGAAGGATAGGTCCTGGGACTCCAAAGACTGGTCTGATGTTACCCCTGTACATTTGGTCTTACCAATATAACAAATTACGGGGACCTAACATAATGGAAATCACGGTGGGACATTCTGAGTAAATGACATCCTAAGTATACCTTAAGGACTTTCAAATCCCTGTTAAACTTAGAAAATCAAGTGTTAGCCAAGAGTAGTGTCTAATTGGTTCACCATACTAGCAACATGATTTCTCAACTAGGGAAAACTCATTAAAATCTTAGTGTTACATAAGAAACTTAGAAAACCCAAAACATCTCTAGATTGGTTTTTGAATTGTTGATGGTGGACTACAAACCAACCCTCAAAGCAGTAAACCTCATCCACCTGGCGACTCCACTAAGCCTCTAGTAAGCCTACTAACTTCACTAGCTCTCATAGGCTCCCCTGGGAATACACTAATCAATCATAATATTCTAGAACAAAATCACTCATTGTGTGAACTTAGTATCCTTCTAGATAGGTATGTTTTCCAGACACTCGTAAAATTTCAGCCTCTTTGCATGATTGAGTTTGATAAGCACTAGATATCATCCTGACCCTAACTCTACTACGATAGTTGATGACCCAGAAAGGATTTTTTGGAAAAATTTTAGGGCCCAAGATTCAACTACTATTAGGACCACTCACAAGGAAAATTATTTCCCTGAAAACCTCACAACCTTGCAAGATCCCCAATTTGACTTATCCCATAGAAAGAACCTTTTTAGAACTAAGTCTCAGAGTGGGATAGACCGAACAGACCTTGAGCCCATAGATTTGTAGCAATTTCCTAGTAGAGAAGCCTCTCCTTCCACTCCTCTTGATTTTTAGCTTCTCCAAAACTTTGGCTCCTTCCATTCCAAATCTGATCAATCTCAATTTGCTGGTCCAAGTACATCTGCCACTCCCATTCACACATCCACTGTGCAAACCAGTCCACTTCATCCTTCACCTCCTCTCACAAACCCTCCGTGGGTTCCTTTACCTCCAATCATGGCAGCATGGTTTACCCCCTTAGTTCTATCCCAACCTTTACTATCCATGCGTCAAGACTACCGATCCAAAATCCCTCACTTTACTGGAGCTAACTCTAGCACTGCTCAACAAGGGCAACATGTAAATAGAATGAATGATGCCTTTGACTACCAAGAGATAGAAGAGGAAACCATAAAAATGAGAATGTTTGCCCAAATCTTAGGAGGAGAAGCTAAAAAATGGTTCAAAAACTTAACTCCTCACAACATACATGATCTCCCTTCCCTCTATCAGACATTCATAAACAAGTGGGAGATTAAGAAAAATCCTCTCCAAATCCTCTCAGAGTATAACAACCTGAAGATAAAAGTTGGGGAAAGTGTCCAAGACTACTTCACTAGGTTCAATAGTGTGTACAATGCCCTCCCACCACACATGAAACCCCCACAAGGCCTAGCCTTAGTAAACTTTCCAGAGGGTTTTGATCCAGACATGGCCTACCAATTGAGAGAAATAGATCCCCTAAATTTAGAAGACATGCAAAGGGGAGCTATGAATGTAGAGGCCAATCTGATTGAAAAGAGGGCTAGGATGAGGTCAGAAAATAAAGTCACATAAAAAGAGGAAACCATAGCCTCCACATCTGATGCCAAGATTGACAATCTAGTGAGGGTAATAGAAAGAATGATGGAGAAGATCAGCTTGAATGAAAGAACACCTCCTATGGAAAACCAACCAAATCCCCAAAATAGAAATAGAAATTATAACTTTAGAAGAGACCCTCCTCAAAACAGACAAAGAGACAATGACCAAAAAATTAGGCCTCCTTTCCAAGACAGTTGTGTAGATGAAGAGGAAAGAGAGACTAAACAACTCGAAGAAAACCATGTAAACTTGATAGGCTCTAATAATGAGGGTGATGTTTTCATCACTGAAGAAGAAAAAGGGTTCTTTTCCTCAAATCAAACTGAAACAAACTATGAGGATTCTAAAGACTAAAAATTGGGATTTGAAAATGCCATAATGGAGGTCCATAGGCAATATGACCTTAGGAGCAAGGAAAACCAAGATGCCTCCAAGAAAAACAAACTAGAAATTGTTGTTGAGAAGGCCCCTAAAAACATCCTTAAGAAGATAGTAGAAAACACCAACACCATGGCTAATAAATCTAATAAAAACAAAGACAAAACCAACCAATCAAATGATGACCCAAGCTGCCCTAGTACTTCAACTAGTGGCCCTGGAAAAACTGCTCTAAATGACAGCCCTAATAAAATTCAGCAAACTAAAATTGCTTAAAAGACTGTGTGTGAAAAAACTAATGTAAATATACCAAAAACACTAGCACCTTTAAGTTTTGAGGGTGAGATGGCCAAAACAAAAATAATCATACCTCTTGTTGAACTAGTAACTCAGGATGTATATAGGTCCCAAATGTTGAAATATTTGAACATAGGAAATGACACTGACACTCTGAACCTAATTGATGACCAACCAGAGTTGTTGTTTGGACCTGGGGTAGAGGGAACATATCAAGAAGGAGTTGTCCCTCCATTCTATGTTAGCTTAAACATTCATGAAAAAATCTTGCAGAATTCAATGCTAGACTATGGTGCCTCACACAATCTCATGCTCAAGGTGGTGATGGAGAGATTAGGCCTTGAAATAACAAAACCTTACAAAGAATTTTACTCTTTCGATTCAAGCAGAGTCCAATTTCTAGGTCTAATCAAGGATCTGTGTGTCAATCTGGCACAGATACCTGCTAAAAGTATAGTTATGGACATTGTAGTAATTGATATTCCCCCAAAGTATGGCATGCTTTTATCTAGATCATGGGGAGACAAACTCCAAGGAAACCTCCAAATGGACATGTCCTATGCTACCATCTTGGTCTTAACCAAACGAGAAGATTGTACTGGGATTCTCACATGACATATATGGTTAGCAGCCAAGATAGGCCAAACAACACTCCTTTTTATTCTATCCATCCAGAACTTTGTTGGAAATACTGAGGAGGGGGGGGGGGGGGGAATTAGTTTTCCTTTCAATTAGAGCATTAGTTAATCTTCAATTATTATCAGTGTTTGTACAATGATAGCAGAAAACAAGAGGAACAAAAATGCACATATTTTTTAAGGTGGAAACCCACTCCGAGACAAAAACCACCTAATTCTTTTCTAATAATTGTTTAATATTCAACTGTAATTGAAAATAAAGCTCCAACTTCCTAGAATATAGAAAAGCATTCTTCTCCAGGTCACACTGGATGGATGCTCCAACGCCCGAGATTATTTAGTAGTCAACTGAATGGATGCCCCAACACCCAATGAGATACAACTTACCCTAGCACCACCCTACCACCCTATAGAAGAATAAAAGAAGAATGGACTCCTGTACCAGGGAAAATGGTCCACTTAAGAATGATATAGAAGAAGAAGATATACTAGACCATAACCCCAACTTTGACACAACCACCTAATGATGATCCTAGACCTCCCAACACTACCTCTTTAACCCTTGGCAGATAGACACTAGTACAATTTTTACAATAATGTATTTACAATGACTTAGTACAATGATACCTTTACAATGATTGTATGCAGTGCTGCCCACTTGAAGACTTCATATGATAAAATTCTTGCTGCTATTATGCACCTTGGTTGCTGCTCTTGTCATGATGCCCTCTACTGCACCTTGCTTTGATTTGCTGCCGTATAAAGTCTGGTCCTTTGCAACCCTTGACAACACATGATCTAGCTTTTTCTTGCCTTCTAGGAGCTCAATATTGAATCTGGTGTATCTCTATTATTTCAGATCCTCAATATCTGATTATTGGTCCTGTAGTAGTCCTATGAGTATTATTTCCAATGCCATATGTCTGACCGAATTTATATTCTTCAATAGAGAGTTATACCCAATCTCTCACAATGCCCTAATTATGTAGTGTTTCAGCAGAGCATGCTTGTATGGCATGCCACGTGTCACTGTTTCTTCATTTAGCTCTGAAATTGATAGAGAAAAAAGTGAAGACTATGCACTATCTTTCACTTATTATGGAATTCCAATCTGATACTCAGAGAGAGTTATGACGAATTTACCAAGGCCACTTCTTTGAGATGAATGTCAGGAGCCTACAAAAACCCTGAATTCCACAGATCATATCTCCAAAAATATTGCACACCTTGATCTGAAATTTTTACAGCAGCTTCTTCAGGATTTCGGCTTCACCTCATTTAAATTTCAGCTTCTGAACCTTCGTATAAAACAAATTAGAGCACAAATTCCACGATGACCTGTTTCAGATGGCGAAATCCCATGCCTAAGGAGGAAATGAAGATAAAACTTTAAATAAATTCTTAAGTTGAGAGGGGCTTGACTAAGTGAACGTGGGAGGGATTTTAGGAGCTTAAAAAATATTAATTATGACTTTTCAATGACCCATGCCCCAACCCCATGGGGTTTTAGCCCACTAACTGGGGGTAGAAACTTCAAACAAGAATATATCTCAAACCGTGAAGAATTACATGGCGTGCCATATATCAGCGGAAACATCTCGACAAGTAGAAACCATAAATAGCATTATTGACCCAGAATATATTAATTTTGTAGGTCAAAATTCCCATGCAATTTTGGGTTAGCCCCTGGTGCTGCTTGGGTTGACATCAATGAAAACCACTGATCAACAATCTACCCCTTTGGCATTGATGGCAACACAAGTACTCCCCCTGCGATCATGAAACCTCTTCCTACAACATTCTCTCCCCCTTTGACATCAATGGAAAAGGGTAACTCCCCCTGAAACACAAACATCCTGCGGACCAATACACACGTCCACTCCCCCTGACACACAACCGTCCTGCAGACCTGTAATCTAATGAGAACTTCAAAGAATCCCAAGCTTTTGACGAAGATATTCAAATGCTTCACGAGGTAATGGTTTAGTAAAGATATTAGCAATTTTTTCTTTTGTACAAACATACTCAAGTTTGATATTCTTTTTAGTGACTTGTTCTCTAACAAAATGATATGTTATCAAAATGTGTTTTGTTTTTGAATGCATGACAGGATTCTTGGAGATGCTGATGGCACTAGTGTTGTCACAGAATATGGGAATAGGCTCACTGAATTGTACTTGAATATCTTGCAAATTTTGTTTCATCCAAAGGACTTGAGTACAACATGATGCTGCTGCAATGTATTCCTGCTGCAATGTATTCTGCTTCCACTATAGATAACGAGATTGAAGTTTTCTTTTTTCTCAACCATGATACGAGACAACCACCTAGATAGAATGATGATCCACTAGTACTCTTACGATCATCAATGATTCCTACCCAATCTGCACCTGTAAAGGCTTGAATAATGAGATTGTTACCCTTGGGATACCACAAGCCATATTCTTCTGTGCCCTTTAGATATCGAACAATTATTTTGACGACAATAATATGTGATTCTTTTGGTGCTGCTTGGAATCTTGTTACTTGTCCAACTGCTTTCATAACATCTGGCCAAGAGGCGATTACATATAGAAGACTACCAATCATAGATTTGTACAACCTCTGATCCACATCCTTAGATGAGTCTTCTATGCTCAATTTGCAACCTGTTACCATTGGAGTAAGGATGGGTTTGCAATATTCCATTTTGAATTTCTTGAGCATTTCCTTGATGTACTTAGCTTGGCATATAAATATTCCTTTCTCTTGCTGAGATATTTGAAGCCCTAAGAAGTATGTCAGCTCACCAAGTAAAGACATCTCAAACTCAATTTGCATCTTTGTAGAGAAGTTCTTACTTAGTCGATCTACATTTCTACCAAATATTATATCATCGACATACACCTCAACAATTGTTAAATCATATTTATCTATTTGTACATAAATATTTCTATCAACAGTACCTTTCTTGAACCCTTGTTGACGTAGATATCCATCAAAATGAGCATACCATGCTCTAGGAGCCTGCTTGAGACCATATAGAGCCTTCTTTAACCTGTAGACATAGTCCTCTTTTTGTGATAGTAGAAAAACTTCAGGTTGTTTGATGTAAACTTCTCCTTCTAATTATATGTTGACTTAACATCCATTTGGTAGACTTTGATTTTTCTTGAACATGCATTGGCGAGAAACATTCGGGTGACTTCCATTTTGGCAACTAGTGCAAAAGTTTCATCGAAATCAATTCCGTCCACTTGTGCATAGCCTTTGCAAACCAATCTTGCTTTGTTTCTGGTAACCTGCCCATCTTCATTCAATTTGTTCCTGAACACTCATTTAGTCCCAATGAAATTTTTATCTTTTGGTCGTGGAACTAATTCCCAGGTGTTAGTCTTCTCAATTTGATCCAATTCTTCACTCATAGCTGCTACCCAATGTTCATTCTGGTTGGCTTCCTCAAAACTACTAGGCTCAAAGGTTGCTAGAAAAGCAACGTGAGCTTGTTTTGATGAAAGAAGCTATCGACCTTCATTTATGTCACCAATGATTTTATTTGATGGATGGTTCTTTTGAATCCACTCTTTTGTTCTCCTTGGAGGAGCTTCTTGTTGTTGTTCTGGTATATCTTGATGATAATTTTTTACTTCTTCCCCGTTGATAGTTGCTTCTTGTTCTACAATTTTATCAATGTCTTTTTCAGCCTCTGTCTCAAGTTTCAAAGATTCTAGATCCTCATCATTTCTTGCTAGAACACCATCTTCTTCAAATGTAACATTTATTCTCTCCACTATATGTTTTCGTCTTAGATTATAGAATTTATAAGCCTTTCTTTTGTGTGAGTAACCAACAAAGATACCTTCATCAACACGTGATTCAACTTACCCAAGTTTTGATCTTCTCTTTTGATATAGTATTTTCTTCCGAAGATTCTGAAATATTTTACATTAGCTGGTTTTCCTTTCCAGAATTCATATGGAGTCTTGTTGCAATTATTTTTTAGAAGACTTCGGTTGATAATGAAGACTACCGTATCAATTGCTTGAACCCAGAATTTTTCATCCAATTTTGAGTCCTTCAACATTTTTCTACCCATTTCCTGTACAGTTCTATTCTTTCTTTTAGCAACTTCATTTTGTTGAGTTGTTTGTGGTGTTGAAAATTTCCCTTTTATTCCATTTTCATCACAGTATTGCTAAAATAATTTGGAAGTGAATTCTCCACCATTATCTGATCTTAAACACTTTATTTTCAAATTAGTTTCATTTTCAACCAACTCCTTGTAGATCTTAAAGCACTCAAATGCTTCAGATTTTTTCTTTAGGAAACTGATGGCTGTCATCCTGGTATAGTCATCTATCATTAACATGAAATATAATTCTCCGTCTAAGCCTTTTGTTCTCACAAGACCACATAGATCAGTATGTATCAATTCCAATGGATGTGATGCAAAGTGTTCTTTTGTTTTAAATTGGACTTTTGTCTGCTTTCCATGCCGACATGCCTCACATAGTGTGTTGGAAGGTTCTAAGATTTTCGGCATTTCTCGTACTGCTTCCTTTTTGGTTATGCTGACAATATTGTCAAAGTTTATGTGACCCATTCGTTTGTGCCATAACTAGCTTTCATCTTCTTTAGCTAGTAGACATGCTTTAGTTGCTTCATCCAGAACATATATGTCGTTTGGAGCTCGACTTGCTGTAGCCACAATTTTACCATACCTGCCTTTCCTGATTTCACATTTTTTGGAGTTGAATAGCATTGTGTGTCCTTGATCACACATTTTTCCAACACTGAGAATATTGTGATTCATGTTTTCGACCAATAGAACATTCTTGGCTATAACATATTTGCTTTCGAGAGTGACGATACCTGATCCTATAACATTTGAAGATCCATCATTTCCAAAGGATATGGTTCCATCTTTCTTCTCTTTCAGAGATACAAATTTCTTTCTATCTCCAGTCATATGCGTTGAGAAACCACTATCAACATACCACACATATTTATTTTTTTGAGCCTTCAGAGCGAGAGCACAATTATCAGTCTTCTTATTCTTCCATGTTCGTTCATTCTGTGGCTTCGAAGATTCTTCTAGAGGATTTTCAAGTTTGCAGTCTCTGGCTATGTGTCCAAAGTTCTGACATTTGTAACATTCCATATTATTTTTTAAATTTTCAAATCTATTGATGTTTCATTGAGCCCTGGGAGGTTCATATTTGAATAATCTCTTGGAATTTTATTGGTTCCTAGGGTACGTGCGAAATTCTACAACTTTATGACCAAATTTTCCACATGAATAACAATAGCCATGAAAAATATGTTGGTACCTGGATGAAAATATTCTTCAAGGAATCATCTTCCAAGGATGAGCTTGTGAATCTTGTCTAATGAAGTCTTCATGTATGTCAGATCTCATAGGTTCATTGTATTTTGTTGTAGAAGGTATTTCTTCTTCTTCTTTGTAAACGAGGTCAGTTCTGTTGTTGTAAGATCGTTGATTGTTGATGAGTTCTCCCAAAGCCCTTGAGCTATTGGCATAGTTTTGGACAATTTTTCCCTTCTTCACTTCCTTATGCAGTGAGACTACTTTAGTTTCTAATGCTTCCCTTTCTTGGTTGCTTTCTTCCAACTTATTTTGAAGTGACTCTTCAATACATTTGTGTTCTTCAACCTCAATTTTGAGACCTTGAACTTGTTCTTTAAGATTATTGGAACATATCTTCTCTGTATTGAGGTCTTTTATAAGCTTGATTGCCTCCTCATAAAATTGTTCTATGGTCAACCCTTCTTCTTCATTTTTTGATACTTCTTGTTTATTATGCTTGGCCATAAACAATAATTTCTCATTGGCTTCTTCTTTGCTGTCACTTTCTTCATCGAATGATGAGCTATCTTCTTTAGAGAAAGTTCCTCTTGGATCCTTTCTTTTTTCCTTGCTTGTTGAATTTCTTAAAGCCTTTCTTTCCTTTTGATTTGCCATCACTTTTTTTCAGACATTTTGCTACGAAATTCCCAACCTCACCACAACCAAAACATATTAGTGGAAGTTTACCTTTGAATTTTCCCTTACCAAGTTTTAGTTTTCTTGTAAAGTAAGCATGTTATTCATCTGAAAGACCTTCTCCATCATCTCCCTTTTCTTCACACTTGCAGGTGCATGTCATTTCAATTGAAGGTTGTTTGACCTTATTTGTTTTCTTAGATGCAACAAACGTAGTTTCTAGATTTGAAGTACCCTTTTCTTCATCAAGTCTCATTTCATATGCTATGAGAACTCTATGTAATTCTTCCTTACTGAGTTTTTCCATATTTTCACTGTATTCTAAGACCGATACCTTTGGGTTGAATCTTCCTGGTAATGTTTTAAGAATCTTCCGTATAATAGTCTTCTCGTCAACTAGCTCTCCCAAACCTTCCAGAGTATTGGTTATTTCATCAACGTATTAGAAGTATGCAGCAATTTTGCAATCTTCTGTCATTCTGAGTTGCTCAAATTTTTCTCTATAGATTTGAAGCTTTGCTTCTTTGAAATTTGAGTCACCTGCATATATATTCTCAAGCTTGTCCCATACATTTTTGGCGGTTTTACAACCCAGCACCTTATGATAAGCAGATTCAATAATTCCACTGATAATAATATTATTTTCTTTTTCATCATTTACCAAATTCTTCTTACCTTGTTCATCTGCGGTTGATGTAAATCCATTTTGAACAATGGTCCATACTTCGCAACCTTGTGCCAAGAGATATACCTCCATTCCTCCTTTCCAAAGTGCATATTTATTTTCATTGAATAGAGGTACACCATTCTTGGTATGCTCCATGACCTCCTTCCAGCTGTTAAACTACTATTGAACAAACCATGCTCTAACACCAATTTTTGGAAATACTGAGAGGGGGGGGGGGGTGAATCAGTATTCCTTTCAATTAGAGCATGAGTTAATCTTCAATTATTATCAGTGTTTGTACAATGATAGCAGAAAACAAGTGGAAAACAAATGCACATAGTTTTTAAGGTGGAAACCCACTCCGGGACAAAAACCACCTAATTCTTTTCTAATAATTCTTTAATATTCAACTCCAATTGAAAATAAAGCTTCAACTTCCTAGAATATAGAAAAGAATTCTTCTCCATCTCCCACTGGCTGGACGCTCCAATGCCCGAGATTCTTTAGTAGTCAACAGAACGGATGCCCCAACACCCAATGAGCTACAACTCACCCCAGCACCACCCTACCATCCTATAGAAGAATAAAAGAAGAATGGACTCCCATACCAGGGAAAATGGTCCACTTTAAAATGATATAGAATGATGAAGAAGAAGATATACTAGACCATAACCCCAACTTTGACACAACCACCTAATGATGATCATGGACCTCCCAACATTGCCTCTTCAACCCTTGGCAGATAGACACTAGTACAATTTTTACAATAATGTATTTACAATGACTTAGTACAATGATTGTATGCAGTGTTGCCCACTTGAAGACTTCATATGATGAACTTCTTGTTGCTGTTATGCACCTTGGTTGTTGCTCTTTTCATGCTACCCTTTGTTGCACCTTGATTTTCTTTTCTATCATATAAATTCTGGTCCTTTGCAACCCTTGACAACACATGCTCTAGCTTTTTATTGCCTTCTAGGAGCTCGATATTGAATCTGGTGTATCTATGTTATTTTAGATCCTCAATATCTGATTTTTGGTCCTATAGTATTCCTCTAAGTCTTCTTTTCAATTCCATAGGTCTGACCCAATTTAAATTCTTCAAGAGATATTTATACCCAATCTCTCATAATGCCCTAATTATGGACTGTTTCAGCAGAGCGCACTTGTACGGCATGCCACGTGTCACTGTTTCTTCATTTGGCTCTGAAATTGATAGAGCGAAAAGACTGTGCACTATCTGCCACTTTTTACTGAATTCCAATCCGATACTCAGAGAGAGAGTTATGACGAATTTACCAAGGTCACTTCTTTGAGATGAATTTCAGGAGCCTACAAAAACCCTGACTTCCACAGATCATATCTCCAAACATATTTCGTACCTTCATCTAAAATTTTTACAGAAGCTTCTTCAGGATTTCTGCTTCACCTTATAAAAATTTCAGGTTTTGACCCTTCGTAGAAAAAAAGTTAGAGCACAAATTCCACGATGACTTGTTTCAGATGGTGAAATCCCTTGCCTAAGGAGGAAATCAAGATCACAATTTATATAAATTATTAAGTTGAGAGGGGATTCAAGAAGTGAACGTGGGAGTGCTTTTAGGAGCCTAAAAAATATTAATTATGACTTTTAAATGACCCATGCCCCAACCCCATGGGGTTTTAGGCCACTAACTGGGGGTACAAACTTCAAACATGAATATCTCTCAAACCACAAATAATTACATGGCGTACCATATATAAAAGGAAACATCTTGACAAGTAGAAACCATTAAAAGCATTATTGACCCAGAATATATTAATTTTGTAGGTCAAAATTCCCATGCAATATTGGGTTAGCCCCTGGTGCTGCTTGGGTTGACATCAATGACAACCACTGATCAACAACCTTGACTAATTTATCTTGTATAATGAAGATGACATTGATGACCAAGTAAATGAAAATGAGGAATATCTAGGCCTACCACAACATTCAAACCAAACACCGAATGAAGAACTTGACAGCCAAAACACTAGCAACCCCGAAAAACAACATAATGAAGAAGTTGAACTTGAAACACTTTCGAACATGAGCTTTGATGGCTCTTCTAGAAAATATGGTTCGGGAGTTGGTGTTTGGATACATAACACCAATGAAGGCCACTCCTACAAACTAGACTTTCAATGCACTAACAATATTGCGGAGTATGAGGCCCTTCTCCTTGGTTTACATCTGCTAAAGGATATAGAAGCCAAGAAAATTTTTGTTCAAGGAGATTTTGAACTAATCATTAGAAAAATCAAGGGAGAATATTCTTCCAAGAATCCTAGGCTAAGAGAGTACAACAACTATGCCTTAGACCTCCTGAAAACTTTTGAGAAGTATGAACTTACCTCCATCCCTAGAGCTCAAAACAACCTTTCCAATGAACTTTCCTTTGCTGCCAGCACTTCCCAAATGCCCCATGCCAATGAAAAATACACTTTGAAATTCAAGTGCAGACCAACAGTCCTAGATAACATAGATTATTGGAAAGTATTTGAAAATGACAAACATATTGAAAAATTTTTGCAGCACAAAACTAAGTTTGAAATGTTAAAATTAGACTTAATCCATCAAGAAGTTTGTTTTGGTGAAGAACAAACCCTAAAATCAGAGCTTCCTTGTAATACTGAAATAAATCTGCTAGAACATCCTCTTGAGGCAGAATCATTTGAATATTTAGATCAAAAAGACCTCGAGGAATTGCAATGTAAAGATAACTCATTAACAAGAGGTATTGCCCCCTTAGAAGAGTTGTTTGACTTCAATGATGTTGCTAGGAAGCCAAAAATAGAATCCATAGAATGCAACATAGGTGTTATGTAGGTAAATCCTCTCTGCAGATAGAGACGATCCCTTTAGCCCTAGGGTGGGTCTAGTAACAAGGAATCATGCTAGAGTAAAGGTTCCTAGAAATTTGAATGAAAGAGGATGTGAATAAGATGGCCTACCTGTGGTCCAAAGCTGTCATAGCACTCGTAGTGATGATGAGAACTTCTCGCTCCTGATCGAAGGCAAGTCACAACCCTTCCACTTCTCACGTTTGGACACGTGCACAGAGATAAAAAAACGATAACCACATACCACATACTAATTTCATCCAAAAGCGACTAATCAGTCAGAGAAGATTAACATATTGCATTCATTAGAGACAAAACACAAGATGAGAACCAAAAACTAGTCACTTATATTAATAGGTACAAAGAAGAGATACAACCATGCTCTGACATTGCGGTCTCCTCCAACGGGGCTCGGGTGAAGCACGTCTCAAAGCTCTTTGGGTAATTCAGATAGGATAAGGGACCTCTCAATGGATTTCTCCTTGTTCTACCTTCTCAATAACTCAGTTATTCAACTATAATTTGTTCAGTTATTCAAGTTCAACTAGTCAACTGTATAATTCTCTTTTTTCAGCTAGTTAATCTTCAATTATTATCAGTTTTTGTACAATGACAACAACAAACAAGAAGAACACAAATGCACATAGTTTTTAAGGTGGAAACCCACTGCGGGACAAGAACCACCTAATGCTTTTCTAATAATTCCTTAATATTCAACTCCAATTGAAAATAAAGCTCCAAATTCCTAGAATATAGAAAATAATTCTTCTCCAGCTCCCACTGGATGGATGCTCCAACGCCCGAGATTCTTTAGTAGTCAACTGAACGGATGCCTCAATACCCAATGAGCTACAACTCACCCTAGCACCACCCTACCACCCTATAGAAGAATAAAAGAAGAATGGACTCCCATACTAGGGAAAATGGTCCACTTTACAATGATATAGAATGATGTAGAAGAAGGAGATATACTAGATCATAACCCAAACTTTTACACAACCACCTAATAATGATCCTAGAACTCCCAACACTACCTCTTCAACCCTTGGCAGATAGACACTATTACAATTTTTACAATAATGTATTTACAATGGCTTAGTACAATGATACCTTTACAATGATTGTATGCAGTGCTGCCCACTTGAAGACTTCATATGATGAACTTCTTGTTGCTGTTATGCACCTTGGTTGTTTCTCTTGTCATGCTACCCTCTGTTGCACCTTGCTTTGCTTTTCTACCATATAAAGTTTGGTCCTTTGAAACCCTTGACAACACATGATCTAGCTTTTTCTTGCCTTCTAGGAGCTCGATATTGAATTTGGTGTATCTTTGTTATTTCAGATTCTCAATATCTAATTTTCGGTCCTGTAGTATTCCTCTAAGTCTTCCTTCCAATGCCATAGGTTTGACCCAATTTGGATTCTTCAAGAGATATTTATACGCAATCTCTCACAATTCCCTAATTATGGATTGTTTCAGCAGAGCGCACTTGTACAGAATTCCATGTGTCACTATTTCTTCATTTGGCTCTGAAATTGATAGAGAAAAAATATTGTGCACTATCTGCCACTTTTTACAGAATTCCAATCTAATACTCAGAGAGAGAGTTATGAAAAATTTACCAAGGTCACTTCTTTGAGATGAATTTCAGGAGCGTGCAAAAACCCTTACTTCTGCATATCATATCTCCAAAAATGTTGTGCACCTTGATTTGAAATTTTTATAGGATCTTCTTTAGGATTTCGGCTTCACCTTATAAAAAATTCAGCTTCTAAATCTTCGTAGAAAAAAAGTTAGAGCACAAATTCCACGATGACATGTTTCAGATGGCAAAATCCATTGCCTAAGGAGGAAATGAAGATCACAATTTATATAAATGCTTAAGTTGAGAGGGGATTCAAGAAGTGAACGTGGGAAGGATTTTAGGAGCTTAAAAAATATTAATTAT
Organism: Pinus albicaulis; assembly: GCA_034641835.2. Classification (NCBI taxonomy): domain Eukaryota; kingdom Viridiplantae; phylum Streptophyta; class Pinopsida; order Pinales; family Pinaceae; genus Pinus; species Pinus albicaulis. Next base: position 780,242,980 of record CM076579.1, read on the forward strand.
GACTTTTAAATGACCCATGCCCCAACCCCATGGGGTTTTAGCCCACTATCTAGGGGTACAAACTTCAAACATGAATATCTCTCAAACCGTGAAGAATTACATGGCGTGCCATATATCAACGGAAACATCTCGACAAGTAGAAACCATAAAAAGCATTATTGTCCCATAATATATTAATTTTGTAGGTAAAAACTCCCATGCAATATTGGGTTAGCCCCTAGTGCTGCTTGGGTTGACATCAATGACAACCGCTGATCAACAACCTTGACTCATTTATCTTGTATAATGAAGATGACATTGATGACCAAGTAAATGAAAATATGGAAGATCTAGGCCTACCACAGTAGTCAAACCCAACACCAAATGAAGAACTTGACAGCCAAAAATCTAACAACCCCAAACAACAACATAATGAAGAAGTTGAACTTGAAACACTTTGGAACATGAGCTTTGATGGCTCTTGTAGAAAATATGGTTCAGGAGCCAGTGTTTGGATACATAACACCAATGAAGGCCACTCCTACAAACTAGAATTTCAATGCACTAACAATATTGCAGAGTATGAGGCCCTTCTCCTTGGTTTACATCTGCTAAAGGATATAGGAGCCAAGAAAATTTATGTTCAAGGAGATTCTGAACTAATCATTAGACAAATCAAGGGAGAATATTTTGCCAAGAATCCTAGGCTAAGAGAGTATAGGAATGATGCCTTAAACCTCCTGAAAACTTTCGAGAAGTATGAACTTACCTCCATCCCTAGAGCTCAAAACAACCTTTCCAATGACCTTGCCTTTGCTTCCAGCACTTCCAAAATACCCCATGCCAATGAAAAATACACTGTGAAAATCAAGTGCAGACCAGAAGTCCTGGATAACATAGATTATTGGAAAGTATTTCAAAGTGACAAACATATTGAAAACTTCTTGCAGCCCAAAACTAAGTTTGAAATGTTAAAATCAGACTTAATCCATCAAGAAGTTTGTTTTGATGAAGATCAAACCCTCAAAGTAGAGCTGCCTTGTAATACTGACATAAATCTGCTAGAACATCCTCTTGAGGTAGAATCATTTGAAGATTTAGATAAAACATACCTCGAGGAATTGCAATGTAAAGATAACTCATTACCAAGAGGTCTTGCCCCCTTAGAAGAGTTGTTTGACTTCAATGATGTTGCTAGGAAGCCAAAAATAGAATTCACCGAAAATGATGTGGAAGAATGAAGCATAGGTGTTATGTAGGTAAATCCTCTCTATAGACAGAGATGATCCTTCTAGCCCTAGGGTGGGTCTAGTAACAAGGAATCATGCTAGAGTAAAGGTTACTCAAAATTTGAATGAAAGAGGATGAAAATAAGATGGCCTACTTGTGGTCCAAAGCTGTCGTCGGCACTCATAGTGATGATGAGAACTTCCTGCTCCTGATCGAAGGCAAGTCACAACCCTTCCGCTTCTCATGTTTGGAAACCTGCATAGAGATCAGAAAATTATAACCACATACCACATACTAATTTCATCCAAAAGCTACTAATCAGTCAGAGAATATTAACATCTTGCATTCAATCGAGACAAGACACAAGATGAGAACCAAACAATAGTCACTTATATTAATAGGTACAAAGAAGAGATACAACCATGCTTTGACATTGTGGTCTCCTCCAACGGGGCTCAGGTGAAGCATGTCTCAAAGCTCGTCAGGGAATTCAGACAGGATAAGGGACCTCTCAATGGATTTCTCCTTGTTCTACCTTCTCAATAGCTTAGTTATTCAACTATAATGTGTTCAGTTATTCAAGTTCAACTAGTCGACTGCATAATTCTCTTTGTTTAGCTAGTTAATATTCAATTATTATCAGTGTTTGTATAATGATAGCAGCAAACAAGAGGAACACAAACGCACATAGTTTTTAAGGTGGAAACCCACACCGGGACAAAAACCACCTAATGATTTTCTAATAATTCTTTAATATTTAATTCCAATTGAAAAGAAAGCTCCAACTTCCTAGAATATAGAAAAGAATTCTTCTCCAGCTCCCACTGGATGGACGCTCCAATGCCCACGATTCTTTAGTAGTCAACTGAATGGATGCCCCAACACCCAATAAGCTAAAACTCACCCTAGCACCACCCTACCACCCTATAGAAGAATAAAATAAGAATGGACTCCCATACCAGGGAAAATGTTCCACTTTACATTGATATAGAATGATGTAGAAGAAGAAGATATACTAGACCATAACCCCAACTTTGACACAACCACCTAATGATGATCCTAGACCTCCCAACACTACCTCTTCAACCCTTGGTAGATAGACACTGGTACAATTTTTACAATAATGTATTTACAATGACTTAGTACAATGATTGTATGCAGTGCTGCCCACTTGAAGACTTCATATGATGAACTTCTTGTTGCTGTTATGCACCTTGGTTGCTGCTCTTGTCATGCTACCCTGTACTGCACCTTGCTTTGCTTTGCTACCGTATAAAGTTTGGTCCTTTGCAACCCTTGACAACACACGATCTAGTTTGTATTTCCTTCTAGGAGCTCGATATTGAATATGGTGTATCTCTGTTATTTCAGATCCTCAATATCTGATTTTCGGTCCTGTATTATTCCTCTAAGTCTTCTTTCCAATGCCATAGATCTGACCCAATTTGGATTCTTCAAGAGAGAATTATACACAATCTCTCACAATGCCCTAATTATGGACTGTTTCAGTAGAGCGCAGTTGTATGGAATGCCACGTGTCACTATTTCTTCATTTGGCTTTGAAATTGATAGAGAAAAAATACTGTGCACTATCTACCACTTTTTTATGGAATTACAATCCGATACTCAGAGAGAGAGAGTTATGACGAATTTACCAAGGTCACTTCTTTGAGATGAATTTCAGGAGCCTGCAAAAACCCTGACTTCCACAAATAATATCTCCAAAAACGTTTCACACCTTGATCTTAAATTTTTAATTTTTACAGAAGCTTCTTCAAGATTTCAGCTTCACCTTATAAAAATTTCAACTTCTGAACCTTCGTAGAAAAAAAATTAGAGCAAAAATTCCACGATGACCTGTTTTAGATGGCAAAATCCCTTGCCTAAGGAGGAAATGAAGATCAAAATTTATATAAATGCTTAAGTTGAGAGGGGCTTCAAGAAGTAAACATGGGAGGGATTTTAGGAGCTTAAAAAATATTAATTATGACTTTTAAATGACCCATGCCCCAACCCCATGGGGTTTTAGCCCACTAACTGGGGGTACAAACTTCAAACATGAATATCTCTCAAACCATGAAGAATTACATGGCATGTCATATATCAATAGAAACATCTCAACAAGTAGAAACCATAAAAAGCATTATTGAGCCAGAATATATTAATTTTGTAGGTCAAAATTCCCATGCAATATTGGGTTAGCCCCTGCCGCTACTTGGGTTGACATCAATGACAACCGTTGATCAACCACCTTGAATAATTTATCTTATATAATGAAGATGAAATTGATGACCAAGTAAATGAAAATGAGGATGATCTAGGCCTACCACAATAGTCAAACCAAACACCAAATGAATAACTTGACAGCCAAAACTCTAGCAACCCTGAACAACAACATAATGAAGAAGTTGAACTTGAAACACTTTGGAACATGAGCTTTGATAGCTCTTGTAGAAAATATGGTTCGGGAGCTGGTGTTTGGATACATAACAGTAATGAAGGCCACTCCTACAAACTAGACTTTCAATGCACTAACAATAATGCAGAGTATGAGACCCTTCTCCTTGGTTTACATTTGCTAAAGGATATAGGAGCCAAGAAAATTTATGTTCAAGGAGATTATAAAATAATCATTAGACAAATCAAGGGAGAATATTCTGCCAATAATCCTAGGCTAACAAAGTACAAGAATGATGCCTTAGACCTCCTGAAAACTTTTGAAAAGTATGAACTTACCTCCATCCCTAGAGCTCAAAACAACCTTTCCAATGAACTTGCCTTTACTTCCAGCACTTCCCAAATACCCCATGCCAATGAAAAATACACTTTGAAAGTCAAGTGCAGACCAAGAGTCCTAGATAACATAGATTATTGGAAAGTATTTGAAAATGAAAAACATATTGAAAACTTCTTGCAGCCCAAAACTAAGTTTGAAATGTTAAAATCAGACTTAATCCATCAAGAAGTTTGTTTTGATGAAGAACAAACCCTCAAAATAGAGCTACCTTGTAATACTGACATAAATCTGTTAGAACATCCTCTTGAGGCAGAATAATTTGAATATTTAGATCAAAAAGACCTTGAGGAATTGCAATGTAAAGATAACTCATTACCAAGAGGTCTTGCCCCCTTAGAAGAGTTGTTTGACTTCAATGATGTTGCTAGGAAGCCAAAAATAGAATCCACCAAAAATGATGTGGAAGAATGCAGCATAGGTGTTATGTAGGTAAATCCTCTCCGGAGACAGAGATGATCCCTCTAGCCCTAGGGTGGGTCTAGTAAAAAGGAGTCATGCTAGAGTAAAGGTTCCTAGAAATATGAATGAAAGAGCATGCGAATAAGATGGCCTACATGTGGTCCAAAGCTGTCGTTGGCACTCGTAGTGATGATGAGAACTTCCCGCTCTTGATCGAAGGCAAGTCACAACCCTTCTGCTTCTCACATTTGGACACCTGCATAGAGATCAGAAAACTATAACCACATACCACATACTAATTTCATCCAAAAGCTACTAATTAGTCAGAGAATTTTAACATATTGCATTCAATAGAGACAAAACACAAGATGAGAACCAAACAATAGTCACTTATATTAATAGGTAGAAAGAAGAGATACAATCATGCTCTGACGTTGCGTTCTCCTCCAATGGGGCTCGAGTGAAGCACTTCTCAAAGCTCTTCGGGGAATTTGGACAGTATAAGAGACCTCTCAATGGATTTCTCCTTGTTCTACCTTCTCAATAACTCAATTATTCAACTATATTGTGTTCAGTTATTCAAGTTCAACTAGTGGGTTGTATAATTCTCTTTGTTCAGCTAGTTTTCATAAAGGGAGAAGGCTTATTTATATAAAAGTAAAAGAGGAGGTTGGGATCCCTACAAAGGTGGAAGGGAGGCCTATCCTTTAGGAGTTTTCCAAGGGAGGTGGAACTACTAGCTAAAGGAGGAGGCCTCTGGGTGTTTCAGTTCAACCATTCCCAATGAGTCATCCCGGAGGTAGTTGGAATGGATCCTCCACCTCTATTTTTAAAAAAACATTTCATAAATATCTTGCCGCGGGCATAACACTGGGATAGAGCGCCAGGTGGCACGAGCCCTAGTGTTAATCCTCCACTTCGGCGCGAGGGTAGAATTGGATACTCGTGCCAAGGAAAAAACAATGATTTTTACTACTCCGCTCAAGGAAATGTCAACAAGAAGAATGTTGCCTTCATCAAAAGGGATGAAATGAGATTATTTGCAAGACATGACACTATTCAGAAGTCACAGAAATGACCCTCCAATGTGTGGGATGGGGATTGCAGGGACAGTGACAAAATGTTGTGTAACAGATGCCCCCTAAAGCATGAAGTTCGAGGGAGAGGGAGGGGTGAAATGCTTTATGAGAACGCATTCGAACCAAGCACCGTTGTCAGAAAACCTGAAATTACAAATACTACTGATATATTTGATACATGATCATGTGGCATGGGCATAGCCATCCATAAAAGAGTATATAAAAATTGAGATCTAGGTATGGATGCAGCCATCTGGTATCAAAGACCAACAAATAGAATCAGGTATGGTCTTAGCCATCCAATCAAAGAGTTATGAAATAAGTCATGATAATCCACAAATAACCCGCAACCTGGATTTTATCAGACAAAACCCAGGGTCTTGCACTCCATCTCAATCTGAACAAGTACAAATTCAGGCATGCGAATATGTGAGCTGAAGTCGAACATGCAAGAAAATCGTCTGATTACCAGCCAATGATGAAAGTTGTTAACAAATGTGAGAGAAAACACCAATAATGACAATGGCTCTCAAGGTACAAAAGGTACAATCCATGGAATGTGAACAGTGATTTGGCGTCGAACACCTGCAAATTTAGTCGATCGAAGGCCAATGATGTGGTCCTTACGTCAAATGTGAAAAACCTACCATTGAGGCATGCAGGCTCCAAGGTACCAAAAAGGATTCTCTAGATTAGATTCCTGGATAATGAGCTAAAGTCGACAGGAAGTGATCTGATCAAAGGTGGGCCATAATGTTTCCCACATCATCTACACGAGACAGAGGAATATGATGTTTGTGAATCAATACCAACAGAGAATCAGAGGGAGGTTGAAAACTTCAGAGGAAAACTTCTCTTGAACATATCAGTAGCACGACACTGGATTTGGCAGTATTTGACATCAAAGGATCTGAGGTCATGATGACGTGGAAAAAAGAAAATGAGATGTCAAAAGAGATTACCCAAACCCATGGAGGCAAAAATGATGAAATGAGATATCCCCAACCTAACACGAATGCAGACAAGTGCCATGTTCAAGAGTGACACACTGCCAACATGACTACAATCTGGTTCCATTTTCCCCCACCATTTATGGTGAGTACCCCAAATATTTTTGAAAAAAATTTGGAAGGGGATAGCATATGCTTGCACTGTAAGTTTTTCCTTTGGAAAAATCCATCCTAGTACATTTTACAAGCCCTAGGAAGGAGGAGCTCAAATGATTTCATGGTGAAGAAATCTGATGTCATCAAAGTTTAACGAGTCTGACAAAGGAATAACTCTGCATTTTTTCATGTTTAGAGAGTTTGAGAAGAAGGCAGAAAAGAAAACTCCAGCAGTCGCTTTTCATAGGTAGTCTCATAGATCCGAAAATGTATAAAACTGTGTCTAAGAGAACCTCTTAGTCGCGATAGGCTAAGGTATTCCTTTTTCGTAAATAATCTATCTCATCCCAAAAAAGGGTTAAACATATACTGGGTAGATATCGTTTCGCAGCCATTTAATGAGTTCAAAACAACAAGCATCTCAGAAATATTTTCAGTTTTAGAGAGTCATAAAAGAGCTAAAAGATGACTCCAGTAGTGACTTTTTCGTGTTTTTACCGAGTCTGAAAAAGTATAAAATCTAACTCGTTACTTCATCATTGTCGCATGAAAACCTGTTGCTGCACAAGAGATATGTGTAAAATGTATTTTTCAAAAATAATACAATAAAATAATCAAAAAACATGCCTTAAAACGTAATTAGGGTAGTGAAATAGTTATAAATGCCAAAAATGGTAAAAAAATTTACTTTTCACTTTTACCTCTTGTGGAGCAATTTTCACCCATTTTACTATGTAATCTTGCGATGATGATATAGACCAATCCAGTACACCAATTGCAAATCCGTCAACTCCAAGTAAGAGCTGAGATCCCTCTTATCATTTTAAGCTATTCCTTGCTTCTTGCATTTGTCAATTTTGAATTTGGGGGAAGAAATTGCAAAATTTAGGGCTGCGCGATTGGCGTGGGTTTCGAGCATGGAGTCGCGCCAACCGCCCATTTTTAAATACTGGGGCATGCCCATTGGCACGATTTTTTTAGAAACAATCGCACCAACGGCACAACCCAATTTCAAACAAAAACACATATCAAATGTCCCAATTTTTCACAATTTAAAGGATAAATATTGACTAATGTCACTTGAATGTGTGTGTTTGCATGTAGATAAGAGCAAAAATAGTTATAAATGGAAAGAAAGGGAGCATAGTGAAGAGGATGAGTTGGCCATGGAAAATGAGGGTGTCATGGAAGCCCTCAGAAAATATGGTTTTCTAAAATTATTTCTGACACGATGCCTCCGAGTTCAACCAAAACTGCCACAATATCTTGTCAGTATATGGGATGAAAACCAAGAGAAGTTCATCCTACAGGATCAAGAGCTTGAAATTGATGTTTCCGATGTATATTTCATCACAGGATTATCACGAAGTGGTGCAACACCACTCCTAACCAGCACCCAGCCCTGTATAGAGAACATGACCATGGTAATGAACAGGGTATGTCAAGGAGTGCAGAAAGGTTAAGGTAGTGGAAAAGTTGATATTCAAACTATCCCTAACTTGACACTACATGTGGTATTGTATACCATCACACGGGCTGCTGGATCACAAGCACCGCATGAAGCAACAAAGATACAGTTTCTTCTTGTTGTGGACTGCATGGCGCTGACTCTCTACAACATTTTTTGATTGGCTCTGTCGACAACTTATTGTCGTGGAGGATTGGCCCCATGCTGGCCCATATTTCACTGTTTATCTAGACCTCCCAATCCCGGAGAGAGAAGATTGGGATGAAGATTTGGGTAAGAATCAATTTTTTAAATTTTATGAGTATTATTATTTTATTTATTTATTTATGTATGTTCTGACATTGAATCAATGTGATACAGACGTTGGCCCAGAGAGACCTGCCGGTATGTCACCAATAGTGAGGTGAATCCCTCGTGACTTCGACCCTCAGGGTGAGGGCGTCCGAGAGGAAGACGAGATAGTGCACAACCTGGAGGGGATCACTCGAGGAGTCCCAGATTATGCACGTTTAATTGATGATGTTCCTCCTACCTACCAGAGGCATACCATAGTGCTGCCTATCCAAATTTACTGCTTGTTGAGGCGGCTAGTACGTGCTCTGACATGTTATCATGAGGACCACATGGATTAGACACCTAGGTTTATTTTATCTGCATATTTTGCAAGACATGATGTCTCGGGATGTAACAGAAACATACATATATTTTTTGATGTTATGATGCACAAAGTTTCAAACATGTGATATATATATATATATATACACATACATTTCTCAAATGGATATTTTCACATGGGATGATTCTTTTACAAATTATGAAAATGCATATCTAATACAATGTTAGCCACTATATCAGTTAACGTGTTCATTCTTCTAGGAATATGTTGATAAGTAATGAAATCAAAATGTATTTATAGTAAACAAATATGTAAATACAATCTCAGAATGTGCGGATTTCTAACTGAATAATGACTATTGAGTTGTAGAACAACAAGATGTGAATCTAGATTTACAAGCAATGCGCATATACCGAGGTTGATCACCTCAGTTAATAAGTCAAAGAAAACACTATATTTAGCGACATTGTTTGTAGTTCGTCCTAGACAAATACCTTGCAGATCTATCAACTCACCAGCAGGATTATAAATTACCCAGGTTGCCGAAGACAAATTCCTGGTACTACGGGAAGCACCATCCACGAAACCAACATAAGGGGTAATATACATTTGCACACTAAGTAAGATCCAATAAGTAGGAAAACGCTCACAAAGCACACCAAACCCAAAACATGTACAAAATTGAAAAAAAACACCTATGTACACCTGTTATTCATGAATGACTCAGGCATAATATTTTTTAAGATACAACCCATTTTTGGGTTGTTCAAGCGGGTGACCTTTGTGGTCAATTAACTCATAGGCCCCATTTTGTAATACATGTTTAACAATGTATGGCCCATGCCACATAGGTTGAAATTTTCCTGTCCCCGGCTTATCATGAGCTTGGTCATACAGGAGGACAAGATCTCCTTCAACGAAGGAACGAGGAGAAACTGATTGGTCAAAATGAGCTTTGACTCACTTATTTTGTGCTTCAATGACCAAAGCGGTTAAGTGACGAGTTTCATCCAACCTCTCTAAGTAAAGGAGATGCTCTTCTTCCAGCGAAATATTTGGCATTAATTCCATAGCTAACTTGAGTGAAAGTATTTCACACTCAATCAGGAGAGTAGCTTCTATGCCATAAACCAATTGAAACGGGGTAAATCTAGTTGCACTCTTCACTGAGGTTCAATATGCCCAAAGAGCCGAAAATAACATGAGATGCCAGTTTTATTTGTGGATGCCAATCATGCGCTGAAGCATTGTCACAAGAACTTTGTTCATAGCTTCAACCTGGCCATTGCCTTGAGGGTAGTACGGCGTTGAGCTGTCATGACGCAAACCCAACTTAGAAGTCAACTCCGCCACCATATAATGCTAAAAATGGGAACCATGATCAGTAACGAGGGCTTGAGGGACACTAAACCTAGCAATAATATGATTTAATATGAACTGAGCACCTGTCTTACCGTTAGCAGCAAGTGTAGGCATTTCTTTGGCCCATTTGGTGAAGTAGTCCACGACTACGATGATATAAGCATGCCCCCCGGCCGAGTGAGGGTTACATGTCATAAAATTGATGCCCCATTTTGCAAAGGGACCAACGGTAATGAAAGGGTGAAGAGGAATGGGTGGCGCACGCATCTTGCATTGATAAATTTGGAAATCATGGCATTGACGAACTGCGACAATACAGTCTTTGAAAATAGAAGGCCAAAAATAACCAGCACAAAGTATCTTTTGTGTGGTAGCATAACCAGACATGTTACCACCACAGGTGCCACTGTGACAATCATTCAATACTTTCTCAGCTTCCTCGAGGGTCAAACATCGACGAAGTACATAATCAACTCCAATACGATAGAGCGTATCTCCGACTATACGATAAGGTTGCGAATGATGCCGGATACAGCGGCCAGCATCTTTTGTCAACTAAAATCAGAATTTGGAAGCCTAGAGATAGATGATGATATCACCGTACCACAGGTCGAGGTTTCTAATCAAGAAAAGTGTATTGTCCGGAATACGATCCTCAGAACGAGACAGAGCAGAGTCGGAAGGGAGGGAACAAATCAAATCAGTGAAAACTAGTGATTTGTTAGTTTTGGTAGCAGTAAATTCCAAATCAAATTCTTGAAGGATAATGATCAATTTGGAGTATTTCCCCCCAAGAAATTGTCAAGACAAAATATATGTCATGGGGTTGCAATCGAAAATCATAGTCACCATATGCAAAAGGATATAATGACGAAAGTGCTAAATGGCCCAGACCGCAGCTAGTGCTAAATTATCGACATGACCATAATGCATTTTAGGATCGAGAAGGTTATGAGACAAGTAATAAATAACATGCTCATGACTGTCATCACCATCTTGTACCAAAACCATGGAAATTGTACTAAAATTGGTAGCCAAATAGAGGGAAAAATCACGGTGATAATCCAGAGGACATAATAAAGGAGCGTTGAACAACAACGTTTTGAGTGTATCAAAATATTGTTGAGAAATCTCATCCCAATGGAAAGGTATGTCCTGTTTCAGAAGTCATGTGTATCCTTTAGCTACTTCGACATAGTTTGGTATAAAATGGCATAGAAAATTTTCCTTACCTTTGCAGACTCTACAACTGATGTAATGAGGATGGAGAGGGGAGATTGATAATAGCCTCAACCTTGAGTGGATGGAAGCGAATTCCGTGTTTAGACACGATAAACCCTAAAAGTCTACTGGAATCAATGCAGAAGACATGTTTATGCGAATTAAGCCGAATGTTATAATGTCGACAACGAAGAAATATTTGATGAAGATAAGACGAATGGTCCTTACGCTTAGCTAAATGAACCAGAAGGTCATCCAGGTAAGGTTGAACGATGTGAAGAATGTCATGAAAAGCGTAGGACATCATTCGTTGGAAAGTGCCCCGACATTCTTCAAGCCAAAAGGTAGTTTCTTGTATGCGAAGGTACCCCAAGGAAAAATAAAAGTTGTCTTATGTTGATCATCCAGGAGAATGTTAATCTCATTATATCCAGAAAAACCGTCCATAAGGGAAAAAAATCTCACTCTTGGCACAATCATCAATTAATTGATCGATGAAAGGAGTAGGATAATTATCCTTAGGGCAGGCCTGATTGATGTCATGGTAATCAACACAGACATGGACAGTTCCTTTTTTTTTTATCGACAAGAGCGATGTTTGAAACCCAATCTATCAAGGGAATTGGATAAATGAAACTAGCTTTGAGAAGTTTTTAAACTTCACCTTTAATGGCTGCAGCCTTTTTGTTGTGCTCTGGACGAAGACGCTGGAAAACAGGCTTTGAACCACGATAAGTATGAATTTCATGCACCACTATACTAGGATTAATGTCAGACATTTCTTTGTGGGACCAAGAGAAGACATCACAGAATTCGTGGAAAAGGATAGTATAAATTTGGACTTCATTTGAAGAACAAGTGACTCCCACATGGATGTTCTCGATGATTCTCGACTTCACGGAAATGTCAATAGGCATTGTTTGCGTGATATTTCTCAAGTTCCCTTCTGTACAGACTTCATGTGTAAGGATCGATGTTTGAAGCGGAGGAGAAGGAGATTGAGATGAAAAATGGTCAAGACATGTAGACATAGCCCCGAGGCCAGGCATAAACGAAGAATGATGATGACAATTGTCCCACGAAAAATTTTCGAGAGACATATTTTCCACGATGGATTCATCAGAAGGAAACATTTATTTCAAAGGATCAGGAAAATTTGAATCACCAAGCCAAGGGGATTTAGAATACACATCAAGAGACAAGCTCAAAGGAGCACCATCAAATGATGGAGTATCAAATGCAGTAATGAGTTCACAATAATTGATTTCAATTGGGCTCAAAGGCATTGAATCACCAAATGACTTGACTTGTTCAAGCAAAGGAATAATCCATGGTCATCGAACTGAGAGATCATATGAAATTGAATAGTCATAGGTGGTGGAAGGGGAAAAATACCCATGAGGGTTGGATCCTTGAAGAGACCCATCCCAACGCTCTCAAAGGGAGTTTGGATCTTATCCACATTTGAAAATTTGTTCTCGGAAGAAGAGGTGAAGAAATACAACTAATAAATAGTAACAATTTTCCCCTCGTGTGGAAATTTCAAAACATGGAAGAGGGTGGACGAAACGCAAAGCATAGCGTGAGTCCAACTGCGACCGAGTAGAAGATTGTAATTGAGTTTAGCGTCAACTACTTCTACTTCAACATTGACAGTCTTCCCTTTTAAGGTAATAGGTTAACTTGCGAGAACACCCAAAGGTTTAGATTCCCTTCCATCAAATTCTTCAAGGGCATTTTGTAAGGAATTTAGGGCTGGAGAGCCAATGGCCTTCCAACATGAAGCAGACATGATACAGGTTGAGGCACCTTCATCCACAAAGGCTCGATGGATGTCAAGACCATTAATGATGACTTATATAATGAGCACAATCTGGTGCAGAAGTCGTGGGGCGAAATTCTCTAGATCGAAAGCGAGAAGGCTAGTATTAGTAGGATCAACCCTACTAATTGCAGATAATAAAGCTTTCCGTTGAGATGGAAAAATCTGAAGGAATTCTAACATGGACATTGAAGATGGCGCCTGCACCAAATCTTCAATAATATTGTAATGTTGAGTGGCACGGGTGTTAGGATTATAAGAAGACTTCTGGAGAGCACCTTTGGAAGGTGGTCACACAACGGGTTCAGCACTGGGCCTTTCAATATCAAGGGGACTAGAAATAGGTGGGGGAGGAGGACCATCAACGATATCCTTCCCTGTTTCCTAACATGATCCAGTATAATATTTCGATCGATTAGCGATGGAAATAGATGCAAAACCGTTTATCATGAACACTTGAGAACCAAATGGAGCAGATGATTGAGGCTGCTCGACCATCTGGGTCTGCAAAGATGGAAAAGGTTCTTTAAGAAAAGGAGGAGTACCCTAAGTGCCCTTGAGAAATTGACTCACTTTGGCCCATCGAGGACAGCCCTTGGTGTAGTGCTCTTCATCACAAATCAGACAGAGATACTTCGGCTTACGTTGTGAACCATCATCAACACAAGGTTTGGACGAATCTAGTTTCATGGCATCGGCCTTAGGTTTTACTTTACCCTTCTTTGTTCCTTTAGAAGTCTTATCCGTAGGATTGGCCTTAACGTCATTAACCTCCGAGGTTTTACCAAGATTCAGACTAGACTGAGGAGCAATATCATTGGAAGAATTAGATTTTTTCTTCCCAGAGTTGGAAGAAGAAGACTTACGTGAAGTTTGAGACACAGAACCAATAATACCATCGACAGATGGGGTCGCCAATGCATTAGAAGTTCCAGGTAAAGGGGAATCATTAAAAATATCATACAATATGCCCGATTGAGAGTACATGAGATCAAGGTACTCGACACGAGCAATGGCATGTTCCTCAGTTACACATGCTCCCATGGCTATGTATTTCGTAATCTGATTGACAAAGGAGGTAGTGAACCAATGAGTAAGATGTTGATCAGGAATTTCAAATTTGATCAAGTGACGATGACATCTCCATTCATGAATATGGTCTGAGATATGAGTAGCCCGATCCTATTTCAAAGAGGTAAGGAGATGTGTCCCGGCTTCATAACGAACCGGTAACTGAAAATGAGTAAGGAATGCCATGGTGAGAGAATTGAAATCTTGAAAGATACGACGAGAAAGCTCGATATACCACTTAGAAGCAACACCAGTAAGAGTCCATTGGAAAAGACGAAGACGAATAGAATCGTCAACCCAAGAGTTAGAAGAACACCACAAGTGGTAAGTCATAACATGTGCTTGGGGGTCTTCTCCGAACTTTCCCTCAAACTTAGGACAATCACCAGGAATCTTAGTCGGAACCAGAGGCCAATAAGGGTTGCGAAGAATAGGATCATTCATTAACTTTGACACATCCGGTAACTCCAATGTAGCGAAAAATGGCAATTAAGGGTTAAAAGGCATAGCAAGTCCTTGATAAGAACCTGAACTTGCATTCCATCCTGTTTGAGAAAAAAATTTCCCCCATGGGTTCTATCCCAGAGGATTCGGACGATATGGGGGATAATGCAAATAATTTAGTTGATATTGAGGATACTAATTCTGAGTTTACCATTCGGGTCCTTGATAAGGATTTCGCAGTGGAATGTAAGTATTTCCTTGTGGTTGATTATATGGAAACTGAGATTGAGGTTGATAAGTAAAACCTTGAGGCGCACTATATACTAGTTGATATTGACCACGAGGATAATAAACACCTTGGGGTCGAACTGGATGTTGATAAGTGGGGCCCTGTTGATTTGAATAAACAGGGTAAACCCATTTTTGAGCAGACTAAATAGGCTACTGTGAGCAGAGTAAAATTGTTGTTGAGCAGATTGAGCATGTTGTTGGACCAGTTGAGCAGGTTTCCCTTGTGGAGCAGATTGGCCTCAATGCTGAGAGCCACCAAGTTTCCCTTGCTGACCAGGTTGACTTGAAGGTTGCGATGAACCAGGTTGTCCCGGAGGAGGACTAGAGGGTTGTCCTTGTTGCGCAACGTTCGGACTAGTTTGGGTATATGATCCGGGTTGTTTTACAAAAGGTTGTCCCTATGACGAATAGATTTTCCCCCCAGGACCATAAGAAGGCCCTTGGGGTTGTCCTTGTTGGACCATATGCTGACCTTGTAAAGGTTGGCCCTGTGGACTGTAGGGTTGTCCCTAAGGACTAAATGCAAGCCCTGACTGAATCGAAGGTTGTCCCTGCAAGGGCTGTCCTTGTGGGTAAGGAGGTTGCACTTGATAAGTCAATCCAATTTCAGGAATGATTTCATAAGGGTCATAAACAGGAACACCATGCTCATCATAATGATGGGGAGTAGGAAACACATAGATAGGGGTATCGATGGCATCATAGTGATGAGGAGTAAGATAGGGAAAATAAACAAAATTACCATATTCGTCGTAATGGTGTGGCAGATTAATAGCAGCATGGGGCTGCTGAGAAACCTGAGAGTTGTGTTGATTAATAGCCAATAGATACTCTTCAAAAGTGAGGCCACCAGGTATCTCGGTCGAGGCTACTGGTGATTGAGTGATTGGCGCAGACGCAGCTGCACAGATAGTAGGTTGAACTGGGACAGATATAACTGCAAGTGACGAAGCAGGTGTCCTCGGTGACAGTCCTACTGATGGGAGGACTGGACTCCTAGACAGAGTAGGTGCTACCATAGACATAACACCAGTAATAATTTGACCCAAAGACCTATATTCGGCTAGAAGTGACACTGATGGCGAAGATTGAATAGACACATGAGGGGTGTTTCAGTAAAAAGTTGATACTCTTTTATAGAAATGGGAATTCCATCACTACCAATAGGACTTGATGTGTCCATGTCTGACTCCTCCGTAAGATCTTCGAAAAGAATACGGGGACTAGGAGGTATAACAACAGCTAAAAATAGGGATCCTGACGTAAGAGGAGGAAATTCTTCCTCGTCCCCAAAACCAGACCAAGCGCCTGAGGGAGGCCAATTGAACTCAACTGGCTCATCAATGGGAGATTAGGTATTAAGGGGTAATATCGATGATAGAATAGGCTGCTGAAGCTCGACAGAACTAGAGGATTGAGGAGTTTCAAATGAATTGTCCAGTAATGGACTACCTCTAGAAGGGAGCGAGGATGATGAAACCGATGGATCCGCCACTGTGACTGCTTCACAACAAGAAGGAAAAAATAGATACGAGAAAAGAATAAAAAAACCAAGGCAAAGAAAATAAGCCAAGTAATGAAACTATATAATGGGCGTGTAATCGTGGGTAGTTTATTTTACGACACTGAAACCAAACTTCGTTCTTTCATGTTTTAAGAGTCAAGAAATAGGAAAAAGATGACTCTAGTCACTTTCAATTTTGAACGAGTGCGAAATGACAAGTGCTCGATGATATTTTTGAATTTAAAGAGTCAGTAAAGATAAAAAAATGACTGCTCAGGTAATCTAAGCAAGAGGGTATACCAAGTTTTTCGTGAACTGCCATATACACCTTGGTGATCAAATGAAAGAGAAATGACCAAGGACTTAACATACGTGCAGGTAGTCTCCCCAAATGTTGTGTTCGGTGTATCACGGTTATAGGGTGGTAGACTCAACTTCCTATGGATAAAAGTATTGCAACCTAGAGGGGTCTCCCTTTATATACTCGACGTTACAGGGTGCACAAGTCTGTACTAGCGTTGTCTGAAGCCAGCTAGCGAACGACAGCTACTAGGTTTTAAGACACCGGAACACGTCTCTAACTTAGACCACTAGAATATTTCGTTAGGTTCCAATGTTTTCTTAGGTTAATTGAAATAAATTTTAACGTTGATCTTGAATTAAGTTTCAATTTCCAGGTCTTAACGTATGTCAGATCTGAAATCTCCCTAATTGAAAAACTACATGCAGAAGGATACCATTTTCGTTCAATGAAAGCTATCTACGAGAAGGAAAGAAAACTTTTAGGCAGTAGAAAATAATGAAATCATGAGAAAACATCCATTAATGCATCTAATGCAATGTGTGGAAAACAAAACTCTTTCCTAGCTTATACAATGAAAATTAAGCGAAGGAATCTTTCATTTTCAAAGCAAAAAGAATGCAATTTTTTGTTTTTTGTTTTTTCAATGCAATAGAGAAAAAAATGCACTAAATGATATGAAAAACAAAACTAAACACTATCTTCAGAGAGCGAATGCAAGAGTTGAAATGGAATGATTCCTCCAACATAAAAAAAACACGACAACACTCAAACCAATGATACAAACTTTTAAAATCAAAGAGAAATCTCGAAAATGACCCATACAAGCAATGTAATCGATGCTTGGAGTAAGAGGAAGAAAAATCAAAACAAGAAAGGCAATGATCATTCAACCAATGAACATACTCAACAGGATCAAAGAGACCAAGAGCAATTAACAAGGAATGAATTCGATAGCTTATCAAGAAACTCGATCTCCAGACAGAAGGCTTAGTGCACCAAGGCACTCAGAAACCATAAGACCTCAAGCTACACTGATGAGAAATGGACAAAAAACTAAGGAAAAAAAGCCTCTAGCAATCAAATACATTCAAAAACACTTCAATTACTCTTAAGAAGAACCCAGAAGCAAATACAAGTGACCAAAAACTCATGAAAGGCTCACACCCAAAAACTCATAGGGGTCGATGCGACTGTGAGGCAGTATTCGTGCCAAACAGGTGATGGCGTGAGTGCTACAAAAGCAACATGCACCAATCGACATGACTATTCAGAGAAAAATTGTGTCAAGCTAGTTAACCAAGGAAAAAGGGAAAAAATTCAATAGAGCATAGCTCAAGCTTGACACTCTGGGGTTGAACAAGGGTTTCAAACACAGTTAAACAACCAAAAAATAAAACAACAATACCAAAACCCAAAAAATGACCCAACAAGATCAAAGACGAACTCACACTGATCCCCAGTATGGTCGCCAACTTGTTATGTAGGTAAATCCTCTCTGTGGATAGAGACGATCCCTCTAGGCCTAGGGTGGTTCTAGTAACAAGGATTCATGCTAGAGTGTATGTTCCTAAACATTTGAATGAAAGAGGATGCAAATAAGATGGCCTACCTATGGTCCAAAGATGTTGTCGACACTCGCAGTGATGATGAGAACTTTCCGCTCCTGATCGAACGCAAGTCACAACCCTTCTGCTTCTCATGTTTCGACACCTGCACAAAGATCAGAAAATGATAACCACATAACAGATACTAATTTCATCCAAAAGATACTAATAAGTCAGAGAATATTAACATATTGCATTCAATAGAGACAAAACACAAGACAGGAACCAGAAAATAGTCACTTATATTAATAGGTAGAAAGAAGAGATGAAACCATGCTTTGACATTGCAGTCTCCTCAAGCGGGGCTTGGGTGAAGCATGTATCAAAGCTCGTCAGGGAATTCGAACAGAATAAGGGACCTCTCAATGTATTTCTCCTTGTTCTACCTTCTCAATGACTCATTTATTCAACTATAATGTGTTCAGTTCTTTACGTCCAGCGAGTTGGTTATATAATTGTCTTTGTTCAACTAGTTTTCATAAAGGGAGAAGGCTTCTTTATATATAGGGAGAAGAGGAGGTTGGGATCCCTACAAAGGTGGAATGGAGGCCTATCCTTTAGGAGTGTTCCAAGGGAGGTGGAAACTACTAGCTAAAGGAGGAGGCTCGTGGTTGTTTTAGTTCAACCACTCGCAATGACTCATCCCGGAGGTGGTTGGAATGGAACCTCCACCTCCATTTAAAAAAAAAAAAAAATCATAAATATCTTGGCATGGGAATAACACTGGGATAGAGTGCTAGGTGGCACGGGCCCTACTGTTAATCCTCCACTTCGGTGCGAGGGCAGAACTGGCTACTTGCGCCATGGAAAAAACATGAATTTTTTCTACTCTACTCAAGGAAATATCACCAAGAAGAATGTTGCCTTCATCAAAAGGGATGCAATGATGTTATTTACAAGGCATAACACTATTCAAAAGTCACAAAAATTACCCTCCAATGTGGGGGATGGGGATTGCAAGGACAGTGAGAAAACGCTGTGTAACAATAAGCAGCATAGAAAAACCCAAATTGATCAAGCTGTCAAAAATTCTCCCTCCTCACATAAAATAGAAATATATAGAGAAGTTCGAATAGTTTAAAGATTTTTTTGCATGGGGGTATGAGGAATTGAATTATTATGACACAAGTATTATTCAGCATAATATTCCTCTCAAGGAAAATCAGGAACCATTCAAGAAAAAATTGAGAAGAATAAACCTCGTCCTAGTACCTCGAGTTGAAAAATAAATAAAGAAGATGTATGATGTTGGTATGATAGTCCCACTTAGGTACTTAGAATGGGTTTCTAACCTTCTGTCAGTAAGAAAGAAAACATGGGAGATTAGGTTGTGCATAGACTTTATAAAATTGAACAAAGCCTCCCTGAAGGACAACTACCCTTTACCAAAAATGGATCATATACTGCAAAGGGTGGTAGGTTCCAAGAGAATATCATTTCTTGATGGCTTCTCAGGTTACAATTAGGTACTAGTACTACCAAGTGATCAACACAAAACCACTTTCACAACACCTTGGGGCACATTCATGTATGTAAAAATGCCATTTGGGTTAATGAATACGGGGGCTACTTTTCAAAGAGCCATGGACATAGCTTTTTCCAAAGACATAGGTTATCATAGTGATATACCTTGATGACATCACTATCTATTCTAAAACTAATGAAGAACACCTAGTTCATTTGAGAAAGGTCTTTGAGAAGTGTAGGAAGTATGGCCTATCTTTGAATCCTAAGAAAACACTATTTGGTCTTCAAGAAGGAAAAATCTTAGGCCACATCATTTCTGAAGAAGGGATAAATATACACCCCAAAAGGATTGAAGGTACTTTACAGATAAACCATCCTAGAAACATTAAAGAGCTGCAATCTTTCATTGGAAAGATAAAATTCCTAAGAAGGCTCATACCTAACCTCGCTAAACTCCTAAGAAATATCACAAACATGCCGAAAAGAGAAGTAGAAGTCAAGTGGACCATTCAAGCCAAACAATCCTTTGAACTAGTAAAACAAGCCCTTACCCAAACACTATTTCTAATCAACCCTGACTTTACCAAGGATTTTTTTCATTTTCTCCTTTTCATCAGAACATACTATTGTTGTTGTATTGCTTCAAAATAACATGATGGTACAAGAACAAACCATAGCTTTCTTCAGCAAAGCATTGAGGGATGCACCTATAAAATATAACATCATGGAGAAACAAGCCTTTGCCTTGATCAAAGAATTGAAAGACTTCAGAGTTTACATTTTTCACTCCCATATCATTGCTTTTGTTCCACATACAATTGTTAAAGGCATTATAAATCATGACCCTGATGGCAAAGGGGGTAAGTAGATTGCTATTATCTTAGAATATGATTTAGAAATCAGAACCACTAAACTGATTAAAGGACACAGACTAGCCAAGCTCATGGCTGAAGAAAATTTTCAAGTATTAGATATAAACATGTTACATTCTTTAGATGAACAAGAGGAAATGACAACTCCACCCATTGAAGAAGCATTCCTGAACTCACTATGGTATGTTGACATATTGTATGTACTTGTTAATCTAAATGCTCCTCCTGCTTTGTCTAAAACAAAAGCTATATTCTTGAAACAAAAGGCTTTAAATTTTTGCATTCTAGATAGAGCTTTGTATTGGAAAAAGTTTGTTGGTATCTTGCTTAAATTTTTACTTGAAGATGATGTAGATAGAATCATGCATGAGTTTCATGAAGGAGAATGTGGAGGTCATCTCTACTAGAAAACCATAGCCAACAAGATCCTTAGGGTTGGTTACTATTGGCCCACTCTTTTCCCTGACATACACAAGCTAGTTGCAGCTTGCCATAAATGCCAAATCTTTGATGGCAAGAAAAAGCTACTACCTTTGCCCTTACATCCTATCAGTGTTGAAACTCCTTTTCAATAGTGGGTTTTATATTTCATTGGCTAAATCCAACCTTCCTCATCTACCCAACACAAGTGTATTATCATTGCTACTGATTGTTTCACCAAATGGATAGAGGCCATCCCTTCAAGGAATTCCACTGACTTAGTCATCATAAAATTCCTTGAAACCAACACCTTGTATAGATTTGGTTGTCCAAAAAATATCATCACCAATAATGCTGCTGAATTTAAGTCCACGAGAATGGTGGACTTTTGCTACAAGTACCAAATCACACTAGGGAACTCTACCACTTATTACCCTTAAGATAATGGAATGGATGAGTCCTCTAACAAAATTTTGGTGAACATCATCAAGAAGCTGTTGGAAGGGAACAAAAAGTCATGGCATAGCAAACTAGTGCATGCATTATGGGCTGATAGACTAACAACTAAGAAATCTATCAATGTGTCTCCCTATCAGCTAGTGTATGGCACTGATGCTATTTTCCCAACATCATTGGGAGTTCTAGTTATGAATCTTCTTCAAGAGGTGTAATCAGAAGAGAATGATATGTAAAGGATGCTAAACCAAACCATTCATTTGCAGTAGTCAAGGGAAGAAGTCTACAAAATAACACAAGCAGTGCAAGAGAACAGCAAGAAGATCTTTGACAGAAGGACCAAAGCCAATGATTTCTAGATTGGAGACAAGGTGCTGAAATGGGATTCAAGGAGAGAGGACAAAGGCAAGCATGGAAAATTTGAAAACTTTTGGAAGGGTCCTTACATCATTCATTCAGTTAGATGTGACAGTGCTTTATTTTTACAAGAGCTGGATGGAGTAGAGTTATTTGGAGGTCCTATCAATGGCAGGATGCTCAAGAACTATTTTTGTCAAAATTCCTAGTTTGAAGCTTTCGTTCACTATACATAACATCGCTTGATGAAGAATTAAAAAAACAAAAAAACAAAAAAATAGAGAAAGGAAGAAAAGAGGTCAGGAAAAAGAATAGGTACAACCCCATACCCAAAAAAGAGTATTGCTAAAGTGTGCAAGCCTAAATGCCACTACTAGTTGAAAAGGAAAAATCTTATTCAGTCATCTAGCCTAATCATGACTAAACATGTTTTAAATTTATAATGATAGGTTAGTGAAAGAAGACTTTTCAAATCATTTAAGCTTGACTTATCAGTAGATTAGATTAGAAAAAGATGTTGGTTCTCAATGGTGAAATCTGAACCGAGAAAAAGAGGGATGCCTAACAAATTCTAAATCTAAGCCCTCATGTTTTCTAGTTTTTTATTGCTCAAAAATGATGTTTGTGTGTATCTTGTCCAAATTCCATAGCCCATGGAAAATCAGATTGCTCAATCCTGGTTTGATCATGTTTCAATTTCATGTAGGTAGGTTACAGAATAAAGTTTGTCAAACAACTTAATCTTTACAAATGAGTAGACTAGGTAGAGAATAAGAGAGTTCATTAGCATAATTTGAACTCTTGGAAGTGATAAGGGTACAAGTAGATAGTTTTTTATGCTTTCAAAAGAAAAGAATGTCAAGCGTTTTCCAATCTAAGTGCACCCGGAAGAAGAAAAAATGTTAGGCAAGGTATGATGGGTAGGTAGAAATTAGGTTGAATCAAACATGCCTTTCTGATTTTGAGATCATAACTTCGAGAGAACCTCAAGAGATGAAGAAGAAAAATTTGCCAAGTACAAGTAAGGCATCGGTCTTCAAAACTCAGAGATTTGAACTTTGAGGTCCTGGAAACCTCCTGAAAAGGAGTTGCCCTCCCCAAGTGGAGACAATGTTAGTCATCAGTAAGTTTTACCATATGTAGATGAATAAATATTGGTTATATATTTCTAAAAACAAAATTCCCTAAACATTGTGAGTTTTAGAAATCACACTGCCTTCATTATCCTTATGGGAATTTTTTCACTATTCCTACCATTTTGCCATTTCATGGTCACCGTATCACTCCTACAGACTCCCTATGGACTTGTGTTACCCATCCCCATCCTTTTTCCTACATATAACCTCATCACTTTGTTTTTCTCTTGCGCATCACTCTATTTCCATCTAGGGTTACGAATCAACCTATTCTTTCCCATGTTCACCAAGTTCCTCAAGCATTGATGGTCTCAAGCTATCTTTGTAGGCTCTTTAGATAAATCAAGTATATTGGATTTTTGATCTTCAATACATCAATTTTTCAAATACTCTATTTTTACACTTAAATACCCCAAACAAATTTTCAGTCAAAGACCAGGTCAAAGGACCCTCCCACTAGGTCATTAGGGTTTCATAGGTTGTAGGGTCATCATTGGTGTTTTAGGAACTACTTTTCATGTCCTAGAAGTTGGCTCAAATGAAAAATAAGATCAACACACGCTTGTCCAAGAAAGATCAGAAAATATCCAAGGAGGACTGGTTTATCAAGTTCAAGTTATGCAAGAGGTAAATGTGAACTTTGACGCTTCTGTAGGAGTATTAAAATGCAGAAAGTTGGTAAGGTAAGAGGGTTGCTCCTCAATAAAGACATTCACAACAAGGAGAGGGGAATTTTTTTCGGTTCCAAGGATAACTAAGGCTTTGAGCTTGATGGCCCAACAAGTGCAAAATAGTGAAACAAATGGTAGAAATGACCATGGAGGAGGTACACCAAGAAACCAAACATGAAGAGAAGTTTTTTAGAAATTATTAATGAAAAAGGGAAAAAGGTGAGGTGAACTAGATAGAAATGAATGAACTTGAAAGGAATATAGAGAACATAGAAGACAACATTGATCATTGTCCTCAAGCACTCCAAACACCTAGTATTTTAGGAAAATTTCTAAAGAAGGTGAAAGGCATGGTTTGAACTCCATGATGTGAGAAGAGAAGAATTCTGAAGATGCCACTGTGATCAGATCTCGGAATTGAGAAAAATGAGTTTGACATGCCTACATGAGAAATGTGCAGGTTAACACTCCATGATGCTAGCAAAGAAGGGTTTTTGAATGTGTTTCCTTGTGTTTGAGTTCCTAAGGTTTTCAAGGGTAAATTTAGCATGCCTCAAAGGTCAAAGGGAAGATCCATTTCAGGGTTCTCATAACTCCTTCTAAGTGAAAGTATTAAAGGACATAAACAAGACACAGAAAGTAAACTCTGTGACTCAAACAATATCTACAGAACAAGGAGGTAAAGAATTTCAGCAAGAAAGGAAAATTCAGAAGTTTTCAATCACTTGCAAAATAAAATATGATTTGACTTTAGGTTGGAGATACAAGGGTGTGGAAGCATCCTAAAAATTTGCCAAGCTCAACCTGTCATGCCTCAAGAATCAATGAGAAAGGGAAAATCAATGTTTCAAGCACCTGCAAGTCAGAAGTGGCCAAAGAAGGTGAAATACATTGTTTGAATTCCATGTTATTGGCAAAGGAGTGTTTTGAATATGTTGCCTTGTGTTTCAGTCTCAAAAGTGTCAAAAACAAACAACTCATGCCTCCAATATTAGAGAAGGTCAAGTTCATCATCTTATCAACCTGCATAAAAACAGTGAAAAGGGTTTGTAAAAAAGGTGAAAGGATTAATATGAGTCTCATAAAGGGTATTTCACATCAATTTGAAGAAACTACTGTATGGATAAATCACCAAAGTGTCAAAATTAACTTTCATGCCTCAAAGAACCAAAAGAGAGTTTGTTTTCTCACTTCATTCAACTACAGGGAAAATACTACAAATTTTTTAGTAAGAGAGGGTGAAAGGGATAAGTCCAGTGGTGTAATGGAAGCCACAAAAGTTTTAAGGATGTAGCCACTATCGAAAATCATCCTTAGACTGTCAAAAAAGAGGTCATCGTGCCTCACAAAGCAAGAGCAAAAGGCAAGTCAATGTTTTGTCACTACAGCAAGAGGTCAAAGGAACACTAGTGAAAAGAATGAAAATGGGTTTTTAGACATTAGGAAAGTGGATTGTGAAATTAAATTAGATCATTTTCCTATAAAATGTCAGCTAACACTTCACCTACCTCATTATTCACTTGCAAAAAGTTGGAAGAATTAGGAATAAAAAACTGCGAGTTTATAGGCTGAAATTGGCTAAGTTTTTTAGGCATTCCGCATTCAGGGCGGTGCTGCATGCCTAGAGTCGGGCACTACGCTCCCTGACAATCTTCCTCATGAAAATTTTTTTGGCGATGCACACCTGGAAACACGCTAAACATTTTCCTGAATCACCCGATAGCCTGACAGAAAGCCTTTGGCGCTGCGTGCCTGGCACAACGCGCTGTGCATTTTCTTGACCTGACACCCCATTCACCTGGGCGCTGAGTGCTTGGCCAAGAGGGACTCATACACCCTGAAGACCCTAAATTCAGCTCAAATCACTTTGAAGCTTCCTCCAAGAACCTCCAAAGAAATTTTGAGGGGTAAGTACACTTCATCAAGCCCTTCTTCTAGCATGTGTGGTGATTTATGATTAAGGGAATTTGAAGACCTAGGTGGGGGAACCTAATTTTCATGTTAAAAACACCACTATTTAAGACACTCCTCCATTTTCATACTAAGAACACACAGAGGGTTGCCTTGTTGAAATATTGCTCATTCATCTAGGGCTGTGCCTTCACCCTCTCACTTCACTCATAAACTTTTTCCCCTACACCAAAAGAAGATTGAAAAATTCATTGCCTTCATTCATATCCATTTGCCATCAGCGAAAGGTGTCAAAATAGAGATTTAAACAAATTATAAAGGGTGTTCATTAGGTTTTTCCTCTCCCTCACAGTCATATACCTTTACCCTCTCTCATTCATCCCTCCACTTACAAAAATTCCTTTTTCATCACCCCTCCATTACCCTCTTCCATATCAGTTTCATAAGCAGAGCTAGGGTTTCAAAAGCAATAGTGATCAAAATTTGAAGGGAAGGTGACAGTGGTAGTGGTGACGAGGGCCAAGTGCCAAGGAGGCATCCACACAAAGGTGGGAGGATCAACAGGTTTGAACCACTAAACACAATAGAGTTAAATGCATCCCCCTTAACTGTCTCCTATTTCCAAAATGTAGGTTGCTATGAATTTTATAGGAATGTACAGAATGTGCAGAATCATCCTATGCTGACTAGGCTCTTCATACTTAACCTCCATGAGAAAAAATTCAACCTTGCAGGGGTAAACTTTGAGTTGTCTTCAGATGTCATTGCTATTGCCATTGGGATACCTAGTGTGGGTGAAAAATCGTTCAAGCAAGCCAATTTAGACATGATCTACTATGATCTATTCCTTAAACATAGATACAAAGACTACAATAAATCTATATTTCCTTTCTGAAACTTGCTTGAGAGGTATGCTCCCATGATGAGGGTCATTATGAAATATTTCACATGTGAATGAATATTCTCCCGGCTTTATTCCTATCACATCAGGTTTCTCATGCACTTTACTAGGGTTAAGATGTTGCATCTACCCTACTACCTTTATAAGAGTATTGACAAGATGTATTATATGTACAGAAGAGAGATTTCCCTCACCAGATGAAAATCTTATTTCATAACTCTTTGATCAAAATGGTTGTGATGCATCAATTGCAACAAAAGGGTATTCCATGGGAGATATTCATTTCCCATGAAGTGTTCACCAATCCACAAGCCCATCCTCAGCGAAACATGCCTTCATCATCTCGTCCTCTGGTCCTTACTCCTCCATCATCTCCTGCTAAGCATGTTTCACCATCTACACATATCCCTTCACCTCAGGACAACCCTCCTTCATCACTCTCTCACAATGAATCAGACAATGAAGGAAGTGAAAATAAGCAGTTAGCTGAAAATGAGGGAGAAGATAATGATGAATCGAGAAAAAATGAAGAAGAAAGCAAAGAAGAGGAGGTCGGTGAAGAAGAATCCAATGAAGGAGATGATAATGAAGAATCAAATAGTGAGGGAAGTGAGGCTGATGATATTAGTGAAGAGCACAATGAGGCTCACAACAATGAGGCAAACAACAGTGAAGAGGGAGAAAATAAAGAAGCATATATCAGTGGTGATGAAGGCAGTGCAGAAACCAGTGATGAAGCACCTAATAGTCAAGATAATGAAAATGAGGCTAATTTAAATGATGCCAATATCATTGATAATGACAGGACACAAGTCAGTAAATAAGATTAAGGTAGTGCAAGAAACAATGAGGAGGAAGGAAATGAAGAGGCAGATATCAGTGAGAATGAGGAACAAAATGATGAGGCTAATGTCAATGAGGTAAACAACAGTGAAGAAATCAGTGAGGAAGAATTAAGTAGCAAAGAAGAAGGCAGTGATGTTAACATGGAAGATGTAAAAGATACAAATGGTAAAGATATAGAAAACAACAAGGAAATAAGGCATGATGACAGTGATGAAACAAAAAATCAGTGGATCAGATAAGGGAAATGAGGAAGAGAGCAACAATCATGATGGCCATGATATCAGTGGACATGATGATAATGATGATGATGATGTTGACACTGATAATGATAGCAATAATATCAGTGATGAAGGAGATAGCATGGAGACAAATGACAACAACCATGAGAGAAGCCATGAAAGCCATAAGGAAAACAAGGATATCAATGATGATGAAATTCATGATGGAAGCAAGACTAAAGACACTAAAATGAGAAAAATTGAACCTTTTTCTTTGACTTATCAAAGAGGAAGTAGGCATGTGTTTGTTGCCTCTAAAAGGCAAGGGGCCATGCCTTCCACTTCAACCAAGCAGTTAGACAAAGGCAAAGAGAAGGTCATAAAGGAAGAAGAAGAAGATCAACATGAGACTGAACAAGAATTTGAACTCATTGATGTTGACAGTGATGATGAAAATGATGCAAGGATCTCAAGAATGCTGCTCAAAGGTAAAGATGCCCAAATCAAAGATTTGCAAGCCAACCTAGATAGGGCTATGAATTTCATTCACTATTATGAGATTGAAAATAAGTAGCTAGAGGCACAAAAGTCCATTTATGAGGTCATGACAATCAGATCCCAGAAAGAGGCTGAAAGGACCAAGGTTAGGCTTGATGAAGTCTTGGGTGTTTTTGATGAGAGTGAAGATGAAGAAGGGCAGTTGTCTAGAAGAAGGCCAAGAATAATGGGCTTGAGGAAGGCCTTAGCCAAGGATAATGAGCAAGAAAAAAAATTGGCAGAGCAGCTCACTCTAAGTGAGCTTCTTTCCATGGAGATAGAGTATGATCGAGAACCTTGGTTAGAAAGGGTTAATACACACTTGGAAGATTAGCTAGAGAATACACGAAGAGACCTTGGCCTTCAGAAGAAGATGGCCAAGCACTATGCCTTAAGAAATAAAATTGCAAGGGCCAAGCTCAAAAGAGCCCTTCCCAAAATTCAAGCTCTAAAGGAGGCCAAAGGCAATAAAAAACTTGAAATCCTTGATTATGCTTCTCTACAGGCATCCCAAACCCCATAAGCAAGGAAATTTCAAAATTTTGGCAACTTTTGACAATTTGGGTTTTCCACTGTTTTTGAGGGCCAAGGGCGCTACGCTCTTTTCTGGGGAACTTTATTGAGGAGTGGTTTACATTTTTTGGTTCCTATTGACAAGAAAATCACACACACCAAATTTCAGATCATTTGGATCAGGTTTGGTCCTCCAAAAGGGTCAAAAACATGCAAAATTCACCATTCTGCCAATTTTTCATAGCTGGCACTGCACTCTTAGAAGTCTTGGGAGATTTATTTTTTGGATAGGTAAATGAATTCCAATCAGAAAACCAAGGTATTTTTGGAAATTATACTCGACAAGCTTTCCAACGAGCTATCACAGAGCTCATTCCGACACCGGGAAGGCCTTCAAAACATAGTTGCAAGATGACCCATTTTTCGGTGCAGGCACTGTGCCCTTGGACCTCATTGTTGTGCCCTTGCCTGCAAAGTAAAAAAAAGACACAAATTTATGGCAAATAGATATTTTGTGGTTTTTTGGGCAAATCACTCCAAATTTAGGTGTTAGAAGTTATTTTTCATTTATTGCATTAGATATTTTGTGCCTTTGTCCTTGCATGGTCTTAATGGACAAACTTAGTATTTATGATGTATTTATGACATTTTGGGAACCCTATTTAGGGTTTTGGTCCTCCTTTATTGTTAAATACATCATTGAGGCTTTGTTGTGCATGTTGGATATTTGTTGAGCATAATATGAGATAGACTTTGAGTTTATTGGTGAAATTGGTTTTTGGTGACTTGTGATGGCTTTGGACTAATCATGGTATATAGGAGCTTATATGTTAACATTTTCTACTTCTCTCAACCTAAATGTGGGATGGTAATTATGTAGAGAGATATTTGTGTTCTAGAAAAAGGTCCAATATGCACAAACATTTGGTTTATCCAACACTATAATGGCCATTTATAGAAAGGAATGTGAAAATGATATTATGAAGTACTATTAGTGAGATTTTTTTTTTTTTTTTTTTTCATATAAGAAAGAGGGAAATCCAAGGAGCAAGTGTAAATAAACTACAAATAATAAGGCAATATGTTATTAAGAGGAAACAATTAGTTTTGGTTACCCCCAATGGCATAAGGATTGTGGTATATTGGAGCATATATGTTGCTATGGAATACTTCTCTTAACCAACACAGGATAGTATTTTTTGTATTGAGTGATATTTATGTAGTAGAAACAATTTCAAGGTCCACTAATGTTGAGTGTATCCAACTTAGTTATGGGGATTTTTATAAAGGCATGTGAAAGAGATACTAAAGACTAGAAATTAGTGAGAAATTATAATTTATTTTTTATGCATGGGTAAGGGGGAAGGTAAAACAATAGGTACACTCACATCAAAACTAGTCACTCAATATGTTAGTAGGAGGGATCATGCCCTTGTGCTTTCCTATAATGGTATAAGGATCATGGTATATTGGAGCTTATATGTTGTCATGGACCACATCTCTTAATCAATGTGGGATAATAATTTTTGTATAGATAAATATTTATGCATAGAAACAAATTCAAGAGGCATTAATGTCATGTATATCTAACTTTATAATAGGAATTTAGAAACCTATGTGAAAGTGATATAATGCATTACTTCTAATAAGAGAATTTATTTATTTTTTGTGTAGAGGGATTATGGAAGGATAGAAGCATGGATATCTTACCGCAACCAATCAACCAAGATGTTGTTAGAAGGAAAAATTATCTTGATGTCATAGAAACAATTCCAGTATGTATACATGTTAATGGAAATTTAATTAATAATGATATTTTTTAGAAAGTCATAAAAAAGGGATACCATGGAGTACTATCAATGCGATTTTTTTTAATTAATTATTTTGCGCAAAGGGGGAAAAAAGGGAGATAAATAAGATAATAACACTGTAACCATACAACCACTATGCTATTTGATCTAATAAATTGTTGTGGATATTCCACTTGAAAAAAATTTCCCAAAATATATGATAATATAACTAAAAATTTTACTGTTAATGTTTCCTTAGATTCCAAATGCTTTTATTAGTTTATTTTCATGATTATTTAATTAATTTAGATACAGTGTGAGAAATGGAAAATATAAGTAAATATGCACACCTTATATAATAGACGCAAATATTTTCCCCAAGAAACACTTCCGGGAGAAAACCCAACTAGAAGGTGAGGTTGATTCACTCTTTTTTTTATGCTATGGAAAATGTGAAAGTACAAAGGAAGAGGTACTATATATACATTTACTTTATACCTATATATTATAAGGTTGCTACATAACATTAACCCCCTTTATTATGCTCTCTAATTTACCACTCCAAATTTTTGTCCTCGTTATGGAAAAAGTACAATAACGTAGAATGGAACCCCTACTCCTCCTACTGGCATGATATATAACATAGATTTCTAGCTAATTAGGGGTTAGATTTCACTCCCAAAAATATCAAATATGGTTATAATTTTGGACCTTCTAGAGTACTCTTCAAGGTTCCCACATGTATAGGCCCACATTCATGTGTAACGGTGGCTGACGTGGCACCCAGTCATACCATGTGGTAAAAGACAATAGGTAAACTTGTGAAAGGCA
The DNA here is from genome assembly GCA_034641835.2 of Pinus albicaulis. Lineage (NCBI taxonomy): Eukaryota > Viridiplantae > Streptophyta > Pinopsida > Pinales > Pinaceae > Pinus > Pinus albicaulis. The sequence continues at coordinate 780,274,203 of CM076579.1, forward strand.
TAATGTTTTCATATAAAATTGGAATGACATGACCTTACACCATTGGAAAGGTATTTGGGTGTACAATAGTGCCTTGAGGTCCTGTAACAAAGCAAGAAAGTTTTGGCCCCAAAAAATGTTGTTTAATTTTGTAAAATGACTTAGAAAGGTTTCAGACCCTAATTTTCCAAACTTGGATCCACCGATAAAAATGACCCTGTAAGTTGATGCCTAAAACTTTTCCACCCTGAAAGCATTGATATAGTTGAAAGGAAATATAATGATATAATATAGACATGCCTCCCAATTTTTTGAGGTTTTTGGCTCCCAAAAGATTTGCTAAATGAGGGGAGGAAAATTTTCCTCTACCTTCTCCCTAAAGTACCATTTTTCTTTGATTGGAAGTTGTCTTTTCAACCCAATATACCAAAGGTCATGCTACCCCTATCTTGTATTTATATACCTATTTTTAAAAATAGTATCATATACTAAATTTTCTTAAGCATTTGGTGCTAATTTCTCTACCCATCCTCCTAATACACCATGGAAAGCTCATAGAGTTTGAGATTATCTACATTCGCCACTAAGTGAATGCACATGTGCAAGGGTAGATTAAGTTGGTAGTCATATTTTCCACCTTTTCTAATATCTCAAAAGGGATATATTGTAGGGATTTTATCCTCTTACTGGTAGTATTTCCTTGTTCAACTGTACCCATATTTTTTCTTCCATTATATATGAATTATTTGTTCTATGTTGATCATGCCTAACCTTGTATTTTCTCTACAACTTCTTCAACATCTCCTATAATTGCAAATGAATATGCTTGATATTCACAAGAATTTTTTCTTCTCTTAAAGAATATATGGTGGGATACTCCCTCACTCTTCCTTTTTGTGCAGATAAAACATCCAAGGCTGAAGGTGGAAATTATCCAAAGCAAGTTTCAAAAGGCGACTTACTAGTAGAAGATATATTCTTTTGTGTGGTTGGCCTTAAAATAATTCTTGATAACCTATTTGTGTTTCCCTTCTTGTACTCAACAAATTGAAAATATTGTTGTAGAAACCTTGTGTATTTCTAATGTATATCCTATTGTAGTTTACTTTGGGCTTGTAGATATTGTAGTAGTTGGTGATCCATGTGGATGGTGGTATCGATTTCCATTACAATGTGCTTCAAATTTTTCATAGCTTGTACCAAGGCATGGAGTTCCTTGTCATAAGCAGGGTGGTTGATAATTTCCCCATGGAATACTGTAGAATGGGAGCATACAAGCCTTCCTCCTTGCATGAAGACCACTCCCATGGCATACTAACTTGGATCTATACATAGTTTGAATGAATTTTTCAAGTTGGGTAATGCAAGAAATAGTGATTTTCTGATTTTATTTTTCAACTCTTCAAAGGATTTTTGTTGACACTTCCCCCATTGTAAAATCCTTTCACACATTGTTATGGTATTAAGAGGTGCAGTTAATTTTGAAAATGAAGCTATGAATTTCATTCAGTGTTATGCTTCCATAAAAAAACTCCTATCAATGGATATATTTGTAGGCATGAACCACTTCATGATGGTGTCCATATTCATAGGATTTATCTTAATCTCCCCTCCAAAAAATCACATAGACTAAATACACCAAATAGTGTTGTGAAAACTCACATTTCTTGATATTTTCTAGTATATGGTGCTTCTCGAAAGTCTCTAGCATCAACATGAAGTTTTATATGTGCTCCTCCTAGGAAACATTGTAAACAAGTATAACATCCAAATAAACGATAACAAATTAATCGAGATATGGGAATAGTACATCATTAATTAGTTTCCTAAACATAGTCGGTGCATTACGTAAACCAAATGCCATGACCCACCAATCATACAAATATTTTCTAGTTTTGAAGGAAACCTTCTAGGTGTCTTCATTTTTTAGTCACATCTAGTGGAATGTCAATTTTATATCCATCCTCGTGAAGCATTTTGCATGTTACAATTAATCTAATAAATCATCAATTCTAGGCATTGGGCACCTATCCTTGATCCAATTTTAAGTTGGATCATTATGTTATTTTTCATACATATTGATGTTTTTAAAGTGAAAAAATCAGAGGAATAAATTCATAGGACCATTTTTAGCTGGGGATCATAGTTTGGCAAGATAGAGTTTAAAAACATATAGAGTTATTTTGATGCATTTAATGAATATTTTTGGTCTCCAAAAACTTTTACTTGTTCCCAAAACCCTAAAACTATTCTACACTTAGATACCTTTCTAATGATGCAAGATAGACCTCAAACAGAGTCCATACACAATTGTTATGCCACCTGGAAGTTGAACTTTCTGTTTTGTCAACCATGATTCAAGAGGATATCATGTTAGCCACATTTCTCATGGAAAAGGGGTTAGACACGTGGGACTTATGTAGGAGGCTCTATAAGGGTTGAGTTGTAACTCATATTGTGGGTTGAATAGGTCAAATGTAACCCCTATTTCTCTATTAGGTTATGTTAGAACTGAGCCACTAGAAGGAAAGGGGGGTTGATTCTATTCTAGTATATTTTGTACCATAATAGAGAATATTTTTTGAGAATGGGTAGACAAAGGGAAAAATATAGAGGGTTTTTGTTTTTTAGAATCCCATGGGCCACATATCTCACTCCATTATATTTGTACCATTTCCATTTAGATAAAGAGAGAGTAGAGAAGCCTCAAATTTTGGTTGGGATTTCTCCTGAAAGGGTTCCTAGAGTCATATCTTGTGTTATTGTGGTTTTTTGAGTGATTGTTCCATTTATTCTTGCTTGTGTAAGAATAAAAAATAATTTAACAAATCTAGAAATTATAAATAATATTAATCCTCATAGTATATGTTTTTGGATTTCAGTAAATCTTTATCAAAACTATTATGAAAAACTATATAGTGGAATATCCACATAAATGTATAGATCAATTATTGAGAATAACATTGTTTAACACTTTGTAAGAAATGAACATTTGTGAAGTCATATCCTTCTTTAGTATAATTATGATAGGTGACCCACAAGGTGAAGTACTTGGTTGAATCACACCCTGCTCCACACACTACTATAACTACATCTTCACTTTGTGTTATTCCATGATGAACTATATATACAACCCAATGTTAACAATGAAGATTCTGGACATAATTTGATTTTGTGCTTCACTTCCCTCTTGGGTGGTAACCCTTTATGCTCCTAGAACTCTCCCATATATCCCTATATTAACCCTTTTAGTCATTGTTTATATTCTTTATTACACCCATCCAAGGATACATTTCCCCTTATAGAATCATAACTAAACTTATTTTCTATTAAGAAAATTAAAACATACCTTTAATGGAACTAATCAACGTCTTGGCTTGGTTGGAACTTACTAATGAAATCTTGTACTTGTATTTGTGCACATTGATGATGAATGATTTTCCATCCTTTATGAGGAGATAATGGTTGGTTCTCTACATGAATTTTTCATCTTTAATGTACATGTAGGGGCTCCAAAACAAACCTTGACATACATCAAGTGGTGCTACATCCAATTATAATTAATTAGTATAATCATCATTTGTAGAAAATTTTATCTTACATTACTTTGTTACCTTAATTTTTTCACCCTTATTTCCCATCCCAAAGAATATGATAGGATGTCCACAAACTTATGGTCAAATATTTTTTACCAAATATACTGCTATGAGATTAGCTTGTGAAACTCAATTGAATAGGGCACCAATCTTGGTTCTTTTGACCTACATCTTAATGTGGAAAAGTTTGGTCATCTACTTCTCTTCCTATTTATGAAAGATACTTATATTCACTTTCTTCTACATTGTGGTGCAAAGAATATTCTTGTCCACAATAAATTTTCTTTCTACATGATTACTCAAATATGTAGCTAGAATATTCACTTTCCCATCCTTCTTATATTTCTTCAAGTTCAGTTCTAGATTTAATTTCCAACACTTCTCCTCAATGTGACTATAAAAGTTGCATGGTTGTAATGATTTCTAGGATCCTTGCAAAAATGTGCACCAGTTGTTTTCTTCTTATCCTTTCCCCCTTTCCACTTCTTCTTCCCATTCATGGAAGCTTCATTGTATTATTTCTGCTTTGAACCACCTAACTTCCCTTTCTTTTAGTTTATGTTTTCTAGGTATTTTTCTTATGCACATGCCTTGTCCACTATTTTTGGATTAAAATGAATCACTCTCTTTCATATATGGTTGTGTAGAGTCCCAAGATACTTGAGGAGTACATCTAGGATATTGGGATATATACCTAGTATGATGGCCATATTCCTAAACTCATTGGCATACTCCTTTACACTTTCCCCCTACCTTTGCCTAAAGTAGTGTAACTGGATACATTGGTACTCTACATACCTGAAAGGGTTGAACTAGGACTTTAAGATAATTTTGAAGCACTCTCACTGAATTATTGGGGGATCATGCTCTAGTCAAAGTATTTTTGTATGGTTTTACCATAGCTCAAAGCATGACCTTCTAACTCCAGTCTAGCAAATGATATTTTATTCTCTTCATATATATCATGTATTCTAAAATAATATTCTAATTTATGCAACTAGTGATTCAATTTTAACACATAAATATCACCTCAATATGGCTTTATGTTGACCTTCGCCTGCATCTTGAATATGGGATATGAATGGTTGAAGGAAATTTAACTTGACTAATATTTATTAGGTTATTTCCTTGATTCCTTTAATAAGTCTTAGAAATATCCTAATTTCCCCCCTATTATAACATATGAGGTAGAACATCCTTCTTATCTTATTCCATGATTTTTTTCTGTAGCCTCCATAAGGAGGTTCATATTGTGGCTAGTTAAATTGAACTATGCTTCCAACTGTGTGAATCTCTCTTCTATTGAGTTAGATTTATTATAAATATACATATTGGTTGGGGCTAGGGTTCTACTTAAATTGATTCTTCGATCCTCTATAAATTCTCGTGAAATTCCCATAAAACCTACTTTGATAAAAATATGATTTGTAAAATTCTATGGATATTCCACTAGAATATTTCATCACAACATGTCTAACAATATTATTGAAATATTTACTACTAATTTTTTATTAGTGTTGGAACAGGGTCTCCTGCAAGCAATGAAACTGGCCCATTTTGTATATTTTTTATTATATTTAGTCTAACGCAGGGGTTTTGGGGTGGGTCAAAGCCACTAATGCATTGTAAATGGGTCAAGGGTAGAACAAGAGACCACAAACCATGGTTTGTGGACCATTGGATGCGTAGGCTAAAATAGTATAATTTGTTGAACCTTTTTGAGTTGTAAGACAGAAAAACAATGAAAAGAGATTGATACTAAGTGCGAACTGATAGATTTGCTTAGGGTTGTTGGGTAAGGACTCCTGCTGCTCTGTGTGTGGAGAGCCTTTGTCCTGTTGTGTGCGGACCCTGCCGTTGTGTGCGCAGGTTGGGTTTTGAGGTATTGTAAGTAGATCTCAAGGAATAATGAATGCAGACGTATTGTTGAATATCTAAATCCATTGGAATTACTATGATATGAATCTTTGATGTTCGATTACTTAATATATGCTGCTGTATTATTTATTTAAGCTGTGAACATACTCGTGTTACTTATTTATGCTACGTTCTAGATTTGTTTTGTTTTACTTCATGCAAGAAAATCTGGAATAGCTGCATTATTGTTAAGTGAGTTCATGATCTATTGATTACTGTGAATATCATTGTTGTTGCGCACATGGATGAAAAGGGTATTAGTAGATCTGGGTTTTGCATCATATGTTCTGGTGGCTATAAAGTTGAATGTGGCTTGGCTTGACTTACCTACCCTCTCCCAGGGTGCAGAAACTTGGTTCTAGCACCCTCCATACTGCTTCGGGTGAGAATTTGGCCTACGCAAGCAAGTCACTACCGAAAAGGCTAGTAGTATAGGGGTTTGTTGGAAAAAATTGAACCTTCAAACCTGAGTTAGGACCCCTCGAGCCAAAAAATGGTTTCTTTTTCAGGACCTGGAGCATTTTGAGAGAGGGATCAGGTAATGCCAAGGCCATAATAGAAGCCTGAGAGAATAAAAATTGACGAATGGTTTGAACAACAAGTTCAAGAATTTGTCATAAAATAAAACATCAATGAGAGGTTGACCACTAAAGAGTGGAAGAATAAGTACAATTTCAGAGAGATATACGAGATATTCTTTGTAAAGATTGTGATCGAGCTCCAGGAGTGGCTCGCAAGGTTGGTAGAATTTCAGAAGTGTTGGAAGGATGAGCAGGTCATGGAGTGGACCCCCGAATTAATCCAGCAGTTAGAAAAGGCTGATAACACCATCACTCGCATGGTGGACCATTGCATAGACAGTGTGTTAGGAGGATTTGTGACAGAATTTGTCATCGATCAGTTTGTCTCCTACTCTGAAGCAGAGTGAAGATTCTTCAAGGGGTTATGAGGTAAGTTTCTAAAGGCCTTACCATTGCTGATCAAGATATTATTGTGCAAAAGAGTATTCTATGCAGCCATATCGAGTGAATGACCTCTGATCTAGACAGGAGCACAACGTGGAGTGGAAAATACTACATAACCAACCTAGAAGGAGATAGATTGGTCTACAGTCTGGTAGGAGAAGTAGCTTCGCAAATTCCTCCAGCCACATTGCTTTCAAACTAGCCTAGGGGTAAGAATTCACCTACACCTCCACCACCAGAAGACAACATGGCTGCGCACATGAAGTTGTTGACCTTTAAGGGTGTGGGAGATGAAGACATGGATTAGTTCTTGTTTGTCGCGGGATCACTATGGACTACGCAGAATGTAGCTAGTGATGCGGTGAAAAGGGCACAACTATCCCTTGCATTTGAAGGAAGATCTCTGGACTGGTACATGGGATACATCTACCAAAACACAAATGCAACCATTGAAGATATTAAGAACTCCCTGAAACAACAATTCAAGAAACCTAAGTCCTACTCTCAAATTGTGGTTGATCTAAAGGATTTCAAGCAAGGGTCTTCTGAATCTGTTTGGGAGGCCGATAAACAATTGAAGAAGGTGATCAGAGAAGGGGGATTCCAATATGATGATAGACAACACATAGAATGGTTCATTGCTATGTTGCTACCTCACCTGCGCATACCTATGGGGCACAAGACTTTCAAATTGCAGGAGAAAGCCTTGGAGGATGCAATGAAGTTATAAGTTGTGCCTCGGGACGAGACTCAGCTAGGCATCCAACAGATCGAGGGATAGTTGGAAGCAATGCACATAGAGATCCAGAATCTACGGAAGGAACAAGGGGTAGAGGCTAGCCCCGAGAGATGATGCATATGATGTCGGGTGAATTGTTATACCAAGGATAACTGCCCTCTATTAGCAGACTATATGCAAGTTAGGGAACCTATCCCATTGCACCCTAGGGAAGCTATGGGACCCAGTGGGCCAACTCTATGGTGTGATTATTGTCGCATTTCGAGGCTCCACGATACCAACCATTTTCCCCGCCTTGCTGCGTATGTTCCAGAGGTAAAGCAGTAATGGTGTAGGTTCTGCAGATCAGTGGGACATGATGAAAAAAACTGTCAGACGTATGATTTAATGATTGATCGAGGAAAATTATATAGAGTACAATCAGACCCTACGTCTCAAAGAATCCCCGCAGGCACAGGTGGCTCCCCATCAAGGGGCAGGGGAGGCGTGCGAGGTGGAAGTGTAGGTCGGGGACGAGGTCATCTAATCTATTATAACTATGGAGAAGTAGGACACTTTGCAAGGGACTATCCGAACCCTGCAAGACATTCCTGCCGATATTACAGACAACTGGACCATGCGATTAAATATTGTCCAATATTGATAGCAAAAATTTAGGAAAAGCGGCCAACACCTACACAGAATGTGAAGAGAGTTCAGGCTGAGCTGCGAGACAAAGATCCAAGTGTGAATTTTGTGACACACAGTGGGATGGCCACCAGGGGACCTGAGGAGGAGGCTATGATGGAACCTCTGATCCGACAAGAAGTTATCAAACAAGAAGGTTTGGACCTAAAAAGGGGAAAATAAACATTTGTCGCAGCTCGCAAGGAGTTTTTTGAGGTGGAGGCAGCTACTCCTCAGGCACCTGCAAACCTCAAGGCAGCTGAGGAGGTCGAGCCCTTTTTGCAGGCATGTATGATGCTGTTGCACAACCCAAAGGATATGGAGAATCTTCAGGCATTAATAGATAGCTACGCAACACAACCCAATCTACCCCTGGAGGTCAAGGATTTGCACAAGCTATATAGGTATAAGAAACGCACCGGGAGAGAAATGTGGTTGACTGCATAGATTGGTGATTATGAAATGGATCAAGTTATTTTGGACCTAGGATCAGATGCAAATGTGTTACCTAAATAGACTTGGAAACGGATGGGAGAGCCTAAGTTGGAATGGTCCGCGACTTATTTTCACATGGAAAATCAGCAGAAAACCATCCCACTAGGAAGGTTGTCTAAAATTATGGTGGATATCGTAGGAGTAAAGGCCTGAGCTGACATTGAGATAATTGAAATTGTAGAAGATGCAGACCCCTACCCTGTGCTCTTAGGGTTGGACTGGGCCATATATATGGGTGGTATCATCAACCTCAAAAATATAAGCATGGTGTTTGAGAATAATGGTACAAGGGTGATAATACCATTAGATCCTGTAGAAGGTGAATGATACATAGAGCTAGTGCACGATGAAGAGGAGGTGGATAACATTTACAAGTTGATGGCGTGGGACAAAGATTGGATCAACCCCACAGTGGGTGGAGTACTCTGCTGGGAAAGGGTAGTGAATGCTTCTCTGACTCTGATGGGAGATAGAGAATCTTCAAAACTGGTTGCACGATGCCTCTCTGATGCAATGCCTTCGAGTCACAATGGAATTCCGCTGCATTTCCTCAGAGGTAAGATACCTACCCTACTTTGATGGTTTTTGGTAGCATTAAGGAATTTCTGCGAGAATTCAAAGCTGAGGTTCCAAGAGAACGAAGGATATGGGCGCTTAATATAACAATGCATGCAACACCTGCAAGATGGTGGGAGAAGCACAAAGGGGCATTCTGGGATTGGGAGGACTGTCGGGACATGATGCTCCTACAATTTGAGCCTTCGGTAAAGGTACGTGTCGAGATGCTCCTTGGCCCAGGGGACCCACGTAAACATTTGCTGGCCTGGATCAAAGCATGGGGTGACCGAGCTATGGAAGAATGGGTTCACTTTTTCATTCATGCATTAGGTCCAATCCTGACTGCATGGTACCTGGATGTAGAGCTACATCAACACACCCGCCACTGGGAAACTTTGAGGGATGAATTCATAGGGACATTTGGACTCATAGAGGGGTCAGAAGAGCTTGACAAAGCTCTGTAGGGTATAGATACATTTGTGTTTAAGGAACCCAGCTCCACTGAAGCATTCGGGGGACCAATATGGGAAAAGACAAATGCAGGATATTGTCAACTGTCGCAGCTTGGCGAGGGAAGAATTTGAAGAAGACCCGTGGTTTGTCTCTATCCCGGAGTCGCAAGGAGAGCGCCCCGTTGCCGGACCCCTGCTGCAAGAGGTGCATGCCACTAAGCCTCTCAAGCTGAACGAAGTCAATATTGGGACAGAAGAGCACCCTAATCTGGCTAATATTTGGGACTATTGGGATGAAATTATTGTAAGCAAATTGGCCGAGTTACTCACCGAATACCAGGACTTATTCCCAACGAAGTTTTCGGAACTAAAGGGGATCATGAGGGACTTAGGGGTCATACATATCACTCTCAAATCGGATGCACGACCCATGAAATAGTGACCCTATAGGTTGAACCCCAAGTATAAGTAGAAATTCAAGGAAGAACTTGATAAAATGATCACTACAGGTATCATCGAACTTGTCGAACAGTCAGACTGGGCCAGCCCAGTGGTGGCTCAGGAGAAAATGGCTAAAGGGGAGATTCGGATCTATGTGGACCTGCGCAAATTGAATGATGCCTGCGTTCATGATCCATTCCCTACACCATTCTTAGAAAAAAATTTGGATAGCGTGGGGCGACAGGAAGCATACTCCTTTATGGACGGATTCTCAGGGTACCATTAGATTAGAAGTGCACCTGAGGACCGCAAAAAAACAACCTTCACCACAGAGTGGGGCTCTTTCCAGTATACTGTCATGCCATTTGGTCTCAAGAATTCTCATTCTATCTTCTGACGGGTCGTGGTTGTAGTGTTCAAGGAATTCATCCAGAAGTTCGTATAAGTATATTTCGATGATTGGACCGTCTTAGGCCTGGTGAAGGTGCATGTCTCAAACTTGCGCATGATGTTGGATGCCTACCGAAAGCACTAGATTTCTATAAATATCAAGAAGTGTATCTTCTATGTACCCTTTGGTATCTTGCTCAGCCATATAGTTTGTCGACAAGGGATGATGGTGGATCCTACCAAAATTTCAGTAATCATCAACTTGCCAGTATCGACGATGGAGAAATAGATATGCTCGATCCTTGGACACACAGTCTACTACCATAAATTCATTCAAGGCTATGCAATGATCACGGCCCCTATGGAAAAATTTCTTAAGAAGGATATTTCTTTCTTTTGGGATGACGAGTGTCAAAAGAGCTTTGAGTTACTTAAGGAAAATATGGTCTCGACACCTATTCTCATCTTTCCCGATTGGGAGAAGGCATTTCATGTCCACGTCGATGCGTCAGGAATTTCTCTCGGGGCTGTCCTTATGCAGCCATGAGAGGGAGACATTGATCATCCGGTTGCCTTTGCAAGCAGGAAACTCTCTGGCATGGAACGTAATTACTCCACTATAGAGTGAGAGGGGTTGGCCATGGTGTACGCTTTGCAAAAATTTCAGCATTACTTGTTAGGGGACACTTCAAAATGTTTACAGACCATTCAGCCTTGAAGTACCTGGTAAATAAGCCTGTGTTGGGGGGGGGGGAATTCGCCAGTGGTTACTGCTATTTCAGGAGTATGACTTTGAAATCATCGTTAAGCCAGGAAAGTTAAGCGCTGGGCTAGATCACTTATCATGAATAGAGAGTGGCGAGGAGCCAACCATCCTGGAGGATGGATTGCTTAATGTGCATATGTTTTCTATTAAGGTATTGGATGCCCAATTCGCTGATATCATTCAGTTATTGACTACTAGAATGGAACCCCCGAGGTATTCGGTACAACAGAAGAAAGAGCTAGTCACTTGGGCAGCATATTTTACCATCATTGCAGGTTAGTTATATAAGATGGGATTTGATGAAGTACTGCGGAGATATGTCTTGGAGCATGAAAGGCCCACTATCTTGGCAAAGGCTCATGATGAGGTAGAAATAGGTCACTACGCAGGGAAAGAAATGACGCAAAAGGTCTCGAGAGCTAGGTTATGGTGGCCTACCCTGCATCATCATGCGCATGATCATTGTAAAGTTTGCGATACGTGCCAACGAACGAGGAGGCTGTCCCGTAGGGATGAAATGCCTCTTCAACCACAAATGTCTCTACAAGCGTTTGATAAGTGGGCCATCGATTTCATGGGGCCTATCAACCCACCAGGAAATAATAATGTTGTGCGCTACATTATACTGCCACTGCTTACGTAACTAGGTGGGTCGAAGCACAAGCATTAAAGGATTGTACTGTGGATACCACTGCACATTTCATCTTTGAACAAATCCTGACCAGATTTGGTTGTCCAAATATCCTCATGAGTGGCAGGGGTACACACTTTGTTAATGAAACAATCCAAGCTTTGAATGCGGAGTTCTAAATCCATCTTGCAAAAAGCACACTATATCACCCACAAGAAAATGGTGCTATTGAAACTTTCAACAAAATCTTGGAGAAAGCAATGACAAAGGTCTGCAATGCTAATCACAATGATTGGGATGTGTGCGTCCCATCAGTTCTTTGGGCCTATCGAACCACTTGCAAGAAGCTAATTGGGAAAATTCCTTTTAGGATGGTCTATGGCAACGAGGTCGTTATGCCAATGGAGTACATTATTCCTAGTCTGCGTATCGTAGCATTTATGAACATGGCGGACCCTGACATCATGGTGGAGCGATTAGTGCAGCTTATGGCTTTGGAGGAAGATCGATTCCTGGCTAATTTCCATCAGCAGGTTCAGAAGGCCCACGATAAAGCCTAGCATGATCGAAATATTCATCAAAAGACCTTCACGAAGGATGACTTGGTCCTCTTATACGATATCTAGTTTGAAAAACATCTTGGGAAGTTCCGGCAGCACTGCCTTAGCCCCTACACTGTTAAGGAGATCATGGATGGCAGAGCTGTTCAGCTGGCCACCCTACATGACGATGTGCTACCAGGATATGTCAATGGTAGTCAGCTCAAGTCATATCGGATCAAATGACTATATGGTTGGAGTAGCTGTGCAGGCGCAGATGGTGAACCTACCATCGTAGTGACTTAGGACGAGTCACAAGATTGTGTTGGGGGACTGCTGGAATAGGGTCTCCTACAAGGTGTGAAACTGATCCATTTTGTATATTTTTTATTATATTTAGTCTAACGCGGCGGTTTTGGGGTGGGTCAAAGCCCCTAATGCATTGTAAATGGGTCAAGGGTTTTGGGGTATTATAAGTAGATCTGAAGGATTAATGAATGCGGATGTATTGTTGAATATCTGAATCCATTGGAATTACTATGATATGAATGTATGATGTTTAGTTAATTAATATATGTTGTTGTATTATTGATTTCAGATGCAAACATACACTTGTTACTTGTTTATGCTACGATCTAGATTTTTTCTGTTTCACTTCATGCAAGAATATCTGGAATAGTTGCATTATCATTATGAGTTCATGATCTATTGATTACTGTGAATATCATTGATGTTTCACACATGGATGCGATGGGTATTAGTAGATCTGGGTTCTTCACCATACAATATGGTAGCTATAGATTTGAACACTTCTTAGCTTGACTTACCTACCCTCTCCGAGGGTGCGAAAACCTGGTTCTAGCACCCTCCCATACTTCTTCAGGTGAGACTTTGGCCTGTGCAAGCAATTCACTGCTGAAAGGGCAAGTAGTATAGGGGTTTGTTGGCAAACCATGAACCTTCGAACCTGGGTCAGGACCCCTCGAGCCAACAATTAGATTCTAGATTCTTTACTTAGACATTTTTCCTAATTAATTAATTAAATTAAATTAAATGTAAGAAATATGATACATAAATTAATACACACAACATCGAAAATAGATATAAATAATTTCCCTCGGAAACCATTATGGGAGAAAGCCTAGCTATAATTTGAGGCTACTATGCTCTCTTTTCTATTTCATGAAAAATATAAAAGTACAATGGAAAAGGTACTATTTATGGAGTTACCTATGACCTATTGCATAGAAGGATGGCATAGAGCATCAACACCCTCTATTACTCTCTAATTTATACCTACCAATTTATTTTCTCTCCATGGAGAAAAATACAATAGTATAGAATGGAACCCTTACCCCTCCTAGTAGCTTGGCATATAACATAGCCTAATAACAAACTAGGGATTATATTTTACTCCCTCAAATCTCCATTAGAGTTATAATTTCAGAACTTCTATACTCGTCTTCAAAGTCGCCACATGTCTACCCCTACATACATTAGTAAAGGGGATTGACATGACATCCACTCAAACTATGGTGGTCAAACAGGATCAATCAAATTTTAGTAGGAATAAATTTTGCATACAAAATTTGGTTGATGTGATTATTACACTATTGGAAAGGTAACTGAGTGTAGAATTTTTTCCTAAGGTTACACTCTGTAATATTCCAAAATTAGCATGCAGCTAATTGGAATAGTGATTTTTGTTTTTATCACCTAGTAGCTTAATAAATGGGTGAGGAGGCCCATGCATATTGAAAATATGAATAATATCCCTCATAATGTGAAAAGGGATAGTCATAGGAGCTGGATTTCACACCCTCATGTGTGAACAAGATCATTTGCATGTGGACAAGGTCATGTTTGACCAAGTCAACAGTGCTGGGATAGGAGGTGGAGAACCCTTGGAGAGACAACACAGTATGAATGGGAGGGACATTCCTTGGTGGAGGAAACCCTAATGGGTGTGGCCCATGGTGATAGGGCTTCCATTTTTTTAAAAGGAGGGCAAGGCAGCCATTTTTATTCATGATTTGGATTATTGATTTCATGGTCTGATTAGACTTTGTGCATTCTCTTGTTGTTTAGTAGAGTTGCAGTGCTGCTTAGCACAAGGATTTCCTATTTAGGAATTATTTCTCCTTCTAAGAGAGGCTTCTTGAAGGAGCTTGCACTTCATTTCTCCACATCCAGGCTTGAGGCCAAGCTTCCTTCTTCAGCTACAACGTATTTTTTGTTGAGAGCTGGGTTGTGCTGCAGGGTGTTGCAGTGGAGGGTTAAAAAAACCACTTCCGGGGCTTGTTTTTTAAAGGAGGGCACTTTCTTTCCTTTGGGACACTAGTGAGGAATATTCTAAAGCTTATTGCAAATATTGGCACTTGGCCAACACATTTCCTTTCTCCTACAATGTAGTCCCTTTCCTAGACTGTGTTATTTTCAGTGTGTAATTGTAGTGAGGGTCTGCAGGATTATTGGAGGGTGAGATCTTCAGTGATAGGATCAACGTTTCACTTGGAATATCCTTTGGAGGAGGTCTAATTGTTCAGATTATGCATCATCTTCAGCCATCTCCATCGAGTTCTTGAGTTGCAACTGTTACTCAGCTCGCAACTCCGACATTTTGTACATTTTTCATATTTCAGGAAATCCTTCCAGGATTGCCTTGAAATTGATATTGGGAGTCTATATCACTACTCCCCACATTTTATGATCTGTATATTTTCATATTTGTTTATTTACACTTCCCAGCAACAATATCTCTAAATAAACTACGCTGTCATAGCCTTGGGCACTTTTCTGTGTAGTAGTGATCTTATATTTTATGTACATGTTTCTTGAGGCTGATTTTTCCTATCTTGAGTGACTCTTTCCTCAAGATCTTGTATACATTTTCTGATGTGATATTAATATGATGGACATTTAGATATTCTGGCATTATATTTTTTAATGTATCACTGTGTTAAAGCCTCGAAAATCGCTGCAACAACATGGGGGATGACGACCCGGTCCGGACCTTAAAGCAGCTCATTTTCCGTTTGGAATGGTGGTTCCGAAAGGTTCAAATAGGTCCACTTATCTTCTCTCAATCTCCAATGGCTTTAAAATATGACTTTCATTCACCAATGGAAAAGAGATATCAGATCAACCTTCTTGCTTATCAGGCAAGAAAGTGACCCTTAAGCTGATTTAGGGCTTAGCCAATCCACTACTAAAGTTTGCCTCTTTGGGAAGAGGACTTAAAAGAACGTATAAATTAATCTAAATGCAAAATTATTCTAAGATGCAAGCAAAATGAACTATCTTAATCCTATCTTAATTAGGCAGATATAGATCTAACCCAACCAAGAGCAGGTATTTAAAATATTGGGATTGAAATATGTCTTGTTTATAATGAATATCAAGTTAATGAAATAGTTCAATTAACTGACATTATGGATAACAAAACACATCCTATTGAGACCTTTTAACTGAAATAATCAATCAACAACACTCAAGAAGTAGTTCAAAAAATGGTATTGATCATTTAATCAGTAACTTGAATTATTAAACAATAATATACGGAAGAAGTTCACAACATATCACTATTTATTCATCCAATATTAAAAGATAGATTTATGAGTAAATAGTTACTTAGAAATCAGAATTCAGCCCATAAGAGGAGAGATAAATAACAACATAAAATAGAAGCAAATTACCCATACCGACAAAAGTGCACAAATATGTAAGTAAATTGACACCATTCCTATTATCATAAAATAAAACCAACATTTAAAATAATAGTATTCAAAATACCAATTTATTGAATCCATTTCTCCAGCTCCGGTCTCTAATAGTCCTTTACAATGTCTAAGCGTCTGCTTTCAAAGGCAGAGCTATAATAGTGCAAACTCTGTTCATTATACATAACTCAGGATGTAAAAGAAAGACCTCAATAATCTCCAGATCTGAGATTCCACTCCTCCCACCTACAACTCTAAATCCCTATTACAAAAGTGCTTTTAGAATTCTAGAATTGCAGAGGAGAGCAGCCCCTTATTCCATTCTGCAATCTACTATTTATAATTTTTGCAAAGGAATCTTTGAGATGAAAGTTTGTTGAAGAGAAATCTGCCCAATCCAAATTTATTTGCTCAAAATTCCCATCTTTAATTTCTGGAGAATTCTCATTGATTGAGGTTTTCTCCATATATATTCTACTGTTTTCCTGCAAAAAGAAATCAAAATGAATTAAAATGTAACAATAAAATCAAAATACTATTTCTGGCATTAAAACAAATCCAATCAAAATTATTGAAAATAAAATATAAGCTCTATATTGATACCTATGATAGTTTTAATTGGCCAACGATATCATTGATGAGCGAATTTACAATTAGAAGAGGCTTAGGACAAATGAAAATGCAGAAAATTGATTTTGTTTTAGAATTTCTGAGCTTGATTTTCTGCATGATTTTTTACCCAATTAGTGACTAAATCTATTAGTGGAACTTCCTCAGAAATTTTCTCCTTGATTTTATCTTTCCAATGAGCCGTCCTGGGCCTCATTTGGTCAAGTATAACTTAATCTATGAGCCTCCAAAGTTGATGAGTCAAAACTGGCATAATTCTGGAAATTCTGTTGTTGGGCTAAAAATTAGAATTTTTAATTAGAAATTTAATCCTAAATTAGATTCTAATTATCTAATAATTAATTCTAAATAAATTATTAACTAACTAACAATTAATTCTAACTAATTATCATCTAATTTAGAAATTAATTAAGTTACAAAATTAAATTAATATACACATGATTTGAAAAAGTTAATTTAAATATAATTAATATTATAATTCAAATTATATTAAAATTATAATAAACATTATAATTATAATATAATTATTATAATATAAAAATATAAAAATTAATTTACAAACCATTGAAATCAATCCATACCCATTATCCATTAAACAAACCATTGAAATCAATCCACACTTATAATCCATTAAACAACCATTGAAATCAATCCACACTTTATTAATTCATCTATGTGAGTTTGTGGAGGGGTATGGTGAGTGGAGTGTGAGGTGAGGGTGAGGTGAGGGTGAGTGAGGTGGAGGTACGGGAGGCATAAGGGGTAAAACAAAAAAATTTATATTAAAAACTTTTAACACATCACATATCGCCTTATCGCATATCGCATTTTGTCAAATGTGCATGCTATAAAAATTGCGATGTGTTCTGATATTGCGATATTGCGATATGCCATGTAAATTTTATTTTTTTATTATTTTTTATATATATATTTTTTTTAATATTAAGTTTTAATTTTAATTAAATTAATTATATTTTATTATAATAATTAATTTAATTAATGTTAAAATTTAATGTTAAATATCAGTTTTTTATTTATTTATTTTTTATTTTGGTTTTATTTTAATGATGTTTAGTTTAGTTAGGAAATTTTCTAAACTACTGCCACTTCGAAAATAAATAAAAAGAATAAAAATCGCATTTTTAACCCAGATTTAGATAAATTATGGGACTTTAAAGGAGTACCATTTTCAAACCAGTTGACCAAATAAGGCGAAACAAGTGTCAATGGGAAGCTTATAAAAAATTGATTCTAACAAAGCAATCAAAACAAGAATCCAAAGAAAATAAAAAATTAACAAAAGCATAGGATAATCAACTAAAATAAAAATCTTAAAAGGTGTTTAGCCACAAAATTTATAAAAAGGGTCCCCATTATTTGAAGTGAAGACATCAATAATGGGGGGGTTGTGTTTTACCACAAAAATGGTGACACGCGGGAGAAGAACCAGTTATCTCTGTTTGATATGAATAAGATTTTCCTAAAATCAAAGTAAAACTAATTAAAGAAGAGAGAATTATGCTTGAAATGCTTACTAGTTTCATTTGTCTGAATAAAAGCAAGAATCATCTAACTGTAATTTTTCTTAAAATTCCTCATAAATTAAAATATTTCAAAACTCTGTATTAGTCCTTAATTAGTTGTAGAGATAAAGCAGGGGTCACTTTACAGCTTAGCTTTTAAAATATACTCATTTGTCACAGGTAGAGCCACTGTTGCCAGCAAACATCTATAGTCTCGATAGGGTTACCTTTTAATCACCAATGATTCAGAATCCCATCTCTTTAAGAATTATTGACTTAGAGATAAATCCATTTATATTTGTTTCTTTTTATTTTTATTTTATTTTTTATTTTTTTATTTTTATTATGAATCTTAAAAGCCATTGTCCTAGTTTGGTAGCCAGATAGTTGACAATGTCATTCACTAGTTATAATTGGACTGAACAAGCTGGCTCGTGATGAGACCCCTTGTCTTATAATTGTTTGCAATCATAAGCCATTACCCTGGTTTGTTTAGTAGTGTTGGTAATGTCAGCCTATTTTTCCCCTATGATCATGGTAAGCAGGCTCATGATGAGACCTCTTATCTTTTAAGTTTAAATATATCTCTGGATTATACTCTAGAAAAATAAGACTCTTCGAGACAGGGAGAATCATTGACTCCTTAAGAGTTAAGAATGACAATTTCAGAGTTAAAAGGTGCTTTTCCGTAAAGTGTCTTTACTTGGTTAACAATAACTTTTCCTGACTAATAATAGAACTTTGAAAGATTTTAATAAAATATTGAAATCTCGAAATGATTACAATTTTGATGAAAAAGAAATTTCTCCAGAATTTATGATACTTTGTCAACTTCTCTAAATTGGTAATCTCTTCCTTAAGTATGTCTACCTTTATAATAAGAAAATCAAACTTTACTAAGAGATTTAAGAAAAAGTTAATAGATGAATATTAACAATTTTTTCTCTGTGTATGCCAACCATTATTAGGTAACAAGTAGGCTTTCCATATCAACCATGGCAAGGTCACCCAAAATCAAAACTAAAAACCAAAGGAAAAGAATTCTTATGCTAAAGTGAGAAAAGAAATCAGCAAGCAAAATGAAGAAATTGAAAAGTGAAAGGAAAATCCAAGTTTTTGAAATACAAACTCTAACAAGAATGGTTATACCATTGTCTCAACAATATGAAGAAAAAGAAAATAATCGTGTAATAAATCATTATTATGTCAAGATTTAGAAAAAATCATACCTTGCAGGGTTGTAAGTGTTTTAGGATTTTTAGATAGCACTGACGATAGAATTCAGCCACAATGAAAACTTTATATCTGATATAAAGCTTCTTGTTTCAAAGCATCAACTTAATCATTTTCTAATGAAAGGAATGGTTAAAGAAAAAGTTAAAGGTTCTGAAACTTCCTGGTGTAGCTATTTCAATGAGGATTATCACTGCTTCTTGAAATTAAGCCAGGAGAAGAGTATGGACTTCGAAAATATGATCTGGCGGAGGATTGGAAGCTTTTATGAAGAGCTACAAAACAAATTTATATATCAGAAAAACAAAACTGAAACTAAAGTAACGAAATGGAAATAAATGAAAGTGTGTATATGAATCTTACCATTGGATGATTGTTTTTTGATCTTACCTGAAAGGTATCAGTTTCTCCAAACTAGCTAACTTCTTATTTTAATTAACATTAAAAACATGAATAAGTCAAACTAACCAAAATCCTATAACCCAAAATCATTATTTATTTTATTTACACTAAAGCAAGCAGTAAAATGTAAAAATGGAATGTTTAGTGCTCAAGGGAATTGAAATTAAAAGAAATGCATCAAAAATGAGAATGAGAATGCGAATTTACAGTAATGAATGTTTCTCAAAATATTATAAGTTTCATATAAACTCCATGATTTTATAAATTGTCCAAAATCAAGACCAAATCCAAAATAATAAAATTTAAATATGAAAATGGAGATGTATTGAATTTCATATTTAATTATGGAATTATATATTTAAAACTGAAATATATGAGAAATGGAAATGATTTGAATATGCCGCAAATTTATCATCAACTGCTTTCTTACCATAGTGGTTACCCAAGCTCGCTTTTAAAATAACACATCGCCGTATTGAATGATTCACATCACATGTTTCTTCACCATGCTTCAATTTTAATTTGCAATACTTCACCTTTGTTGCTATGCCATATATCGATTAAATGTTAATGGCTCAGAGGCATGCATTGAAAGCTATCACATCAGAGATTGCAAATGGAAAATTGCCGACATGAAAACATGTAATGAGAAGATGTGCGATAAGATGGAGTGATCGCATCATTAAAGATATATTATATTTGGGATCGGGGAATATTGACATTGTGCTTCCCTTATTACACATCGCACATCGCAGATTCTGAATTGTGATGTGAGCATAGTTAAAAATGCGATGAAGCAATTGTGATATCAGCGATTTCTAATTGGCGATGCTAATTGGCGATTGGTGAATGTTTTGGTACCCGATGTAATACAATATGATTCTTGCGATGCCGATATGCGATGAATGACGTGGTTAACTGGCGATCGCGATCGGCAAACTTAAGCACATGATGTAACAATTCTCGATACGTCGATATGCAATGAAGAGTGGACCCGATAACTTTATGATGAAAATTTAATAACATATCGGATCTGAGACATCAACCCTTTTAAATTTATGCTCCTACCATTATTTGCGATTGAATGGATGCGATATTTTATAAACTTGATTTGAATTTCATATCAGGTCCATAATTATGTGGTCATCGCAATATTGGTAAATGCAATTCACGATAATGGAAGTATACTTCAACTGCAAACCTTTGATATGCGAAATGTGAAATGCGATATGGCATATGAGTGAGGTAATACATCGGAGATTTTTTATGAACAATTTGTTATCAACAATGCTAAGACGTACTTACGATGAAATCTTTCGCTACAAATGGTTGTGATATCATATGAAATGATTGACGAAGATGAATGGGATGGTAGTATTGCGAATATTTTCACTAAAGTATCAACAATATGAAAATCAAATTGAAATGATAAATGAAAGCAAAATTAAAAATTTCTCAAATTCTAATGAATCACAAAATAAAATTTCCCTGAACCTGTTGTAATTTTGAAATGGGTTTGCTGCTTACTTCCAGTTTTGAAAACAAATGAAATCCTCATGAATCTTCAAAATTTTCCTTCGATTTATCAAAATTTTGACTTTGTTCAAA
This sequence comes from Pinus albicaulis, assembly GCA_034641835.2. NCBI lineage: Eukaryota > Viridiplantae > Streptophyta > Pinopsida > Pinales > Pinaceae > Pinus > Pinus albicaulis. The sequence goes on from CM076579.1 coordinate 780,295,452, forward strand.
ATCATCTCATCATTTATTCTAAATCGGAGTGAGAAATTAGCCTAAATAAAATCCACTTATTCATGTTCAGGAAATTTGAAATCCATAAAATTCACCAAAAATAACTCTGAAACTATGCTTCCCTTTTGAATTGCAATAGCAATTTATTACCTCTTCTCATTCTGAATTAATTTGAGAAAAATCTGTATTGCTATAGTGACTGTTCAATAATGCCTTTAGTAAATAAATATGATGTGTATTTCAGCATCAAATAATAAACTAAAGATCAGAATGGGATAAAGCCACTAATTGTGGTAAAATGTAAAAGCAGATTTGAATGTGTGCATACAGCAAAATGGGCATCCTTAAGGTCAGCTTAGCAAATTTTGAGGAAGATAATATAAACTTAATATGATTACCACGAAAGGTTAGACTAAATAATAATGATTGAGTCATAATTAAACTTATCATAGACAGCCATATATTTCATGGAATAATGAGATCATGAAGCTTTTATATCCTCAAAACCTTTATTATATAAATTTCAAAAGAAAATCTTAGAAGGAAATCCTGAAATTAAGAAAAGTGACTTTGAGGCGATTGATGCCAAGTGCAAACTTAATTGAATTTAATCAATAGATTATTCAAAATAGACAGAGTAGAGGTATTGTTGTAAGAAATTTAAAAAGGAAAGGAAGAATTAAAATTTTCTGATTGGGAGAAAATGTTTTCACTAAACATGTATGAAAATGGTTGATTGCTTTGTTTTATTTTTAATCTACAGAACTGTTGAAAATAAATTAACTACATTAACTCTACTCCTATTCTAACCATATACTTGAAAAATGATTAGGTATAGTCATATTTCCAGTGTAACCATTTTCTCATTTTAATCCCTGCATGTATGTACAATTCAAATGTTAGTAATAAAAATACAAATCTAATTAAACTAAGAAAATTAAACCTGAAATCAGAATGTACAACTATTGTTAGAAGCTTATCTAAAATCTCCTTCTCATGAAATTTTCTTTCCAATTGAATACCAATTGGATCATAGAAATATGGATGGATTTCTATTAATAATTGGGAAATGTTCAAAAGAGGAGATGAAAGGCCAGATTGTAGATATGAGATTTTAGATTCAAAGGCCTGGAAGAAACTGTTAGTGTTATGTGTAAATGTTAAGCTATTGATAATCTTCCATGAAGGAAAAATTTCCAAATATTTTTCAAATGAATTAATGAAAAATGGATGGAAATCTTTCAAATGAAATGGAAAATTATTAATTAAATTGGATTGTTCGCAGACTTCTAAAAATACATTCTCTTGTTGATATTACCTTTGAGAAGATAGAAGCTTTTGATAAAACATTGGCATTGATTGAAATTGAAATTGAAATAGCTTTTGATGCTCTTGATTATAATATAAAATTTCAATTTTCCAACAGGGCAATGCATCAATTGAATGTTTGATAGTAAAGTGCTCAATATGCCAGCGTAATGTATCAAAAATATGAAAAATAAAATCTAAATATAAATCTGATTTAATACAAAATAAGTCAGGAAACAAAAATAAAATGAAATTACTATTAGTACAACTAATGTTACAGCACAATTGGGATTGTTTTGAAATAATTTCTTTTTCACAAGGATTGGCCATAATTATGGAATTTGAGTAATTTTGAATTCCAACTTGTGAATTAGAAAGAGATTTATGATTATGAACATGAATGAAAGCTTGATCATGATATGAATCATAAACTGGAATATTTTCTTGAATAGTGAAATCATGAAGATAATTTGTTGTTTTAGAATGCGGATTGGTTGGAATAATTTCTAAATTAAAATGTCTCTCATTCTCAGATGTTATTTGAAGTTTCTGATGACGATTTTCTCGAGAAAAATCAACATCTTCAATGTCAGAGTAATTATCATAAATGACTTCACAAGATTCTCTAGATTTCCCTTCAATCTCATCCAGTATATCAAAACATGGAGGAACAATAATTTCATGTTCATTAATGGAAAAAGAATGATCATTAATTTCTTCTCTATCTTGATAAAAATTTAATGGTAATTCATTTAGATCAGCCTCTGTATTTTATGAAATATCATTAACACCAGGAGGGAAAAAATTACCATCATTAAAAATATCAAGATAAAGGGAAAAATGTGAATCTGAAATAATGCATTTAAAAATGTTTCGGTTAGAGAACTCTTGTGCATTGTGATCATTGTAAATTTCAGATTCCAGATCATTCCTTTGCGTGCACATGCTTTCTTGAAGAAGGTTGCTTTGCTGCTCTAATTTCAGCATTTACTCATCATGAAAAGATTCAGAAATTTTTACAGCAGTTTTCATTTTATTATTTACTTTGATTGTTGCTTGCACTTGCTGATTTGCAATCTAATTTTCTGAATTTAATGCAGAGAAACTTTTAGATTCTAATGCAGGTCTTTCTCCAAAATTTTTGTTGTTGTCTTCTTGCATTTGATTAGAAATATTTTCCAAGCTTTGTGAAACCTCTTCATCACAATTTATTTGCACAGCCAATTTGGAATTCTCATTTATGTTAGAAGGGGGTGGAACAAAGCTTGAACTAATTTCATATGGATCGGGACTAGGGGGAAGAGAATAATTATCTTCAAACCAATCTAGTGATTCTTCTTTCATAGGTTCATCTTTGACATTAAATTTTAAACAATTCAAATGAAATCGAATATTAAAATCTCTAACAGATTCATTTTCTTTCTGTAGATATTCAATTTCATCATATACCTGATCATAATCATAGCGATCAAATTTACAAACGAAAATTCTAACAAATTGATCACAGCTGTGAATTGAGGCAACTGGAAGAGTTCTACACCAGTTTCTGGCTTTTGCCGCAAATTTGAGAGTAAAAAGTCTGCATAAGATGCCTTCATCAATTCCTTGAAAATCATAATTTGAAAAATTTTGAATAAATTGAAGGACATGATTAAAAGCAGAAGAATTTCTCTTACCATTGAATTTTACCTGAGACAAGAGTCTTACCACTTCGGGTGGACTATTGGAATATGCACGTCCATGGATACACCTCCAAATTGGAAGTTTAAGAGGAGCCATCGTGATTAAATAAAATGTTAAAATTGAAAAGACTCCAACAGACAACAAGTTTCAGGTCCTCCTTCTAGCGCAAAAATGTTGAATCCTCGAAAATCGCTGCAACAACATGGGGGATGACCACCCAGTCCGGACCTTAAAGTAGCTCCTTTTCCGTTTGGAATGGTGGTTCCGACTGGTTCAACTAGGTCCAGTTACCTTCTCTCAATCTCCAATGGATTTAAAATATGACTTTCATTCACCAATGGAAAAGAGATATCAGATCAACCTTCTTGCTGATCAGGCAAGAAAGTGACCCTTAAGCTGATTTAGGGCTCATCCAATCCACTACTAAAGTTTGCTTCTTTGGGAAGAGGACTTAAAAGAATGTAGAAATTAATCTAAATGAAAACTTATTCTAAGATATAAGCAAAATGAACTATCTTAATCCTATCTTAATTAGGCAGATATAGATCTAAAATCTTCAAGCAGTGTTACAAATATTAGGTTAAAAATATGCCATGATTTTATAATTAATATCAAGTTAGTAAAACAGTTGATTAGCAGAAAAGCATTATGGATAACAAAGCATCTAATAGGACAGCACAACTGAAATAATCAATCAACAACACTCAAGAAGTAGTTCAAAAAATGGTATTGATCATTTAATCAGTAACTTGAATTATTAAACAATAATATACGGAAGAAGTTCACAACATATCACTATTTATTCATCCAATATTAAAAGATAGATTTATGAGTAAATAGTTACTTAGAAATCAGAATTCAGCCCATAAGAGGAGAGATAAATAACAACATAAAATAGAAGCAAATTACCCATACCGACAAAAGTGCACAAATATGTAAGTAAATTGACACCATTCCTATTATCATAAAATAAAACCAAACATTTAAAATAATAATGTGAAGCCAATTTATTAAGATCCCACATTTCTCGACTGGTCTCAATAGTCACACAGTAATACAGCTTACTTTCAAAAAGCAGGCCTACAAATAAATCCTAGCTTCTCTTGTTCATTATATATTGGATAATAAAAGAAAAACCTCAATAATCTCTGGAATCTAGATTACATCTCCACCTCCAACTCTAATCCTATTAAAGTCTTTGAAATTCTAAATTGATGCTTACTATTACTACATAATCTCATATTTATAATATTTGCAAAGGAATCCTTCAGATGAAAGTTTGTTAAAGAGAAATCTGCGCAATCCAATTTTATTCGCTCAAAATTCCCATCTTTAATTGCTGGAGCATTCTCATTGATTGAGGTCTTTTTCTCCATATATCTTCTATTGTTTTCCTGCAAAAAGAAATCAAAATGAATTAAAATGTAACAATAAAATAAAAATACCATTTATGGCATTAAAAAAAACCCAATCAAATTTAATTTAAATAAATAATTGAAAATAAAATATAAGCTCTCTATTGATGCCTGGGATGGTTTAATTAGCCAAGGATATTATTGACGAATGAATATGCAATTAGAAGAGGCTTGGACAAATGAAAATGCAGAAAATAAATCAGAAAATTGATTTTGTTTTAGAAATTCGGAGCTTGATCTTCTGCATGATTTTTGACCCAATTAATGACCAAATCTATTAGTGGAACCTCCTCAGAAATGTTCTCCTTGATTTTATCTTTCCAATGAGCCATCCTGGGCCTCATTTGGTCAAGTATAACTTAATCTATGAGCCTCCAAAGTTGATGAGTCAAAACTGGCATAATTCTGGAAATTCTGTTGCTGGGCTAAAAATCAGAATTTTTAATTAGAAATTTAATCCTAAATTAGATTATAATTATCTAATAATTAATTCTAAATTAATTATTAACTAACTAACAATTAATTCTAATTAATTATCATCTAATTTAGAAATTAATTAAGTTACAAAATTAAATTAATATACACATAATTTGAAAAAGTTAATTTAAATATAATTAATATTATAATTCAAATTATATTAAAATAATAATAAACATTATAATTATAATATAATTATTATAATATAAAAATATAAAAATTAATTTACAAACCATTGAAATCAATCCATACCCATTATCCATTAAACAAACCATTGAAATCAATCCACACTTATAATCCATTAAACAACCATTGAAATCAATCCACACTTTATTAATTTATCCATGTGAATTTGTGGAGGGGTATGGTGTGTGGAGTGTGAGGTGAGGGTGATGTGAGGGTGAGTGAGGTGGAGGTATGGGAGGCATAAGGGGTAAAAAAAAAAAACTTTATATTAAAAATTTTTAACACATCGCATATCGCCTTATCGCATATCGCATTTTGTCAAATGTGCATGTTATAAAAATTGCGATGTGTTCCGATATTGCGATATTGCGATATGCGATGTAAATTTTATTTTATTATATATATATATATATATATATATATTTTTTTTTTTAATATTAAGTTTTAATTTTAATTAAATTAATTATATTTTATTATAATAACTAATTTAATTAATGTTAAAATTTAATGTTAAATATCAATTTTTTATTTATTTATTTATTTATTTTGGTTTTATTTTAGTGATGTTTAGTTTAGTTAGGAAATTTTCTAAACTACAGCCACTTTGAAAATAAATAAAAAGAATAAAAATAACATTTTTAACCCAGATTTAGATAAATGATGGGACTTTAAAGGAGTACCATTTTCAAACTAGTTGATCAAATAAGGCGAAATAAGCGTCAATGGGAAGCTTATAAAAAATTGATTCTAAAAAATCAATCAAAACAAGAATCCAAAGAAAATAAAAAATTAACAAAAGCGTAGGATAATCAACTAAAATAAAAATCTTAAAAGTTGTTTAGCCAAAAAATTTATAAAAAGGGTCCCCATTATTTGAAGTGAAGACATCAATAATGGAGGGGTTGTGTTTTACCACAACACACTGTTATTCCATGTTGTGTTCATGTATTGTTGTATCTCCAATTTTGGAATATCTTAAGATATTCCAATTATTATATAATTTCTCTATTTTGGGATATTACAGTGGTATCAGAGCATAATCTTGGCTCAGCGTGTGAAGTTTCAGCCATTATGCTAACAGAAGAATAAGAAGACAAAGAAAAAGATCAGAATGTTGGAGAGAATGAGCCTCATCTCATCTCTTTTCAGAAGCAAGAAGGACCTCAACAAGGAGGTCAAGCAAAGAAGAAGCAGTGGGACTATACCCTTTCCTTTTGAAAGAGAGGACAAATTACAGAAATATGGACACTTGTAGCACAAGATCCTAAGTGAGTACTTTGTTGAGTACAAGACTCAACCTAGAGCCTTTAAGGAGACTCTAGCCTTCCCACAATTAATTCAAATGGAGGAAGAATGGAGACCTTGCAGCACAAGAAGAATGAAGGGAAATAGGTTTCTATTGTCTACTTTTGATGGATCATCTTCAGCAAGGGCTTGGGCAATAAAACTTGATGCATTCTTCCTATTACATCTAGCGGCAGAGAGAGAAGTTTTAGAAATTGCAGCGCCGCACCTTGAGGGTGAGTCCAATATTTGGTGGTTCAACCATTTGGGTCATGCAAGAGTGCATACTTTTGCTAAGTTTACTCAAAGGTTGATTAGAAAGTTTTGCAAAGAGGAATCAGAGGAGGAGAAGCCTTCACCACCATTGGAGGAGACTTGTACCAACGTTGTCACAACCTTGGGAGAGAATCCTTCCACATCATTAGTTGGGGGAGCCAACACTTTTGAGGAAGAAACTCTTACAGCCATACAAGATTCTTCCAAACTTCACCAAGGTATGCCTAAGTTTTTATCTCCTATTGTTTCAACAAATTCTATGGAGGGTTGTATGCCATTGCATGCTACTTATTTAGAGCAAAGTACTTTCATTGCGCTATGCCACCTTGAATTGTTCAAGGAAGGGAGGAACCATCATCCTCATACACCATTGATGAGTTGTATACCACACTTGAGGTTGGGGTTTGAAAACTTGGAGGAGAAGATGAATATTGTTCCAAACAAACTTACACAAAACCATATGTTCATCCTTGAATTGGAGTATGAGACAACAAGAACATACTTATCCACCTCGCCACATCACATCCTCAGGAGGAGACTTCTCCAAACGAGGCCAGTCATCACCCCTCATAGTATTACCATGATACCACCTCATAATAAGCTAACCATGGATGTTAGGTCCTCTATCTGGTCTCCAACAAGCTAATCACTCCCACTAGAAAGCCATAATGAAATTTCCATATGTGATTTGTATGTTTCTACACTCAACATCTGCATTGCACTTCTTATAAACCATCTCCTAAAACAACTGTATCAATGCATACTAAGCTCACAATAAATATTTCTAATAATGACCATAGCTCCTGTAGGGATGTTATTTCCATAATGCATGCCACAGCAGTAACACACTAAAGCCTAGCATATGGTGTGACTCCCTAGCATATGTGTTATACAATAATCCACCTCTAGCCCTCTAAGTAGCTCTATAATGTCTCCTCCTACTCATTATGAACATGAACAAGTCCCTAATCTCCCTCTAGGTCATCTTTCAAGGCTCCATCATGTATGCCTCCCTACTGATGATAAGTAACCTAGTTATATGGTGCACATCCTCAAGAACGTCACCCATCTCACCAAAAGGGGTCAAGAATGTATGTCTAGTAAGATCCCAATAATAGAAAATATTTGTGTCATTGGAAAGATTAACAATGCTGTCATTTAGCAGCAATGATGAGGTGGGGATTCAACCATTGTTGAAATATTCCAATGACCTTCCCATAACCAAAGAGGAACAGATAGATGATGGAGGACATCTTAGGATGGATATCATCTCTCATCTTTGTGTTGTATACTTATTGATAAGGCCTACACATCATGATGGGAGGTTTTTGCCTACCACCTATTTGGATCCTTATGGGATCAACTTGGTCATTGAGGAGATTGCATTTCAATATCCCATGAAATGCAAAGGCAGAAAACTGATTTGGGAGGATGGTAGTCTTCATGGGAAGGGTACCAATATTGAGCATGATGGGAGGCACCCACATTTGTATGAATGGGTGTGGATGGAGAGCAAGAAGCTGGTAGGCTACTTGCAAATTTATGACACTGGGCAGCAGGATGCATGGCCGCATTGGCTACTCTTAAAATATTTTGGCCATCTTAAGACATATCTTCTTTCAAAGGGTATGAGGAGGCAACAAAAAATTTTGTTGCTTTGGGGGACTTTTGGAGAGAAAAGGCAGATTTCCTCTCACACTTTGCATAATGTTGCAAGAGTAGGAGATGGCACTATCATGGTGCAAGGGGGCTACTCCTTAGCCTTAGATGATCAGGAGGTGCTTCCACTTTGGAAGGAACTTCCTATATATGGCAGCATTATGGGAGATATCTTTGACAAGGAGCATGTCAAAGAATAGAGCTATGAGTTGGGAGGAGCTTATTTGCATGGGCTAACAATGCTATCACTTGGGAGCTTGGGGTTATTTATGGAGTGTCCCGAGGATAACTTCATCATTGATGGACTTGGTGAGCAAGGAGGAAGTGAGATTGATGGAGTAGTGGATGGAAACATCTATTATAGAGATATGATCTCCTTAACTTGGATTTCCAAGTATAAGAAGGGTGATCTTCATGCAGCATATGGTTCATTCCTCTTCATGGGAGTGTGTTATACCACTATGGAGGAATTATTCATATACATATGCATCATATTACTCTCAACACATGGTAAGAATATTGTTTTTGCATCCATTTATTTTCTAACATAGTATTTTCATATTCTTACCATTCCTATCCAATGCATTGATCCACAAGAGGGCAAACTTTTCATTGAGCTCCATGGTCAACATTGGGCCAAATTGTATGATGGAGAAAGCTATCTCTTATATGGCCTTGGGAAAGTGTTTTATTTCATGTACGTTCAATTGATGTAACCATCCATTAGCTATTTATCAGTAGATTTCATGACATACATAATTATCCATGTAACAAAAAACAACTTGCCATGTAATTTTCTGAAGCAGTAGTTTGGAAAACTGCGCTGTCACTATTGGGAAAATTGTTGGTACCTTCTTTCACCACATGAAACCTTCTGAATTTTCCTCATTTTGATGCTAATCATGATTTAATTTTCTGATATTGATATTATTTGTATTGGGAGCATGATTGGGAGAGAGACACATGAGTTGGATGTGTCCTTTGGGGAAGAGGATTCCCACACTTTTTGCATTGCATGTTCTAATGGGAGCATGAGAAGAGATATGGCCACCACAGCCAAACACTTGATTCCTTTTATTGAGGTGGGCCATGTGATTAATGGGATGCCATAGGGTGATGATTTCCTATCCATCACATATGGGATGATTTGGGCCAGCTTGATTCACAACGTTGGAGAGGAGGAGATCTTTGGAGATCTAGTCTTCATCTTGCCACTTGAGGGAAATTGTTTTTCAGCCCAAGATCAACATATGCTCTACGATTATCATAAGTGGAGAGAAGGATAGCATGGGGTAGGCTATCTTGTCTACCAGGTTCATATCTTTAGCCCACCTACATTGCCGGAGCTCAAGGTGGAGGATGATTTGCATGAGTTACCATTTTGGAGGGTGGCTCATTTTGTATGGTTGATAGCTTGGAGATGGGAGATTCATATGGGGATGGTAGATCCCAATTTATATCAAACCTCATGCCTCAAGGAGGCCTTTAGACAGCCCATTGTTGCCTCCATGGATGTTTTACATGATGATAGCTATTTGGGATACACACGAAAATCTAGCTTACATAATTGGGAGGGACAACTTGGAGATATCTTGATGAGACGACATCTTGATCTATGGAGGATTTTATCATATGAGGATGCTACAAGGGAAGAAGAGGAGGCTTCTCAGTTCTATCCTTGTAGTTGCTTGAGGACAAGAAAAATTTTGGAGGGGAGGACTGTAATATTCCAAAATTAGCATGCAGCTAATTGGAATATTGATTTTTGTTTTTATCACCTAGCAGCTTAATAAATGGGTAAGGAGGCCCATAAATATTGAAAATATGAATAAAATCCATCATAATGTGAAAATGGACAGTCATAGGAGCTGGATTTCACACCCTCATGTGTGAACAATATCATTTTCATGTGGACAAGGCCAATTTTGACCAAGTCAACAATGCTAGGATAGGAGGTGGAGAACCCTTGGAGAGACAGTGCAGTATGAATGGGAAGGATATATTCCTTTGTGGATGAAACCCTAATGAGTGGGGCCCATGGTGAGAGGGCTTCCATTTTTTTAAAATGAGGGCAAGGCAGACATTTTTATTCATGGTTTGTATTATTGATTTCATGGTCTGATTAGACTTTGTGCATTCTCTTGTTGTTTAGCAAAGTTGCAGTGCTGCTTAGCACAAGGATTTCCTGTTTAAGAATTCCTTCTCCTTCCAAGAGAGGCCTCTTGAAGGATATTTCACTTCATTTCTCCACATCCAGGCTTGAGGCCAAGCTACCTCCTTCAGCTACAACATAGTTTCTGTTGAGAGCTGGGTTATGTTGCAGGGTGTTGCAGTGGAGGGCTGACAACACCACTTCCAGGGCTTGTTTTTCAAAGGAGGAAGCTTTCTTTCCTTTGGGACACCAGTGAGGAATATTATGAAGCTTATTTCAGATCTTGGCACTTTGCCAACACATTTCCTTTCTCCTACAGCGTAGTCCATTTCCTAGACTGCGTTACTTTCAATGTGCAATTGCAGTGAGGGTTTGCAAGATTATTGGAGGGTGAGATCTTTAGTGATAGGATCAACCTTTCACTTGGAAGATCCTTTGGAGGAGGTATACTTGTTCAACTTATGCATCATATTTATCCATCTCCATCCAGTTCTTGAGTTGCAGCTGCTACTCAACCCGCAACTCTGACATTTTGTACAATTTGCATATTTCAGGAAATCCTTCTAGGATTGTCTTGAAATTGATCTTGGGAGTCTATATCTCTTCTCCCCACATTGTATGAGTTGTATATTGTCATATTTGTGTACTGACACTTCCCAACAGTAGTATATCTAAATAAATTGCACTGTCATAGCCTTGGGCACTTTTATGTGTAGTAGTGATCTTATATTTTATGTACATGTTTCTTGAGGCTGATTTTGCCTATCTTGAGTGAATCTTTCCTCAAGATCTTGTATACATTTGCTGCTATGATCTTAATATGATGACCATTTGGATCTTCTGGCATTCTATGTGCTAATGTATCACTGCTATTCCATGTTATGTTCATGCATTGTTGTATCTCCAATTTTGGAATATCTTAAAATATTCCCATTATTGTAGAATTTCCCTATTTTGGGATATTACACACTCTTAATTGGAAAAATTTTGACCCAAAAAAATGTCATTTAATGCCTCAAAATGGCTCTAAAAGGTTTTGGACCCCAATTGTCTAAACTGGAATGCACTAGTAAAAATGACCCTACAAGTTGATTCCTCTAATTTTTCCACCCTGAAAGAATTGAGATATATGACAAGAAATATAATGATCCAATCCAAATCACTACTAGAAAGCAAAACTTGCTTTTGTTTCCTCCCATTGGCATAAGGATCATGGTATATAAAATATTATACCATTGCTATACAATAAGCATGCATATGTTACATTAAATTTTTATTTACATATATAATTGTTATTCCTTTGTTATGGGGAAATATACAATTTTGTATCTTTAAATATTATGATAGTTATTTTAATGATAACAATGATTATTGCAATTTATAACTTCCCTACTTTTGAAAGTATTCCATTGTCTTGAAATTATACTCGACGCCCTTGAAATAGGGGGGTATGTTATAAATAAAATATATTTTATCTTCTAAGAAAATTTCATTAGTGACCAAGATCAATTAGTGGATTTCAAGAAAAAAACCATTAAAAATAAAGAAAGAGAGTCCCTAAATTGATTTCAAAAGGGGAGAAATAAGTATGTCAAGACCACTCTTGAAGTGGAGTTGGAGAAATGGTTGTAAAGGAGAAATAAGAGGACACATGATTGAACTTTCCTAAATGCCTATGAGAAAAGGAAATCCCCTAAATTGATTTTGAAAAGAGGAAATTAAGTATATCTCTTGATAAGGAATTTGAGAAATATTGGGAGAGGTGAGATATAAGACATATGGCTGAAATTTATTAGAAGCCTATGATAAAATATGGAAAGAATGGTATTAGGTTAAAAATTTCAGGGCAACACACCATAAGGAACTTGTACTCTATGTGAAAATTAAATTAAAGTTGTACAATAGATCCAACATCAACTGCTCCTTTAAAAGTCAATGAGACCCATGTGTCCCTCCCATTCTACCAAAATGATGAGCTAGTAAGCCAATAGGTCTTGATTGGATATAAGTATATGTAAAATCTTCCTTTAAGACTAATTAATCTCTCTAAATAAAAAGTAAAATATACTTCTATTCTTCATAATGAATCCATGATCTTAAAGTGTGACGATCTCTTAAAAGGTAACCAAATTTAAGGCATCTTATAATAGGTTGAATAAGATATATTGAAGTATTCTTGTTACTCACATTCGTTTATATATATATATATCACATTACGTCAATCATGAGTTGTGTGGTGTTTAGTTTCCATACTTATCTAGTGCGAAAAAATGTTGAATTGCACAAAATAAACATGAAGGCTATAAGAGAGCTTGCACCGAAAATAGATTTATCATGGAGTGATAATAGAAAATATCATGGAGTGATAATAGATTTATTATCAAGGTGGAGATAAGTACAATAAATGATGAGATTTGGGAGAAAGCGTATATCCAAATGAATTACATATCTACCTTTTGAATCTCCTCCATAAGTATTAAGCAATGATATCTCTTTTAGATAATCTAGGACCAATAATAGAGCAATTATATAGGATTGAAAATTTGTCATTTTCCAGGCCAAAAGAATGAAAAAGAGCTATGAATTATACATATTAAAAGTACCAATATAACTATTTAGTGAATCGCATGAAATATTAAAGCATAAGTACAAAATATTTGTTCTTACTAAAACTAAAATCGATTAAATGACAAAGTTAATACATAAAGATAATAATGTGAAACAATGCACCAAAAAAAAATATGTCACTCCTTTTTTTAATTATAATGAATTTAAAAAAGCAGTGATCTATATATATATATATATATATATATATATATATATATATATATATATATATATATATATATATATATATATATATATATATATATATATATATATAATTGTATTTAATGGAGGTAAGCATGATATCCAAGGATAGGCCTTGGGGAATGTGGCCACCACCTTTCCCACTTAACTGTGAGTAAATGAGGATAGTGCGATGCATTCTGGGCATGTTGTTGCATGTAGCCACCAAGATGGAGTGAAATACAAGTGCAACTCTATGTTTTTTTTTTTTTTTTTTTTTTGGTGGCAAGGTTGAAGGGATAGCATAAGAGCGAGATTGAGGTGTTGACCTCCCATATTTCTATGCCCTTAAATGATAACCGTGTTGTGGAATCCTGGTATAGTCTCATCCTTAGAGTGTGCTTGGTGAAGAGTGGTTCTTTCCTTAAACTAGAGAAGTAGAGTAGGGTGGGTATTTCAGGTGGGAAGAGAGGAAATTAGGTGTTGATGGTTATTTGGTGATGGAGTTTTGGTTTGGTTGCAGCATTGAAATCCCAACAACTTGATGATAAGAAATGGGAGAGAAATTTGCAGTGAACACTAGGCAGGTGGAGAAGAAGGAAACATTTCAAATGCGGAGGAGAATACTAGTTGGGGGCTCCTAAGTTTGGTTTTGGAGGTCAGCATTGGCCTTGGATTGATTTCTTGACCACTGGAGAGTCAGTATTGTCCCTCCACCTTCATATTATTATTACATACATTTTTTGTAGCAATGCGTGTTTAAGTTTTATCAATTCTAATACTGTTGTGGTCTATACACTCTTGTAGAGTCTAGGGTTTGGTCTGGTATAGGGAGGGAACCTTGAGTATATATTAATTATGGGAAAAGGAAATTGAATGTTGATTTTTTTCCAAATTAACCTTTGTGCTCCCTCTAGAACTCATGCAAGTTGGTGAAATTGCCATTTGTAAGGTATGTTGTGGGGTTTGATTTTTACTATTTGTCTTTTAGCCTTGGAAATTATTGGTTTCTTAGGGAGTTGTTCCAACCCCATAGTGCATGTACATAGGGATTCCAAGTATGGAACTTTACGGTCTATTTCTAGTTTCCGTTTGGATGTCTTGTTTGTCTCAGTCACTGATTGGGTTCAATATGGGCTCTCATCTTGTTACTTCTCTAGTCATGGTCATTTTAGGTTTTTTCTGAAGTGTTATCCACTCATGTTCAACATGGCACCAAGAAAATGTATAAGTGAAAAAGGGATGCGAGGGGTGGTGGCAACAGTGTTCCAAGTCAATGAGGGGCTCAACTATTTTCTTAGGACTCTACTGCCACATGTTTCAATGTAGTTCCACCAAAGACAAGGAGAGAAATTATGAAGCTAGAAACTGAAGCGGGAGCTGAGAGACAATCGTTCTCTGATTTAGAGATCATGGATCATATTTCTTATTGGGTGCTGGACCCTTTCCATACCAGGGGATGAAAGAAACAATATATAATTTTTGTGGCCCTTCACTAGCAGATGAAGAGTTTTCTTGGTACAGTTTTGAAAAATAAATAGGTATAATTCTTCAATTTATTTCCATCACTAGAGGACATTAAGAGGATTTTACGAAACCAATTCTTCACTGTGGATAGGCTTGATTGAAGACTGGATCATGTATAAGGACACTTATAGTGCCACTCATACAATGATGCTCCTCCTAAATCAAGTGCCAAGGATCCTTCACCTCTCTCTTCCTTTGATTAATCATGATTATCTCTACTAGCTATGGCTAATATTTTGAGATGTTTGGTAATATTGTATGAGTGATCTATTCAACGTTAGGCTTGGATGACTAACTAGAGGTGTTAATATGTTTTGCATCTTTTTGTAAATGGGGCTTAGTTGAAAATTTGAATCACCCAGTTACTTTGGGAGTTAACAATGGTCTCCATGATCGTCTCAATATTTTCAGCTATGTAGTACCATTGTTTCTATGTTAATACAAAGCTTTTAAATTTACAAAAAAAAGTATAGTGAATTTAAAAATATTTCAAAATAACTACTTTTTAACTTGAAACAAATTTATTTATTGTGTTGAGAGAGGCACTCCCTAGCCCAGTATGGTAGAGATGTTGTAATGTAATGTCATGTTTAACATTTTGACTTAGTCAATTTACATAAAAATAAAATAAAATAAAAAACATAACATTGATAATTATAACTAATAATTAAACCAACCTAGATCCATCTTAACTCTATATCTACCAAACACCGAGAGGCATAAAATCTCTTGAGATGAAAACCTGTTTTAGAGTGAAAAGAGATTTGATCTCTCTATCTGGTTGATTAAAATATAATACATTAAATTTTGAAAAGATTTTGTCTTGAACTAAACATTTTAAAATTAAAATTAACATATCATCCAAAAAAATATTTTAATGTTATATTTAAAAAAAATAAAAATCTTAAATCAATTTTTTAAAATTAAAAAATATTAAATATATAGTTTATTAAATCTATTTTCAAATTAAAAAAAATAAAAATAATATTAAAAATCAATCTAACAAAACACATTTGTAAATAAGTATAACATGTGCTAATAATTGTGACTTTCCTGTATAATAAACATGACAATTAAGACAAGTGTTGCATTGTTGCTTAGTCCGTGCCACTCAAGTGGAAATTATGCTTTCATAAAAATTGTAAATTGATATATGAAGTGGAAAAATTAATTGCCTATTGACGGGCAAGAATTTGCATAAATTTTGGTAGGTAGTAACCACTAGTAAGCACATTTACATTTTTACTACTACTTATTAAAGTGCTAAAAAACACATAAATAATGGTGGACAATTAACTCCTTATAAGTATACTTATTTACATCTTGTTCCTATGGACCATCTTTCATGAAAATACTTGCTTAAATTATGGTGGGAAGTAACTTATGGTAAATATGTTATTTATGTGAGTATGAGCTATATTCAAAGATTTTGTTGAAATTTGCAACAAGAAACAGTGAAATTGGCATCTAGAAGCAACATCCAGAAAATGACACCTAGAAATGGCTACCATGGAGGATTTTGATTTAATTATTTCTTAATTAAATTAGAAGAAATGTGTGTCAAATTTATTTATCCCTTGAATAAGAAAATAAATTAATCTTATCTCACAATCACTTGTAATATTTAACTAAATTAGTTAGCTCTTGAAATTCGAGTTGAGGGTGGTTGGTGAGCCATGTAGAGCGATTATATCTGTTTTAGAGTCCAAGTTACAGTTAGTGTGCTAGTTTAATGCATGAGAAATTAGTTAACTCAATTAATTGAGTTAAAACCAGTTTAACTATTTATAACTGATTGTTGCACTAGTGAGAGATCAAGTGAATTAAAATGGATTTAATTCACATGCAGTGATCTGTCAAGTGACTGGGGACTTAATATTAATAGCTACATGCATGTTAGTTCTGATGAATACCTAGTTGGGATAGATGTTAAAGGGAACTTATCTATCATTTGTATTTATAGAAAATTTCTAGGGCACAATTATATACACCATCGGATGCCCATGATGTATTGTGTAGTCAACGAAGGCTCATTATCATAATTAATAGGGATTAATTTCTTAGGGATTGCGTAAGTAAGGAAGGCTGAGAAGAGGCTATGAATTGGCTAATTACTAGCCCAATTTTGTTCAATTAGTGTGAGACAATCAGGATGGTGCAACAAAATATTGTGAGAAGAGTGCATTGTATTTTTTCATGATTCCTTGGTTCATTATACAATAGAGATATAGGGATTTTGAGCAGGTTGCTTTCCCTAGAAAAATAACTTGTTTTGTTCTATTGATTTTCTTCTTTCTCTTACTTGGTGTGATTGTGCGATCTTGTTTACTTTCCGCAAATATTGTAGAAGGATTCAATATCTTGTTTAATATATTACATGATCAGATTGAATCCATTGGTATACATATTGTTTGTAAAATTTCTACATGGTATCAAAGCACCAAGAATCATAATAGTGGAGAAGAAATTGAGTTTATGTTGAACAGTATTCAAACTTGCAGATACTTTATTTGGAGTGACAAGTGGATCAACATGGCTTTCAATGGATTAAGACTGGAATATGCACTTGAGGACAATTATACTTATATCACCTGGAAAGACAAAACGGAGGCAGTTCTAGAGGACAACGGGTTGAAATAATTCATTGATAATGATATTCCCAATCTCGCAGCAACATACATCGCTTTTCTTGATGCTTGGAAAATGAAGGTAGCATGGGCGAGGAGGATCTTCTTAGAGGGAGTTCTAGATCACATTGTCTCGAGTCTCCATGGAAAGGACAATCCATATGCAATGTGGAAGGCCTTGACATATATGTTTCAAGAAAACAATGACCAAAGGAAGTTGGCACTAAAGGAAAAGCTCAGGAAAATCAAGAAGGAGGAGGGCGAGATGGTACCAACATACTTGGTGAAGTTCACTCAATGTCGAGATGAGTTTGGAAGTGTTGGTCTGACCATAGCAGATGATGAATTGGTGAGCCTAACACTTTTAGGCCTTCCCAATCACTGGCATAGTTACCAAGACTCAGTGAATGGGAGGGAGAAGTTACCAGATTAGGAGTGACTTTGGTCGGATTTAGTACAAGAATAATTCAGGCGGAATACCAGGGATGGATCCTCATCCAAGACTAATGACAAGGAATATTGTGCCTTTGCGAGTAAGGCAAATAATGCCAATGGAAATAAATCCCATGGTGGAGTGGGCAAGAAAGACTTGTCCAAGATCAAATGTTTTCAATGTCACGAGCATGGGCACTATGCTATAAATTTTCCACAGAAGAAGGCAAGCAAAAAGGAGCCTGCAGTTGCAGTGGGTGAAGCATTGGATTCATAGTTCGAGCTTGATTTTAATCTCATTGCATGCATGGCCAGGAATACAATGGGATGCATGTATTATTTAGACAGTGGTGCCTCCTTCTATATGAAGGGGATAGAGATATCTTTAGTGACTTGGAGGAGAAGGACCTCCATCAAAGCATAAATTTTGGAGATGAAGGGAGGTATAGCGCGACTGACATAGGTACAGTTAGTTACCTTTCAAAGGGAAAATACCTCTCATCTGAGACTAGTAGATGTTTTGTATGTTGTAGGCCTAAAGAAGAATCTTGTCCCTGTAGCGATATTGGAAAATCGTCGTTATGAGGTGATGTTTAAAAAAGGAAAGGTGTTCTGTTGGTGCAAGGGGTCCTGACCCAAGTTTGGAGTTCAAGTTTTTCCAACAAACCCCTATACTACTAGCCCTTTCGGCAGTGACCTACTTGCCCAGGTCAAAGTCTCACCTGAAGTAGTATGGATGCATGCTAGAACTAGGTTTCCACACCCTGAGAAAGGATAGGTAAGGTAAGAAGAGCTACGTTCAGCCCTGTGATACCCAGATCACCTCTTTCTGCATAGGGTCAATAGGTCTCTATTCTCATCCATGTGCGCTAGATCTATAATTATATACTTTTATGATAGTAGCACAATATTTCATAAAACAGAACAGAACAGATCTAGATACAAAAAACAAACTTACACAAATATTTCACAGCTTGAATACATAATGCGTATAATGCAGTAATTACCAATGATTCACACAAACAGTTCACATAGATTCAGTTCTCAAGCAACCTTTCTTATTCATCAATTCATCAGTTCCTTCTTACAATACCCTTCCCAGCCTGCGCACACAGCAGTAGGGTTTGCACACAGCTGGACTCTGGATCTCTGCGCACACAGCCAACAGGATTCCTTTCCCCCAAAACCCAAACAGATATCTTGAACCATAATTCGCATCAATAGCTCTTCATTTCCTACCTTATAATACAAAATGTTCCTCCATTTATAATAATCTGGCCTAAACTTTCCTATGGTTTGAAAACTGTGGTTTTCAGACCCCTAGTTTACGCTTTTTCCCATTACGATGCTTTCGGGGCTTTCACCCACCCCAAAACCCCTGCACTACACTAAATATAATCAAAAGTATTCAAAATTGGACTAGTTTCGCAGTCGTAGGAGACCTTGTTCCAATAGTCCCCCAACACAATCTTGTGACTTGTCTCGAGTCACTGTGGTGGTGCGGTCACTATCTGCATATGCAACGTATTGAAAGTGATGATGAGTAGAGGGAGCATTTCCTGACTTTGAGAAGTAGCTCGTTGTGCGATATTGACAAGCTTCAGGGAGGCAGGGTCTTCCAGAGCCGTGGTAACCTGCTCCAATATCCGGTGGAGGTGCGCGATGGCGTCATGAGCACCCTGAGATATCTGCAATGTAGTATCGCTCCATGGTTTCAAGCGCTTCCCGACGACGAGGTTGGCGCGGTGGAGATATGCAATCGTGTCTATGAAGGTGCTGCGGGTTTTTAAGAGTGCTAGGAACTATGCACATTCGAGGGAAGGTAAGGTAGCTTCGACCTGATCGAAAGAAGCCTTCATCTGTCGTAAGTCTTCCTGGACATGCTGAAGCATGGGGTTGAACTGGACCACTATCCAGAGTTGTATAGCCGCCTCGAACAACTGAGTGCTCAAAGTGAGCTGTTACTGAACAATATTCATTGCTTCTGTGATAAATGCAACCCGTTGTGTCCGAACTTCCAGGGGTATTTCACACTGTTGCCGTGTAGTCCGGTCACGGTTACGGATCTCTTGCAACACAGCGGTGTATAAATCCTACAATGCCTGACAGGGTAGCTGCGCCAAGTCTATTTGTAGGTCTGTAGTTGTCGGGGCATGGTCGCCAACCATGATAGTGTGAGGTAACGAAAAAATATGTCTTTCGTTGGTCAGTAGTCTCGAACTGCGGAGAAGGAACAGCGTATCCTTATATCGCTTCGTCCCTTCCATGCACAGGACTAGTTGCGACTTGACTGCATCAGTGTTAGTGGCGAGCTTTGGAAATTGAGTACTCTCCTTCGTGGTATCATCCAAGGCCATCCGACTAGGACCTGTGATCGTTCTAGGGCTATAAATTTTGGGAATTCCCGTCGTGCAGTTGTGGTGCCCCTCTGCACGAGGTTCAAAGTCAATTCTCCCTGCAGGGAGCTAGAGGCCAATCATCTTATCAATCTCAGCAGCCCCAGACCCTCTCAACACGATGTTTGCAGGCACTGAACTGCTAGGTGCCGAAGCATTCGGTGGGTTAGGGACTACCATATCAACAAAAGGAAAAGCTTCCTAGAAAACGTTAAAGATCCCAATAAGCAAGCAGGAGAATAATAGAAGTAGGGTACAGAGACAATATGGATCCTTGAGCGAAGCTATCTTGTTGACCTTATACTATCCAGGGCTATCCAACGGTAGAGCATACCTCACTTGAAACTTACCATCGATCATCCAAAAAAAACTCACCATAAGTTTTCGTATTGATGGCTAGCCGCCCATTTTTTTAACAGGAAGGTTTCCTTCTCACCAAAGTGAAATGGTCTGACAGTCGTTATTCACACCTAAAGGCTTTCCCATGGATTTGCAGTTTTTGGATGATGCCTTCATGCTGCTTGTGTACCCTGAATTAAAGCTGGTGTCAAGTGATTTGTAATGCTGTCCAAGTACCACTCCAACAACTTGGCCACCGTACCTCTTGACAGGCATGCTTTTCCCTTGGTCAGGGCATATGTATGTGGAAGATCTATGTCGAGTGTCCTTGTGCCATCTACCACCTTAAATGCCCGCAGAAACTCAACCCACAAATTCTGACAATCGCGCATGTACTGGTGCAGCTCCGCATCTAAACACCACGCAGTTGGACGCAAGCCTAGGTCATGGATAACCAGGTGAACTTGTTCGTTTGGGTTCCTGTCACTCCATTGTGTTTCCCATGCCACAAATATCTGTGTGGGTCCTCTGACCCAAGGAACCTCTGGATCTGTCTTCTAGCTGGGGCTCCAAATCGTAGGATCATCGTATCCCGACACCCCCCCGCAAGTGCGAAATACCGGCCCATGCGTATCCCACCAATGCGTAGGCGCTCAGCGTAGGGATAGAATAAATGCCCCTAGCCCGTGTTCCTTGGGGACTTTGGCTTTGAATGTGCATAAAAAATCCTTAAGGTCACCCACATCCTTAAGGTAGGGCATGTCTCTTAACTCGGTGGAGATGCAACAAAAGTTCCTTGTGAACCGAAGACATCGTAATTCCGAAACCTCATGCAACCAGCATTGCTAATTCTCCAGTTCCCCATCAGAGTCTGAAAAGAATTCATTTTCCTTTTCCTAGCAGAGCACTCCTTCCGTTGTGGGGTTAATCCAGTCTTCATCCTACGTAGTCAATTTGTAAATGTGATCTATTTCTTCCTTGTCGCGTGCTGGCTCTGTATACCGTTCACCTTCTGCGGGATCCAGTGGTACTATTACGCGCATACCATTATTTTAAAACACCAGGCTATGCTTTTTGAGATTGATGACACCCCCAATATCTATAGCCTAGTCTATTCCTAGGAGGGCAGGGTAGGGATCCACACCTTCCACAATTTATATTACTTCAAATTCAGCTAGGACTTTTACCCCTGCGATGTCTACCATGACTTTTGGCAGCCTTCCTAGAGGGATGATCTTTTGTTGATTTTCCATGCACAGCTGGATGGTGGAACATTCCAATTTAGGCTCTCCCATTCGTTTCCAGGTTTTCTTTGGTAATACATTCGCATTTAATCCAAGATCTAAAATAACTTGATACATCTCGTAGTCACCAATATGTGCAGTCAACCGCATTTCTCTTCTGGTGTGTTTTTTATATCTGTATAGCTTGTGTACATCCTTGATCCTGGGACTTGGATCGGGCTGAGCTGCGTAGCTATGCATTATGCTTGAAGGTTCTCTACAGCCTGTGGGTTATTTTTACACAGTAATTTGTCACCGTGCCTGCAATCCCCCATCCTGCACATTGGAGGGCTTATTCCGTGACCTGTGAACAGTGACATGACCTAAAACCACTTTCATGGCATCCTCCTTGACAAGGAAAATCATTCCCATGAAGATATTTCCTGTGAAAATCCCTAAAAATAGCCTTTTTATCCTTGGCGCGACTAGCCAGTTCAACCCTCGCACCAATGGTGGAAATCCACCAAAGAAGGCACGCCAACTGGTGCTCTGTCCCAGTGTATCACCCGCGCTAGGCTTAATAAGGAGTGTTTTTTAAAAATAAATGGCAGAATTTTGATTCCAACCAACTTCTGAACTGGTCTCTAAATTGAGTTGGGAGGTTTGGCTCTAGATCTCCATGTAGGGGAAGTGGTTTTCCACCTATCATTGAAGCTTCCTTGAGGATAGGGTCAATCCCACCATTGTAGGGATCCCAAATCTCCTTCCACCATCTATATAAGCTTGTCATTTTCCCTTTGCAAGCTAGCCTGAATAGAGTTGAATCAATTGTAAGGAGATTATTGTTAGATAGCCGAAGAGAGAGAGACTTGTCCTTGTCCTGACGAGATTTACCGAGACATACTCCTCTGTTGACCCGCCAAAGGAAGATCCAGAGTCAGAGCTCAGGTTGTATCTTTCTTTGTTCTAATTAATAATAAGTGACTTCGATTATGGTTCCACTCAGATGTTCATGTTTCATGTTATGAGTTGTATCTTCTATGACTGATACATAATTGCATGCATTACGTTTTACATTTGTTTGTTTGTTTTTCCTTCTTGTATCTGTAGGTGTTTGATTGCATCAAGCGGGAGAATTGTGATCTGCCAAAGCAGGGGAAAAAAGCACAATCTTCTCCACAAACGACGGTAGTGTAGGACTTAAGGCAGGCCTCTTTTCACATCTTGGTCTTTTGCAATTAGGAACTTGCATCTTAGTGTGACTCGGTTGTTGCTAGACCCAATCTGGGCTAGTAGGGATCGCCTCTGTCCGCAGAGGGGATTTACCTCTCCAACAAACTGGCGACTCCGCTGGGGAGACATTGATTGGAGTTTGTCTTGTATTTTCAGTTGATTTTGGTATTTTCCTACTTGATCAGATCTTGTTGTTCACTCTTTTTTAGTGTTAAACTATTGTTTAGCCTCACCATCCTTGATTTTCTTCTGGATTGCTCTTTTTCATCTTTTCCACCAGCAAACTCGACTGGCGTAGTTTTTCCCTTGACGGTCACACCAACTAGCACATGTTGCCAGTTTATCACCCGCACCAATCATGTTCTGGCACTAGTTGCAGCCTGACAGTCGCGCCAATCCTGTAAGGTGCTAGGGTTTTTCTTTTTGGGCTTTCTGAGCTTGGTCTGTGGTTTTGGTGTAACTTTTTTGACTGCCTGAGTTTTCTAAAGCCTTGTTTAACTGAATGTGGCCTTCATCCTCTGGTTTTTTTCCCTCTTCTATCAATTTTACATTCTATCCCTAGGGCATCTAGGTGCTATAGTGTGTCGAGCCTCCCGTGGGAGTTTTTGGTCTTCATTTGATCAGTCAATTTTTTTATTGCTTCTTTGCATCCATTTGGTGGTTATCCACTATTTTATTGTGTTATTTGAGTGATTGGCTTCTTCTTCATTTGAATTTCGCTTTGTCTTTCTTTGAGCCTAGATTACATGGTTCATTTGAGTCTTTGGAATTCCTCTTAGATTTGAGAGACTTCTTTGTCAATTTGGGATCTGATTATGTGTTTGACATTGAGTGAACTTTCTTGTCTTTGCTCTTTTGCTACCGCTTCTCAAATTGTTCTTTGCATTGGTTTTCATTTTGTTTAGTGCACTTTTCTCTTAAACATTGAAAATACAAAAATCTCTTTTTCTTTTGATTAGTTAATGTAAATTGAATATTTTCTGTGTTATTAGTGATTTGTAACTTTGAAACAAAAGCTTTTAGTCTTCATTAGTGTGCGTTAGAGACACTAGTGGTTGTGTTTTGATCATTTTTTCATTGTGTGAAAGCTCTCAACCTTCCCGTAGTTAGCTATTCATCGAACGAAATGATACATTGTGGCATGTAGTATGCATTTAGGAGATTTTGAGACATAACATTTGGTAAGGCCTGGAAATTGAAACATAATTTAAGATCAACATTAAAATTTATTCAATTTACCTTAAGGCAGCATTGAAACATTAACGAATTATTTAGAGGTCTAGGCTGGTGACGTGTTCTGGCGTCATTAAACCTAGTAGCTTTCGTTCACCTCTTGGCTTTAGACAACACTAGTATGGACTTGTGCTCCCCATACCGTCACGTATATAAAGGGAGACCCCACTAGGTTTCTATCCTTTATCCGTAGGAAGCCGAGTCTGCTGCGTTATACCCATGATACACCGGACACAACATTCGAGGAGATTGCCTGCACATACGTCAAGTCCTTGGTTTATTTCTCTTTCATTTTGAAACCAAGGTGTATATTGCAGTGCATGGATATCTGGTACACCCTTTGCCTACATTACTAGAGTAGTCATTTTGATCTTTTCTGACTCTGTAAATTTGAAAGGATCATCAAGCACTTGTCCTTTCACGCTTGTTTCAAAACTGAAATAGATAGAGTCACCTTTCATCCATTTCCCGACTCTTAAAACATGAAACGGTGGAGTTTATAAGTTTCAATGCGGTAAAATAAATCACCTGTGATCACACACCCTGTTAAAATTTGTTTGTTGGCCATTTGATTATGTGCCTTGATTTTTCTTAGCCTGCGTGTTGTGTTTGATCTCTTCCTTTCATCATTACTGTCAGTGGCGGAACCCTCAATTTCGTCTACTGGTAGTCCATATACAGATGATTCATCAGAGGTCTCTCAATCCTCTGCTGAACCTAAGTAGCCCATCATTTTCGAGTTTCCCAACGGGGGACCGGTTCTATCTGAGCTTCCCTTTGGAGGACCAGTTGAGTTCAATTGGCCCTTATCTGATGCTTGGTCTGGATTCAGATTAGGGAAATATTTCCCTCCTCTTACATTGGGTTCGCCTTTTCTAGCTGTTGTTATTCCTCCTAGTCCTCATCGTCTGCTACAAGATCTAGCGGTAGGTTTAGATATGGGCTCATCCAGCCATTCTCCTAGTGAGGAAATCCCCACATCTGGTGAATATTACCAGTTGTTCCCAGAAGACAACCCCGAGTTATCTGTCATGTCTTCGCCCAGTCCTTCACTTCCAGCGGGTATAGATCCTTAAGTCAGATTATGACTACTATCACCTCTATGGGAATATCAACTCCTTCTATGAGGCCAGTTATTCCTTCATTGCGAATGTCTCCTAGGACACCCATTACGTCATCCCCTTAGGTCACTTCAGTACTTGTCAGGCCCACTGTCTGTATGGCCACATCTACACCTGTTGTTACCACTCAATCCGTAAGGACCGCGTCGCTTCCCCAGGACGTTTATATAGCATCTGCTATTCCGGAGAGGATTTTTCCTGAGGAGTATCGATTGTCCCTACAGCAATTGAACCCCGAGGTCGGTTCATCCTCCCAAGATCCCAACTGTCTGTATTTTTCACATTATGCACAGGATGGTACCCCTGTTTACATTTTTCCATATCACTATGATGACCAGGAAAACCCTTTACGTTTACCCACTCCATAGGCTTAACTCCATGGTCAAGGTTTTCCGTCTAACCAGGTTGGGAAACCTTACAACCCGCAAGGGCAACCCTTCCAGGGCCAACCTTCGGGCCAACCTGGTTATCTTTATGACCCTCAAGGATAGCCCTTAAAAGGCCAACCTTCGGGCCAACAGGGGTTGTTATACAATCCACAAGGACAGTCCTACAACCGTTCAAGTCAACCTATCCAGCCTCACCCTGTGATCGAACCAGGGCAACCTCAAGGACCCATAGGTCAATTGGAGTACCAACCGGGGCCATTGTATGGTCCTGGGGGGCAAGTCCAACCTTCTCAACCTATGGTGCAACCTCAACAACCTCAGTATCCTATTGGTCTGAATGTTGTATAGCCAGGATCATCCTACGATCCTGTCGCAGGTCAAACCGGTTATCAGGCACAACCTAGCCCCATTCCACCACCAAGCCAACCGACACATCCGACACTGCCTGGTGTCCCACATCAGCCAAGTCAACCTGTACAGCCTGTGCAACCTGTTCACCCAGGTCAACCTGTTCAACCAGGGCAGCCCGTTCAGCCAGGTCAACCTGTCCAGCCAGGCCAGCTTGCACATCCTGTCAACCCTGCTCAACAGTCGATTTATTCGATGACGCAACCGAATCAACCAGTGTGCCCCACTTATCAGGCTTAGCAGGGCCCCACTTATTAGCAGCCTGCTCAACCCCAAGGCGGGTACTATCCTCAAGGTCAATCGCGACTGGTTTACAACCCGCCCAAAGGTTTCCATTATTATCCTCAACAACCAAGCTATACCTATACTCAGCAGCCAAATCCACATACTGCTCAAATGGGGCCGACATATAATCAGGGTCCATACCCCGGTTATCAACCCCTGTACACTGGTTACCAACAACCGTATCAGATGGGTTATATGGCCTATACCCCCTATGGTCAGAATCCTTCGAGACAAAACCCATGCAGGAAAGGTTATGCTCAACTAAGGTGGAGTACAAGTACAGGTCCTTATCGAGGGCCTAACATTCCTTTCAATCTGTAATTTCCATTCTTGGCCACCTTGGAACTACCGAACGTTTCTAAATTAACCAATGATCCGATTCTTCACAATCCTTATTGGCCTCCAGTTCCGACCAATGTACCTGGCGACTGTCCTAAGTTTGAAGGTAAAGCTGGAGAGGACACCCAAGCTCATGTAATGACCTACCATCTGTGGTGCTCGTCCAATTCTTGGGTGGATGATTCAATTCATCTACGTCTCTTCCAACGCACTCTTACCGGTGCTGCCGCTAAGTGGTATATAGAATTACCTCGTGGCATATTTCAAGACTTCAATACGTTAGCTATGGATTTTCTGACTCACTTCTAGTTACCGGTTCGCTATGAAGTCGGGACGCATCTCCTGACTTCTTTGAAGCAGGATAAAGCCACCCACATATCCGATCATATTCATGAGTGGCGACATAATCGTAGACTTATCAAGTTTGATATACCTGATTAGCTACTAACTCATTGGTTCACCACCTCCTTCATTAACAAAATTGCTCAAGATATTGCTATGGGGGCATGTGTGACTGAAGAACAAGCCATCGTGCATGCCCAGTACTTGGATATGGTGTACTCCCAGTCTGGCACGCTTTATTATATTTTGACTGATGCTCACTGCCGAGAACCTCGAAAGCACCACCTACCCCTACGGTGGATGGTGTTATTGGTTCTCAAAATTCTCAGAAATCATCAAATGGGAAGCAGAAGTCCAATTCTTCCAATAATTCTGCTCTTCCTGCCCCTCCAGATTCTATAAAAACTACGGAGGTCAGCGGAATTCAGGCTAATGCTATGGAAAAGGCCTCCAAAGGAAAGAAGGGCAAAGGAAAATCCAAACCCGACGCCCCAAAACCAGAGTCTTCTAAACCTCGTACTAATGATGGTTCCCAACGTAAGCCAAAATACCCCTGCCTTATTTGTGAAGGAGACCATTATACCAAATATTGTCCTCGACGATCACAAGTTAGTCAAATTCTGAAAGGCTCCAAAGGGAATCTGGCAGTTCTCAAAGAACCGTTCCTGCCTCAGCAGACCCAGATGGTTGAAGAGCCTTCACCATCTACACCATTTGGGTCCCAGGTCTTTATGATGAATGGTGCTGCACCTGTCTCAATTGCTACGCATTTGAAGGATTATGTCGGATCATGCCAAGCAGCTGGGAAGGAAGTTGTGGATGGCCCACCTCCCCCACCTGTCTCTGGTCCTTTGGAAATTGAGAAGCCCAGCATTGAACCTGTTGTATGGCCACCTTCTAAAGGTTTTCTGCGAAGATCTTCCTACAACCCAAATGCCCGTGCCACTCAGCACTACAGTATTGTTGAATATTTGGCATAGACGCCTTCTACCATGTTTGCATTGGAAGTACTTCAAAGTTTCCCATCGCAACAAAAGGCTCTGTTGTTTTCAATTGGTGGAATCAATCCCGCTGATTCTAATCTTATCACCTTCGACCTAGAAAATTTTGTCCCCCGACTTCCACATCAAGTTGCTCTTGTTATACAAGTCGGGATCAACGGCCTTAACATCCATAGAGCTGTTTTGGATGAAGGTGCTTCCACTTGTGTTATGTCATCCGCCTGCTGGAAGGCCATTGGCTCTTCGGCTCTTTCATCGTCTCCCAATGCCTTAGAGGCATTCGATGGTCAGGAATCAAAACCCTTGGGTGTTCTCGAGAGTTTTCCAATTACATTACAAGGGAAGACAGTCAACGTAGAAGTAGAAGTGGTTAATGCCAAGCTTAACTACAATATTCTTCTCGGTCGTAGTTGGACTCACACCATGCTATGCGTGCCGTCCACCCTCTTTCGACTTCTTAAATTCCCTCATGAGGGAAAATTTGTAACTGTGGATCAGTTGTCTTTCTTCACCTCATCCTCTGAGAACAACGTTCCTGACGTGGATCACATCCTCAATCCCCCTGACAGTGTAGGACCCGATCTCTTCAAAGACCCCATCCTCATGGATATTTTTCCCACGCCACCACTGCACACTGTTCAAGTTAATATGGTCTCTCAGTCCAATGACCCTTGGATCATCCCTTCGCCTGAACAGGTGACCTCTTTCGGAGAATCAATGCCGTTAACTCCAATTGAGATTAATTATTGTGAGATCGTCGCTGCATCTAATCCTCCTCCTGAACATGCTCCTTCAAGAATGGTTCTAGATATATATTATCAATCCCCTTGGCTCAGGGATGTAGATTCACATGACCCTTTAAGAGAATTTTTCCCTTCCAATGAAGCTATTTTTGAAACCATGTCTCTTGAAGATCTACCGTGGAGTGATGGACATCATCGTTCTTTGTTCATGCCTAGCCTGGGGGCAATGTCTGATTGTCTAGAGCACTTTGCATCTCAGGTTCCCACCTCACCTCTTCAAACACCGATACTGACTCATGAGGTCCTTTCGGAGGGAAACCTGAGTAATATCACTCAAACTATGCTGATCGACATCTCTGTCAAACCAGGGATAGTCGAGAATATTCATATGGGAGTGACTTGTTCTCCTGAAGAGATATAAGTTTATACAAACCTTTTTTGAAAATTCAGAGATGTTTCACGTGGTCCTATGAAGAGATGCCTGGGATTGATCCCAGCATAGTCGTGCACGAGATTCCTACCTATCCGGGTGCAAAACCAGTGCGTCAATGCCTATGCACAGTGCATCCCTGAAAAGCCGCAACTATTAAGGCAGGAGTTGAAAAACTTCTTAACGTGAGCTTTATCTATCCTATTCCCCTCACAGAATGGGTTTCTAATATTATCCCTATAGATAAGAAACAAGGCACTATACGCGTCTGTTTTGATTACCGAGACATCAATCGGGCCTATCCTAAGGAAAATTACCCCACTCCCTGTATAGATCAAATTATTGATGAATGCGCGGGGAGTGAGATTTATTCCCTTATGGATGGATTTTCAGGGTACAATAAAATCAATATTTTACCCTCTGATCAACACAAGACTGCCTTTGTTTGTCCATGGGGAACCTTCGCTTATAAAAAGCTCCTGTTCGGTCTAAAAAATGCTGGCGCCACCTTCCAACGTGCTATGTCTTATGCTTTCCATGACATATGCCATATTGTTCAGCCATATCTGGATGATCTACCGGCCCATTCAGCTCAGTGTGAGGACCACCCCGAACACGTCCGCCAGATTTTCCTTCGCTACAGGCGCTATGATATTAGGCTCAATCCTCATAAGTGCATCTTCTGTGTGGATTGTGGCCGTCTTTTGGGTTTCATCGTTTCTAAAGATGGAATTCTCCTTGAACCCCTAAAGGTCGAGGCCATCGTTAACCTCCCATCCCCTTCCTCATTACCTCAACTGTAGAGTCTGCAGGGAAAAGCTAACTTCCTATGATGCTTCATTCTGAATTATGCGAAAGTGGCCCAAGGCTTTACTCGTCTTTTGAAATAGGACGTTCCCTTCCATTGGGACAAGATTTCCCAGCAATATTTTGATAAGCTTAAAACGTTGCTCATCAACGCTCCGCTGATACATCCTCTGGACTATCATCACGATTTCACCCTTTATTTGGCCGCTACATTTAGCATGATAGCTATGGTTTTAGTACAGGATGATGACAATGGAAATGAACACGTAGTTTATTATCTATCTCAGAATATTCTCGACACGGAAACAAACTATGCTCATGTTGAGAAATTGGTGTTCACTGCGGTTCAGGCCGTCCAACGATTCCGCCACTACATCATGTTTCATACTGTAAGCGTGGTTTCGGACTGCAACCCCATGACCTATATCTTGTCTCGAATTTTTTTTGGGGACAAGTACTTCAAGTGGATTGTAATCCTTCAAGAGTTCGATTTAGAGTTCACCACTGCTAAGTCGACGAAATCATTGGTTTTCACTGATCTGATTTTCTCTCTCCCGACAGACTCCGTTCCATCGAAATCTGAGGATCATATCCCATTTGAAACACTTTTTCTTATCAGCACTCATGACCCATGGTACGGTGAAATTATTGTGTATCTTCAAACATCCACATTTCGATCTGATTTGACAAAGGATGCCCGACGTCGGATTCGGCATCAATCTCAACCATATCGCATTGTAGGAGATAGCCTGTACCATGTCGGAGTCGATTCCGTGCTCCGCTGGTGCTTGACCCTAGAAGAGGCTGAAAGAGTCTTGAATGACTGTCACAGTGGTGCCTGTGGCGGTCACATGTCCAGATATGCTACCGCCCAGAATATTCTATGTGCGGGTTACTTCTAGCTATCTATATTCAAAGATTGTATCATTGTAGTCCGAAAATGTCATGCGTGTCAGGTCTTTCAGTGCAAGATACGCACACCACCCCTACCCTTGCATCCTGTCATTACCATCGTCCCTTTTGCTACTGAGGAGCATGCTTATATAATCATCGCCGTAGACTACTTTACTAAGTGGGCCGAAGCGATGCCTACATTAGCTGTCGACAGTAAGACAACTGCCCAATTTATTTTCAACCATGTTATTATGCGTTTCGGAGTCCCTCAGGCCATTGCTACTGATCATGGCACCCATTTTCAGGATTACATGATGGTTGAGCTGATGCCAAAGTTGGGCTTATGCCATAATATCTCAACGCCATACTACCCCCAGGCAAATGGCCAGGTTGAGGCTGTGAACAAGATTTTGGTCACAATGCTTCAACGAACGAATGGTATCCACAAATCCAACTAGCATCTCCAATTTTTCTCAACTCTCTGGGCTTATCAAACATATATAAAGAGCGCAACCGGATTCACACCTTTTCAATTGGTGTATGGTTTGGAAGCAACTCTCCCAGTTGAATGCGAAATTCCTTCTCTGAAGTTGGTTGTGGAACTATTGCCTGACACTTCTCTGGAGGAAGAGCATCTCTTGTATTTGGAACGACTGAATGAAACCCATCGCTTAGCTACCTTGGTCATTGAGGCATAGAAAAAGCAGGTCAAATCCCACTTCGATCAATCGGTTTCTCCTCGTTCTTTCATTGAAGGAGACCTCGTCCTCCTATACGACCAAGCACATGATAAAATTGGAGCAGGAAAATTCCAGCCCATGTGGCATGGGCCCTATATAGTTAAATGAGTATTAAAAAATGGGGCCTAAGCTTATCGACTAAGAAGAAGTTCTCCTGGCGTAGCCTAGGAATGGGATGTACCTCAAAAAGTACTACGCTTGAGTTATTCTCGTGTGGTGTATGTCTACATAAGTGAGTGTTTTCATTTTTGTATGTGTGGTGTGGTGTGCTTTGTAAGCTTCTTTCTACTGATTGGGTCTTTCTGACTGTGCAGATGTCTATTACTCCTTTTGTCGGTTTCGTGGATGGTGCCTCCCGCAGTACCAGGAATCTGTCCTCGGCAGCCTAAGTAATCTACAATCCTGCTGGTGAGTTGGTTAATTTGCAAGGTGTTTGTCTAGGGCCTACCACAAATAATTTCGTAGAGTATAGTGCCATTTTAGAATTATTAAATGAGGCTGTTAACCTCATTATTCATGCATTACTTGTGTATCTAGACTCATAGATTGTAGTATTACAACTTAAAAATCATTAGTCAGTTAGAAAGCCATCCATTTTATGTCTTTATCTATGTATTCATTTACTGGAAAGAAATTTTGATTACATTACATATCAACATATACCCAGACACATGAATGTGTTAACAGATGCAGTAGCTAATTTGGTTTTAGATAGACATTTGCGCAACTTATAAAAAAAATCATCACATGTAAAAAGATCCATCTAGAAATATATATATATATATATATATGTCGATAGTTTGCATTTTGTGTACATGACATAAAGTTAAAAAATATACATGTCTATCTAATAATAGCCGGAGACAACATGTCTCTCAAAAATATACATATAAAAAGCCCTAGATGGCTAATCAACGTGGTGCTCGTGGTAACATGCCACTGCGCGCACCAATCGCCTCATGTGGGGCCTGCAATCCTGCAGCTCGCATAATGGTGTGAAGCACTACCTGGAGTGCTAGATCACAGATTGTCTGGATGTCTACTTTCCCACTGCCCAATCCTATTTGTGCCCCTGGGAAAAATCTCGCCATTACCATATCCATTTTCTCCCCAGATGGTCTGTTGTCTGTCATGATTGGTACTGGAACTCTGCATGACAATCTGGTTATGAAATAAACATCAGAGACTTCAAGTGCCAGTACTTGGTCTCAGAGTTTGAATACTTCTTCATTCTTGTCCCATATGCTAACCAAATACTGCAATAGCTCAGGTTGAGCTCTTAAACATGGTGTGAGGAATAAATTCTTAAGACCACAGTCCCAGAGGGCATTCATGCAAGCTTCATTTTCCATGGCCATTTCATCCTCTTCCCCATGTTCCCTCTCCTTCCACTCAATCACCATTGTGTTTGGATATCTGCACCAACATGGTAAAAAACACCTTATTAGATCTCTGCAACACTTAAAAATTAATTTGAGTGGCTCACATTTTGGTAAATTAACGTGGAAATTTGAGTTGCTCCATTGGTGCGACCACTTTGCAAAAAGGATCCAATTGGCGTGGGTCCGTGCCTGATACCCGCGCCAATTGGCCGAACCCTAAATTTGCAAAAGGGTTCCTCTAGAGGTCAAATACACAATGGAAATTTACAAAAAATGAATCAAAACAAAGCTAAGGGGAGCACCTCTTACCTGGAATGAACGAGAATCCAGATGATGTACTGGATTGATCACAATCACTGCCACAAGTTCGCACACCAAAAGCTCATTGTTGCTCTCCAAATGAGGTAAAAAGTAAAAGTAAATATGTTTTTACCATTTGTGGCATATTTATAGATTTTGAAGTCAAAATTAGGTTTTGAAAGTCATTTTTATCAATATTTTAATATATTTTGTCGAAAAATGGATTTTACACTCGCTTTTATGTGCAGCGACATGTTTTTACGCGACTTGGACAGTGATACGAGTTGTATTTTATACTTTTTCAGTCTCGGTAAAACCACGAAAAATTCATTTCTGGAGTCATCTTTCAGCTCTTTTCTAACTCTCTAAACATGAAAAGATTACCGAGTCCCTTGGCATTTCTATCTCGTTAAAGTGGCTGCGAAATGACATCTACCCAGTATACGTTTACCCCTTTTTCGGGCTGAGATAGATTATTTACGAAAAAAGAATACCATAGCCTATCGCAACTAGGAGGTTTTCTCAAACATAGTTTTCTACCTTTTCGGCTCTGAGGAACTATTTACGAAAAGGGACTGTTGGATTTTACTTTTCTGTTGTCTTTTCAAAGCCGATTTCTTCCTTTGTCAGACTTGTTAAACCCTGATGACATCAGATCCAGTCGTAATGACGATATTCGAGTTTCTCCTTCCTAGGGCTCATTAAATGTACTAGGATGGATTTGTCCGAAGGACAAAATTATATTACAAGCATATGCTATCCCCTTCAAGCTTGTTCTAAAAAATAATTGGGGTACTCGCCAGCAATGGTGGGAAAAAATGGAACCAGTATCGTCATCGTGTCAGCAGTATTTCGCTCTTGAACATGGCACTTGTTTGCATTCGTGTCGAGTTGGGGGCATCTCATCTCATTATCTATTTGCCTCTGTGGGTTTGGGTAATCCCTTTTGACCTCTCATCTGCTCTTTTCCTCGTCATCTTGAAATTTGATCTTTTGATGTCAAATGCTGCCAAATCCACCGTCGTGCCGCCAATATGTTTAAGAGAAGTTGACCTTTGCAGTTTCAACTTTCCTCTGATTCTCATGTGATCCTGATTCACAAACATTATTTTTCCTCTGTCTTGCGTTAATGATGTGGGAAACACTATGGCCCAACTTTGATTAAGGTCGCTTCCTGTCAACTTCAGCTCATTATCCAGGAAGTTGATCTAGAGACTCCCTTCCGGTACCTTGGAGCCTGCATGCCTTAATGGCAGGTTCTTCGCATTCGATGCAAGATTTTCATCATTGACCTTCGATCGGATGATTTTGTGGGTGTTCGATGCCAGCTCATTATTCAAATTCCGTGGATTGTACCTATAGTACCTTGAGGGCCATTGTCATTATTGGTGGTTCCTCTCGCGTCTGTTAACAGCTTTCATCATTGGCTGGTAATCAGACGATGTTCTTGCATGTTCGACATCAGCTCACTTATTCACATAC
This sequence comes from Pinus albicaulis, assembly GCA_034641835.2. NCBI lineage: Eukaryota > Viridiplantae > Streptophyta > Pinopsida > Pinales > Pinaceae > Pinus > Pinus albicaulis. The sequence continues at coordinate 780,330,355 of CM076579.1, forward strand.
TTGAACTTGTACTTTGTTCGGGTTGAGATGGAGCGCAAGACCCTGGATTTTGTCTGTTAGAATCTAGGCTGTGATTTTGTGGATTATTATGATTAGTTACATGACTCATTGATTGGATGGCTACGACCATACCTGAGTCTATTTATCGATCCTTATTAGATGGCTGCATCCATGCCTTGGATCTTGATTATTGTATCCTCTCTTATGGATGGTTGTGCCCATAACACATATATATCATGGATTTGAGATATCAGTTGTATTTGTCTACGCAATTTTTTCGATGGCAGTGTTTTTCAGTTGGGCACATTCTCGTAAAGCATTTCACCCCTCTCTCTCTTTCGAGCCTCATGCTTTAGGGGGCATATGTTACACAGTAATTTGTCACCGTCTCTGCAATCCCCCGTCCCACACATTGTAGGGCTTATTCCATGAATTGTGAGTAGTGACATGACCTGAAACCACTTTCATGGCATCCCCCTTGAAAAGGAAAATCATTCCCCTGAAGATAATTTCTTGTAAAAAGCCCTAAAAATAGCCTTTTTATCTTTGGCACGACTAGCCATTTCAGCCCTCGCGCCAATGGTGGAAATCCACCAAAGAGGGCGCGCCAACTAGCGCTCTGTCCCAGTGTATCACCCACGTCAGGCTTAATAAGGAGTGATTTTTAAAAATAAATGGTGGAATTTTGATTCCAACAAACTTCTGAACTGGTCTCTAAATTGAGTTGGGAGGTTTGGCTCCGAATCTCCATGTAGGGGAATTGGTTTTCAACCTATCATGGAAGCTTCCTTGAGGATAGGGCCAATCCCGCCATTGTAGGGATCCCAACTCTCCTTCCACCATCTATATAAGCTTTTCATTTTCCCTTTGCATGCTAGCCTGAATAGAGATGAGTCAATTGTAAGGAGATTATCGTCAGATGGCCGAAGAGAGAGAGACTTGTCCTTGTCCCGACGAGCTTTACTAAGACGTACTCCTCTATCGACCCGCTGAAGGAAGATCTAGCATTAGAGCTCAGGTTGTATCTTTCTTTGTTCTGATTAATAATAAGCAACTTCGATTATGGTTCCACTCAGATGTTCATGTTTCATGTTATGAGTTGTATCTTCTCTTACTGATACATAATTGCATGCATTAGGTTTTACGTTTGTTTGTTTGTTGTTCCTTCTTGTATGTGCAGGTGTTTGATCGCATCGAGTGGGAGAATTGTAATCGGCCAAAGAAACGGACGAAAGCGCCATCTTCTCCACAAACAACGGCAGCGTAGGACTTAAGGTAGGCCTCTTGTCGCATCTTGGTGTTTTTCAATTAGGAACTTGTGTCTTAGTGTGACTCAGTTGTTGCTAGACCCAATCTAGGCTAGTAGGGATCACCTCTATCTGCATATGGGATTTACCTCTCCAACAGTTATGTAGTAGCTTCAGACATGCCTGCAGAAAGGGTTCAACCCCCTCCTCTATCTTAAGGTGTGTTGGCATCTTTGCAGTAGCTGCTATCGTTTCTTGTCCCTTGCCGATGTTTGATCCTTCCTGAGAGATTGTAGGATCCATGGCAGGCACTTCCTTTGCTCCCTAGGTGACCATCCCACTGTGAGTTATGAATTTCATGCTCGAGTCTATGTTCCTTAGCTCAGCTTTAACTCTTTGCACATTCTGCGTAGGGGTGGGCTATTTTTCCTGCATCTTAGCTATTAGAATTGGGCAATCTTCAACCACATGGTCCAGCTGTCAACAATATTTGCACGATTTCTTGGTGGGATTTGGGCAATATCTAGTGAAGTCTCCTAGCTCCCTGCATTTATAATAGATTAACTACACACGTCCTCATCCTGCACTTCCTCCTTGACCTCCCCTGCCCAATGCTGGAGAGCCTCTGAAGCTCGCGGAAGTTCTTGGTGATGCAGGGTCTGATTGTACCCTATACAAGTTCCCACGATCTATGTTCAAGTCGTAAGTGTGATAGTTCTACTCATCGTGTCCCACTGACTGGCATAAACTGCACCACTTTTTCTTTAGTTCTGGGACATATGCACCTAGCCGAGGGAAATTTTTCGTATCATGCAGCCCCACTACACGATAGTCGTCGCACCACAATGCAGGTCCGCTCAAGCCTGGTCATGAAAGGATGGGTTCCCCACTTGCTCCTGGGCGTACCAGACTAGGTCCTCCTACCTGCATGTAATCTGCAAATAGAGGGCACTGATCCTTCGTATGGCCAGGTACCCGACATCGTATGCACCATAGATCTGCATGGGCTTCTTTTCCTCGCTCCTTTCGCAGGTTCTGAATTTCCATATGCATAGCTCCAAGTTGCTCCTGAATTTGTTGTACCCCTACCGAAGTATCTTCTCTAGGTGTGGCTTCTAGTTTCATAGTGACTTCCACAACTTCTTCCTGTGACTCAAAGGTTTGGTGACGCATTGGCATATGCAGGTGGGGTAACAGCATAGTGATGAACCATTCCCTATGTTTTCTATTGTCATACTCAAACCCTACTTCCTTGATAGCTTTCTTCAATCGTTGATCAGCCTCCCACATAGATTCAGACACACCTTGTTTGAAGTCCTTTACTTCTGCTACCAACTAAGAGTAAGATTTAGACTTCTGGAACTGTTGCTTCAGGGTGTCCTTCACATCTTGAATAGATGCGCTCCTTTTCTGGGAAATGTATCACATATACCAGTCCAATGCTCTGTCCTTGAATTCCAGGGACAGCTGCGCCCTCCTCATCATATCATTTGTCACATTTTGCGCAGTCCAGACAGAGTCTGCAACATACCAAAATCGGTCCATATCCTCACCCCATACCCCCTTGAAGGTAGGTAGTCTCAGGTACGCAGCCATATCACTGTCCGACGGAGATGGTGGTATGGGTGAGTTCTTACCTTTGTGTGGCTTGGGTGGTGGTGTAGCCAAGGGGTCTTGCACAGCCAGTTGTCGCAAAAGGTTATAGGTGGATATCCCCCCATCAAGATTGGTCTGATAGTATTTACCACTACGCATCATGCTCTCGTCTAGATCCGAGGTCATTAAGTCGATATGACTACACAGAATGCTCTTTTCACACAGTAATATCTTAATTAGCAATGGTAATGTCTTCAAAAATTTTCCCCAAAACCCTTTAAAGAATCGTAGTTCGACCTTAGAGTAGGAGACAAACTGATCAATGGAAAATTTTGTCACAAATCCTCCCAGTACACTATCCACCCAATTATATACTGTGCGTTTAATAGTATTATCAGTCCTCTCTAGCTGTTGGATCAGCTCTGGGGTCCACTGAGTGACTTTCTCGTCCTTAAAACACTTATAGAATTCAATGAGTCTAGCCAACCACTCCTGAAGCTCAATTAAAAATTTTAGAAATAATATTTCGTAGCTTTCCGTAAGAATGTACCTATTTTTCCACATTTCTGCCATCAAATTCTCACTACAATTTTCTTTTACCATGAATTCCTGGACTGCTTTTTGAACCAATCCTCAATTTCCTTTTGTTCAGGCTTCCAATATTCTCTTGTAATTACTCGATCCCTTTCTCAAAATTCTCCAGGTCCTGGCAACGGAACCATTTGTTGGCACGAGGGGTCCTGACCCAAGTTCAGAGTTCAAGGTTTGCCAACAAACCTCTATACTACTGGCCATTTCGGAAGTGACCTACTTGTGCAGGTCAAAGTCTCACTTGAAGTAGTATGGATGGGTACTGGAACCAGGTTTCTGCAGCCTAAGAAAGGATAGGTAAGGCAAGAAGAACTGCATTCAGCCCTGTGATACCCAGATCACCTCTTTCTGCGCAGGGTCAATAGGTCTCTATTTGCATCCACGTGTGCTAGATCTATAATTATATACTTTTATGATAGTAGCAAAATATTGCATAAAACATAACAGAACAGATCCAGACACAACAAACACACTTTCATAGATATTTCGCAGCTTGAATACAGAATTCACATAATGTAGTAATTACTAATGATTCACACAAACACTGCACATCGATTTAGTTCTCAAGCAACCTTTCTTATTCATTAATTCATCAATTCCTTCTTACAATACCCTTCCCAGCCTATGCACATAGCAGCAGGGTCCACACACAGCTGAACTCTCGATTTGTGTGCACACAACCAGCAAGAGTCCTTTCCCCAAAAACCCAAACAGATATCTTAAACCACAATTCACCTCAATAGCTCTTCATTTCCTACCTTACAATACAAAATGTTCCTCTATTTATAATAATCTAGCCTAAACTTTCCTATGGTCCGCAAACCATGGTTTTCAGACCCCTAGTTTACCCTTTTGCCCATTACAATGCTTTTGGGGCTTTGACCCACCCCAAAACCCCTGCGCTAGAATAAATATAATCAAAAGTATTCAAAATTGGACCAATTTCGCAGCTCGTAGGAGACCCTGTTCCAACATGTTCCTTCGACACATAGCCACGTGACAAGTGAAGAAGATCGGTTCTAGAGTCAAGAACCTGTATGCTCTTGATGTTGAGAATGCATGCAAGGCTTTGAGGAGCAAAGAAGTGGTTAGTGGCTTTGTGGTTGAGAGGGAGAAATTATCTCTCAACATGCAGCCTCAGAGGCAGTCTCAGAAGTCTGTGGAGCAGTCATAATTGGAGAAGAAGACAGGATACCGAGTGGAAGAGTCCATTAACCAAAGACCTCTAGGAGGGAGAAATTTTGAGCTAGAAGGGCATAGGGAGTACATGCAGCTATACCTCTAGGTGTGAGGTGAGGTGATGTGTATAATTAATCCCAAGAAGAAATTGGGCAGGGTTCATTGAGATTGTGTGTCTCACGGATCGAACTGGCTACGAGGAGCCAATAGTACATTAGTAGCAGGAAGGATTGGTTTGATTGATCCAACCAGATGTCAAGAAGACAGAAATAAAAGTAACAAGTGTCGGATACTGGAGCACAGGTCAGAGTTGGCAGCAATGCAAAGTGCATGGATGCAGATGTCAGTAGTACAGAGTGTCTAGTAGACATGTGTAGTAGGACCCAATAGTCAGAAGACTGTAATAACATATGCATTATGGTGATTCAGTTGTTTGGAGGCTATTCAGTTTCAGGATAGTTTCGTGTCAAAACAACACTTGAAAAGCGTTGCAAGCAATAACATTCTAAAGGTATCGGATCGAGACATATTAATTCTTTTTGTGTTGAGAGAGAGTGTTGAAATTTGCAACAAGAAATAGAGAAATTGGCATCCAGAAACAACATCTAGGAAATGGCACACAAAAATGGCCATCATGGGGGATTTTGATTTAATTATTTCTTACTTAAATTAGAAGAAATGTGTGTAAAATTTATTTATCCCTTAAATAAATTGGACTATAAATTGTAATCTTATCTCATAATCACTTGTAATAGTTATCCGAGTGTGATAGACTCAGTTTTCTCATGAAATTTGAGTTGAGGATGGTTGGTGAGGCATGTAGAGTGATTCTATTTGTTTTAGAGTCCAAGTTGCAGTTAGTGTATTAGTTTAATGCATGAGAAATCAGTTAACTCAATTAATTGAGTTAAAATCACTTTAACTAGTTGTAACTGATTGTTGCACTAGTGAGAGGTCAAGTGAATTAAATCAGATTTAATTCACATGCAGTGATTTTTCAAGTAGCTGATTATTTACTATTAATAGTTTCATGCTTGTTAGTTTTTATGAAGACCTAGTTGAGATAGTGGTTAAAAGGAAGTTATATCAAATTGCTTGGGTGCAATTATATACATCATAGGATGCCCATGATGTATTGCGTAATTAAGGAAGGATAATTATCCTAATTAATAGGGATTAATTGCCTAGGGATTACATAAGAAAGGCAAGCTGAGCAGAGGCTAAGAATTAGCTAAGTACTAGCCCAATTTTGTCTAGATTAGTGTGAGATAGTCATGATAGTGCAATAGAATCTTGTGAGAAGATTGCATTGTATTGTTTCATGATTCCTTGGTTCATTATACAATAGATATAGAGGGTTTTCAAGCAGGTTGCTTTCCCCAGAAAAATATCTTGTGTTGTGAAATTTATTTTCTTCTTTCTCTTACTTGGTGTGACTGTGTGACCATGTTTATTTTCTGCAAATATTGTAGAATGATTCAGTATATTGTTTTAGTATATTACATGATCAGATTTAATCCATTAGTATACATATTGTTTGTATAAATTCTATATATTTTAATTCTGGGTGGTTTTCCTATAATGCTTCACAATGAAAAATCACTACACAAATATCTAAAAGTACTGGAATAAATACTACAATTGCATAAAAAAATTATGGCATAAAAATATGAGGCAATTATCCACATGGAATTACATTATGCAAATGTTACAATAAGACCTTCAAGATATGGTCCAATCAAATGTTTGAAAATATATTTTTTCAGTAATATTGAAAAGTAAATATTTATTACCATGATGGGGGTTAAAAATCAACAGTTATTGAGGACTGTGGTAGGGATCTCCACCCTATGCCCCCCCATGACATAATGTAAATCATAAGTGTTACACAACAATTTGTAACTGTCCCTGCCATTCCCCATCCCACACATTGGAGGGCTCATTCCGTGACCTATGAGTAGAGATAAGACCTGAAAATACTTTCATTACATCCCTCTGAAGATGAGCTTTCATTTCCCTGAAGACATCTCCCTGCAAAAAACCCTAAAAATAGCTCTTTTTCCATTGGCGCGGTTCCATAGTTCAGCCCTCGCGCCAAGGGGGCAAATCCTCCAAAGAGGGCATGCCAATTGGCGCTCTGTCATAGAGCCGCACCCGCGCCAACCATATTAAGAGGTGTTTTTTAAAAATAAATGGCATAAGTTTCATCCTAACAAATCCCTGGACTGATATCTATCTTGAGTTGGGAGGTTTGGCTACAGATTTTCATAGAGAAGAAGTGGTTTGCCACCTCTCATGGAAGCTTCCTTGATGATAGGGCCAATCCCATAATTATAGGGATCCTAACTCCCCTTCCTCCATCTATAAAAGCTTGCTCATCTCCTTTGCAAGCTAGTTCCCAAGAGCTTTCACATCCTTATGCTGCAAAAGCCTTCTTGATTCCCTTAAGGCCAAATCCAAGCAAGGAGACTGTTGTCAAGTATCTGGAGAGAGAGGCTTGTCCCGTCCTTGACAGGATTTATCGAGACATGTTGTGCTGACGACCCGCCAAAGGAGAGTGTTGTGTCGAAGCTATGGTTGTATTCTTCTTTTGACTCATTAATGATAAGTGACTATTGGTTATGGTTCCACTCTTGTTATTGATTATGTTCATGAGTTATGTCCTCTTCGACTGACATATAGTTGTATATACTGGATTTTATGCTTGCGTTTGTGTTTTTTCTTGCATGTGCAGGTGTCCGATCACGGAGATCGTGAGGATTGTGATCTGCCAGGGCAAAGGAACGGGAGCACCACCTTTTTTACAGACGACAATGTTGGATTCCAGGTAAGCCTTCATCACAAGTCGGTTTATTTGCAATTAGGAACCTACACTGTAGCGTGTTTGATTGTTGCTAGACCCGATCTGGGCTAGTAGGGATCGCCTCTGTCCGCAGAGGGGATTAACCTCTTCAACAATTTGGCAACTCCACTGGTTATGGTTCCACTCTTGTTCTTGATTATGTTCATGAGTTATGTCCTCTTCGACTGACATATAGTTGTATATACTGGATTTTATGCTTGCGTTTTTGTTGTTTCTTGCATGTGCAGGTGTTCGATTGCGGAGATCGTGAGGATTGTGATCTGCCAGGGCAAAGGAATGGGAGCACCACCTCTTCTACAGACGACAACGTTGGATTCTAGGTAAGCCTTCATCTCAAGTCAGTTTATTTGAAATTAGGAACCTGCATTGTAGCGTGTTTGATTGTTGCTAGACCCGATCTGGGCTAGTAGGGATCGCCTCTGTTTGTAGAGGGGATTAACCTCTTCAACACTTTGGCGACTCCACTAGTTGAATCAGCATGTTGTTTGATTTGTAAGCTATAGAAGGAGCCTGAAGTGCAGCCAAATAGCCTTCGAAACGCTTCTGCTCTGCATTAGAGTAGATAAACGTTGCTTCATTCAATCTCCGGTTTAGTTTACGGACTGAACAACTTGGAGTCAGGGATAATTTTAAGGATGGAAAATTATCTTGAAGTTTAAAAAATTGGCGAATCTCACTAGTCCCTAATATGCAAACTATAAAATGTTTATTGATGTATTTGAAAAATTATTCAAATTTATAATGATATTATATATATTTTCTATACAATGTTGGCGATTTTTAACGTAAAATAATTTTATATTGTAAAATTTGGGCGAATATTTTTTATAAAAAAATGGAAATTGGAGAATATTTTTTTTGGAAAAACCATGGAAAATTAGCCCACCTGCGAATATTAGCCCCTAAAATTTTCCATGCTTGGAGTATTGTCTTCTCTTTTCGGTCAATTTCTTGGCCTTGCTTGCTTGGTTAGATCTTTGGATTGTTTTTTCTGTTTGTTTGGCTTTGTTTTAGCCTTGTCTTCACTTGTCTGTGTCTAAAATTCCTTGTTTTTTATTTTCCCATAGTAAACTCTGCTGGCGCGCTTTTCAGCGTGACAGTCACGCCCATTGGCGCAGTTTGCCTGTGTATCACCCACGCCATTGCTTTTTTGGCGCTAATTTCAAGCTCACAGTCGCGCCAATCCTGTGAGCTATTAGGGTTTGCTGTGTTTCATGCTTTCTGGGATTGACTTGTGATTTTGATCTTGTTTTTTTGGCTGTTTGAGTGCACTGGAGCCTATTTTGACTGATTGTAACCTCCATCCTTTGGTTGTTTGCCTATTTCTTTCGATTTTTCATTCGAGCCCTAGGGCATCTAGGTGCTTTTGTGAGTCTAGCCTCCCTTAGGAGTTTTTGGTTTTCGTTCGTTCAGTCGACTTTGGGATTGCTTCCTTGCATTCGTTTGACAGTTGTCTATCATCTTATTGCACTTTTTGAGTGAATGATTTCATTTTGATTCAAATTTCACTTTGCTTCATTTTGGGCCTAGATTACACGGCTCATTAGTGTCTTTGGGACTTTTCTTGGTTTTGAGAGACTTTTGGTCGATTTGAGATCTGATTGTTTGTGCCATTGAGTGAAATTTGCTTGTTTTTGCTCTCTTGTTATCATCTCTCAAATTACTTCTCATTTATTTTCGGTTTGTTTAGTGCATATAGCTCTCAAACATTGAAAATAAAAAAATCTCTTTTGCTTTTGATTGATTAGTGCAAATTAAAATATTTTCGATGTTATTAGTAATTAGTGACTTTGAATGAAATTTTTTATAGTTTCATTACCTGCATTAGAGATATCATTGATTTTCTTCCGATCATTTTGTTTGTTAAATAAGCTCTTAACTCTTTTGTAGCTAGCTTTCATCGAACGAAATGATATACTATGGCATGTAGTTTTGCATTTAGGAGATTTTTTGAGACATCACATTCGTTAGGGCCTGAAAACTGAAACGTAATTGAAGATAAAATTTAAAATTTACTCAATTTACACTAAGGTAGCATTGAAATCTAACGAAACACATTTAGAAGGTCTAGGCTAGAGACATGTTCTGACATCTTAAAACCTAGTAGCTATCGTTCGCCTCTTGGCTTTAGACAACACTAGTACGGACTTGTGCTCCCCGTACCGTCGCGTATATAAAGGGAGACCCCATTAGGTTTCAATCCTTTATCCATAGGAAGCCGAGTCTGCCGCCCTATACCCGTGATACACCAGACACAACATTCGGGGAGATTGCCTGCACGTACGGAAAGTCCTTGGTTGATTTCTATTTCATTATTGAAACCAAGGTGTATATTGCAGTTCATGGTTATTTGGTACACCCTTTTGCCTAGTATTCCCGAGTAGTCATTTGATCTTTTCTGACTCCCTAAATTTGAAAGGATCACCAAGCGCTTGTCCTTTCACGCTTGTGTCAAATCTGAAAGAGATAGAGTCACCTTTTCAATTGTTTCTCGACTCTTAAAACATGAAACGGTGAAGTTTCTTATTTTTCAATGTGGTAAAAATTAATCACCCACGATCACACGCCTTGTTAGATTCTTCTTGTTGACCATTTGATTGTGTGTCTTGACTCTTTTTCAGCCCGTGTGTGTGTTTGATATTTTTCTCTTGTCGTTACTACCACAGTGGCGGAACCCTCGGTTTCGTCTACTGGTAGTCCTTATACAGATGATTCATCAGAGGTTTCCCAATCCTCTGTTGAACCACAACAACCCATTGTTTCTGAGCAACCCTTTGGGGGACCATTTGAGTTCAATTGACCCTTTTCTGACCCTTTTTCTGAATTGAGATTACGAGCTGAGTTCCTTTCTCTTACATCGGGTTCGCCTTTCATAGCTGTTGTTTTTCCTCCTAGTCCTCGCCATCGATTACAAGATCTAGCGGCGGGCTCAAACATGAGTGATTCCAGTGAGGAAATCCCAACGTCCGGTGAAGATTACCAGTTATTTCCTCGGAGATTATTTCCAGGAGATGACTCTGAACCTGCTATTACGTCGTCATCCAGTCTCTCATTGCTAGCAGGGTATAGGTCTTTGGGTCAAATCATTTCCGCCACAACCTCTATGGGAGCGTTAGCTCCTTCTACGAGGGCGGTTGCTCCTTCATTGGGGGTGTCTTCTAAGACACCTGTCACTTTTGTACCCTCTCGGCCCACTGTTTGTGTGGCCGCCTCTGCACCCGTTGTCACGACACCCTCCGCGAGGGCTATGTCGCCTCCTGAAGAAGTTTATTTAGTGACTACTATACCGGATAACATCTCTCCGGAGGAGTATCGGTTGTCCCTACAACAGCCGAACCCCGAGGTTGGACCATCCTCCCAAGATCCCAACCGCTCTTATTTTTCACACTATGCACAGGATGGTACACCCGTGTATGCTTTTCTAGATCAGTACGATGAGCATGGGGACATTTTACGTATACTCACTCCTGAGGCTCACCTCCATGCTCAAGGTTTACCTTATAACCAGGCTTATAACCCGCAAGGGAAACCTTTCCAAGGCCAACCTTCGGGCAAACCTGGCTATCCTTGTGACCCACAAGGGCAACCCGTGCAAGGCTATCCTGCAGGCTAGCAAGGGCCATCGTATGGTCTGCAAGGAAAATATTAGAACCCTTTCGGTCAACCTGTGCAGCCTCAGCTGGGGTACCAACTAGGACCGGTCTATGGTCCTGGGGGGAAAATCGAGCCTTGTCAACCTATGCAACCGCAGTATCCTGTTGTTTCCAACGTTGCATATCAGCCAAGACCATTCTATAGTCCTGCTCTAGGTCAAACCGGTTACCAGCAACCACCTGGCTCTATTCCTCCACCAGGACAACCGGCCCATCCGGTACAACTTGGTGTTCCGCCTCTAGGCCAACCGGCCCATCCGGTACAACCTGGGGCTCATTTACAGCCAGGTCAACCTATGCAACCGGCGCAGCCTATATATCTGGGTCAACCTGTTCACTCAGGGCAGCCTGCTCAGCCAGGTCAACCTGTTCATTCAGGGCAGCCCGCTCATTCCATTAACCCTACCCAACAGCCGATTTATTCGATGCCGCAGCCAAATCAACAGCTTCACCCTAGTTATCAGGCTCCACAGGGTTCCACTTATCAGCAGCCAACTCACCCTCAGGGCGGTTATTATCCTCATGGTCAATCTCAACCAAATTATAACCAGCCTTGAGGCTCTTCGTATTATCCTCATCAACCCGGTTTTACATATGCTCAGCAGCCAAATCCAAATGCTGCTTACACTGGGCCGACATATAATCAGGGTCCGTACTCTGGTTATCAAGCCCCACACACTGGTTACCAGCAAACAAATCAGTCTGGTTATACGACCTACACCCCCTACACTCAGAATCCTATGAGACAAAACCCATGGGGGCAAGGATATTCTCAACTAGCGTGGAGTACAGGTACTGGTCCTCATCCCGAGCCTGGCATGCCGATCAATCCGCCATTGCCGTTCCTGGCCACCTTGGAGTTGCCGGATGTTTCAAAATTGACCAATGATCCAATTTTTCATAATCCTTATTGGCCTCCGGTTCCTACCAAGATACCAAGTGATTTCCCCAAGTTTGAAGGTAAAGCTGGGGAGGACCCCCAAACGCATGTGATGACGTATCATCTTTGGTGTTCGTCTAACTCTTGGGTTGATGATTCAATTCATCTGCGCCTCTTCTAGCGCACTTTGACTGGAGCTGCTGCTAAGTGGTACATCGAGTTATCTTGTGGCATCTTCCAAGATTTCAATTCCTTAGCTATGAATTTTCTGACGCACTTTCAGTTAACGGTTCGCTATGAAGCTGGGATGCACCTCCTAACTTCTTTGAAGCAGGATATAGCCACTCACATTTCTGATCACATTCATGAGTGGCGGCGTCGTCGTAGACTGATCAAGTTTCATATACCTGATCAGATACTAACTCACTAGTTCACCACCTCCTTCGTGAACAAAATCGCCCAAGATATTACGATGGGAGTGTGTGTGACGGAGGAACAAGCCATTGCACGTGCCCAATATCTGGATCTTGTATATTCTCAGTCCGGCACACTTTATGATATCTTTCCTGATGCTCCATGGTACGGAACCTCTAAGGCTCCACCTACCCCTGCAGTGGATGGCGTCATTGGTTCCGTATCTCAGAATTCGAAGAAATCTTCGAATGGGAAGCAGAAGTCTAACTCATCCAATAATTCTGCTCCTCCTGCCCCTACCGATTCTGGAAAAACTGCGGAGGTGAACGCCGTTCAGGAAAATCCTATGGAGAAAGCCTCCAAAGGGAAAAATAAGGGCAAAGGTAAATCCAAATCCGACGCCCCAAAGCCAGAATCCAAATCTCGTACTAAGGATGGTTCTCAACGTAAACCGAAGTACCCCTGCCTCATTTGTGAAGGAGACCATTATACCAAGGATTGTCCACGACGATCTGAAGTTAGTAAACTTCTCAAAGGCTCTAAAGGGACTTCAACAGTTCTTAAAGAACCATTCCCGTCTCAGCAGACCCAGATGGTTGAACAGCCTTCACCATCTGCACCATTTGGGTCCCAAGTTTTTATGATGAATGGTGCTGCACCCATCTCTGTTGCCACACGTTCGAAGGATTACAACGAATCGCGGTAGGCACCAGGGAAGGAATTTGTGGATGGACCACCTCCCCCACCTGTCTCCGGTTCGTTGGAAATCGAGAAGCCTACTCCTGAACCTTTTGTGAAGCCACCTTCAAAAGGTGTTTTACAAAGATCTTCTTATAATCCAAATGCCCGTGCTGCTTAGCACTACAGTATTGTTGAGGATTTGGCATAGGCGCCTTCTGCATTTCTGCGTTAGAAGTTCTTCAAATTTTTCCTTCGCAACGGAAGGCTTTATTGTATGCAATTGGGGGCATTGATCCCACCGATTCGAGTCTTCTCACCTTCGACTTAGAGAATTTCACCCCCCGACTTCCACATCAGATCGCTCTTGTTATTCAAGTCGGGATCAACGGTCTTAACATCCATAGGGCCTTTGTGGATGAAGGTGCCTCTACCTGTGTTATGTCATCCGCTTGCTGGAAGGCCATCGATTCTCTGGCCCTCTCATCATCTCCCAATGCCCTAGAGGCATTCGATGGTCGGGAATCCAAACCCCTAGGTGTTCTCGAGAGTTTAGCGATCACTTTACAGGGGAAGGCTATCAACGTAGAAGTAGAAGTAGTGGACGCCAGGCTCAACTACAATATACTTCTTGGCCGCAACTGGACTCATGCCATGCTATGCGTGCCATCCACCGTTTTTCAACTTCTTAAGTTCCCTCACGAGGGCAAAATCATTACGGTGGATCAATTGTCTTTCTTCACCTCCATCTCCGAGAAAAACGTTCCATACGTGGATCAAATCCCGAATCCCCCTGACAGTGTAGGACTCGGTCTCTTCAAGGACCCCGTCCCCATGGGTAGTTTTCCCGCACCGCCACTGCACACCGTTCAAGTTAACATGATTTCCAGATCTGTTGACCCCTGGCTCATCCCTACGCCTTAGCAGGTGTTTGAGTTTGGAGAATAAATGCGTTTGACTCCAGTAGAGATTATCTACTGTGAAATTTTTGCTGCATCTGATCCTGCACCTCCTCAGCATGCTCCTTTGAGCATGGCTCTAGATGTCTACTCTCAATTCCCCTAGCTTGGTCAGGACGATTCACCTGATCCTCTCAAAGAGACTTCTCCTTTCGATGAAGCCATTGTCGAAACAATGTCTCTTGAGGAGCTACCTTGGAGCGATGGACATCATCGTTCCTCCTTTATGCCCAACCTGGGCGCAATGTTAGATTGTCTAGAGCGTTATGCATCTCAGGTTCCTACTCCTCCTCTCCAAATGCCCATTTTGACGTACGAGGTTCTTTCGGAGGGAAACCTGAGTAATATCACTCAAACCATCCCGATCAACATCTCTGTTAAACCAGGGATCGTTGAGAATATACATGTGGGAGTGACCTATTCTCCTGATGAGATACAGGTCTATACTGATCTTTTCAAAGAATTCAAATATGTGTTCGCTTGGTCTTACGAGGAAATGTCTGGGATTGATCCCAGTATCGTAGTGCATGAGATTCCAACCTACCTTGGTGTGAAGCCCATGTGCCAACGTCTACGCCCAATGAATCCTCTTAAAACCACTGTAATTAAGGCAGAAGTTGAAAAAATTCTGAACGTGGGCTTTATTTATCACATCCCCCTCAGAGAATGGGTTTCCAACATTGTCCCTGTCGATAAAAAGCAGGGTACTATTAGGGTCTGTGTTGATTACCACGACATCAATCGCGCCTATCTAAAGGATAACTATCCCACTCCGTTTATAGACCAGATCATTAACGAATGTGCCAGAAGTGAGATCTATTCCTTGATGGACGGTTTCTCGGGGTATAATCAAATCAACATTCTACCTGCTGATCAACACAAGACTACATTCATCTATCCATGGGGTACTTTCGCGTATAAAAAGCTCTCGTTCGGCTTAAAGAACGCTAGAGCCACGTTTCAGCGTGCGATGTCTTACGCTTTCCATGACATTCGCCATATCGTTCAGCCTTATCTGGACGACTTGCCAGCTCATTCAGCTAGGTGATAGGACCACCCTTAACACCTCCGCTAGATTTTCCTTCATTGTAGGTGCTACAATATTAGGCTTAATCCTCACAAATGCGTCTTTTGTGTGGATTCTGGCCATCTTTTGGGATTCATAGTCTCCAAAGATGGAATTCGCCTTGACCCTTTAAAATTCGAGGCTATCATCAATCTCCCATCACCCTCCTCATTATATCAGTTGCAGAGTCTACAAGGAAAAGGGAACTTCCTACGACGCTTTATCCCGAACAACGCGGAGGTGGCTAAAGGATTCACGCGGCTATTAAAGAAAAACATTCCCTTTCATTGGGACAAAATTGCTCAGCAATCCTTTGAGAAGCTCAAGACATTATTGGTTAATGCTCCTTTGCTTTGTCCTCCTGATTATCACCGCGATTTCACTTTGTATCTCGCCGCCGCATTTAGCACCATAGCTATGGTTCTGGTGCAGGATGATGATGATGGTAATGAACATGTTGTTTATTATCTATCATGAAACCTTCTCGATACGGAAACACGTTATGCTCATGTCAAGAAGTTGGCATTAGCCGCAGTACATGTTGTGCAGCGTTTCTGCCACTACATCCTGTTGCGTACGATAACAATGGTTTCAGATTGCAACCCCATGACATATATTCTTTCTCGACAATTACTGGGGGGAAAATACTCCAAATGGATCATCATCTTGCAGGAGTTTGAATTAGATTTCACTACTGCTAAGTCAACCAAATCACTTGTTTTTTCAGATCTTATATGCTCACTCTCAACAGACTCCACTCCTTCACTCTCCGAGGATCATATCCCAGATGAAACTCTTTTCGTCATCAGTACCCGCGACCCTTGGTACGGTGACATAATCATGTATCTTCAGACCTCCACATTTTGGTCTGAGTTGACTAAAGATGCTCGACGACGAATTCGGCATCAGTCTCAACCCTACCGCATCGTAGGAGATACCTTATACTGAGTTGGAGTAGATTCGGTGCTCCGTCGGTGCCTAACTTTGGAAGAGGTTGAAAGGGTATTAAATGACTGCCACAGTGGCGCTTGTGGTGGACATATGTCTAGATATGCCACTGCCCAGAAAATTCTGCGAGCAGGTTACTTCTGGCCGTCCATATTCAAAGACTGTATCGTTGCAGTCTGTAAATGCCACGCGTGCCAGGTGTTTCAGCGCAAGATGCGCGCGTCACCTCTCCCTTTGCATCCTGTTATTACCATCAACCATTTTTCAAAATGGGGCGTGGAATTTATGACGTGTAACCCTCATTCGGCTGGGGGGCATGCGTATATAATCGTCGCTGTCGACTACTTCACCAAGTGGGTTGAAGCGATGGCTACACTTGCTGCCGACGGTAAGACGACTGCTTAGTTCATCTTCAACCACATCATTGCACGTTTCGGGGTCCCTCAAGCCATCGTTACTGACCATGGTACTCATTTCCGAGATTATATGATGGCGGAGCTGACTTCAAGATTGGGCTTATGTCACGATAGCTCAACGCCATATTACCCTCAGGAAAATGGTCAGGTTGAAGCAGTGAACAAGGTTTTGGTCACGATGCTTCAACGAACAGTTGGTATTCACAAATCCAATTGGCACCTCCAACTGTTCTCAGATCTATGGGCACACTGGACATCTGCAAAGAGTGCAACTGGATTCACACCATTTCAGTTGGTGTATGGTCTAGAAGCAACTCTTCTGGTTGAATGCGAGATTCATTCTTTGAAATTAGTTGTGGAACTTCTACCCGATACTTCTGCTGAGGAAGAGTGTATTTTGTATCTGGAACGGTTAGATGAAACCCGTCGTTTAGCTGCTTTAGTCATTGAAGCACAAAAAAAGTGGGTCAAAGCTCACTTTGATCAATCAGTTTCTCCACGTTCCTTTATCGAAGGATACCTCGTCCTCCTATACGATCAAGCACATGACAAGCTTGGGGCCAGTAAGTTCCAACCTATGTGGCATGGGCCCTACATAGTAAAATGCGTTTTGAAGAATGGGGCTTATGAGCTTATAGATTATGAAGGAGTTCCGCTAGCGCAGCCCAGAAATGGGCTGTACCTGGAAAATACTACACTTGAAGTCATTTTTGGTGTGGTGTGTGTACATAAGTGTGTTATTTCATTGTGTGCATGTGTGGTGTGCTTTGCGATGTAAACATATTTCTGCTGATCGGGTCTTCCTGATTGTGCAAATGTCCATCAATCCGTTTGTTGGTCTCGCGGATGGTGCCTCCCGCAGTACCAGGAATCTGTCTTCGGTGGCCTGGGTAATCTACGATCCTGCTGGTGAGTTGGTCAACCTGCAAGGTGTGTGTCTAGGACGTACTACAAATAACATCGTGGAATATAGTGCTGTGTTAGAATTATTAACCAAGGCTGTAAACCTCGGTATCCGTGAATTACTTGTGTATCTAGACTCGCAACTTGTAGTATCACAACTGAATGGACACTATTCAGTAAGAAACCCATCCATTTTACGTCTGTATCTGCATATTCATTTACGGGAAAGAAATTTTGACTATATTACATATCAACATATACCCAGGCATATGAATGCGTTAACTGATGCAGTAGCTCATTTGGTTCTAGATAGACATTTGAGCAATTTGTAAATCATCATCACGTGTAAAAAGAAAAACCCATCCAGAAATAGATATGTATATATATAGATATTGAATGTTTGCATAGTGTGCATCACATTAAATAAAAAATATACATGTTCATCTTAATACATCTGGAGACGACATGTCTCTCAAAAAATATGCATGATAAAAGCCCTAGGAGTCTAATCCGCATGGTGCTCATGATAACAAGTGACTGCATGCACTAAGCATCTCAGAAGTCAGTGGAGGCAATTAGGCACTCCCACCGTATGTCTTTGGTACGCCATCAGTACATCTGCCAGCCGAGCATAGTCTGGGATCCCTCGGGCGATACCCTCAAGATTCTGGATCAACTCCCCCCCCTCTACACCCTCTGCCCGAGGATCAGGTGCGAGAAGAGTCCTCTGCGTGATAGGAGACATACCGGCTGGTCTCTTTGGGCCCACGTCTGCATACATATAAAATGTGTCAGGATGGACATGTATTAACAAAAAAAAATCATAAAACATAAAAATAAAAAAGAGAAGAGGTCATACCCAACTCCTCGTCCCAATCATCTCCCTCCGGCAATGGGAGATCTGGGTCTCCAGTGAAATCGGTTCCTGCATATGGCCAGTCTTCCACTATGATCAACTGACACCGCAACCACCCAAAAAACTCTGGCCTACAGGACATCTGTTGGCATCCTCCAGCTCTGGGCATCAGTGCTGCCTAGCGAGCCATTCTTAGCTCTCGTGGAATTGGCTCAGCTACTATGGTCCCTTGGCCCTGGAAGATTGGTAATCGTTCCAGAATAAACAATACCAGGATGGAACCGTAGCCAAAATGTTTCAGTTTGGCCTGCTTGCACTTCGTGAGATGTCTCTTAATATTTATTGTCACAGCTGTAGCCCAGTCGAACAATGGGGGACTCATGCACTCTGAGGCCAGTAAGAGTTGGGCCTTTGTTGCCTCGTGCGGTGCCTGCGATCCCGCAACCCGCGTGATGGTATGAAGCACTACTCTAAGTGCTAGATCAGGAATAGTATGGATGTCCACCTTTCCAATTCCTGATCCTAGTCGTGCCCCTTGGCACACTCGTGCCATCACTTGCTCCATCTTCTCACCAGATGGTCTGCTCCCTGTCAATATGGGCACCGGACCTCTGCGCGATAATCTGGTTATGAATTATATGTCAGAAACCTCCAGTTTTAATACCTGGTCCCGTAACTTGAACACTTGTTCATGTTCGTCCCATATGCTGATCAGGTACTGTAGGAGCTCAGGCTGAGCTCGTAAACAAGGTGTCAGGAAGAACTTTTTTAGCCCACAATTCTTGAGGGCATTCATGCAAGTTTCATTCTCCATGGCTTGTTCATCCTCTTCACCGTGCTCCCTCTCTTTCCACTCAATGACCATTTTGATTGGCTGCCTGCATTGAAATGGTCACAAAACTTCAATTAGACCTATGCTATCCTTGAAAATTCATGCAATTCATTCATTATGTGGAAATTTCAAGCGGAAAATTGTATTGCACCATTGGCACGACTGTTTTCCCAACATTCGCGCCAGTTGGCGCGAGCCCTTTGGAAATAAAATTCCATTGGCGCGGGTCCATGTTGGATACCCGTGCCAACGGGCGAAGCCCTAAAAATTCAAAAATTCCTCATAAGAAGTCTAATATACAATGAAAAGCTATGAAAAATGGATTGAAATGGAGTACAAAGAAGCGCCTCTTACCTGGAACTGATGGGAATCTGAATGGTAGCCCGGATCGGTCGCAATTGCTGTCAGAAGTTTGCACACAAAATGGACCACTGCTGCTCTTCGGTGAGGTAAATAGTAAAAAGTAATTTTATTTTTACCATTTGACATATTTATAACTTTTTGAACTCAAAATAGCTATTTTTCTGAACATTTTAATATATTTGTGTCAAAAATGGGTTTTACACTTGCTTTTTGTGCAGCAACAGGTCTTTTACGCAACTTAAAAAGTGAAACGAGTTGTATTTTATACTTTTTCGGACTCGGTAAATACACGAAAAAGTCACTCTAGAGTCATCTTTCAGCTCTTTTCTGACTCTCTAAACATGAAAAGAGTGCCGAGGCCCTTGTCGTTTTCATCTCGTTAAAGTGGACACAAATCGACATCTACCCAGTATACGTTTACCCCTTTTTCGGGCTGGGATGGATTATTTACGAAAAAGGAATACCCTAGCCTATCGCGACTAGGAGGTTTTCTCGGGTATTGTTTTCTACCTTTTCGGGTCCGGGGAACTATCTACGAAAAGGGACCACTGGAGTTTACTTTTCTGCTATCTTTTCAAACTCTCTAAATATGAAAAGACGCCGAGTTCTTCCTTTGTCAGACTCATTAAACCCTGATGACATTGGATTCAATCGAAATGACGTTATCCGAGTTTCTCCTTCCTAGTGCTCGTTAAATGTACTAGGATGGATTCGCCCGAAGGGCGGATTTATATTACAAGCATATGCTATCCCCTTCAAGCTTGTTATAAAAAATAATTGGGGTACTCGCAAGAAATGGTGGGGGAAAATTGGAACCAGCATCATTGTCGTGTCGGCAGTATGTCGCTCTTGAATATGGCACTTGCCTGCATTCGTGTCGGGTTGGGGAAATCTCATCTCATTTTTCACTTGCCTCCATGGGTTTGGATAATCCATTTTGACTTATCATCTGCTCGTTGCCTCGTCACCATGACCTCTGATCCGTTGATGTCAAATACTGCCAAATCCACTATTGTGCCGTTATATGTTCAAGAGAAGTTGACCTCTACAAAGTATCAACCTTCCTCTGATTCTCATATGATCCTGATTCACAAGAAACATCATGTTCCTCTGTCTCATGTTGATGATGCGGGAAACATTATGGCCCACCTTCGATCAAGATCACTTCCTGTCGACTTCAGCTCATTATCTGGGAAGCTGGTCTAGAGACTCCTTTATGGTACCTTGGAGCCTGCATGCCTCAATGGCAGGTTCGTCACATTCGACATGAGGTTTTCATCATTGACCTCCGATCGAGTGATTCTACAGGTGTTCGACGTCAGCCCATTGATTCACATGCCATAGATTGTAACTGTAGTACCTTGGGGGCCATTGTCATTATTGGTGGTACCTCTCGCGTCTGTTAGCAACTTCATCATTGGCTGGTAATCAGACGATGTTCTTGCATGTTAGACTTCAACTCACATATTCACATGCTTAAACTTGTACTCTGTTCTGGTCGAGATGGAGCGCAAGACCCTGGATTGTGTCTATTGTAATCCAGGCTGCGATTTTGTGGATTATTATGATTATTTACATGACTCATTGATTGGATGGCTGCGACCATACCTGAGTCTATTTATCGATCCTCACTGGATGGCTGCATCCATGCCTTGGATCTCGATTATTGTATACTCTATTATGTATGGTTGCGCCCATACCACGCATATATATCATGTATATAAGACATCATTTGTATTTCACTCCACAGGTTCTCCGATGGCAGTGTTTTCAGTCAACATGTTCTCGTAAAGCATTTCACCCCTCTCTCTCTCTCGGGCCTCATGCTTTAGGGGGCATCTGTTACACAGCAATTTGTCACCGTCCCTGCCATTCCCCATCCCGCACGTTGGAGGGCTCATTTCGTCACCTATGAGCAGAGACAAGACTTGAAAATACTTTCATTGCATCCTTCTGAAGATTAGCTTTCATTGCCCTGAAGATATCTCCCTGCAAAAAACCCTAAAAATAGCTCTTTTTCCATTGGCGCGGTTCCACAGTTCAGCCCTCGCGCCAAGGGGGAAAATCCTCCAAAGAGGGCGTGCCAATTTGCGCTCTGTCATAGAGCCACACCCGCGCCAACCATATTAAGAGGTGTTTTTTAAAAATAAATGGCGAAAGTTTCATCCTAACAAATCCCTGGACTGATATCTATCTTGAGTTGGGAGGTTTGGCTATGGATTTCCATAGAGAGGAAGTGGTTTTCCACCTCTCATGGAAGCTTCCTTGATGATAGGGTCAATCCCATAATTATAGGGATCCTAACTCCCCTTCCTCCATCTATAAAAGCTTGCTTATCTCCTTTGCAAGCTAGTTCCCAAGAGCTTTCACATCCTTATGCTGCAAGAGCCTTCTTGATTCCCTTAAGGCCAAATCCAAGCAAGGAGACTGTTGTCAAGTATCCGGAGAGAGAGGCTTGTCCCATCCTTGACAGGCTTTATCAAGACATGTTGTGTTGACGACCCGCCAAAGGAGAGTGCTGCATCGAAGCTATGGTTGTATTCTTATTTTGACTCATTAATGATAAGCGACTATTGGTTATGGTTCCACTCTTGTTATTGATTATGTTCATGAGTTATTTCCTCTTTGACTGACATATAGTTGTATATACTGGATTTTATGCTTGCGTTTGTGTTGTTTCTTGCATGTGCAGGTGTCTGATCGCGGAGATCATGAGGATTGTGATCTGCCAGGGCAAAGGAAAGGGAGCACCACCTCTTTTACAGATGACAATGTTGGATTCCAGGTAAGCCTTCATCGCAAGTCAGTTTATTTGCAATTAGGAACCTGCACTGTAGCGTGTTTGATTGTTGCTAGACCCGATCTGGGCTAGTAGGGATCGCCTCTGTCCACAGAGGGGATTAACCTCTTCAACAATAAGGAAAAAATTGGGTTCCATGCATGCCTATGCAAAATCCCAAGCCACCAGAGGGTGGTGACTAATGTTATTCATGATGGTTACCATGCTCATTAACTACCAGTACAGATTGAGAGGATTTCGACATGTGCAAAGAGGGATGAGTAGACTGAGCATAAGGAGCATAGGATTGCAAGCCAAGTTCCATATGTGGGAGTCAGGATTTGAGGTGATATGTGTAAGGAAATATTTCCACCTTTATAGAGGAAGAAGGATGTTTCATCTGTGAAATTTATAGAGTATATCTATGTCCCAAGAAATTTTAGAAAATAGAGAGGTGGAATTATGGTACAATGTTGCATGGTGGGAGAATCCATGGGGATAATAAAGGCTTAACATTTTTTACTGGATTTATGGATGCGCTATAAAAGTTGTGTGGGTCATTCATCCCAGGTTGAAGTCTCCCTATCTAGTTTTTTTTGTTTACAATGGTTAATTTTTCATGTTTAACTTTCTTTAGTGACAATTTACTTGGCTAGTCTGGTTGGATTGAAAGGAGTGCTTTGGGTTTTTTTATATGTTTACATTAGATACCTTTTTGGGGGAAGGATAATCATTTCCACAAGCATTGGTAGGAAGTGATATCCCTTGTTTTAGGGAGTTTATAGCTCTTGTGTAGCTGGGAAAGGATTTTTAGTACCTGGCTAGCTGCTGGTGGGGTTGTGGAAGTCTTGGTTATCAACTCCATTAACTTTGTGCACTTCTTGTATCTTTTCAGGAGTTTTGGGAATATATATCTGGTGGAAGCTTGACTACAATGAGGCAAATTTTCTTTCCTTCAGGCAATTTGGGTGGTGCATTTGGAGGTTTGTGGTGGTCTATTTCCTTGGCGCGGTTGGCTAAGGGAAAATAAAATGTATGAGTTCACTTAATTTCAAAAAAAATGGAACTAGGAGATAATAATTCCTATGCAAAGAGGATCAGTTCATTATGTTTTGGAAGGATGGGATTTGCAGGGTCGTCATCGATAATATGAGCAGGGTGTGAGGGGTATTATGGATCCTTTTCCTTCTCCACCGTTTCAATCTCCTGATAATTTTTTTTTTGGAAAACGACTATGGAAGGCTCTTCTTACATATTAGCAATACCTTGGACCAACTCAATCGAGAAAGGCAGGCTAACCATAATGATGTAATAGGCTTCATGTTTCATATTTAGGTGAACATGTGGGAGGTGTATGACAAGCTGGTAAGCCTCTGGAGAGGGAAACAAAGAATTTCCTTCTTTAGACTTTGATCACCCAGTTCTAGTAAATTCTAATGATACTTGATTTTCGTTGGTTATATCTTGGTTTTTTGGGTTTTCTGACACTTTTTTCGTGTTAACTTATGTAAATATTTGTAATTTTGGAAGTTTATAATATATTTGGGCATGCAAATGTTGGCCAATAAATATAGTAAGAGTGAAGCCCCATTACCTGAGAAATGAGATGACAAGATGTAACTTTTGGATGTAATAGAAAAGGATTGATTGACAAAAATAATATTTGTTTTTCAAAGTTAAACATTATAAGTTGCATTGGTTAATGCTAAAACAGGCAAATCGATTGCTAGAGTCATGATTTGGAAAGGACTAATAACTCATTTACAAATAGGAACAAGAGTTGCATGACATCTTAGTCCCTATTGCTCAAGTGGAATTTATGTTTTTAAAAAATTGCAAGTTGATATATGAAGTGGAAGAATTAATTTCCTAGTTAGGGAAAAGGACTTGCATAAATTTTGGTAGGTAGTAATCACTAATAAGTATAAACATTTACCTTTTTAATCCTATGTATTAAAGTTCTTAAGAACACATGAATAATGGTGGGAATAATTCCTATTAAGTATAGTTATTTACATAATGTTTTTATCCATTCTTTATGAAAATACTTGCTTAAACTATGATGGGAAGTAATTGGTAATAGTTATGTTATTTAAATTATTATGAACTATTTTCAAGTATTTTAATTTGGTGGTTTTCCTATGAATCTTAAAAATGAAAAATATTTGCACAAATATCTAAAAATCATGGTATAAATATTGCAACCACATCCAAAATATATGACAAAAAAATATGAGGCAGTTATCCATATGGCATTGTATTGTACCAAGGTTGCAATAATACCTTTAGTATGGTCCAATCAAATGTTTGAAAAATAATTATTTCAATAATATTGAAAAATATTTATCTATTTTTCAAATCTAAGCATTATAAACCGCATTGTTCAATGCTAAAATAAAAGTGGTCAATAGGCAAATCCTAATTGGCAGGGACCTATAACATATTTTATCGAAACATTTTTTAATTAAAGAAAGAATTTAAAATATATAATTTAAAATGATTAATTATATTGGGTTACCCTTATGTATATTTAAAAAAACTATTGTTTTCTATCATTTTTCTAAAGGGAAAAAACCTATAAATTTGTTCATCTTGAACCAAGGAACATAATTACATTTTGTAGATGTAGAAAGAATTATGGAAGGTAAGCCTCTTGGCTTATGAGATAAAAATAAAAAAATGAAAAATTTAGAAATGTACTTTCAAAGTTAAGTGTGATATTAATCACTTAACTTCTCTTTCTTGCATTTATTTTTCTCCCTTGTATGTTGTACCCCTGTGTTCGGTTCAACAAGAACCATTTCAATTTCAATTCTTGATGTCATCAAGGGAGATTATTTTTCTGATTCTAAGATCTTATAAACATGTTCTCTCTCAGTACTCCCCATCCCATTTACTGTATGTGCCTCATTTTTCTATGATTCTGATACCTATTTTTCTTTTAATTTGACATCATTTTGCAGGTGGGATGTAGTTCCATTCTGGCCCTAAGTATCCACTTTTTCAATATTTGGAGGGTTCTGCATGGTTTATTATTCTCCTTATTTTGAGAAGTGGGGATTTTAGGTTTGCAAACCTTTTGGTTTGTGAGCCTACCCCTTTTTATTTTTTGGTATATTTCTTGCTTGTGGACATGTGCTTTAAAAATATCCTTCTTAGTAGCATATTCAAATTTGAATGTTGTGTTCTCATAATCTAATGCTTGGGTCCACTAAAAAATTCTATGTTTCAAAATAATGTGATCAGGTAGACCTTTTTTAAGTTCTATCTCTACACCAATTATCGAAAAGGAAAATAGACCTTTCTTTATTCTTTCGAGGTCCATATTTTTGGATTTCCACAACAGGTTTCTGATTTCCTTTAGAACCTTTTGGTGCTAGAAAGGGAGTGGGATATTTGGTAGCATCACCCATACCATCATTTTTTAGACCACCATTTTTGGGGCCTTAAAATATGGAAACAAAGGGGTGATGAAGAGCCCCTCTTTTCCCTAGAACAAGGCCCCCTCATTAGTACTTTATCCAAGTCTCCTGAGTATCAAATTAGACAATAAAAACACCTTTGGAGCATAAATAGATATCATAGTTGTCAGTATAGGAAGACAATACCCACTTCTTTAAAGCATCATATCTAGGCTAGAATTCATTGAACATGCATATAATAACCTTGGACTAGAGAGAAGAAAAAAGGTAGTTTACCCTTGGGAGATTGACCTCCATGGTAGGAATTTTTTCCATTTGTTCTACAATATAGGGTCTTGGGTCGCACTGAGGTTGGTTTGTAGGATTGGAAGCCTTTCCTTACACCATATCCTTGGAGGAGGAAAATATGCTAGATCATCTAGGAGTTAGACTCTCCTCCTTGCAGTCGCAAGTTCATGAATGTGATAGATTTCCTTGTGATTTGGTAGTCCTTCATCTGAAAAAAATCGTAAAGAATATTTCCTGAAAAGAGTAGGAACTGATAATTTGTAGGCATTCCCATCTTGCTCTCAATGTGTTTCTTCATGTTTTTTACTGAGTCCAAGCCCCCTATCTAGAATAGGGAGGAATTCCCATTAATATTTTTAAATAAAATTTGGAATATTCCCTTATCCAACTCTTCATTTGTTTGATTTAGCTCAGAAATGTTAAATTGGTGAGGACTGAGGAATTCACCTACCATATTTGTGATATGTGTGGCTGTAAACGGTGACTCTTCCACACCCGTGACGAGTTCGAGGAACCAAATCATCACTCCCAATTCGACATTGTTAGCTATGCCCTTGGCAAAAACCACACAAATGGGCATGTTATTTTCATGGTTTTTGTATTATGTGTAGATTGTGATCCACCAAATGGAGGTTCATTCCTTTATGCTTTCCAAAAAATTCATGGATTTGAGAGATCTGCACAATATTTCCATCCCCCATTGCAACATAGCGAGCATTGAATCCCTTTGAACCAAGATCTCTCTACCCAAAGTTGCAACCTCCTTCATATTTGAGCACCATGATTCTATTTTTTTCCTTGCACATTCCATACCTCATCCATCCAAAAAATTATCGTCATCACCCAAAAGGAAGTGGTGACATACTCTCCTTTGCAACCCTAACTCCTTGAAAAACCTAGCTCTCAACTCCATCACACCCTTATCCTTATACAATGTGTTCACTAGTTAATTTGGAAACCATCATAATTTTTACCTTCTTATTTTATATATATTTATCTATATATATATATATATATAACATTAATGCAACTATGATAGTTTATTCCTCTTCAAAGTTTGATGGGACTGTTATTGTGAAGTTTTTGAGTTTCCTATTTTTTAAGTTGAGAATGTTGATTTTAGATGTGAATGATTCAAATTTTACTCAGGTTATTTTGTTTGGATTTTTCAAATAGGATTGAAAAAATCTTAATGAAACCATTATGATCTCTCTCTCTCTCTCTCTCACACACACACACACACACACACACACATATATATATATTTGTGTGTGTGTGTGTGTGTGTGTGTGTGTGTGTGTGTGTGTGTGTGTGTGTGTATAGAAATATATCATTTTTTTAAATGTTTCAATTTTTTTTTAATGTTTTATATATTTAATCATAAAATTTGATGTAATATATTTAACCAACTTTTTTTCTAAGAAATATAGAAACCAAGTTAAACTTCCCAAAGTTCATAGTTTGATTTTTTATTTTAAAAAGTGTTTTTTGCCACTCTCAAAACTATCTCTCTCTTAAAATGTTTGAGAGACCTTTATAATAAATCTTCAATGATATGGAATTGATATCTCATATCCTTTCTTTGACATACTCTAGCAATACTATGTTCTTTCATGTAACATGCATATTGTATTTTCCTTAGCTATTGAAATCAAACTCCACATATGAGCAAGGGTTTGAATTTTATTATTTAACTCGTAAGCATGAAGGATAGCTGCACAGTAGAATATCCCCTGCCTCTTTCGATAGTTATCAGTAAGAATGAGAAAGGAAATATTTGAAAATGAATTTTTGTATGTGTCATCACGTCGCATTTTTTCTTGCTGCAACAGATACCGACTACGACATTTTTTATTTAACTACACAACAATAATCACTACACAATGCTTGAGGGTAAATGTTATTAAGCACTTGAACGATGTCTTGATCACATATCAATTTGCCCAATAAATGTTGAAAAGACTTATATTTACCGACAAGGTATATTTTTTTAATTGTAATATTAAGCCTTAATTATTTTTTAATATGCAATATTAAGCCTTAATTATTTTTTTAATATTAAGCATCATGGAAGGTTGATTAAGTTTATGTCACACTTTTTGATAACGTTCTTGGAAAATGGAAAAATATTTGTGTCAAATAATGTGAAAATTGATGTTTCACAGTTTGTGCAGGATAGAAGTGTGATTAAGATTTAATTAATTTTTAATATCCATTAATCTATGCCATGGAATATTGATTGAGTTTATGTAACATTTTATGAAAATGTTCTTGTGGAACGAGAAAATATGTATGTCAAATAACATGAGAATTGACATTTTATAATTTTTGTGGGATGGAAGTGTGTGGAATAAGTGTGTGGCGGGAATAATGTGTGTTCTCCTGCACATATCACTCTTTGCACATCCTTTATTCTAGACATTGAAAATTTAAAAGCTTTCCACCCTGTGGAGTCAAATTACAAAATTAGTTTTAAAGTTATGAGATCAATTTTAAAATGAAATTTTTTCGTAGAGTGCTAAATAATAGAAAATTAAATTATGATTTATTTAAAACTGAAATTAAACTATGGAAAATTAGTGTTTTGTCCTGTGAATGCCTCATTTAAATGCTTGTTAGACCTCTCATTCAATGTAAGTTGAAACGATCTTTTGTGCATGTGAACACTTTTGGTTATTGTAATACACTGTGACGAATATTAACTGTGGAGTGCTTTGTATGATCTTGATTTTTTTACAACCAATAATCATTATAAAATTCTTCAGAGTAAATTCTAGTAAGCATTGGAACGATGTCTTGATTATGGGTCAATTTTCCTAATAAACGTCAGAAAGTCTTAATTCAACGGGAAAAGACACGTGTCAAATAATGTGAAAATTGGCGTTTTACAGATTGTGTGGGATGGAGTTGCATGGAAGAAGTGTGCGACAGGTAGAATGTGGGCATCCTACACATATCACTCTTCACACATACTTTATTTTAGGCACTAAAAATTTAAAATCTTTCTGCCCTGTGGAGTAAAGTTACAAAATTAGTTTTAAAATATAAATTTAAAAATAGTTTTAAAGTAATTAGATTAGTTTTAAAATGTCACTTTTTAGTGTAGCATGAAATAATATAAAATTAAATTATGATTTATTTAAAACATAAATTAAACTATGGTAGAGTATTGTTTTGTAGTGTGAAAGCCTTGTTTAAATTCTTGGTAGACCTACCATTCAATGTAAGTCGAAATGAATATTTGTATGTGTTGGCACTTCTAGTTACTATAATCTTTTGCAATAGATATTGGCTATGGAGCCCTTTGTACATTCTTGATTCATTTACAACCAATAATCATTACACAATACTTCAGGGTAGATGCTAGTAAGCATTGGAACGATGTCCTCATTACAATTTTATTGGCATAATAAACACATAAAAGACTTAATTTGTGTTGCATGAGGTTGATTGAGTTGATGTGAAATTTCACCTAAAAATTGTTGCGGAACGGGAAAATATGTATGTCAAATAACATGAAAATTAAGTTCTTTGCAATTCTAAATGAAAATGAGTTTACAATAGCCACTATGGAAAGTATAGTATGGAAATTCATGGCATATTGCTCAAATCAAGGAAACGTGACAGTTGTAATATGTGATTTATGAATGTTGATCTGGCCAAAATAGGTGACACGTGGAAGTACAATACAATATTCAGAGATGGAGTGATTCATTTCTCGATACAAATTCATAGTATATTGTTTAAAGTGAGTGTATAAACAAATTTTTCATACATTCGGATACCAATGTAACAAATATAGTTTGTACTCTATACAAAATATTCAAAATATTTGAAATGTGTAATATTCCATTATAAGACAAGTAATATATAATATATATAAATGGCCTTTCTTGAAGGGGCACCTATCTACGTATATAAGCATTCCCTCATTTGTCATAATCTCATATCTTCTGCATATTCAAGAATGGCCAGATATGAATGTTGAATATGCAGAAGATATGAGATTATTATAAATGAGGGACTGCTTATATACCTAGGTAGGTGCCCCTTCAAGAATGGCCATTTCCTTAGAGACACGCCTCTTCTATATTAATCATTATTTAATTAATTATTATTATTATTATTATTATTATTATTATTATTATTATTATATTCATAACATTTATTTCCTCTTTAGAAATATTTGTCGTCAAATCTTATTGCTAATAAGACGTATCATATGTTTGTTTGTCTTTTAATCTATTCACATTTTTCATATTTATTTGAGTTGTCATCTTCAATGATACAATATGATAGGATTATTTAAGTGATAAAAATATTTGTTGAACTAAGATGGGATCTAACCATCCTAAATCAATGTTGTGTGGAATCTTTCGGTTATTGGAAATTTGTGATGATTTTTTATCATAAGAGTGGATTGTGCAGACATTTGTATTCTTCGGATGATAATTTTGTTGTTTATTTTCTAAGTGATACAAATAAGCAGATTGATTGAGATGTTTTCTCTTGTGATTAAGATGTTGATAATTAGTTCTTATGATTTGATTTTCCCTGGTCATGTGTGTGGAAATTTCCCGTTTTATGTCAGGTACTGATGTTGTTGAATTAGTTACAGAATATTCACATGGATTTTTCATTGTCTAAACTGCAAAATATGAATATGTGTTTATTTCAACCAGTTTGTCATATTATTGAGTTGTGATATTTAATGGATTGGTATACATTCCTTCTTCTTCAACTTGGACTATTACATCTAAAGACTTCAACACTTCTTTCATGATAAGTTCTAATTTTTTTTTCAATGATTTTTTATCATTTTTAAGTTTCTTAAGTTGATGGAGTATACTTTGACTATGATTTATTAGACATAAGAGTTCTTTAGTTTCTAAGTCGTCAACCTTATTTTCATTATTTTGACGTTCAAGCTTTTCATCTTTTAAATATCTAATTTGTTCTATTAATCTTTGATTTAGGGTTATTAAGCGCAAATATTATTCTTCCTTCTCTGATAAATTCTCGTTGAATTTCTTCTGGAGACATTCCTTTCTTATTATTATTTTTCTTTTGTGTCTTTGGACTGCTTGACCGTCGCAAATAATATTTTACTATGGTCCCTTAGATGCAAAATTTCCTTGTTCTTTTCTTTTGATGTGTTGTAAAATATATCTTCCATATCTTTATTTTTCTTTTCTAATACTTCAAATTTTTATTCAAGTTTTGTGATCCATTCCTCTAATATTTTCATTCACATCTACTTATTACCTTGATATTCTTCCATACTAAATAATTTCCCACATTTTGGACAAAATAATTTGTAATTTTTTTTAATACACTAATACATAATTTCCATTTCACAAAATCAAAATTTAGTCCAAAATGTTGACTTGTCTATAGAACTCATTCTTCATTCCTTAATTTGTGAATTATAATCCATTTTGATTTCGAAATAAGCTTAGGATTATTTTTATTTACCTTCCTCTTAAAAGCAATCCTTTTAATATTTTATACTTAGTTTTAAATATTCAATCTTCAATAAATTAAATAATTGAATGATTAAATCTTTTTAAAATCTTTTTTTTTATATATAGTAATAAGGATATATAATTTTTAATTGGAAATTAAACCTTTTCCATTTTCAATGCTAATATCTTCCCTTCTCAAATTATAATATAGTTGGAAAACTTCTCCCCTATATTATAACTCAACTAATTTAATATAGAGTTGTTAGTCCCTTAAAGTCCAACCTTCCCTCTTATAAATATATATTTAGGGTTGTTGTAATTCTATTTTATTATTATTTTATTTATGCTTACATTATGATAAAATTAAGTTGGGTTAACCTTCCAAATAAGGTGGACAGGCACGAGTCGTGTTTTTTTTATGGCTGGGGCGAGAAATGGCGTTGGAGTAGGAATGATTGCATCTTTTTATGTATTCAACAGTGTTTGGGTTTTTTTTTCTTTCTTTTAGCAGCAATAACTACTACCACGGGTTGCATTGGAGTTGTTTCCTTTCTTTCGTCTTTGTTAAACTACCCAATTAATTGTTGGAACCCCGCATTGGTATTTTTTTTTGGCGGTTTACTCTTTGGATGGAGTATATATGCCATGATAAGGAGCGCTGGTGGTTGTGGCATTTCGGATGGTGGCAACAAGGACGACAATGTGGACTACGGAATAGGGATAGTGTTGGCCCCAACAAGCACGTAGGTGGAAGGCTTGTGATGAAGATGGAGATAGTAGGCGATGGTGGGAAGGCAGATCGATGACAACTATAGATGCCAATTTGAAGTGGTGGTGTTTGGAAAGAGTGAATGGTGGGCGACTACATATGGCTACAAACTATTTTTATAATTCTTTTCTTTCCTAATATTATATATATATATGCTAAAGTCTTGAATGATGAAACCAATAGGATGGAGAAACTCCAATAATTGTGTAACAAAATGCTTCAATCACATCGACAATGAAATTAATGGAGAGTTGATGGCCAAAAAATAAATTAGATTGGCTATGTGCGGTAGTTGAGTGGCTAGAGGGGCGAATAGCTCTGATACCAATGTAACAAACATAGTTCACACTCTCAACAAAATATTCAAAATATATGAAATATGTAATAAGATAATTACAAATGAGGGCCTTCTTGTATACCTTGGTAGGTGACCCTTCATGAATGGTCATGTCCTTATAGACATGCCCCTTCTATATTAATTAATCCTTATTTAATTAAACATTATTATGATTATTGTTTATATTTATATTATATTTATATGTATTATATTCATATATGTTATATTCATAATAGCTGGTGGAGAGTGTGGCCTAACGGAATCTGTGAGATGAAGATATTTATGTCATTTAGTAGAAGCATTAGTGCATGGCCTTTTTTGGTTAGCACATGTCATTGTTATAGGGGATAATACGAAAATACTTGCAGAGGTGTTAGAATATGTTTTTTTCTTTTTCAAGCATGGAATTTTATACCTAGCCGCACCTCCCATTTTGACAACCTCCTACAATGCACATTGGCTACGAAGCCCTCTACACCTTCTTGATTTTTTCACAACCAATTATTATTACACAATGTTTTAGAGTAAATGCATTTAAGAACTTTAACAATCTTATGATTAGTACATCTCCTTTTTCAGTTAACATGTGTCATTTTCACAAGTATTACACATAAGGATCTTATCTATAGTGCCTTTCCACATCAACAACTATAAGGACTCATCATAAATCGTTGAAATCACATAGATTGGCAGTCATTTCATGTTTAGATGAAATTAACCGCCACATATGCTCAACAAAGAGTCTAGTTTCAAACATATTTTTGGATCTTAATGGAAAGTACTATCGAAATCATAAGCATTTATAATAGAGTAATGATAAAATGATCATGTATTTAGGGCTTAAAAGAATGAAAACCCATTGAAATTGTCTAATTGTTCTTTTTTGGTAATGGTTCATAGTTCTCACATTTCTCTGTTTGTGCTACAAATTTCTCGCATTGTTACATTATTTATGCCAAAGACATTAAAAAATAGGGTAAATAAACTCAAAGGTACAAAAGATATAAAGATAAAATATGATAATGCAAGTCGTTTCACTATTATCATTGTATTGAGAAAAACAGTCAATCATAAGAAGAAATTGTAATAGGTTCCTCTCATCTAAATGTTTTCCAGGTCAAAATGAATGAGAGAACAAAAGCTAAGGAGATAGGGAATATTATTCAAAATCCAAAAGTGATATGGAAGATGAAGCCTAAGTATTCTTTTTTTAGTGTAGTAAGAAGAAGCATTCAACAATATATGTCACTGAAAAAACTTGTAATCTCTACGATACCAAAGGCCAAATTTCGATATATAGAATGGTACAAAACAACAAGTTCAATTAACGTCCTTGAGAAAATCACAGCTTATAGATGTAATCTCTATGGAAAGAATATTTAAGGTACTCTTCATCCTATTTTTTCAGTCATCAACTTGTTGTGAATAAGGATGATGAAGAAGCTAAGAGACCTCTGTAATGTAATAAGAAAAGGGATAAGTGATGGTTCTTTTAGTTTATTCAATACTCAAAGCTAGTAGTCATAAAATTTTAAGGAATTATATAATAGGGTGACAACAAGTCCATTATTTCTTTCGAGGAATATGTAAGTATGTGTAAAGTAAAAGAGTGAATGTGAGATTTTTATTTTCTTAGCTTGTGTTTATAATAAGTTAACGTTTAAAGAGAAATAAGAGAAGAATTTTACATATGAGAAAAAGTTTCATAAGAAAGGGAATAATGGTGATCCCCTTAGGAGTAATGTCTTGAAATTGACTTGGAAATACTTCTATCTGGTACACTGACTATTTACACATAATCACATGGAATGTAATAAAGCATCAGAAACATCATGACCACTCTAGTATGAATGTGTAATACTGACATGACATTGTACTCTAGAAAAATTTATCCAAATTTCATCAATTATGGCCTTTGGATCTTGGAAAATGCTTATTAGTTATTTCTTGCTTGTAATATAGTTATTATTTACTATTTTTGGTATCTGAATTTATGTAAATACTGAAATTTGCAATGATTATAAAAATACATCAATTATGAATTAGTTGCACTTTTTCCATTGAAATTGTTTCGATAAATATTGAAAGAAATATGATTAATGTAGCATATAGATTTATCATGTGTATTCAGTCTTGCAAATAGGTAACTGATAAAACAAGTATAGTTTTTTTTATTGCAAATAAAAATTTAAGAGCTGACTTTGTTGCTTGCAAATAGAAAAAATATCTCAATCTAATTAATAATGGTTGTTTCACATCGAACTTCAATATTCAAATTCACATATCTACTACCCAAATGAAGTTTTCAATTATACTCAGGGTCAGGGATACATTCATATATAGTTTCCCTTTTAAAATGATTAACCAGGAATGAAATATTTGAATGAAGAAAGGATGACAGGAATATCTCATACATAGCGAAGAAAAATAAATAAATCCTTCTCCCTTAAATTATTTAGTGCAATAGGTGTATAAAGGCAAGGATGCATGTGGAATAAAGGTTCTCTCACACAGACCCCTCTTCCACACAACTACTTCGACACTTGCATCATTTCTTAAAAAATGGTCAATATTCTATCACTCCAAATTTAAACCTGTGACGTTTTACCTTTTATAAGAAAATAGATTTTTTGAACCATTAAACTAACTCAAACACACTTTCTCTCTATATATGAAAAATCATTTTGTTTATATAGATTTAGACTTAAATGAAATAAAAATATTTTAAATCATTGTAATTTTCATAAGCATATTACAATATCAAAAATTAAAAAGGTAATTTGTTTTTTGTGAAGGGGTGTCCATTAAATTACTATTTTGTAATGTAATGACATGACACACTACTTTTGCATACATTGGAGTTTGATTTATGTAACAACAATTAAAGTTATTATTATTACCTATCAATCCATGAGAGTAATGAGTTAAGGATATTCTTATAAGAGTTCCATGAATATGTATGACCAAGATATTGGAAGCAATAAATATTTTAAATTTGTATTGATAACTCGTCTGAGATAAATCCTCTTCCTTGGCATGAAACAACCAATTTTATTCGATAATCCAACCATGTGGATGCATTTTATGTTTCTATAGTCTGTGGCTTAGTTTTAATTGTAGGAAAATGGTTTATTTCACAATTACCAAGAATTGAATGTTTTTACCTTTGTTATTACTCTTAATTATGAGAAGGGAGTAGATTCCCCACTAAAGAAAACAACAGTTAAAATATTGTTAAGATTCATGAGACTATATGTTCGATTCTGAAAAAATTAAGTTTCCTATCCAATTATTTCACTTTATGGAGCATGAAATTGTTGCCTTGGATAATTTTAGAGAGCTTAAGATAAATATATTCATACTACTGGAACACCTAATCATTCACCATATTATACCTATTCAAAGGATATATGTATCCATTTCTTTACAATCGTTCCTTTACGTTATACTAATTAGAAGTTTTAATTGTAAGATATTTATATGTTGTGTGGGATGGACGTATGTGGAAAAGGTGTATGG
The DNA here is from genome assembly GCA_034641835.2 of Pinus albicaulis. Classification (NCBI taxonomy): domain Eukaryota; kingdom Viridiplantae; phylum Streptophyta; class Pinopsida; order Pinales; family Pinaceae; genus Pinus; species Pinus albicaulis. The sequence goes on from CM076579.1 coordinate 780,366,378, forward strand.
ATAATGAATGTCTCTGGAGTTGTAGAAATGAAGATATGTGCAGAAGGAGGAATATGTAGAAGGGACATCCACACATCCACAAAAATTATCTTATTCTATGATGGTGGAATTTTTTTGTCAATAATAATAGATCTTGAAATATTAATTCTTTTTAAACAATAGGAAGGGATAGTGTAGGAATAGGTGATGGCAATGGTGCTCTACAGAAAGAAAATCCACGTTAAGATATCCACAAGAAATGTCATTTTAATGTGTGGAAATTATACCAATGGATTCAATCTGATCTTGTAATGTACTAAAAAAAAAAATACTAAATCACTTCTACAAATTTTCGAAAGCCAAATTCAATCGCATAATCACAAATAAGAAAGAGAAAGAAATCAATCGATTGCACAAAACAAGATGTATATGGGGAAAGAAAATTCTCAAAACCCTGTTATCTATATATTTCATAAATTCAAGACCATGAAATAATACAATGTTATTTCTCTCACTGAGAAACCTATGCACTCTGCTGACAACCTCACTCTGATCTAGGAAAAATTTGTCCAATTATCAGCCCATGCTTGCCCAACCTTTCTTACGCATTCCTGGAGGAATTATGGCCCTATTAATTAGGAAATTCCTTGTAATTGATTACACAATTCATCTAAGTATTGCTGGTGGCCTCATGCATGACCTGTACAATTTTATAATTATAAAATTGAGAGTTATCTTCCTTTTAACCTCACTCTCAATTGGGCCTTCCTTAGAACTACCATGCAACAAATATTTATAGTGAATTATAATTTAACTGATTGATCAATACTTTTGAATTAAATCAGATATAATTCACTAGACCTATCACTAGCTCATCTCTCGGTTAGAACTAGTTAAACTAATTTTAACTCAATTAATTGAGTTAACTAATTACAACTCACAAATAACTATAACTAGACCCCCTAAAAATAGGAACATCATGTACATGCCTCCTCTTAGACCCCCAACTCAAATTTTCTAAGCTAACTCAGTATTTTTGACTTAGTTAACTAATACAAGATGTCATGAGATGAAATTACAATTTCTCTTCCAATTTAATTAAAGGAAAATTAAATCAGAAGCCCCCATTGTGTGCCATTTCTTGGTGCCATTTAAACACTCCCTCTCAACAAGAAAGGGATTATATGCTACCCAAATCCCACCTCTATATAATTCAAATTTCATTCTTTCTAGAACCTTGGTCAAGATGTTTGCATCCTACTTCTCCATGGGAATGTATTGTAATGACATAATCCGCCTCAGCACACAATATCTTAGATGGTGATACTGCATATCAATATGCTTGGAACTGTCATAAAAAATAGCATTAACCGATATTTTGATGCAACTCGAGTTATCACAATGTATCACTGTCGGATCCATCTTTCGACCAAAAAAACCAACAAGTATCTTCCTCATCTAGATGGCCCCACATACTTCCTGACCAGCAACTAGGTACTCTGCCTCTGCGGAACTGAGTGAAATTGATCTATGTTTCCTATTGTACCAGTAAAATGTTGTTGATCCTATGCTAAAGATGCCCCCTAATGTTCTCTTCCTGTTGGATGGACTCCCTGCCGAATCTACATCGGTGAAGCCTTGAAGCTCCACTCATTTTTTCTGTATGTACCATAATACATACTCCATATTTCCTTTGAGGTATCTCAACACATGATTTCTTGCCTCCCAAAAGATCTTGGTAGGCTTAACCATAGCTTGACTAAGTTGGTTAACTATGTAGCATATGTTTTCTCGTGTGTTCACCAAATACATGAGTGAACCCACAAGCTACCTGTAAACTATAAAATCCACTACTTTTCCTGAAGTAGCATCCATCTTCTTGTAGTTTCTTGCTAGAGGAGTCTCCATAGGTTTGTTGCCATCCATGTGGAACTTCCTCAAAATATCGTTGGCATACTTTCCTTGAGACACAAAAAGCTCCCCATCTCTTTTCCATATTTCCAATCCCGGAAAATAGTGTAAGATCCCCATGTCCTTCATCTCAAATTCTCTTTCAAGGTCCTCTTTGCAAGAATTTATGAGCTGCTCATCACTTGTCAGTATCGGATCATCGACATAAAGTAAAATAATAAAACACTTATTGTTGGAATGGGGGTCCCTAACCTTCTTTTTTGGTACAATTTTGTTACAATCGGTCCTGCATAAGGGTTTTGGGTGGGTCAAAGCCCCTAATATTTTGTAATGGGTTAAAAGGGTAGCTCTAGGGTCTGCAAACCATATTTTGTGGACGATTGGATAGCAAAGGCTAAGATGTTATAAATAGATAGATAGTTGGGTCTAGTAGGTAAGAAAGGTCGATAGATTGATGCTACGTCCGAACTGTTAGATCTGTTTTGGGTACGGACCTCCTGTTGGCTATGTGTGCAGAGATCCTCAGTCCTGCTATGTGCAAACCTCGCTAGGTTGTCTGCACGGGCTGTGTTTTGGTTGTAAATGGATCTGAATGTTATTGAATGCGAATTATCATTAAAATATTGTGTTACCTAAAATGGATATGTTTGTTGTTAAAGTACATCTATGATGCCTATTTAAAGCTGTGAATGTATCCATGTTATAGAATTAGCATAAGTATATCTGTGATCTAATATTGGCTGTGATTATAGTGATCCGTTATGATATTTGGTAATGTGCACGTGGATGCGACTATAAATGATTAGATATGATAGTTTTTTAATGGTTATATGTTGATTACACTATTAAAAGAGCTGCGAATAGACTCACTCTGTGAAAATCTAATAAGTTGTGACCTAGATCTGCCTCAAATTACCTACTCTCTCTCAGGGTACGGAAACCTGGTTTCAGCGCCCTCCCATACTGCTTCGGGTGAGACCTTGGCCTGCACAAGTAGGTCATTGCCAAAAGGGCCAGTAGTATAGTGGTTGTTTGGAAAACCTTAACCTCTGAACTTGGGTCAAGACCCGTCAAGCCAAAAAATGGTTCCATTTCCGGGACCAGAAGAATTTTGAGAGAGAGATTGGGTAATGCCACAAGGTCCTTGGAGACCTGAGAGGGTGGGAATTGAAGAGTGGTTTGAAAGATAGATTCAGGAGTATGTTGTAAAGGAGAATCACAACACGAAGTTGATGACTGAGAAGTGGAAGAACAAGTACATCTTCACTGAAGTCTATGAAATTTTCTTTGTAACCTTTGCGCACGAGCTTCATGAGTGGTTGGCAAGGATCATAGAATTCCAGTCATGCTGGAAGGATGATCAGGTTACGCAGTGGACACCCACATAGTAGATCAGTTGATCAGCTTGTTTCCTACTCTGAGGCGGAACGAAGGTTCTTCAAGGGTTTCCGGGGTAAGTTCTTGGAAACATTTCCTTTGTTAATCAGAATATTACTGTGCAAAAATGGCGTTCTATGCGGCCACACCAAGTGAATGACCTCTTATTTGAGCGAGAGCACAGAATGAAGTGGTAAGTACTACCAGACTAATCAAGAAGGAGATATATCTGTCTAAAGTCCATTAAGAGAATCGGCTGCGCATAGTCCTCCAGCTACACCACCTTCAAGTTAGCATAAGGGTAAGAACTCGCCCCTACCTCCGACGCCACTAGAAGAAGATATGGCCACGCACATGAAGCTACCTACCTTCAAGGGTGTAGGAGATGAAGATATGAACAGATTTTGGTTTGTCACAAAATTAGTATGGACTATGCAAAATGTGGCTACCAACAGTGTAAAGAGAGTGCAACTATCACTCACCTTTGAAGGAAGGTCCTTGGATTGGTATATGGGGTAGGTAGGAAAACACACAGATCCATATATTCAAGAGATTAAGATAGCATTAAAACAATAGTTTCGGAAGCCTATTTCCTACTCTAGGGACCCACTAAATTGGTATGGGAAGATGATCAGTGGTTAAAAAAGGTTATCAGGGATGGGGAATTTCAGTATGATGACAGGCAAGACAAGGAATGGTTTATCGCTATGCTGATGCCTCACCTACGTGGACCTATGGGTCAGAAGTCGATTGCAGCACAAGAGAAGGCCTTGGATATTGCTATGAAACTAGAGGCTGCACTGAGAGACAGTGCTCATTTTGGGGTGCAACAGATCCAAGGAAAACTAGAGGCAATGCACATATAGATACAGAATCTATGAAAATAATGGGGGAAAGAAGCTAGTCCAAACATATGGTGTATAAGATGAAGGGTATCTGGTCATACCAAGGATCAGTGTCCTCTACTGGCAGATTACATGCAGGCTGGGGGACCCATCCCAATGTGCCCTAAGGACACTACAGGGCCAAGTGGCTCGATGTTATGGTGCATTGATTGTCGTGTTGCTGGGCTACATGATACTAACCACTATCCCCATATTGTTGCTTATGTCCCATAGTTGAAGCAACAATGGTGTCAATTCTGCTCCTCTGTGGGGCATGACGAGCATAATTGACAGAACTATGACTTGATGATAGATCGAGGAAGCCTATAGAGGGTATAGGCTGACCCTTCTTCACCGCTATCTCCCTCAAGTAGAGGAGGCTCCCCAGCGAGGGCCACAGGAGGGGGAAGGGGTGGAGTTCAGGTCGGGGAAGAGGACAATTGATCTACTACAACTATGGAGAAATAGGGCACTTTGCGAGGGACTGTATGAACCCTGCGAGACAATATTGCCGGTATTGTCAACAAGTGGACCATGTGATTGAAGGCTATCCAATTCTCATAGAAAAAATGTAGGAAAAACAATAGACACCTACACAAAACGTGCAGAGGCGTGTGATGAAGGACCAGGTATTAATGTCATAACACGCAGCAGCATGAGTACTAGAGGAGATAAGGAGAAAGTCGAAGTTGAGCCTCTTATCCAGAATGTAGCTGTCAAATAGGAACTTTGGACCTGCATAAGGAAAAGGAAACCTTTGTCACAACTCACAAAGACTTACTAGGGATGACGTGCCTATTTTAAAAGCTCTAGCAAACCTCATAATAGACGACAAAGTTAAACCATTTTTACGGGCATGTATGAAGCTTCCATGCAACCAGAAGGCGGTAGAAAATCTGCAAGAACTAATAGATAGTCGTGTAGAGAGACCTAACCCTCCCCGGGAAGTTAAGGATGTGCACAAACTTTACAAGCATAAGAAACACACTGGTCGAGAAATGTGGCTAATAGTTTAGATTGGCGACTATGAAATGGATCATGTTATTTTGGACCTGGGATCAGACGCGACTGTATTGCCCAAAAAAACTTGGAAACGGATGGGGGAGCCTAAGTTGGAATGGTCTACTATAGAGTTGCGCATGGCCAACCAACAGAAGATCATACCATTGGAAAGGCTCTCAAAGATTATGGTAGATATCATAGGAGTTAAGGTCCATGCCGACTTTGAGATAATTCAGATTGTGGAAGATGTGTACCCCTATCATGCGCTCCTAGGATTGGATTGGGAAATAAACATGGAAGGCATTATCAACCTAAATAAAATAAGTATGGTGTTTGAGAATGAAGGCACGAGGGTGATAGTCCCACTAGACCCTGCGGAAGGAGAGTGGTATACAAAACCAGTCCATGAAGAAGAGGATGTGGATCACATCTACAAATTAACTGCTCGATACAAGGATTGGATCAATCCTATGACTGATGGTATGCTTTTCTGGGAGAAGGACAATGAATTATTCACTGACTCCGACGGGGAGATAGAAAATTGGTAGAATCGATTACATGATGTATCTGCTCTACGATGCCTTAGAATCACAAAGAATTTCCGGTGTATCTCCTTAGAGTTTAGAGAACTACCCCACTTTGATGGTTCTGGTAGTATTAGAGAATTTTTGCAAGCATTTGAAGTTGAAGTCCCAAGGGAACGAAGGTTATGGGCCCTTAATCTAGCCATGCGTGCAACCCCTACAAGGTGGTGGGACACGCATAAGGGGACATTCCAAGACTGCGAGGAGTGTCGTGAAATGATGGTCTTATGGTTTGAACCCTCGGTTCACCTACACGTAAAGACTTTCCATGGCCCAGGGTACCCCCATGAGCACTTGTCCACATGGATGGAGGAATGGTGCAAATGAACCACGCATGAATGGGTCCATCTGTTCATTCATGCCTTGGGGCCAATCCCGACTGCATGGTATTTAGATGAAGAACTACACCAGTGCACTGGCCATTGGGATACCCTGAAGGACGAGTTTGTAGGGACATTCTATTTGATAGGAGGAATGAAGGCACTCGATGAAGCTCTACAGGATATAGATGCCTTAGTATTTGATGAATCATTCCCTTATGCAGAACAGGGGGCACCAATGTGGGAGACACAGATGCAGGATATTGTTAACTATCGCAATCTATCAATGGAAGAACATGATGAAGATCTGTGAAATATCTCTATCCCCAAATCGAAGGGAGAGCGCACAGTTTCTGGACCCCCATTGAAGACCGTCGATGTCACTGAGCCTCTGAAGCTATGAGAAGTCAACATTGGAATGGAGGAGCAACCTAAGCTAGCTAAAATTGGGGACTACGAGATGATGATACTATGGGAAAATTTATAGAACTCCTCACGGAATACCAGGACCTATTCCCAACAAAATTCTAAGCACTCAAAGGGATTACACCAGACCTAGGGGTCATGCACATCACACTAAAACCAGATGCACGCCCTGTGAAGCAGCGCCTTATCGGTTGAATCCAAAGTGTAAGCAAAAATTCAAAGAAGAAAATGACAAAATGATAGCCGCAGGTATCATCAAACCAATCGAATAATCAGATTGGGTAAGTCCTATGGTGTTTAAGGAGAAAAAGACTAAGGGAGAAATACAGATATGTGTTGACTTGCGCAAATTAAATGATGCCTGTGTGCATGATCCCTTTCCTACACCATTCTCAGATGAAATCATGGATAGCGTGGGTAGGTAGGAAGCATAATCATTCATGGACGGGTTCTCAGGCTACCATCAGATCAGGATCGCACCTGAGGATTGTAGAAAAACCACGTTTTCCACTAAATGGGGATATTTTTAGTACACTGTCATGCCATTTGGACTCAAGAATGCCCCTGCCATATTTTTGCAGGTGGTGGTCGCAGTATTCAAGGAATTCATCCGCAAGTTTTTGGAGGTATATTTTGATGACTGGACCGTCTTCGGGTTATTAAAGAAGCATATCTCAAACTTGTTCATGATGTTCGATGCATGTCGGAAGCACCAGATTTCCCGAAATATCAAGAAGTGCATATTGTGCATACCCTTTAGGATATTGCTAGGTCACATAGTCTGTCAAAAAGGATTGATGGTCGACCCTACCAAAATAGCAGTTATCATAAACTTGGTAGTACCTACAACTGAGAAACTGCTTCGCTCTATCCTCAAACACACAAGATACTACAGAGATTTCATTCAACGATATGCATTGATCGCGGCACCTCTAGAAACATTTCTAAAGAAGGAAGTTTCATTTTTTTGGGATGAGGAGTGTTAGAAAATCTTCGAGCTACTCAAGGAGAAGATGGTCTCTGCGTCTATTCTCATATTTCCTAGTTGGGTGAACGTTTTCCATGTTCATGTTAATACATCAAGGATCGCCCTGGGAGTTGTCCTTACACAGCCTGGAGATGGAGCATTGACCATGCAGTTGCGTTTGCGACTAGGAAACTTTCTGGTGTGGAGCACAACTACTCCACTACTGAGCAAGAGGGGTTGGCCATGGTATATGCCTTGCAAAAATACAGGCATTACTTATTAGGAGGGCACTTCAAGATGTTTATCAATCACTTGGCCTTGAATTACCTAGTGAATAAGCATGTGTTGGGGGGGATAATCTGCCGATGGCTACTTTTATTCCAAGAATATGACTTTCATATCATTGTAAAGCCGAGGAAGTTGAATTCTGGGCCGGACCACTTATCTTGAATCGAAAGTGGTGAAGAGCCGACCAACCTAGAAGAAGGATTGACTTATACATATTTGTTTGCTATTAAGGTATTTGATGCGCACTTCGCCGACATCATTCACTTCTTGACTATAGGAAAGGCCCCTGCAGAGTATTCGGTACAGTAGAAGAAAGAGTTGGTAACCTATGTAGCAGATTTTACCATCATCGCAGGCCATCTGTATAAGCTAGGAACTGATGAGGTGATGGAAAAATACGTTTTTTATCATGAGAGGCACTCCATCATAGCAGAATCCCATGGGGGCGTAGCAGGAGGTCACTATGCAGGGGAGGCGATGACGCAAAAAATCTTGAGAGCTGGGCTATCGTGGCCTACGTTGCATAGCAACTCTCATGACTATTGCAAATATTGTGATACATGCCAAAGTACAGGAAGGGCATCACACAAAGATGAAATTCCCCTGCAACTGCAAATGGCACTACAAGCATTTGACAAATGGGCCATCGACATCGTTGGGCCCATAAACCCGCTAGGAAAAAAGACAAGTGCGCGCTACATCATCAATGCAATTGATTATGTGACCATATGGGCCGAAGAAAAAGTTGTGAAGGATTGCATTGTAGATACAGCTTCACACTTCATATTTTAGCATATTCTGACCAGGTTTGGCTTTCTAAAGATCTTAATGAGCGATAGAGGTATGCATTTTTTTAATGAAACAATACAGGCCTTGACTGAATAATTTCGCATCCACCATGCGAAAATCACCCCATATCATCCACAGGAAAATGGAGTTGTAGAAGCTTTTAATAAGATCTTGGAGTAGGCACTGACCAAGGTCTATAATCTCGATTGCAACGACTAGCACATGCGCATCTTGTCAGTTCTTTGGGCCTATCGAACCACCTGCAAGAAGTTGAATGGGAAGACACGTTTAGGATGGTCTATGGCAAGGAGGCCATTATGCCCATGGATTATATTGTTCCTAGCCTATGCATCAGAGCCTTTAGTAATATGTCGGAGCCTAATATCATGGAGGAATGGTTAGCGCAGCTTGTGGCCCTGGAGGAAGATTGTTTCATTGCTAACTTCCATTAGGAAGTTTAGAAGGCTAGGGATAAGGCATGGCATGATCAACATATTTGGAGGGAGAATTGGTCTTGATGTATGATAGCTAGTTTGCAAAACACCCAGGGAATTTCTGTCACCACTGGCTAGGTCCCTATATGGTAAAGGAAATTACTGATGGAGGACCGGTCCAGTTAGCCACGCTGCATGGTGATATGGCACCAGGATATTTCAATGGCATCTAGCTCAAAACATATCAGATCAAATGACTATATGGCTGGAATAGCTGTATGGGGCAGAATACACGTAAGAAGGGAGAAAACTGTAGGTAGAATCTTGGTATGCACAGGGATCAATCGTAGGTTTGGAGGCCTAGAGAGGTGTGGTGGGAGCGTTGGGGTGTGTTCACAGTGCAGGAGGTGCACTGGGAGCATAGGGATGTGCACAGAGCGCAAAAGGTGTACTAGAAGCATAGGGGTAATCTACAACTGTGAAAACTAGCCGTTGGAACAATAAAAATGGGTAAAAATCAAATTTTACCGTTGAAAGGAGTGAGCAGCCAGTAATTAATGAGGTAATTTCTGAAGATTTTTTACCATTTACTTGATGGTAAGTTCCTGATAAGCTTCACCCAACCGTTGGTTTATCTCTAAGGATATAAAAGCAGAAGGATAGCTTAGAAGAGGGTTCTATGTATCTTGAGCAGTTTGTGTTTTAAAAGAGTATGTGACTATTGTGCCTTGTTCATGTCTGACCATGCTTCCCCCTCTGACAGTAGCCACATGAGTTCATTTTTCGGCCAGAATGACTGCAGCTAATCCCACTGAATCTTCCCAGAATGTGGCCTCGATAGAGAAAGAGTCTAATAAAGTACTAGAAGTTACCCTTGAAGTTGAGGAGGTTATGTCCATGCCAAGCAAGGGAAAGAAGAAAGGGAAGGAAAAGGCCAAGGGTCAGGGAAACCTTCAAAGTGGGCTAAAGGGAAGCCCTACACATCCCCTCGGAATGTGAAATCCCCCCCAAAAAATGCCCCAGGCACGTTTTCCTAACCCTTTGAAGCGCCTCTTTTGGCTTAGGAAGAGGCTCGGATCCCTGAACCCATAAACTAGTTACTGCCCTATGTCTAGCCTTGCAGGCCCTTGATGTGCACACCTAAGAATCTCAATGGCCTGCGCAGATATTTGCAAATGCCATTGATCCCAGGAGAGGTCCCCATAATTGAAGACTCCTTTGGCAAAATCCACTCGGTAAAATTCGACAACCATGACCTAGCCAATTTGGACACCTTCCCAGAACTAGCATCTGAGCTATATCTTGAAAGGTTATTGGAGGATGACATGATGAAGGTAGTCCCCATGCCATGGGAGAGAGGATTGGTTGGTTTCAAGCTATTAAACCTACTGCAGATGCCTCATTTTGGACACTACAACGTCACTGACCACTTGTGCGAAAACTGCTTGCCCTAGTTCATGATGGTAGCTTATGGATATAGGATAGAATTCCCATAGATGCAACACTCATTCACCGTATCACTGGCCTTCCCATGAAAGGTCTGAATCCCATGGAACATGTAGGGAGGAAATATGAACAACAGAGCACTGATAAGGTGCATGAGGATTATCATGTGGAAATAAAAACTAGGGGGTTTGTGATCAACACTATCAGTGACCCTGGTGTGCACATGGGATTCTTGTTGTTAGCCTACAAAATGATGTGCAAATGCTAGGTTCAAATTGTCCCTACATATGTAATTCAGTTGGTTGGGCGCTGTGAAAATGGGGTCTGCTACAACTATTCCTAGTTCTTGTGCAACAAATTTATGGAGAATGTGCATGATGCCTAGGATCAGGGAAAAGCATTCTGCTACTCATGGACACTACTCCTCATTGCATTGGTCGCATGGGAAGCCCCTGAAGACTCAGTTATCCCTGAGCTCAATACAGGTATGTACGAGGTATCACGATACGCAAACTTGTGGGATTCAAAGGATGCGTAGCGTATTGAGGATAATCAAGTCTTCTGGGTCCTATTTCAGAGCGGGCTCACAACTGCTATCAATTCCTAGCCACGCTTGTCACCAGAAATTTATGATAAGTACAAGAGCATCTAGGCATTTCAGGTAACAATGCACAATGTCCATGTCAGGGGACACAAGGCTCCAGCATGGGTATCACTCCCATATATGGTCGCAGATGAGGATATTGGTCACCTTATTGCTGCTTGGCCTCCACACTGGAAACTCGAATTCAAGTCAAGTACGAAAGATACTGTAGGAACGATCACCATATAGGTCACCCAACCAACCACCACCAAAGAGACTAGAGGATAGGGCAAGAGCACTGGAAAATGGGTGGACCCCGAACCACAGAAGGAAGGACAGGGTAAGGGTACTAGGAAGGGAGTGGACTCGAAAGCACGGAAGGGTTCACATAAGGATTTAGAGTAGGATCTGGGCACAGAGGGTCTAGATGCGGGAGGTGCTAACTCCCCTCGGGGTACGAAACGGATTGGTGACCCTATTAAGGGACCATGGAAGAAGAAACGCGCTCAACAAAAAAATGAGGCGCAGGAGTTACTTTGACAGAGGAGGACCTGGAGCAGATCGTGGATGTAGTCACCCTTGTTGCAGAAGAGAAATGGCTGGCTCTGGAAGAGTAGCAGAAGGCCATAGTTGACACCCTTTGGGCTAAGCTCTCGACTTTGCAGTTTAAGAATGACACCTTGCAAACAAGTATGATCAAGGCAAGGTCAGCCCCAGCAACAAGTAGTGCCTTGATTAGTACAACGAAAAGCCAACTCTGCCCTCTACCAGGCGCAACCCTCATGCTGAGTCCACCTGACTTAGGAGTGCAAGTCCAGGCCTATGTAGATGTACAATTGGACCTAGCCCACTTGCCACATGAACCATTACAAGTCCTCCATGCATCCCTGTTCAAAGAGATTCAACAAAGGGACTGCCGAGTACACCAGTAGCTCAGTACAACTGAGCAGATGATAGAAGAAAAACCTGTAGAAGTATCCCAGGCACAGGCTGCATGTACCCTCGCCATTGCACAACAAACAAAGTTGGAATGCCTAATTAGTAGGCCTTGCGCAGATGTCACTGAAGATATCACGGCTTATGCCACCCCCTAGGCCAAGATTGAGGGGCATGTTGTAGCACTCAAGGCTTCAAGGGCTGAGATCCAGGTGGTCAAGTCAAAGATGGAACAGTAGATTGCAGCCTTGCCGGACAAATTACACCAAGAAGCACCACCTGAGGTAAGGGCCCAGGGAGCCGCGTTGGTCATAGAGGCCACCAATGTCATTACATATTAGATTTCTCATGGCACAGGACTATTGGAGACAGTTATGCACCTGTGGAATAAGGTGCAATGTGATCCTCTCCTGCACAAAATTACTCAAGCGCTCCACTAGAAGGAAGAAGAGTTTGAGCAGCTAGAAGCCATAATGCCTACTTTGATCTCCGCTCAACCCTTGGCACAAATATGCACCAGCCACACACTGAGAGATTACATTGAAGAGCTCCGCCAAAAAAATAAGGTCCTCAGCAACCACCTTAAGCCTTGGGCTGATGAAGCTCTCAAGCTCTCTCAGGATGTCGACATCGTGGTTAAGTAGCTGAACCAGAAGTTGGAGAGCGTCATTGCTGCTACAAAAGGTGCAACATCGTAGAAGTTAGTGGAGATTGCTTGGAATGCTACTGCTCAGAGTGAAGGAGTGCTCCTCCCACTCGTTGATGCAATCAAGCAGTTGTAGGCGAAGATGGAAAACCCACAGCCACAATGACTCAAGACAAGTCACAAGATTGTGTTGGGGGCCTGTTGGAATGGGGATCCCTAACCTATGTTTTTGGTACAATTTTGTTAAATTCGGTCCTACATAGGGGTTTTGGGTGGGTCAAAGCCCCTCATGTTTTGTAATGGGTTAAGAGGGTAGCTCTAGGGTCTGTAAACCACAGTTTGCAAACCATCGAATAACAAAGGCTAAGATGTTATAAATAGATAGATAGTTGGGTATAGTAGGTAAGAAAGGTCGATATATTGATGCTACGTGCGAACTGTTATATTTTTTTGGGGGTTTTTTGGGTAAGGACTCCTGCTAGCTACGTGCATGGAGATCCTCAATCCTGCTATGTGCGGACCCCACTAGGTTGTGTGCGCGGGCTTTGTTTTGGTTGTAAGTGGATCTGAACATTAATGAATGAGAAGTATCGTTAAAATATCTGTGTGTTATCTAAAATGGATATGTTTACTATTGAAGTGCATCTGTGACACCTATTTAAAGCTGTGAATGTGTCTGTGTTTTGAAATTATCATAAGTATATATGTTATCTGATATTGGCTGTGATTATAGTGATCTGTTATGATATTTGGTAATACGCACTTGGATGTGACTGTAACTGATTAGATTTGATCGCTTTTTTATGGTTATATGCTGATTACATTGTTAAAAGAGCTGCGAATAGACTCACTTTGTGAAAATCTAATATGTTGTGACCTAGATTTTCCTTGAATTACCTACTCTCTCTCAGGGTGCGGAAACCTGGTTCCAACACCCTCCCATACTGCTTTAGGTGAGACCTTGGACTGCGCAAGCAAGTCATTGCTGAAAGGGCCAGTAGTATAGGGGTTTTTTGGCAAACCTTAACCTCCGAACCTAGATCAGGACCCCTCAATCCAACACTTACCATCAACCACAATATGATATAGGTTCACATCTGCTTCACTCTTAGTGAAGCCCAACCTAGTGAAATGGTTTTTTATCCTAGTTTACCAAGCACAAGGTACTTGTTTCAGCTATAAGTCTGCACACATGCAACTCCCTATCACGAAAAACTTTTGACTTCTCAATGTACACCTTTTCCTCAATAACTCCATTGATAAAGGTTGTCTTTACATCCATATGAAGTATCTACCATCCCATCTATGATGATATTACAAGAATGGATCTAATAGATGAGTATGTTGCGACTGGTGAAAACGTCTCATCATAGTCAATCCCCTCCACCTGAGAGAACCTTATGGCAAAAAATTTGGCCTTGTGCTTCTCCACACTCCCATCTGCTACCTGGTTCACCTTATAGACCCACCTGGATCCTACAAGTGACTTCCCGAATGGTCTTGGGACAACTTCCCATGCACTTTTTTTTATAATGGAGTCATACTCTTGAACCATGGAATCAACCCACATTAGTTGTTGCACTGATTCCTCAAAAGAGGATGGTTCTATATCAATACCTTCTCTCATAAGAGCCATCTTTCCAGTGTATTTCTTGGGGAACCTTCTCTGCATGCGTTTTGATGTGGGTGATCCCATATTATCTCTCACATCTAGCAATAATATGTCATTATCTTCGGTGCACTTCCTTCCATATCTGGTAGATGTTTCCTCTACTTGTGGTTGATCCACAACTTGAGGTTCTTCTTTAGGAGCCAAGAGCTCGTCAACTGCATGCAACTCAAGCTCCCTCTCAAGGGACAATCACATGGCTTTCTCTTCATCAAATTTCTCATCTCTTCTTACCACGGCCATCTCGCATGCTGGAAAATACACCTGATTGTTGTGGGGTGTATCAATGTTTCCCACAAATATCCCTAAAGAAGATGTTGGCTCTATCTTCTTCCTAGCATTTTTGGTTACATGGAAATAAATAAATGGACCAAAAATTTTAAAATATGTCACATCCGGTCTCTTATTTAAAAAATCATCCTCTGGTGTACTCATGCCAAGTATCCGATGAGGACTACGGTTCTACACAAATATTGTTGTATTGCATGCTTCCACCCACAAATGCAACGATAGGCCTTAATCATGCAACATAGCTCGTGTTTCTCCCACAATAAATATGTTCTTTCTTTCTGCAACCTCATTCTGTTGTGGGTTATGACGTGCTATAAATTCTCTTCAATTTGTTAGAGATATATTCTCCACCATTGTTGCTCCTCATATCTTTAACTTTCTTCCCAATATCTTTCTCAACAAGTTCCTTGAACTCAGAAAAATTGGAAAATGTCTAATCTTTCTTCTGCATGAATAAAATCCAACACTTTCTTGAAAAATCATAAAAAAAATCACATAATACATTTGATTTTTTGTGTAAGTTGTTGATAATGATCCACACACGTCTAAGTGAACTCTCTCAAATCACCTTTCTTTGGCTTTCCTTATCATGAAAGGTGGCTTTGGTATACTTCCCCAATGTGTAGCCTTTGCATGTATCTCTTTTCTCATGTGCACCCTATGGAAGTCCTGTAGAAATACTTTGCATGATCTTCAAAAAGCCATGGTGTAGATGGCCCAATATCCTGTGCCATAACTCAATGATGTCCTGGCTCTCCACCTTCTCTGCTTGCATGCTCAATGCATCACAATTTTCTACATCCATTTTGTAGAGATTCTTTACTCGAAACCCAAAATTTTTCATCTGTCCCATGGATTTGTGACGAAGGAATGCCTTTCCTTCACTGAAGATCACATCATAGCCACAATCTTCCATCATAGCAACAGAAGCCAAATTCTTCTTTAAAATAGGAACATACATGACATCTTTTAATGTGAGGTTTTTACCTGGCTCTCTCTAAAAGGTGACTGTATCAACACAGGTAGTGCTATACCTCTTTTCATCACCCATCTCGGCATACATCTGAAGATCCTTCTCTTCCAAGTTACTACATAATTATTTTTTTCCAGTCATATGGAACAAAGCTCTACTACCCAAGTAAAACACAGAATCCATCACCAATAACACCATGCATTGATGAGAGTGAATTCCAACTCGAACTATGAAGCCAATGCTTCACCTGCTGCTTCTCCTAAGGCCTTCTTTTTGGTTTTCTTTTGTGGAAAATTTATGGCATAGTGTCAATGCTCAAGATAGTGAAATGTTTTTACCTTTAACAAGTCTCTCTTGTTTCCTGCCTTGTCGGACTTCGATTTGGAATGGTAAACCTTCCTTTTTACTTTCTTTTCCTTTCTAGCTAAGGTAAATTTATCCTCATCACCAGTCTTTGATGAGGATCCATCTCTGGTGTTGCGCTAAAACTCTTATTGTACCAAGTCGAACCATAATCACTCCCAATTTGGTAGCTACTGCCTCCCATTCACAAAGCCCTTATAGTCATGCTAGCTCTTGGGAAAGCGTAGAAGTGCTAGGCTCACCAAATAATCCTTGGAAACTTTCACCCCAATACTTCCAACCTTAGATTGATGCTGAGTGAACTTCGTCAAGTATTTTTGGATCGTGTAACCTTTCTCCATCTTGATCTTTCTGAGCTTGTCTTTTAGTGACAACTTCACGTGGTCACTTCTACTCTAAAATATATCTATCATGTCCTTCCACATTGAATATGAATTTTCCTTCCCATGGAGATTCGAGACAATATGATCTTGAACTCCTTCTGGTAAGATCATTCTTGCCTTTGCTACATTATTCTTCCATGCATCAAGTTTTCTAGCATCAGTTACCATGGCTTGAGGAATATAATATTAAATGAATTCCTTCAGTCCATTTTCCTATAGCATTTCCTCCATCCTGTCCTTCCATGCTATGTAATTATAATTCCCCTTGACTGCATATTCGATTCTCAAGCCATTGAAATGCATTTTAATCTATTGTTGGGTCCTGAAGAACAAATATGAAAAATCGATATAACTCTTCAAAACAAAGTCTGATTCTTCTCTTCTATAGTGATTCCTGCACTGATACCATGTAGAGATTATACCGATGGATTCAATGAGATCTTGTAATTTATTAAAGAAAAATATTGAATCACTTCTACAAATTTGCGGAAACAAAATTCAATCGTATAATCACAAACAAGAAAGAGAAAGAAATCAATTGATCGCACAACATAAGATGTATCTGAGAAATTTCTCAAAACCCCAATATCTATATATTGCATAAATATAAAACTATGATACAATACAATGATATTTCCCTCACTGAGAAACTTCTGCACTCTGATGACTGTCTCACTCTAATCTAGGAAAAATCGATCCAATACTTAACCAATTATCATCCCCTGCTTGCCCATCCTTTCTTACACATTACTGGAGGAATTTTCGCCTTACTAATTAGGAAATTCCTTGGAATTGATTGTGTTATTCATCTAAGGCTTGTTGGTGACCTCATCCATGACCTAAAATGTTTTCTAATTATACAATTGATAGTTGTCTTCCATTTAACCTCACTCTCAACTGGGCCTTCCTTAGAACTAACATGCAACAACTATTTATAGAAAATTATCCGTTAATTGGTTGATCACTACTTGTGGATAAAATTAGATTTAATTCACTAGACCTATCACCAGCTCATCTCTCACTTAGAACTAGTTAAACTAATTTTAACTCAATTAATTGAGCTAACTAATTACAACTCACAAATAACTATAACTAGAACCCCTAAAAATATAAAAATCCCATACATGGCTCCTCTTAGACCCCCAAATCAAATTTTCTAAGCTAACTCATTATTTCTGACTTATTTAACTAATACAAGATATCATTAAATGAAATTGTAATTTCTCTTCTAATTTAATTAAGGGAAAATTAAATCAGAAGCCCCCATTGGGTGTCATTTCTTGGTCCCACTTCAACATGATGCATATGCGAAAGAAGTGTTCTGCTGGATAACAAGTATGTAGAGAAAGGAATACAAATTTTCTTCTACAATGCCACTATACACATCCCCATTTCTACACCTTCACACACATTCTCCTTTCTCACACTTCTTTCGCACACCTCCATCCCGCACAACACTACATATTATTAAATTAATTAGTGGTTTTAGCTTATTAAATTTTGGGGAAAAACAAATTTGTTTTACATGTATATTAAATGGACTAGGTCATATGGTAATAATGTGATTTAACATAAATTTAAAGTCTTGGATTGACATGAGGGATCATTAAAATAAGTAAATATGTTAGAAAAAAATAATGCATATTGTGACTTTCATGCATAGAATGGAAACATAGAGCCGAAATAAATAAATTCAATTTAAATTTACAGTAATTTTATAAATGTAATAACTTATTATTTGTCTCATGGAAGTACTAAGGCATGTTCAAAGGTAAACACTATGTAGAAATAAACTATGTGTGGAGGTAAATTGATTTCTATTTTTGTTTTACTACGGAATTTTTTTATAGGTTCCATGGATTGTATTTTAAAGCATGGGAAAATAAACTTTTCATATGAATGAAAAAAATTAATCACCAAATCAAGTGAAGAAGGAAAAACATGACAAAGCATTTGTTTGAAATAGTGTGTATCAAGAAGAAGAAGTGTGTAGAATAGAGATGTATGCAACAAGTGTGTGGAGGTGAAAATGTTTGTGAATATGATAAAGTGAGAATATGTACAGAAGGGGAATGGTTATGTGATAATACGATGTGAAAAAATGAAGGTTGTGTGTAAGCAATGCATGTGTGTGACAAAATTGTCTATGTAGAAATGAAATGTGTATAGAAGTAAAACATGAATGTAAGATAGTATTTAGATTTTAAGTGTTGTTTATATATAAAAAAAAGTGAACAATGATAGTCTTGATCATTTGGTAATGTATAAAATCATATACTATAAATTCCTTCGCTTAAAAGAAGCTTAGCAACACTAACATTGGTGAAAGTAAGGGATGTGTGTGATAAGACATGTGAAGAACTAAGGCATGTATGAGTTAAAGATTGTGAAAATAGGATATATGGAGAAGGTAAGTTGCACCAATCTGTAGAATGTGGGACCAAATAATTAAGTTATAATCATGTTCAAAAGAAGTGTTGTGTGGGATGGAAATGTGCAGAAAATTAAATGTGTATGGATGTGTGGAAGTGGAAGAGACGTCTGCACCTTTTTCATATCTCATTATATTTTTTGGAATTTCACTAAATATTTTACAGATTTTAAGTAGGTGACATTTTATCTAAGAAAATAATGGAAATATAGGTTACAACTATTAGGATTTGGGATTTTTGGTTCTCCAAGTGATTTTGATGGTGTTGAATCTATTTACACCCCTAAAAAATGATTCAAACATTGCCATGGTTGATTTTTTTGCAAATAAATGGCCGGATTCTGCCAAGAAATGGTCGTTTGGGAAAAATTATCATCTTAGTAGACAATGCCTTTGATTATTGACCAAAACTCTTAGATGTTTTGTTATTCCCTATGAATTCCAAATATTATTGCAATCATTTATCACATAAGGGATGTGTAGAATAAGGCACGTGAAAAGGTAAGGAATATGTGAGTTAAAGAATGTTAAACCAAGATATATGTAGAGATAAAGTGCATATGCAAACAATTCATATTGTGTGTGTGAAGGTAAAAAGGTAAGTTCCACCACCATTGAGAACTCAAACCGATATGGAAATAAATAATTTATAATCGAGCTCTGTAGAAGTGTTATGTGTGATGAAAATGTGCAAAAGAAATTTGCAAAGGGGAGAAAGTGTGCAGGGGTGCAGAAATCAGAATGATGTGGAAAGAGTAACATACAAAAGATACATGTTCACTTTCGCACCTTCCACACCTTCTGTGACGTCTATTGGATTTCGATTAAACATTTTATAGAGTCAATTTTATCTTTCATTTTTGTTTGATAATTGATCCACCCACCTAAATAGTTTCCTCTGCCATCCAAAGTGAAAATGTTATTACAATTGTTTAAGAAATTAAGATTATGATTGTTGTTTAGGAAACATTTCAAATATGGTAGAAACCATTTCTTTTACTCAGGTTGATGCAACCCCTGAAAATCTCTCCATTGTCTTTGAGTCCATATAGACTATCAATGACAATGAGCAAGTCACATTGCTTATTTTCTCAGAAGTCAAGGATCTCATGTCAGGCTTCAGCTAGTATCTAGGTTCTCACAAAATCTAAATTTAAATTCCATTCATGATAATCATCAACTAGACATATAGTACACATGGATCTGACATCCAATATTGTTGTCGAAACTTTATATTCATATTTCATTTTGTTTTCAAGCTCGATATGAGGAAAGAAAACTATGTTTCGTAGAATTGGACATTTCATTGAAGGATAACACAATGCAACAAATAATATTTCACAAGAAAATACAACATAACAAAATGAGTTCATTGAGAATTTTCTTATAAACCTCATACATGTAAAGACATGCAAAAAGAAACATAGAATATGTATGAAAAGCATATTCTTTTAAATTTACATCAAATAATGCAATGTTACTATGTATACAAAAGGAAAGTTTGTTTTACAATATAGCAAGAATATGATTATATGATTATGATATAACTATTTATAAAAAATAATATATTAACTGAAGTCATGTTCCATTTGTTCCACATCTAGAACTGGCTATTATGCTTAACTAGTAAGTATTTCAATTTTATATATGCATTTATTGTATTTATTATTTTATGCAACAAAGTTAATTATATTTTATTAAAAAAAACATCAACCATGTGAATAAAAATTCCAAACAAATGTGCAGGTATCATTGAATGTCATGAATTTGTTTTATTTTCAATACCAAAGTAAGATAAATCTATTTAATGTATGCAGAGCTCAAATTTTCTTGAATTCAATGATTGTAAATTGGAATTAAGATTAAACATCAAAATAAACATGTAAATATTGAAGAAAAATATATTTAATCAAAACATTAGCTATCAATGGAGCAATATATCATATTGCGGTTGCCCAAAAAGTTTAGGGTTTCGAGATAGTTTAAAATTAAATGGAATCTAGTGAAAATGGAACCAGACAAAATCTTGTGAGAAATCAAATAGAAACTTACAAATAAAAATGGGGAAATTTATTATAATAGAAATGGTTTTTTTTTTTAAGTTAGATTTGAGTGATGCATTTTTGAATAATGCTATGATTTTTGGGTTCATTCTTATAAAATAATCAGATCATGAAATCAATTCAATTTGTGGGACATGTTGCGTTAATGCTCATTTGACATGCGTAGAACCAAGTAGTGTACGAGTTAAAGACCGTGAAACCAAGATATGTACAAATGTAAAATTCATATGCGAACAATGCATAAATAAAAAAGGGATGTTTCACCGCTTCGTAGGGAAGTGGAACCAAATAATTAATTTGTAATTTTTTTTCAGAGATAGTTTTGTGCAGGATGGAAATGTGTGGATTGTTGAATGTGTAAATATGTGCAGAAGTTGAAGAGATGTTTGCACCTTCCACATCTCTAACAATATTTTTTGGAATTCGACTAGAGATTTTATAGAAATTTCCTTAATTATTGGCCCAACCACCTATAGAGTCCCTTCCACCCTACAAAGTGAAAACATTATTGTTTTCATTTATCAAGTAAGGGATGTGTGAAATAAGGCATGTGAAAAGGTAAGTCATATATGAGTTAAATTTTTTCAAACCAAGATATGTGCAGAGCTATAGTGCATATGTGAACAATGCATATTGCATGTGGAAGGTAAAAAGGTAAGATCCACCACTCTGCATAAATTGGAGCTAATATGGAAATAACTAATTTATAATCGAGTTTTATAGAAGTGTTGTGCTTGATGAAAATGTATAAAATAATTTTTTTAAGGAGAGATGTGTGCGGGAGTGCATAAATGGGGATGTTGTGGAAAGAAGAACATACATAAAAGACGTATGCACTTTTGCACCTCTCGCAACTATTTTTTGAGTTCAATTAAATATTTTATAGAGCCAATTTTATCTTCTGTTCATCTTTGATTGTTGAACCACCCACCTAAAGAGTCTCCTCCTCCCTCCAAAGTGAAAATATTACTGCAAGTGTTTGAGAAAATAAGATTCTAATTGTTGTTTAGGCATCATTTTAGATAATGTATAAACCATGTGTTTTGATCAGATTGATGCAACTCCTAAAAAAAATTGCATTGTCTTTAAATCCATCTAGACTAACAATGAAAAGGATCAAGTTAGGTTGTTGCTTTTATTGGTAGACAAAGATCTTATGTCAGGCCTCAACTGGTATCCATGTTCTCACACGATCCAAATTTAAATTCCCATAATGATAATCATCATTAAAAAATATAGTTCACATGGAACATACATCTGAGATCCGAAATTGTTGTGGGACATTTATATTCATATTGTATTTTGCTTTCATGCTTGATATGAGGAAAGAAAACTATGTTACATATTCATAGAATTTAAAATTTTGATAGGAGGAAAACAAAATGCAAAAATATAATATTCTGCAAGAAAATATGACATAACATAACTAGTTCATTAGGATTTTTCTTATAGACCTCAAGCACCTACAAAAATGCAAAACGAAACATTGCATATGTATGAAAGGAATCAAATACTAAATTTATTTGATATAAAAACCCATCAAACAATGACAGATATTATAGAGGGAAATCTTAGTAATAAAAATAGACAACATAAAAGAAATTAATGGCGTTGAGTAGCCAAGCATGTGAGAAAGGAAAAATGTAAGAAAGAAATTATGCAAACTTGTGCGTATGTGAAACAAGTGATGTGTGAGATATAGGTGCACCGAAGAAGCATGTGGAGATGAGAATGTGTGTGAACATGTGAAAGTGAGGATGTGTGATGAAAGGAAAGAGAAATATTGCACTAGTATGTGCCAAGCCAAAGACTATACGGAAAGAAGACATGTTGAAAGATAAATTATATGCAGAATTAAACCATGTACATAGGTAAAGCATGTGTGGAGGCAAAGGAGTAACTACCATTTGACTCTTTCCATAATTAAAGAAGAATAGAGAAATTTAGTCTTGCACCTAATTGATGCATGCACACAAACATAGATCTGAAAGTAGTAAATAAATATAGTTTAAATTGATAATAATTATTTAATTACAAAAAAATACTAAATTTTATCATTTGCATAAAATCTAAGAATAGATTCAACAATCACAGTTTCTCTCATTTTGTGGTTTCTATGGATTTTTTCTAGAATTCTTCCTACTTGAAAATTCATAGACACTAACCAGCACAACTACAATAATAACAATTGTATCCAGATTCAAAATCCAATCAGCATAACCACAATTAAAATAACTACTACATATGGAACATATATCTAAAATAGAAAATTGTTATTGAACCTTTATTTTCTTTCTCATCAATAATAGAACGTTAAATATACTGTAAAAGAAGAAAGAATATGCTCAAAAAATTATGTTCAATTAATGATTTTGTCCAATGCCAGAGAGTTCAAACCTACATAAGATATTATGCAAAACATTTTCTTAGAATCCCTCACAAAATTTGTCAATGGACTCATATTTGGAAGAGAGTCATCATATAACAACAGAATAGAAATGGATTTCCACCAAAGCATTAGAAATAGAATTAATATAGGCTTTGCAACCCCTGATTTAAGACAATTAAAAAGTTTTTTATCCTAAATATTGCTTACATTGGTTATAATGAGAATATTCTACTACGTCAACACAAAAGCTCATTCACTATGCCATTTTGACATGTTCCCTCCTTAACTATGTGCCCCTACATTCCAAAAAATAGTTGTAATTTTTATTTAATAAATTAAGTAAATGTAATAAATGATTATTTATCTTCAAAAGAAAGGTATCTAGGGGAAGGAAGGCATAATGTAGTTGAACTTAAATTAAGATATTAAATTATTTGAAATGTTTTTGGTGTGGACAATAATGTTTGGTGCCTAAAGAACTTATCAAAATCCTGATACTTAATCAATAAAGTAAACACATTCATCCCACTGGGGACTAATATTGGGATCCCATGAACCATAATGTTAAAAAGGTGCCTGCAAGAAAAAACAAGAAACCTCGTGTATGAATTGGCTTAATTCATGATAATGCAATTAACAAACTTGAATAATTAAACATTATAAAGAAGGAAAGTGAATTTTCAAATATTTAAGAACACTCACAACATTTGAAATAATATATTGTGATTGTTTAACTATACAATATCTATCAGATTCATGATTTGTTTGAGGGAATTCTCTCAGTAACCTTGAATGTAATATTTCATTGCAAGGACTGTAATATTCATTTTGACATGTTCATTTAATTTATCCTCTTCAATTTTCTAAGCCTCTTCTTTCAATTGTGTATCCAAGACAGACTAATGTTCATTTACACTAACAAAAGTAATTATCCATTTCCTAATTTCCTCTCTATTGAAATCAATTATGTTATAAAACTTTTATGCCTTTAGTTGATTTAGCTTCTCCAATGTATCCATTATCAACTCTTTTAGAATTAATATAGAGTCGTGTGTGATGTTTGGACCGTTCATATATTCAAGAAAAATTAGCGCCCTAAGAAAATCCTCACCTCTTCTATTATCTATGTTTGCACATTTAGAAATGATGTCTTCTAGTGTCCCAATTCTCTTAGACCATCTCTATTTGATCTACTTCATTTGTCTAGTTTTTGGGATGTCTTGGTGTGTTCTTTGTACTTCAGAGAGTAAATAAACCCTATGAATAAAAGTAGCTAATTCATTATCAACAAAATTCTTGTCCAATTTAAGATCACTTATAACCTAGTCAACAAATGATTTAATTCTTTGTGCTTAATGTTGTAGATTAGAAGTTAATTGCCATTCATTTTCAATAATTCACAATATTTCATTTATATTACTAATAAAATATTATTTTACTACATTAAGGATTTTCACCATCTTATTAAATCTATGTGGTGTACTGGGGATGGAAATTGCCAATGTTGGTGCCTGTATTGACAGTGGCATCATTAATAGAGGAACCAGGTTTAGAGCTTCTTCTAGCTATTTTATTCTTTCGTTCAGTAACATGTTATATTCTTCATGTTTGCTAACAGACTGTGCCACTACCTCAAAATAATCTTTATTGAACTTTATAAGTCTCGTGGATCTAAGCCTAGACACATAAATATCCATTTCTAGTTGACCAATAACCTTTTTATTATGAACCTGTACTTTTCAATTCTCAACTTTTTACTGCCTCTTTCATAGCTGCAATTTGCAATGTGACAGGGAGGTCATCGAAAGTGATGAATTATTTGTTAATTTGTTCCATTATTTTTTTTTTCTTTTCTAAATAACCACTAACCTAATAAGGTGGTGTAGTGCTATTAACTTCCACGTCGACAACTTGTTTGACATGTGTTTCTTTCAGGGCACTTTTATATTTGGCTAATTCAACCATGTGAGTACTCTTTGAGTGAATATCCAAGGGGGTCTTCATAATCTCGGCCACCTGATATCCCATTATGAATTATTCTTTCACTTAAGCTATCAGTTCTCTTCATTTCATCGGAGGATGAACTTGGACTATTATCAGATGTGCAAGGTGGAGATTTCTACATAGTATTTGTGCCTTTCTACTCATATCTTCATTCAATGTTAAAAATTAGGGGAATTTTGAGGTCTAAAATGGGCATAATAAGGAAATTATAAAATAATAGTGGAAATAATAAAATAAGATTTGATTACATTATCAAATTTTAGAGGGAAAAAAGAAAAAAAACTACTCTTTTAACTCATATTTTCAACTTATCTCCGAAAGCGTTTACTCAAATTTTGAGCATGAGCACTCATTGGATGTAAAATTTAATTCTTCATAAAAGGAGTACCCATGTTTCATACTTTCAATGCATCCTTCTACACGGAAAATCATAAATACATGAAAACAATGATTGCAATGACACTTTTCATGTATTTCTTATTTTTCGTGTAGTAGAGTCCATAAAAAGTATGAAAAATGGGTACTCCTTGATCTGAACATTGGTTGTATCACTTGTTATGCTTTTAAAGAACCTCCCATTCAGTTAAACAAATAAAATATCTAGCTTGTACTTGACTTTTTGTGGAATTTATACTTGAAATACGTGTATGATTTTTAATTGTTTAAGTGTCTTAAGTACATTTTTTCTTTCTAAAATTAAACATGTTTAATAGAAATATAATGCATCAAATAAAAATCCACACATGATAGAAAAATTAATCTAGGAGTTCACCCGAATATTGTGGGCTATGTTTCCTTGAGCTCTTGTCATCTTGACTTGGCTCTTTGGCATTATGGTAAAATTTATTTTACAAGTTCCACACTCAAATAAAATGGTTACTAAACTAAACCAATGGGTTTAGAATACCATCCATATCCCTATCATGTCTGTCATCACTCTGTAAACAAATCTGTAATTTTCCTAATTTTTGCAGCTGATGGGAACATTGCATTTTAATTTCAGTTTTCTTTACTCATGAATAAAAGTATGTGAAGGAGGTTTATTAAACTCCTAATTTGAGAATAAATATATGCCCAATGTGAAAGGGGACAAATCTAGGCTATTATATTAAACACCCCTAAGGGTTAAAAGGGGAAATTCATTTGAATGGGTCAACCTTGGCCCCACCTACAACGCAGATTGGAGGGAAGCTTATCCATCAAGCACAACGTACTTCTAGAAAAGGATCTCATGTGTAAAAGAGGAGAAGTTGAAGAATGTGGTTTAGCGTTTTGGCAAGCCCTCGTGTTATAAAAAGAAAGAGAGGCAACAAGTAAAGGTTGTTGAAGAATTTTGAGAAGTTGCTGCAACAACTCAAGTCTCTTAGCTGTTTAGCCTAAGGGAAGAGTATTTCCTATTTATGAATCCTCTCTCCTTCCATGGAGTAGCTCTTTGGAGGGGATTGTGATGCATATCTTCAGTATCTGGCATTATGGCCAAGCTTCATCTCTATAGCAGCGCTAGTCCTGTTGAGGGTTTTGCAACTACTTGTGAGTGCAGCAAGTGGGGGAACTAGATCTGCAAGATCTATTTGTTTAGAGGAGATTTCTCTCAAGGAGTGTGTCTTGTGACCACCTGGAAGAGGATCTTACTCTTATTTTACTTTCATATCTCTAATATTAATTTGTTGTATCAGTTCATTTTAGCTACTGTGAAATCTCTTCCTTATAATGCGCTATTTTCATGTACATGCTTCAATGTTGTCTAGATTTCTTATTGTACTTTCTCTCTGTTGATTGAGGCTTGCCTCTCCCTTTGAGATTTGTAAGGTAGATTGATGATCTATTCATGTTCAGATCTAATATGTAATGTAATGAAATCCATATTCATAAATCTCTGAATTTTTCTGTAGTTCAGTGTATTAAAAGCTAGATCTACAAATTGTTATGCATTATTTTGATAAAACCCCAAGGGGATCTTGTTAAGAAGGCTGAGTAGTTTCCAGATCTGGTATGGGTCTAATGTTTTAGTCATATATCAGTTTTAGATCTGATTTTTAACCTAAAGCAGCTGAAGCTCCTCATATAGGATGCTATCAAGTCTTTCTGCAGCTTTTCCATGTGTTTCTGCCATTATTTCTGAAGGATTCTTGCTCTTGCTTCAAGTAAATCCAATTCTTCTACAAAGGAACTTCATTACAGATCTTATTTCTTGTTGCCATACTATAACATAAGTCTAATGGCTATTTTCTAGTGTCTTCCAGCAGAAACTACACAATTCCAAAAGGAGGGTTTCTCTATTAACCAGC
Organism: Pinus albicaulis; assembly: GCA_034641835.2. Lineage (NCBI taxonomy): Eukaryota > Viridiplantae > Streptophyta > Pinopsida > Pinales > Pinaceae > Pinus > Pinus albicaulis. The sequence goes on from CM076579.1 coordinate 780,393,804, forward strand.
TCTCTCCTTTAGTTGATTTTCAGCTAGTGTTGTTTGTGGGAGATCTGTTTAAGCCCTCTAAACTCATTTATTTTTGCTGAAACTTTGCATGGAGGTCCCAAACAGCATAAAAAAATGGAAAACATCCCTGGTCTACATTATTTTAACACTGGCTCGTTTATACAACGTCCTCCTTGAGCCTATTGCAGATTTTCCTGAGAGTGGAATTTACCGCTTCTCACTTGTTTAGTTTTTACTTCTCTTTGGATCCATTCTTTAGATCTGTAGATCTAAGGTTCCCAAGGGTAGCATACTCTAAGATTATTTTTTCATTCCCACACTTGTTGTGTTTCATTAGTCTTCTATAGACAGAGTCTAGAATGGGCTAGGAAGCCTCTAGTTTTCATCGTCTCCTTAGAGGTGATATAACCAATAAATGCCCTACTAGTCTATATATGGTTTGGAATTTTATGGTGTGTTTTCCATGTTGTTGTGATTCCATAGTGGAATATCTTAAGATATTCCCTACTGTGCCTATTTTCCCTATTTGGAACGTTACAGTAGTATCATAGCATGATCTCTGGCACAGCCTGTGAGATCAAGCTAGCAGTGAATTAAAGAGTAGAAGAAGAGATCAGTTTGGTGGAGTATATGAGATTATCCTCATCATTTTGTAGATATAAGAAGATCCTCTCCCAATAGGTGAATCAAAAGAGAGAAAGAAGAAGCACCGAGACTCCTAGAGGGTTTTGGGAAGAAGCAAGTTGTAGTAAGAGCTGCATGAGATTTCAAGAAGAGGAAGGAAGCCCTAGCACTTCCTATCAGCAAAGTAGAAGACCGGAGGATCCTAGATCTCATCATAGATCCACTATTCCCACTTTCTTTGAAGAAGGTGAGAGGTGTAGCAATGAAGGAAAGAGATGCAAAGAAACTCCTAAAGGGTTTCAAGATGAAGAGGAAGAACTATATACTTCCTGTTATCACAAGGTAGAGAGAATGACTGAAGAAGTGATCTCATTGCTTCTTTTTCAAGCATTGAAGAGTATTGGAGAAAATCTCAAGGAGTTTTAAGAGAAGAGGAAGAATAAGAGCTACAAAGATACATATCCCAAGGAAACAAAGGAGAATGTCAATCTTGTCATTTTTGGCAAGAGATCTTCATTTTCACTATCTGCTGCTAAGGAGCTTGCATCTAGAGAAGAGGCACTTGCATATTTGCAAGGTAGTCTTGAGTTCTTATCATATGGGGTCCCATGCATGAATCAGGAGATTCATGAGGAGGAGAAGAAATATTCCAGCGCTGTTATATTGGAAGAAAGGAGGCCATCATTCTTACGAGGCATCATTGATCTGGATGGAGGAACTCTTGTGTTCTGTCAAGAGGTTCCTACATAACATTTGATCCAAGGTATGCATAAGATTTCAGCACATATTATTTCAAGATCTATGCATAGCCAAGGGTTAGATCAAAGTGCTGATTTGAAGAAAAGGTATATCATAGCGAATTCACTTAGTGGTTGTGACAAAGAGGCTTCATTATTCTTGGAGCATGTTGGAGGTTCTGCAAATCCAAAGCTTCACTGGTTTTGGAAGACAATACATGACAAGATGGTCTCATTAAGATATCGCAACAAAGATGCATTTCAGTATTCCATGAGATGCAAAGTTCTTCAGTGGGTTCGAGGAGATGGTATTCTGCAAATGGAGAATGCCATGATTTTGCATCACATCACTCAACTTCCATATTTGAGTGAGTGGATGAGGATGGTGAGAAAGGGGTCACATGATCACTTGCAGACATATATGGACCAGCAAGCTTGGTTACGCTGGTTTCCTTTGGGAGGACTCCTACCACTCTCCAATGGTGCCTATTTTTCTGATCTATGCCTTGAATAGCAACTATGAAATGTATAAGGAGGCATGGCAGTGTTGGTTTCGTTGGGGGTAAGCATGACCACTACCCCAACAGATTTTCATTCTCTTATCTCATGCTTGGTACATCATTAGTATATTATATGAAGAGGAAGCATGGATGATGTGATTGTTAGAAGAGGAGTTTTACATCACAAGCTAAATCTTATGTCCATGTATTCACCTATGCTTGAAGTATGTCTCATATGTCCCCATACATTTCTGTTGGAGGTATATTTCATGCATGAACATTGGCTTGGGAGGAGGGATGACTCCCACATAATGCGGTATAAGGGGCTTTCTTGTACTATGTTGATGAGGCATTTTACATGTTCATCATTGTGTTGTTACTCCAAGATCCACATGTTGATGAGGAAAGAAGGCTGCAAAGTCCTTGTTGCTATGGGTTCTTTTGGGTGAGTATGTTTGCTACCCAATAGCTCATTATTTTCTGGACCATGCCTTGGATTTCAATGTTATGTTGCAGCAAGAGAAGCAATGTACACCTTGGTTTCACTTGAGAAGGTATGGCCACCACATGACATCTCCTATGTCTATGTGTTTTTCATGATGATAAATTTGGCATGATCATCTCAAGATGTGCATTGATGATGGTACTTTGTATTGGGCTGATGTGACATATCATATTTCCATTAGCATGGTTTGGTTTCATGATGCACATGAGGAGGAAAGAGGGAAGCAAGATCACTTGTTTCTTGGGTTCTTTGAATGAGTATGGTGACCACCCCATGGCTCATAATTTTTTGATTCATGCCTTATGTACCAAAGAAAAGTTACAGAAAAGAAAGGCATGCACATCATCTTTTGGGAAGCATGGCTTGTCCATCTTACATGGAGGAGATGGAGGATGGCATCAAAGGACCTTGCAATGGTGGTTGATTTTGGGATAATATGGTTTGACATATCTTTTTTACCCATATTACTCCTTTCCTTCTTCTTTGCATAACACTGAAATGATGGAGTTTGGATCCAACAAGGCCAACAGGGCTAAGAATGGAGGCATAGAATTACTTATTCAAGTTCACAAACATGGGATGGAGGAATGTTCTACATGATGAAGCTTTTTCTTTATGGGAGGAGCTACCTTAATTTATGTCTCTCATGTGTTTATGATGGTGTTGGACATCAAGCATTTGTCATCTTATGCTTCATGGTGAAGAAAGGACATCTAACTTCAAAGTTGGAAGTCGTCTTATGCATGGGTAGAAGACGATTTTGGAACCAAACATACATAACCTATTGCAGCAAATGGAGGGAGCCTTACTTATGTGAATTCCATTTGGAGGGGGGTAGATGATTTGCATCTACAATAAGAGTTGCTTGAGGGCAAGCAACATTTTGTTGGGGGAGACTGTAATGTTCCCAATTTTTGCAGCTGATGGGAACATTGCATTTTAATTTCAGTTTTCTTTACCCATGAATAAAAGTATGTAAAGGAGGTTTATTAAACTCCTAATTTGAGAATAAATACATGCCCAATGTGAAAGGGGACAAATCTGGGCTATTATATTAAACACCCCTAAGTGTGAAAAGAGGAAATTCATTTGAATGGGTCAACCTTGGCCCCACCTACAATGCAGATTGGAGGGAAGCTTATCCATCAAGCACAATGTACTTCTAGAATAGGATCTCATGTGTGAAAGAGGATAAGTTGAAGAAGGTGGTTTAGGGTTCTGGCAAGGCCTCATGTTATAAAAAGAAGGAGAGGCAGCAAGTAAAGTTTTTTGAATAATTTTGAGAAGTTGCTGCAGCAACTCAAGTCTCTTGGTTGTTTAGCCTAAGGGAATATTATTTCCTATTTAGGAGTCCTCTCTCCTTCCATGGAGTAGCTCTTTGGATGGGATTGTGATGCATATCTCCACTATCCGGAATTATGGCCAAGCTTCATATCTATAGTAGCACTAGTCCTGTTGAGGGTTTTGCAGCTGCTTGTGAGTGCAGCAAGTGGGGGAACTAGATCTGCAAGATCTAGTTGTTTAGAGGAGATTTCTCTCAGGGAGGGTGTCTTGTGACCACCCAGAAGAGGATATTACTCTTATTTCACTTTCAGATATGTAATCTTAACTTTTCGTATGAGTTCATTCCAGCTACTGCACAGTCTCTTCCTTATACTGCGTTATTTTCATGTACATGCTTCAATGTTGTCTAGATTTCTTATTGCACTTGCTCTCTGGTGATTGAGGCTTGCCTCTCCCTTTGAGGTTTTTAAAGTATCTTGTTGATCTATTCATGTTTAGATCTGATATGCAATGTAATGAAATCCATCTTCAGAAATATCTGAAGTTTTCTGCAGTTCAGTGTATTAAAAGCTAGATCTACAAATTGTTATGCATTATTTTGATAAAACCCCAAGGGGATCTTGTTAAGAACACTGAGTAGTTTCCAGATATGGCATGGATCTTATTTTTCAGTCATATATCAGTTGTAGATCTTATTTTTAACCTACAACAGTTGAAGCTCCTCATATAGGATGCTGTCAAGTATTTCTGCAGCTTTTCCATGTGTTTCTGCCATTATTTCTGAAGGATTCTTGCTCTTACTTCAAGTAAATTCAATGCTTCTACAAATGAAATTCATTATAGATCTGATTTATTGCTGCCATACTGTAACATGATTCTAATGGCTGTTTTCCAGTGTCTTCCAGCAGAAACTGTGCAATTCCAGAAGGAGGGTTTCTCTATTAACTGGCTCTCTCCTTTAGCTATTTTTCAGCTAGTGTTGTTTGTGGGAGATCTGTTTAAGCCCTATAAATTCATTTTGTTTTTCTGAAAATCTACATGGAGGTACCAAACAGCCTAAAATAAGGGAACCAAGCCTTTTTCTACGTTATTTTAACACTATCTTGCTTATACAACGTCCTCCTTGAGCCTATTGTAGATTTTCCTGAGAGTGGAATTTCCCACTTCTCACTTGTTTAGTTTTTGCTTCTCTTTGGATCCATTATTTAGATATGTAGATCTAAGGTTCCAAAGGGAAAAAAACTCTAAGAGGGTTTTTTCATTACTACACTTTCTGTGTTTCATCAGTATTCTATAGACAGAGTCTAGAACGGGCCAGGAAGCCTCTGGTTTTCATCCTCTCCTTAGAGGTGATATAACCAGTAAATGACCTACTAGTCTATCTATGATTTAGAATTTTCTGGTGTGTTTTCCATGCTTCTATGATTCCATAGTGGAATATCTTAAGATATTCCCTACTGTGCCTATTTTCCCCATTTGGAACATTACAAAATCTAGGCTCCTTTAGATTTGATTCCTTCTATCAGTGCTCTGAGTTACAATGAGATTATTTATGGAACTAACTCCATCAAAATTATTTTTCTATCCCTGAAGCCTCACCTAATATCTAAAACACACATCAGACACTAAAATTAGGCTAATAGTTTGCTAAAAATGAGCATTGCATCCCCAAACTAGGCCTCCCTCTACGATTTTCCCTGTGCTGCCCAACATTTCCCTAAAGCTTCTTGAGATATAGAAGTCTTAAAATGGCTCTTAAAATCCCTTCATTGGATTTATAATTCCAAAAATAGTCATAATATACTATTGGTTAATTTAAAATGGCCTATGGCTACTTCGGTTTCGCCTCTGATACCTGGTGGCACCCCCTGGCTCTTGGGTCAAGGAAATAATATTTGTAGGTTCTCGACCTCTAGAAGTCCTCAAACGATTTCTAAAACTCCTCAAATGGGTTCATAAGTATCAAAATAATTATAAATGACTATTTTTTCGCAGCCTAAGGCCTCTAGCATCCTTGGCTAGGCCCCAAACTGTTGTTGGCACTTGCTAGCCCTAGTGGCCCCTGGAGCTTCACTGAAGCATCTCGGCCTTCAAAATTCCTCTATAGGATATTCAAACCACACCACTAGTTTCAAAACATTTTAAACATCCAAATTTGACTATTGCATTTCTGAATAAGGCCTTTAGGTCCCCTGGCTAGGCCTCAAACTGTTGCTGGCCCATGGTGGCCCTAGTGGCCCCTAGAACTTCTATGAAGAAAAAAATTACTCAAAAGTTTTGGGATGGCTCTATAACCCTCACCAATGAGTTTGGAATGTTTGAGATAGTCGAAATTGACTATTGGCACTCCAAAATTGTTCGAATCTAGCTCAAGATAGATCCAAAACAAAATTTGTCCATTGTGGAGAACTGGACTTAACTCTAGTTAGATTTGGCATAACTGAAAAAAATTATGGGCACTCCAAAAATACCAACAGATTAAACTATAGCTTAACTTAATGGTAATCCACAATTAAAGGTCGGTTAAGCACTTTTAAAAATGGATAAGCACTAATTAGTGTAATCACCAATTTTCATGGGTTAAACACGTTTAAACACTAATTAAACCAAGTTTAATACATAACCGCCAATTTTAATTTATAGCACCTGGTTTTGGGCACTTGGGCACATGGGGAAGGGCTGGCCCTCCCCCCCCCCCCCATATGCGCTCATCAATAATATAATCAAACAACGCCACTTTCATGTTAAGAAACATTGGTATGACGAAATGGTAAGACTTAGGCACTCTATGCCTGAGGTCTCGCATTCAATTCCTGTGCAGTCTCAAATTTTACATGACCAAACCTAGGCCGCGTGGTGGCCTCTGGGTCTGCCATGTGGCAGCTTCTCATTGGCCGAAATTCATAAAGGTCAACCCACTGCCAAATCACACGTTGACACTTGTCAAAATCTGACTGGTCCATACGAAATAGTCTAGGGAATATTCTAAGGAATAGTCCAAGAATATTCCCTGAAATATTCTCTTTTTTATTTTTCCCAAACCCAATTCAAACTTGTTCAAAGTCAAAATTTTGCAGTTTACTGGACTTTTCAAACTGTGATAACTTCTTCATATGGTATCGGTTTTTCGAACCATTCACGGTGTCAGAATCAGGAAGATGAGATATATCTGGTCGGTTAGGTTCAGGGTGCTTCCCAACACTTTGAATTCTGAGCTAACACTTAGGTACATGATCCAGTTATGATCACACCTCCCCATTAGGAATATTTTTGACCCAAAAATAATGATGTACTAATTTGTAGAGTATATGAGAGTACAACACCCTCTTCTATTCAGCCTCCATACACTTGCCTTGCATGGGTAGTGCCTTCGAACCACAACTCGAAGGTAGTCGACACTTCACTTCCTCGATGTGCTTTTCCCCCTGTCAATAATTGCCTTCCTTGAACTCACTTAGAAATTTCTAGAGAGAAATTTAGAGAAGGTAGTTGAACATTGCCTCCTTGATCATCAATCTAATGTGGCTCAAACAAACATGATATTACAATAGAAAACATGCATACTTGACTTAAATTCTCATATGTACAATGAAAGTATGTCTTACTGTGTCAAGAAGTCAAACCACTTCTTACCAAGCCACTTCCATGATGACTTTTGTTGCTGCAAATCTTCTTCATGTGAAACATCCATTCTCAAATCAATGATTGACTCCTTGGTTCCAATTTCGCTAGTCTTTCTGTCCTCTTGCCTCAAATGCTTAGGACGATTAGTTGGATGCAATGTCCAACATTGGGAAACAACATGTCCCTTTCTCTGGCAATGTGTGCAAGTCTTATGCACCTTCTTTGCAAGTTTCCTTTGCCTCATCTGATTCCTATATGCCTTCATCCTCTTCGAACATCTCAAAACATCATGGTTAAACAGACCATAATACGCACAACAAATATTTCTTCCATTCAAGCATGAATAATTCTCATGCCTTGCAGAAACATAATCAACTTGGCTATGGGAAGAATTATACCTCAAAATCTGCTTTGCATGTCCATCCATTTTACCTTCATGAGGAGATGAACTAGAAGAGGTTCCATCTTTCCTTTGAAGACTAACGTCAGTGTTCATGTCTTGAAAACTGTTTGAACTCTCATTCTCACCATAATTTTCATAGATACACACATCTTGCTGCTACATAGGCTTCAAACAATGGAAATCAACTTGAAAAAAAACTTGACATATCTGTGGTCTAGAGCTTGTGAAAAAAGTTCTCTTTGAAGTTGTCTCACATGCCTACATGGCTTTGGAGTCTTCGCCATTAGATTGAACATAACCAAGAACAAAATTCTTAGGTCGTTCCTGAACCAAAATAGGATCAATCATGCCTTGTACATGATTGCCTAAACCCTTGCCTTCATAGCCCATTTAAACATTAACTTTGACCCTATACCTCTAGTGCGCTTTTCAAATGAACCAACACATCTATTTGAAGAGGAGACTAAAGACAAATTTGAGTGAATTACCTCTACTTCACGCATGTTCTTAGTTAAAGCCTCTTGGGCTTGATGGAGCTACATCTCCATCTCATGCATTCTTTGGAAAATTTCTTCCTTCTCTTGCTTCATAGCAACCAATTGCTCATGAAATCTAGTGATTTCTCTTCTATCTTCAAAAATAATTTGCACCATGTCCTTCAATATGTAGAAGTCTCGCTTCATGTATTCATCGAAATTTTTTGTGAAGGAGGATGATTTTGAAACCTCACTTGATGAAATTTTCATTATGATTTCAATGAACAAAATAACTTCAATCAAAATTCCAAATCTTTCAAAACAATTGAAAAAGCTTCAAAACAAAAAGGTTGTAGAGTCAAGCTCTTATTCAAGCAGCCTTGTGCAAACAAAACCTTTTGTGCTTCAAGGGTTGCCTTGAGGTCCTTTGGATAAGGAATATGCCTTCAGACCTTTCTTCCTTCTTGTTCTCTTTTGGACATAGTTATTAGTAGCTTTCCCTTCACCTCTAGCAAACTCAAGTAAGAATCAGTTTTCAAATAGAAACAATCAAATTCTTTTCACTGTTTAAACACCTTTCATGTCAAACAAGCAAGCTATTTCTCTATCAATCAAGAAACCAAGTGGTCTGATACCAACTTGATATGAAAATGGGTCGGATAACTTGTTATTATTTTCAAGAACCTCCCACTCAGTTAAACAAATAAAAGATCTAGCTTGTACTTGACTTTTTGCGAAATTTATACTTGAAATAGGTGTATGATTTTTAACTGTTTAAGTCTCTTAATTCCATTTGTTCTTGCTGAAATTAAACATGTGTAATAGCTATATAATGTAGGAAATAAAAATCCAGACATAAGAGCAAAATTAATCTAGGAGTTCACTCGAATAACATGGGCTACATCTCCTTGAGCTCTTGTCATCTTGACTTGGCTCTTTGGGATTATGGTAAAATACCTCTTAAAATTACCAAACTCAACTCAAATGGGTACTAAACTGAACCAATGGGATTATAATACCATATATATCCCTTTCATGGCTGTCATCAGTTTGCAAACATATCTAGGCTCCTTTAGACTTAATTCCTTATGTCGGAGCTCTAAGCTCCACTGAGCTTCTCTATGGCACTAACTCATTCAAAATTATCTTTCTGTCCCTGAAAAATCACCTACTATCTCCACCACACATCATACACCAAAATTAGACTAATATTTTTCTCAAAATGAGCACTGCATCCCCAAACTCGACCTCCCTCCACGATTTTCCCTAGGCTGCCCAAAACTTCCCTAAAGCTTCTAGAGTTATAGAAGTCTTCAAATGGCTCTAAAAATCCCTTCATTGGATTCTAAATTCCAAAAATAGTTAGAATAGACTATTGTTTCATTTAAAATAGCATATGTCTGCTCCGGTTTCATCTCTGACACATGGTGGCACCCCTTGGCTCTAGGGTCAAGGAAATCTTCTTTGTGGGTTCTTGACCTCTAGAAGTCCTCAAAATATTCTTAAAACTCCTCCAATGGGTTCAAAAGTATCAAAGTAGTCATAGATGACTATTGGTTCATTCCATAAGGCCTCTAGCTGCGCTGGCTAGGCCCCAAACTACTGTTGGCACTTGATGGCCCTTGTGGCCACTGGAACTTAACTAAAGCATCTTGGCCTTCAAAAGTCCCCTAAAATCTATGAAAACCACACCATTAGTTTCATAACATCTAAAACATCTAGAATTTACAATTGGATTTCTGAATAAGGCCTCTAGCTCCCCTGGCTAGGCCTCAAATGTAGAAATTATATACAAGATGCATGTATATATCCAAGTTCTTCTGATCTAACAATATTTATCTTCTTTATAAATATAGAATCATTCCACTATTAATATTTTGCGAAAATTAAAATCAATTTCAAACACATGAAGCAATAAAAACAATCGCACATAACACAGTTGTTTTACGGGAAAGCCTGAAGCTGAAAACCCCAACTATCATATATTATGTATCATGGAGATCATGTAACAATATCATACAAAACTTAGTACATCAAGCTCTCAATAAAATCAATTGTCACACACTAACATGAAGAAATCTGCAAATCCATGCAATGATTTCTTGCGACCTGATAGCCTGTCTCCATTATGCAATCCTTGCTGAAGAATAGCTCTGAATGAATTCGAATTACTCTTTCCTTGGCTATATAATCCTTATTGGAAACTCCAATGTGCATTTGGTGCAATCAATGCATCACTATAGTCGCAACAGATAGTCCATATTTCCCTTTCACCTATCTCTCCACTGGGAATCCACTAGAAATGACATGCACTATAGTTAACTGCTATATTGTTCAATTGATTAATGAGTTATTATTTGTGAATTAATTAACTAATTGATTCACTCCACTCTCACTAGTGTATCATTCAGTTAGACTAGATACAACTAGCTTAACTCAGTTTAACTCGATTAACAAAGTTAAACTGATCAACAACTCCATCAACTACTCTTCCAACTCTATCATAACTTTTCCACTTCAGTTCTAATTGATTCCTCCATGCATGAACCACCAATAAACCCTAGGAATTGTGTAATTCCTTCAGCGCACTGATTTTCCAAATCCATACACTGAAATTAAGTGCTCTAAGAGACTAACTTGATGTTTATTATCGGATTATTATGAAGAGCTAATAATAATCGACACTTCTACTTTCAGATTGACGATCTATAAATAGACTTCGCCCAATATTTTAAAAACAGAATTTCATCTACTTTTCCAACTTAACCAACCATCCACAAATAGCATCCTGCAACTTCTGAAATATGATCACCATGTCTAAAAATAGACTTACACCTAAAAATAGCCTGTTGGCCCACTTAGTGAAGGTGACTAATTTTCACTAAGCTCATCATCTTGTTGAATCTCAACACTCCCTCTCAACAAGATAGGGATTATCCTTCACCCCTATCCTGCCTCTATGGTATTCAAATTTTCTCCTAGTGAGCGCCTTCGTTAGAATATCAGCATCCTAATCTTCTGTAGGAATGTACTGAAGCAACATGATCTTCCGTTGCACACAATCTATGATATGATGATATCGGATATCAATATGTTTAGATCTATCATGAAACATAAGATTAATTGAGAATTTAATGCAACTTTGATTATCACAATGTATCATTGTAGGATCTAAATGTGAATCGAACAAACCAACCAGGATCTTCCTCATCTAGATAGCTTCACATGCACCTTGAATTGCTGCCATGTATTTTTCTTCCATTGAACTAAGTGCCACAGATCTTTGTTTCCTGCCGTACCAAGAAACTGTTGTAGATCCGATACTGAAAACCCCTCCTGATGTGCTCTTTCTGTCCACTAGGTTTCCTACCCAATCTGCATCCATGAAGCCATGCAACTTCATCTCATTTTTCTTTCTGTACCATAAGCCATACTCAGATGTGCCCTTGAGATACCTCAGGACATGCTTTCCTGCCTTCCAAAAGAGCTTGGTAGGCTTAACCATCGCTTGTGAAATCTGGTTCACCGCATAGCATATGTCCAGTCTTCTATTAACTAAATACATGAGCAAACCCACCAATTGTCGATAAACAGTGGCATCCACTACCTCTGCCGATGTAGCATATTCTTTCCTCCAATTTCCTGGAAGAGGAGTGTTGATGGGCTTACAACCTTGCATGTGAAACTTCTCCAGTATCTCTCGGGCATACTTGCCTTGAGACATAAACATTTCACCTCCCCACTGCCATATTTCCAATCCAAGGAAGTAATGAAGGAGACCCAAATATTTCATCTCAAACTCCTTTGCAAGATCTTCCTTGCATGAGTGTCTCAATTTCTCATGAATTGTTAGTATTAAACCATCAACATAAAGAAAAAATGATTAAAAGCTTACTCTCCACCACAATTTGGTACAGGTTTGCATCCACCTCACTCTTGGTGAAGCCAAGTCTTGTGAAATAGATGTCGATCCGTGTGTACCAAGCACATGGTGCTTGCTTCAGCCCATACAGCGCTCTTTTGAGCCTGCACACATGCGACTCATTGTTGAAGATCTCAAATACTTCAGGCTACTCAATGTACACCTATTCCTCAACGATCCCATTAAGGAACGTAGTCTTCACATCCATCTGATGAATGTGCCAACCCATCTGCACTGAGAGAGCAAGGATGGTCCTTGTGGAATAATACCGTGCAACAGGTGCAAAGGTTTCTTCATAATCAATACCCTCGATCTGTGAGAAGCCCCAGGAAAAAAATCTTTCCTTATACTTCTCGATGCTCCCATCAGAAACTTGATTTACCTTGTAGATCTATCTTGATCCTACAACTGATTTACCAACCGGCCTTGGAACAATCTCCCAAGCATTGTTTCTGACAATGAAATCATACTCCTCCACCATGGGATCTACCCATGTGGGCTCTTGCACTGCTTCTTCAAAAGAAGATGGCTCTGTCACGATACACTTGCTCATAAGAGCCATGTATCCAGTAAATTGGTTAGGTGACTATCTCTGTCTGCGTTGTGATGTAGGGACTCCTACATTTTATGCCGCATCAAGCTTCAGTCTCTCAGCTTCTGTGGTACGCTTTCTGCCTTGTCTGATGTTTGGTTCTACATGAGTGGACTCCTCCACTCCATGAATCTCCTCCTCTGGCTGATCCACATCCAGAGGTTCATCTTTCGGAATAGGCAGTTCCTCCACTACATGCAAGTATAGCTCTATCTCAAGCATAGCTCGTGAAGCACCCACGATCATTTTGTTCTTCCTCTCCATGACCCCATTCTGTTGTGGGTTATGAGGCGTTATGATTTCTCTTTGAATTCCTTCTTTTCTACAGAAGTATTTGAATTCGCCCGAGATATATTCACCACCATTATCGCTTCGTAGAGTTTTCACTTGCTTCCCCAACTCCTTCTCCACCAATGCTTTAAACTCACGAAAATTTGAGAATGTTTTCCTTTTCTTTTGCATGAAGAAGATCCAATATCTACGAGAATATTTATCAGCAAAAATAACATAATGCCTTTGTTTTGTTATTGAAGCAATCGAGAAAGGTCTACACATGTTTGTGTGAATTCTCTCCATGATCATTGAAGCATGGTTCTCCTTCTCATGAAAGGTGGTCTTCACAAACTTACCCATAGTACATCCCTTGCCCTGATCTGACTACGCAAGAGTACCCTTAGGAATTCTAGTAGAAATCTCTTGCAAAATTTTCAAAGCGCTATGGTGAAGATGGCCTAATCTCCTGTGCCATAATTTTCCCTCATCCTGACTCACCACTTCTTTTGCTTTGCCCATCATTGTAATGCAGCCATCTACCTCCAGCTTGTAGATATTATTATCTCGAATCCCTATCCTCTTGGTTTGAAGCATTGTTTTATGTCACAAGAAATATTTTCCCTCTCTGAAAACAATGTCATAACCTCTGTCTTCCAACATTGTGACTGAGACCAAGTTCTTCTTAAAACCTGGAACATGCATAAAATATTTCAACAGAAATGGATTACCTGACTCCCTCTCAAAGGTAATGTTCCTAATTTTGGTCACACTGTATCGACCATCATCGCGATCAAAGAGAAATCAAGTTCAAATTGTGAGGCTAAGGCCTCCCCCACTGCAGCTCCAACAACCTTCTTGTTCTTCTTCTTCTGTGGGAAGTTAGTGGCGAAATGGCCATGTTCGTGACAGTGAAAGCACTTCACCTTGGAAAAATCTTACTTCTTGCCTTTAGCTTAATATTTTGAATGAAATTTCTTCCCTTTCCCTTTCCTTGCTTTGATAGCCAAAGCGCAATTCTCTTCTTCTTCATTCTTCGATGAAGAGCCATCCCTGGTACTTCGCCTTATCTCCTCCTACACAAGATACGATTAAAGTCGCTCCCATTCCAGAAGTTTCTCCCGTCCATTGATAGAGTCTTCATAGTTATGCCAACTCTTCAGAAGTACAAGGAGAACCAAGCTCACCAATTCTTCATCATCAACATTAATCCCCACACTTCCCAGTTCATCCCTACAGTGGACAAACATTGTGAGATATTTTGGAATATTGTTGCCCTTCTTCATTTTTATTTTTATGAGCTTATCTTTCAGCGCCAACTTCCTTTGGTCGCTGCTGCTTTGGAACAAATCTGTCAAAGCCTTCCACATTGCAAATGGAGTGGATTTCCCATGAAGGCTGGACACAATATGGTACTTCACACCTTCCAACAGAATTCTTCTTGTCTTTGCTATCTTCTTTTACCATGCATCAAGTAATGCAGCATCATTAGATCCTTGCTTAGGAATGTCGCTATCGATGAACTCCTTCAGTCCATTATCCTCCAGCACCGCCTCCATCCTATCCTTCTAGGCTATGTAATTAGAGCTGCCATCAAAGGCATACTCCAATCACAACCCATTGAAAGACATTTCAATGTATACTCAACTGCCGCACCAAGAAATTTCTGCAGCAAATTCGAATTTTCCACCAGTACAAACTCAGTAATTCTTCAAAATTGAAATATTCAAGAATTAACACTGCTCTGATATCATGTAGAAATTATATACAATATGCATGTATATATCAGGATTCTCCTGATCTAACAATATTTATATTCTTGCTAAATACAAAATCCTTCCACTGTTAATCTTTTTTCAGAAATTAAAATCAATTGCAAACACATGAAGCAATAAAACAATCGCACATAACACAGTTGTTTTACGGGAAAGCCTGAAGCTGAAAATCCCAACTATCATATATTATGTATCATGGAGATCATGTAACAATATCACACAAATCTTAGTACATCAAGCTCTCAATATAATCAATCGTCACACACTAACATGAAGAAATCTGCAAATCCATGCATGGATTTCTTGCCACTTGATAGTCTGCCTCCACTATGCAATCCTTGCTGAAGAATAGCTCTGAATGAATTTGAATTACCCTTACCTTGAATACATAATCCTCATTGGAAACTCCAATGTGTGTGTGGTGCAATCAATGCATCATTATAGTCACAACAGGTAGTCCATCTTTCCCTTTCACCTATCGCTCCACTGGGTCTCCACTGGAACCTACAGTTAACTGTTGTATTGCTCAGTTGATTAATGAGTTGTTATTTGTGAATTAATTAAATAATTAATTCACTCCACTCTGACTAGTGTATCATTCAGTTAGACTAGATACAACTAGCTCAACTAAGTTTAACTCCATTAACTGAGTTAAACTGAATAACAACTCCATGAACTACTCTTCCAACTCTATCATAACTTTTTCACTTCAGTTCTAATTGAGTCCTCCATGCATGAACCACCAGTAAACCCTAGGAATTGCATAATTCCTTTAGCCCACTAATTTTCCAAATCTGTACACTGAAATTAAGTGCTCCAAGAGAATAAGTTGATGTTTATTGTCGGATTATTATTAAGAGCTAATAATAATTGACACTTCTATTTTTAGATCGACGATCTATAAATAGACTTCGCCCAATATTCCAAAAATAGAATTTCATCTATTTTTCCAACTTGACCAACCATCCACAAATAACATCCTGCAACTTTTGAAATATGATCACCATGTCTAAAAATAAACATAGTCTAAAAATAGACTTACACCTAAAAATAGCTTTCGAGCCCACTTAGTGAAGGTGACTGGTTTTCACTAAGCTCGTCATCTTGTTGAATCTCAACATCAAACTGTTGCTGGCCCACGGTGGCCCTAGTGGCACCTAGAAATTATTTGAAGAAAAACCTTGCTCAAAAGTCCTTTGATGGCTTTGCAACCCTCACCAATGAGTCTGGAATGTTGGAGATAGTTGAAATTGACTATTGGCACTCCAAAATTGGTCAAATCTAGCTCAAGATAGAGACAAAACAAGATTTGTCCAGTGTCACCCAAAAAGGCTCCACTAATTGTGGAGAACTGGACTTAATTCTATTTAGATTCGGCATAACCCCCAAAAATGATGGGCACTCCAAAAATAATTCCAGATTAAACTGGAGCTTAACTTAATGGTAATCCATAATTAAAGGTCGGTTAAGCGCTTCTATATAGGGATAAGCACTAATTAGTGTAATCATTGATTTTCATCGGTTAACCATGTTTAAACACTAGTTAAACAAAGTTTAATACATAACTACCAATTCTGATTTATAGCACCTATTTTTTGGCACTTGGGTACATGGGGAAGGGATGGCCCTCGAGGCTGGCCTTTCTAGGGCTCCCCCATACGTGCTCATCAACAATATAATCAAAAGATGCCACTTTCATGTTAAGAAATGTTCATATGGCGGAATGGTAAGACTCGGGCGCTCTATGCCTAAGGTCTCGCGTTCAATTCCTGTCCAATCCCAAATTTTACATGACCGAACCTAGGCCACGTGGTAGGCCTCTGGTCCTACCACATGGCAGCATATCATTGGCCAAAATTCATAAAGGTCAACCCACTACCAAAGCACACATTGACACTTGTGAAACTCTGACTGGTCCATACAGAATATTTCGGGGAATATTTCGAGGAATATTCAAAGGAATATTCTAGGAATATTCCATAGAATATTCTCTTTTTTATTTTTCCCAAATCCAAGTCAAACTTGGTCGAAGTCCAAATTTTGTAGTTTACTGGACTTTTAAAACTTCGATAACTTCTTCATACGATGTCAATTTTTCAAACAGTTTGCGGTGCCATAATTAGGAAGATCATATCTATCTAGTCACTTACGTTCAATACACTTCTAAACACTTTGAATTTTGAGCTATCACTTAGTTCCGTGATCCAGTTCTGATCACACCTACACATTAGGAATCTTTTGGACCCCAAAAGACTAATATACTGATTTGTACAATAGATGAAAGTACAACACCCTCTTCTCTTTAGCCTCCATACAATTACCTTGCATGGCTAGTGCCTTTGAACCACAACTTGAAGGTAGTCGACACTTCACTTCCTATATGCGCTTGTACTCCTGTCAAGAACTTTCTTCCTTGAACTCACTCAGAAAATTCTCGCGAGAAATTTACAAAAGGTCGCTGAACATTGTTTCCTTGATCATTGATTCAAGGTGGCTCAAAAAAACGTGATATTACAATAGAAAACATGCATACTTGACAAAAATTTTCATATGTATAAATGAAAGTATGTCTTACTGTGTCAAGTAGTCAAACCACTTCTTACCAGCCCACTTCCATGACAATGTTTGCTGCTGTAAATCTTCTTCATGTGAAACATCTGTTCTCACATCAATGATGGAATCCTTGGTTCCAATTTCGCTAGTATTTCTGTCCTCTTACCTCATATGCTTGGGACAATTAGTTGGATGCAATTTCCAACATTGGGAAACTACATTTCCCTTTCCCTAGAAATATGTGCAAGTCTTATGCACCTTCTTTGCAAGTTTCCTTTGCCTCATCTATTTCCTGTATGCCTTCATCCTCTTCCAGCGTCTTGAAACATCATGGTTAAATAGACAAAAATATGCACAACAACTCTTTCTTCCATTCAAGCATGAAGAATTCTCATTCCTTGAAAAAAAATAATCAACTTAACTATGGGAATAATTATACCTCAAATGCTGATTTGCATGTCCATCCTTTTTACCTTCATGAGGAGATGAACTACTAGAGGTTCCAGCTTTCCTTTGATGACTAACATTAGTGTTCATGTCTGGAAAACTGTCCGAACTCTCATGCTCGCCATAAGCTGCATGTCTACACACATCTTGCTGCAACATGGGCTTCAAACAATGGAAATCAACTTGAAAACAAGCTTGACATTTTTGTGGTTTAGAACTTGCGACAAAATTTCTCTTTGAAGTTGTCTCACATGCCTTCATGGCTTTGGAGTCTTCACCATTAGATTAAACATAACCAAGACCAAAATTCTTAGGTCGTTCCTCAACCAAAATAGGATCAATCATGCCTTGTGCTATAGTGTGCTTTTCAAATGAACCAACACATCTATCTGAAGAGGAAATTGAAGAAAAATTTGAGTCAATTACCTCTGCTTCACACATGTTCTTTGTTAAAGCCTCTTGTGCTTGATGGAGCTGCATCTCATGCATTCTTTAGAGAATTTCTTCCTTCTCTTGCTTCATAGCAACCAATTTCTCGTGAAGTCTATTGATTTCTCTTCTATCTTCAAAAAGAATTTGCACCATGTCCTTCAATATGTAGAAGTCTCGCTTCATATCTTCATCAAAGAATCTTGTGAAGGAGGAGGATTTTGAAACCTCACGTGATGAAGTTATCATTATAATGTAATTGAAAAAAATAAATTCAATGAAAATTTTAAATCTTTCAAAACAATTGGCAAAGCTTCAAAACAAAAAGGTTATAGAGTCAAGCTCTTATTCAAGCAACCATGTGCAAACAAACCCTTTTGTGCTTCAACAGTTTCCTTGAGGTCCTTTGGATAAGGAAGATGCCTTTAGCCCTTTCTTCCTTCTTTTCCTCTTCTAGACTTAGCTATCAGTATATTTCCCTTCACCTCTAGAAAACTCAAGCAAAAGTCAGTTTGCAAATAGAACAGTCAAATTATTTGCACTATTTAAACACCTTTCAAGTCAAACAAGCAAGCCATTGCTCTTCCAATCAAGCAACCAAGTGCTCTGATACCAACCTAATCTGAAAATGGGTTGGATAAATTGTTATTCTTTTCAAGAACCTCCTAGTCAGTTAAACAAATAAAATATCTAGTTTGTACTTGACTTCTTGCGGAATTTATAATTGAAATAGGTGTATGAATTTTAACTGTTTAAGTGTCTTAAGTCCATTTGTTCTTGCTGAAATTAAACATGTGTAACAAAAATATAATGCAACAAATAAACATCCACACACAACAACAAAATTAATCTAGGAGTTCACTTGAATATCGTGGGCTGCGTCTCCTTGAGCTCTCGCCATGTTGGCTTGGATCTTTAGGATTATGGTAAAATTTCTTTGAAAAAATCCACACTCAACTCCAATGGTTATTGAACTAAACCAATGGGCTTATAATACCATCTATATCCCTATCCTGGATGTCATCACTCTGCAAACAAGTCTAGGCGCCTTTAGACTTTATTCCTTCTATCGGTGCTCTAAGCTACACTGAGATTCTTAGTGGCAATAACTTTTTTATAATTATTTTTATGTCCCTAGAAACTTAACTACTATCTCCAGCACACATCAGACACCAAAATTATATTGATATTTTGCTCAAAATGAGCATTGCATCCCCAAACTAGGCCTCCCTCCATGCTTTGCCCTGGGCTATCCAAAACTTCCCTGAAGCTTCTCGAGCTATATAATTATTAAAATGGCTTTGAAAATCCCTTCATTGGATTCATAATCCAAAATATAGCCAGAATAGACTATTTTTTCATTTAAAATGTCCTCTGGTTGCTCCGGTTTCGCCTCCGACACCTGGTGGCACCCCTGGCTCTAGGGTTAAGGAAATGTTATCTGTGGGTTATCAACCTCTATAATTCCTCAAAAGTTTCTAAAAAATCCTCCAATGGGTTCAGAAGTATCAAAATATTCAGAAATGACTATTGGTTCACTGCATAAGGCCTCTAGCTGCCCTGGCTAGGCCCCAAACTATTTCTAGCACTTGTTGGCCCTAGTGGCCCCTGGAAATTTACTGAATAATATAGGCCTTCAAAATTCCTCTACAAGATTTGAAAACCACACCATTAGTTTCATAGCATCTGAAACATCCAAAATTGACTATTAGATTTCTAAATAAGGCCTCTAGCTCCCCTAGTTAGGCTTCAAACTGTTGTTGGTCCATGGTGGCCCTAGTGGCCCCTAGAACTCCTATGAAGAAAAAACCTTCTCTAAATTCCTTTTATGGCTTTTAAACCCTCACCAATGACTTTGGAATGTTTGAGATAGTCGAAATTGACTATTGGCACTCCAAAATTGGTCGAATCTAGCTCAAGATAGAGCCAAAACAAGGTTTGTCCAGTGTCACCCAAAAAAGCTCCACTAATTGTGGAGAACTGGACATAACTCCAGTTAGATTCGGCATAACTGCCAAAAATGATGGGTGCTCCAAAAATACCGCTAGATTAAGCTAGAGGTTAACTTAATGGTCATCTGCAATTAAAGGTCGGTTAAGCACTTTTAAAAAGGGATAAGCACTAATTAGTGTAATCACCAATTCTCGTGGGTTAACCACGTTTAAACACTAATTAAAACAAGTTTAATACATAACCACCAATTCTGATTCATAACACCTAGTTTTGGGCACTTGAGCGCATGGGGAAGGGATGGCCCATGGGGTTGGCCCTTCCGGGCCACCCCCATATGCACTCACCAACAATATAATCAAACGACGCCACTTTCATGTTAAGAAACGTTGGTATTGCGGAATGGTAAGACTCAAGTGCTCTATGCTTGAGGTCTCGCATTCAATTCCTGTGTAGTCCCAAATTTTACATAACCAAACCTAGGCCACGTTGAGGCCTCCGGCCTGCCACATGGCAGATTCCCATTGGCCAAAATTCATAAAGGTCAACCCACTACCAAATCACACGTTGACACTTGTCAAACTCTGACTGGTCCATACGAAATATTCTGGGGAATATTTCAAGGAATATTTTAAGAATATTCACTGGAATATTATCTTTTTAATTTTTCCCAAATCCAAGTCAAGCTTGGTCAAAGTCCAAATTTTGCAGTTTACTGGACTTTTCAAACTATAATATCTTCTTCATACGGTGTCGGTTTTTCGAACTGTTCATGACACTGGAATCAGGAAGACGAGATCTATTCGGTTGCTCAGGTTCGACACACTTCTGAACACTTTGAATTTTGAGATATCACCTAGGTCTATGATCTAGTTTGATCACTACTTGGCTAAGGAATTAAATTTTGCATCTAATGAGTATTCCCACTATAAATTTGAGTAAAAATATTGGGAGATAAGTTGAAAATATGAGTCGAAAAAATAGTTTTATTATTTAATTATTTTTTAATATTTTTACCCTTTTACTTAAAAAATGGGGAATAATCCCCCATGGTTGAGATCATCATATCGAATCATATTGGTTCTTATAAAGCTTATTTTGGTTGTACATTTTTCTTATGAGACCCATTTTAGACCTCAAAATTCCCCTAATGGTTTTCTTCTTCAACAATTTCTTCAGTATCGATTGTCATCTCTTGATTTAAATTTGGTGCACTATGGCTCTCCTCACTTTGCTCTGTATTTTTTGTAAATAGGTTTTTGTATCTAACAGTACCTAGGTGTGTGGTAAATAATCCTTTTGGATCAAAGTCTTCAACGAATTCAGCTTAAATTAAGTTAAAAGAATCTAAGGACTCGATAAGGTCTCCAACTTGAGCCATGTTCTTCATAGTGACTTCTCCAACAATGAATGGAAAATAAATAAATTGTTTTTCCTTTTTGCGTTCAAATGAAAGTAGCCACTATTCAATTGTTTTTGTAACATATTTCCTACAAAATTCAAGAACAAAATACCTATCTACAAAAAAAATTGGCAGTAGTAGTGGCTTACCTTCAAATCCATAAAGTCGAATCACGGTATTTCTATTTCTACATGGACCTCTTTTCCCCAAAGGAAAACTTGGGCTTGTGAAAATATTTTGGGGGGCGATGAGTCTTATCCAATTATCATGTAATTGACTTCCTTTATAAAGGAATATTGGATTTGAAAAAAATAAAGCAACTTTATGCTTCCATAGTATGGGATAACAGAATTGTGTTGGTTCTTAATTGTGATTGAAATTATATTTATAGGGTAATTCGTGAAAGAAATGGCTAGAAACGAGGATTTTATTAGATATGCCACCATAAGGAATCTATTGCTCTTAGAAAATTTGAGTAACTAAAAAGACAATTCATTGGAAATGAGGTAAGCCAAGTTGAATAAACAATATTTTTTATATGAGTGACAAAGCACATAGAGTATGCATTTTTGGGCATTCATTGTAGTTTCTCACCCCATCATGCAGGAAAAAATCTAATAGAATTCTCTAGATGGTTTTCTAAACAAAGAAAAATTTACAAGGGGAATATCATAAGGAACCTGGGAAGTTGGCGAAATGAATTCTTGAATGATGTTCTTCCTCCTTGCCTGTGAGTATAGGAAATTGTTTGTTTCTGAAAATTTCAAGCACTTTTTCGACTCTGGTAGCGTTAATATCCATATAAATTCCTTTGGAGTCAGGGGAATTGAGGTATTCTTCAATTATAGAATGATTTTTCTTGTTCTTGAATCAAAATTATTTACACAAAATAGATAATTTCTCTAAAATAAAAAAAATAAAAAACTTCTAGAACACATGCAACATTCACTAATCTGCTCATCCAAATATTGATGTTTTTATTCTCTTTCGCTGGTAGTTTCACATCCACTAATACATAGTTGACCAGTGAAATTTTGTATCAATACAAGCGAGTTAATTGTATTAGTGCAAATAACTTCTTTCCAACCTCTCATAGCCATTTATGCTTTGTACTTAAAAATACCTAGTTAATCAATAACATTCTCAATGTTATTCAACAATAGATTTCGTGTTTCCCTATATAATCATTAGCTATTACTATTTCATGTGTGAAGTCATTTATACACAACACCCTTAATAAATAAGAACTTAAGATACTAAAGACGACGTTTATTAGAGATAGTGGAAATAAACCTTGAAATTCCAAAACCATCTCGTCCATTTACTTTGCACTTTTCTCCTTCTTTAATATCATTAGTATATGTAACCTAAGTGGTATAAATTTGTGAAGTGAAATAAATATGAAATCTTTGTGATAATGAAAATTGGCATACAAATTGTTAATAATAACTCTAAGTCAAAAAGCGTGCAATGAAAATCACGAAGAAATATTTTGCAAAGACATGGTCAAATACCTCTATTATGGAGCAAATCAATGGTTCCCCGCCACTATTTCCACATCATATCACCTTGTTTGATCTTGGGTTCCCAAGAAGTTACACCAAAACTACTTTATGAATAGCCTGATATGTCGTTTTGAAAACTACGGTGGAAAATTGTGTATCGCAATGTGTCCAAGCCATTTGAGTTGATTTTGTATTGTTTCAATTTATGTGTTATACATTGGATGAAAAAATTATAAACACATGGGGATTTATCTTTAAAAAATGAAGATTTGGGGTGCAACTTTGCAAAACTGAAATGACTGATAGATTTTGGTAAAAGAAGTGCCAACATTACATAAACTAGAAAATTTGGAAGTGTCAATGCAAAGAGAAATGAACATGACAATTTCCTTTAAATAAAAAACCTTTGGTATGCATACAACGTTCACTAATCATTTCAAGTTGCTTTGATCTCTTCTCTATCATCCATATTCCATTCCCATTTAGAAATGTGTGATGTACTACCAACCATCTCAAAGCTACTTACCCCTAAATAAAATTTTCTTCTAAATTTAATCACATTAAAAATAGTTCTTGTGTGTGTGGGATAAGTGTTGTGCCAGATGGGATTCTACGAAAGAAGTGTGTGGAGAAGGGAATGTGTGCAAAGGGAGGAAGATGCAGAAGGGACATCTGCACTTCTACACCTTTCGCACCTCCCACACAACACTTCTTTGAAAATGATAAGCTCACTATCTACCCCACTACTAATTACATCCAAAAGAAAATTTTCTTCCAAACATATATTAAATCCATTGTATGAATAAGTACTTTGAACTTCTGGTTCATTGGAAAATAAGAAATATAAATAGCTAAATGAATTTGGATGATTAACAATCTATTCAATTTCTGATATTGATATGGAATTAATTAAATCTAGATATAGCCTCAGTCTTTTATTATTTCAAGGTGTGAGTTGAATTGCTACCATCATTGATGACAAAACTAGGCTCTCTTTTTTTCCGGAGGAATTGTTAGTTGTTACACACATGTTTTTGCCTTTGTATTACCTTCGCCCAACAAAAAAACAGAAATATGGACATGTCACTCATTTAGCTGGACATTCTTGAGTAGAAAAGAGTTAAAATATGGATCTCTAACTGAGTTTCTCATTTTGTTATGAATAATATCACTTTCCATTTATAGAATAAAATATTATGATGGTGTGAGAAAAAAATTATAGTATTTTCTTGATAAAAGACATGCAATATTTAACTCAAAGCATTATCACTTGTATCTATATATCTTTAAGTGAAAATTTATATATATTTTTTTTCAAAAATTTAATTGCAATTAACCATCAAAAAAGACAAACTAAATTTATTAGGCCAAGAGCTACCATTAATGACAGATTTTATGTATTTAACATGAGATGCATGTCTATGCATAGTTTCATCCTACAGAAGAAAATTCCTGTCTCAATTTTGCACAACATTTTTGTTAAGGGACAGGAGGATTACGTAAGAAAAAATTCAGAAACATGAAATGGTAAAACAACTTAAATTTCATACAGGAAAAAGGAAAAAAATAGTTGTAAAGCGAAAGTCGTAAAGTGTAGTTTGCAATATTCGATTATGACCAAGATCACGGTAAATAATCAAATTGCATGTAAGTGATAAATAATAAAGTTAAAGCCAATAAAATAAGTATAGGCAATAAATTAATATTTATCTCCGCAGAAAAGGCATGAGTGAAAGGAATATGCAAATGGAAGCCATAATCAAACTGAACTTACATTTAAATAATAAATGTTGTTCAATGTTTTTGATATCGAAACTAATCGAAAAAGTAAATGCACTAGTCCCAATGGAAATTGGGACTTGCCTCTCGTGAACTACAAAGTGAAGAAGGTGCCTACAAGGAAAAACAAGAAACTGTATCGAGGAATTGGTTTAAGGCACAATAACACAATCGACAAACTTGAATCATCAAACGCTGCAAAGTAAAATAATAAATGCTTGAAGATTTAATAATACTCACAACATATGAAAACATGAACCACGATTGTTCAGGTGTTGATTGCCTTTCAGATTCTTTATTTCTTGAAAGGTACATCATTGGATTTCAATTAAGCCTAAATGGTTGATATGACCTCCATGTTTTTATATGCAAGTACTCCACGAAGACAATTTCATATGTTGAAATTTATTTTTCAAAATTATTTATTTGACGGACAAAAATTTACTTCAATTAATTTGATACAAAGAATCATAACACTCATTATATATTCATCGCATACATTTCATTGACATGAGCATATAGAATTCGTTTTTTCAAACTTGGAATCATTAAAGCAATTGCATTTGTTATTGGCTGGTGTAAATGTTCAAGTTTCCATGACACATAAATTATTAAGCATTTAGTTTCTCGTAATATTTTCTTATTCACACAAAAATTATTTTGTGTTAGCTTCTCAAGAAGATATAATGATCATGTCATTCTAACACATGACAATTTTGTGTACATTGTTGAAAATTGTGAATAGGTTCGGTCTTCATTATGATGTAATTGTAATCATGATATTGTATATTCTTTATAAAGAAATAAAAATGAAGAGAGAGAAATTATATTTTATTTTTGGAGTGTGGTTTTCATACTCAAGTTTTAGTCAAAAGCACGTTCTTCGTGCTTTTAGGTCTTCTAGGTCTTTCTAGGTCTTTACAGAATAAAGAATAATATTGTTCATGTGTCATAGTCCCATTTTGGATTCATTGTAATGAAGAAAAATATTTGTTTTGTCATGAAAAATCCATGGATAATCCCAATACCAAGTCAGCCCAAGGAGAAAATTAAGTTGACCTAAATGGAGGGAATTTGACTCTTAAGAAAGGCTATATAAAGGAGACAAATTTGACTCATTTGATACACTCACTCAAGAAATTTTGATCTGCAATAATGAAGAAGAAAGATAATAGCTGGAGGGACGAAGAAGAGGAATAGAAGTTGGAACTTTTCTAAATATAATCTTCTCTTGTTTCACTCTAGGGTTTGTGAAGTTGCCGCCTGCTTCGGGGGTGGGGAATTCAGAAGCAGTATTGAAGTTCTAGAAGTTGTTTCAAGGAATATCTTGATGGCGGATGGCTTGGGGCTTGGAGGGTTTTCTAGCTTTGGTCTTTGGGTCTTGGAAATCTCTATTGTAAGCATATTCTAAAGAATAAGAGAAGCATTTTCTAGGTTTTCCCCTTGGAGAGTTTTGGCTTGGCTTGGTCCTATATATTGTGTACATTTTCTTCTTGTGATCTTAATTATTTTGGTAATTTCTTGATGAATAAATAACTAAGTAATAAAATTCCAACACATATCACAAGTAATTATCAAGCTAAGGAAAATCATCTAAATACATAAGTCTCCTAATTTTCCAACATGGTATCAGAGAAAAGGTGTGAGAAGGATACTGAAGATTGCATCTTTGTTGCCGCTATGGCAAGGGTTATCAGGAAGGGTTTAAATATTCTTGGAAATATTGCTAAATCTATCAAGAATTTTTTTTCAAACATCTTATCCAAGCTCGCAAAGGAATTAGTAGATGGAAGTTTGTTCTCCACTATATCTGTCAAATTTAAGGATGAAAATGTATGGGTTATTGATAATGGTGCTTCTAGACACATGAGGAGAGAATGTAGTGAAATTCAAACCCTATCTAATGGAAACTCATTTCATTCGATAAAACTTGAATACACCAAGAGATATATAGTGAAAGGCATTGGATCTACATCATTAGATCTTAATTTAGGTGGAACCATTCACCTTGAAAACATCTTCTATGTTCTAGGTTTGAACAAAAACTTACTTTCTATTTCTTGTCTAAAGGATAAAGGTGATATAATTGCTTTGTTCACTAGTACAAATGGGGAAAATATCCTATGGCTATTAGTCGGACATGCGACTTATTGGCGTCGACTATCCGATACATTGGTGCTCATCAAATCATCACTAGAATTCTATCAAATAGTCAACAGTTTAGTAATCATCAGTTATTCAATGGTACAAATGTTGATTATATAAGACATAAAAGGGTCGAAATGTTCATTAAAAAACTGATTTTTAGAAGTCGGTTTTACGATGCTAAAAATCGTCAGATATCTGGTAGACTAAACATCGAATAACTGGCAGGTCTTGCATCAGTCCGCATTCAAATATTCGACACATAAGTCATTTTTTTCAGTAGGAAAAACCGATGTTTAGGCATCGCGTAATCGATGGTATACATTAGGGTAATTTTGAGGTCTAAAATGGGCCTCTTAAAGAAATTATAAAATAATAGTGGAAATAATAAAATAATATTAGATTACATCATCAAATTTTAGAGGGAAAAAGGAAAAAAAATAGGTTTTCAACTCATATTTTCAACTTATCTCCCTATGGGTTTACTCAAATTTTGAGCAAGAACACTTATTAGATGCAAAATTTGATTCCTCATCCAACGAGTACCCATGTTGAATACTTTTGATGGATCCTGCTACACGAAAAATCAGAAATACATGAATCTTGGAATCAATTATTTATATAGAAGAAATTATATGTTACTCACTTCAAATATTTTGGTTCATGGGCTAGGCTTTCCGCTAATATGAAGAAGGCCATCGATCCTCAAAGTAGGGGGTGCATATTCATGTGATATATAAATGGAGTTAAGATATACCAATTATTAGACTCTTCTTGAAATACTTTTTCATCCATAGAAGTGGCATATTTGAAGAAGGTCCTTACAATAACTTTGATCGTACCCTACTTCATTCTCTCCACCACTAATTGCGATGAATATTAGTGATATTTCATCATATCACAATTTGATCAAAGTTTGGATCATAATATTTCAAAATAGTAGAAACAAATTTTAGATATATAGGAAATGTATTAAAGGGAATAACAAACAATTTAGGTAGTTGGTGATCTAGAAATTGATCCTACCAGTCCATAGAGACCTAAGTCATATTTTGTGGAGCCCCTCTAAGATACAACCATCATGGATCTTTAATATGATATCCATTGTTATTTTATTTTTTGATCAAAACTTCAAATGTATGCAGAGGTTCAGTGGAACCCCTCTAGTGAAGCAACTACGAGAGAGGAGTGCAACTACTTAATGGAGATCAACACTTGGAAATTGAAAACTCTTCCTACGTATAGGTATGCCATGACTAATATGGGTTTTTTTTCATTTTTTATTTTTTTGGAGATCATCTAAGATGATTATATGATCAATTTGATTCATTCCATAAATTCTAGTGACATTTTAAGCATCTTTTAGATGATTAGTTGCAAGGAGGATCCGACTTATTTTCTTTTGAGAGTTAATCTAGAGGTTGGAAATTCTACAAAATTAGTGTAGTGATGCCTCCCCTCATATATACCCACTTTCACCATCTCACCTGAGGTAAACATGAGATGAGGAGCTACTACGACAATATTCAACCTCCTTACTGACTTTAAGGAAGTGGAATCGATGGAAACCCATAACACAAACTCGTGTACCTGCTAACATACCCCCAGAGGCTATCACAGTCATCCACCTGACCAATACCTAGGTCCCATTACGTTTTATTGAAGAACTCCCCCATATGCTCCCTTGATATGGACAAGGTTGCATATGGGAGGCTCTAGACACTCCCACAACATGGGCATGCATGCATCCAGGGATTCTTTTCCTCAAACTCGTGCCTGTGTCCTCGATATTTGTGCCACCTTTTAAGCCCAGAATCTCGATCACTATCTATAACTTCCAATAGCTTCCAAAATCCATAAAACACATGATGAAAATCCTAAGGAACCAAAAACTGACTCCAATACTAGGACTGACCATCCCCAAACGAGACTGACATTCTGTCAAACACTTGGCATCAATGCAATATATAGGTCTAGGATACAAGATAAAGAATGAATGATTAAAAACTCTTATGAGACATGAAAAGAAGGATCACTATCCTCTCCCTTGAACTGTTATGATATCAATTAGGTCTTGCATCCATTCTCTTTACAATTACAAGTAAGTACATGAAATAGTTATGACTTGAACTAGTCTTATAACCTTGCTTCTAACCAACATAGAACCATGTAAATAAAAATGATATAACATCCATTAAAGACACACATTAAAAATTACAAAAGTAAGAGGAACTAGATTTTATTAAACATAGGCAAGAGCCAACCAGGTTTAGGACTTCCACAACCACCCGACCATAGACGTGGATGAGCCAAATCTCTCTTCATCCACTCCCCCTCATACCATATTCCAAGAATGAATGTAGGATGTCATGAATAAGTCCATCCAAAAACAACCAATAGAATATATAGGTTAAACCACCACTACCCTCATCATACCTGGTTCACACCTAAACTTGTGTCGAGATCATAAAATGGAACCAAGCTTGGAATGCTTCTAGACTCCATCACTATCCTTGAGGAATTTTCCATATGCTTGTCTCTCAAGATTTACCACAATCCACACCAGATCACTAGGCCCTAAATCGAGACAAAACTCTTAGGCTTTACCGTGTATCCCTCTAAAATTGGTCAAGGGATTCCTAAGCCTTTGGGAATTTCCTGAGACCACCTCCGCCCCAAATTATAAAATACATCTAGCAATTCCAGAACCCAAAACCAAGGTCAATCCCATCACACCATGCTATCTAGGAAAAGGAAAGGCAAGGCTGAAAAACACTGTCAAAACCTCGCAAAACCATGCCACCGACAACAAGAGAACCAAATATAAACATGCATAAGCCATACATGTCCAAAACAACTAGGAAATCACACACACAATATGTTACCTGCAAGTATTCCTGTTTAAGCTGCTTGATATTGCTCTTACTTGCTTGATATTTTCTTTCCTTACCTTTCCTTTTCATTCCTTTTCTTTCTTTCCCATTTCTTGGTCCAATGCTGAAATTCTCCAAGAAAACTCTTTGTGTCTAAGAGTGTGTGGGAGAGAGATAAAAGAGAGAGAGAGATATCCAAAACTAGCATGACAAAATTTGAACTAACTAATGCTTGCCAACTAATCCTTAGAATCATTTTTATCAATGAGACCTCTATTTTCTTCATTTTCCATTATTTTCCTTAATTTTCCTCCTCACATGCAACCTGTGACCTTTTACCTTCCTTTTTTCCTATTTTCCATTATTGTCATAAATAAATGTGCCAATATTTCCACTTTTCCTTTACAAAGACTTTGCCAATTTCCTTAGCCATAATAAACCAAATTAACACCTAGACAAGGATGTTTTTCCCAACATTCAGCTTGGAATAAGTGTCCCATCAACCATGTTATTATTTTTACTTGTATTTTTAACCAGTGCTATTACAATTAGTCTACTCTAATAGATATAAATAGTTGATTAGGAGTATTTTATACCTTACACATTCTATAATAATAATCTCCTACATAGGTAGAGCACTTTCTAGATACATGCATGAGTAATATGAGCTAAACTGGAAAGAAGCTAAGATGATTCTTAGACGTGTGAATACAAGTTATGGTTTACACTATGTAGTAGGGTATTCCTTGGATATTGTTGGTTACATAGATTCATGTTAGGATAGTGATAGAACATATTTCAAATCCACTTTAAGATATGTTATCTACCTTCGTTTCAGTCCCATGTGTTGGTAATGAAATAAGCATGCAACTAATTCTCTTTCATAAGTAGATGAAGACTATAGGGGTGTAACGAACATTTTTATTCAAGCCATTATTTATAAGACATTTTGGTAGATATTAGTATACAAGTTCAACTTCCTATAGTGATGTGATGTGTAAACCAAAATACATTCAAGTTTTATAGAGACCGAGTTTAGAGACAGTGGAAAAAGCACATTAAGGTTCACACACATTACATGAGAAAGAAGATGAATAAATAAGTATTTGATATGAAGTATTCCATTATTTTGAGTATTATATAGAAAATTTCACCAATATTTTCATGCAAAAAAGATTCACATATTCATGGGAGCTCTTGCGAGTGAAGGACACTGGTTCTTAGTAGTTGAAATTTTTAATACAAACACTCTTATTTTGAGTGGGGGGGTTATTCCCACTAGATTTTCCTCCTTACCCAACATTATAATTTATTTACGTTGTATATTAGTCCTTCGTGTGGTTGAAAATTTCCATGACTCATTAGCTATGAATATCCTCGATTGTTCTTAAGGGGGGATCATTGGCATCATTTCGACTACCATCAAGCTCATTCAATTCGTTTTGAAATTGAAAATATTTTGGTCTTCTATTACAGGGTATATGTACAAGTGCGAAGAAGATTAAGAAGGTTATATTGGATGCATTTTGGTTCTCGAGAATGGTTTGTTGATACAATTACTTGGATTTATTATATATCTATTTGTGTTGATGCTCTAGTCGAGAATTGCAGAGAACTTGACTCACCCTTTTTTGATCACTTCTAAAGCTGACCAAGTACATTTTCTAGGCAGATAGTTGGTTATTAAAGTGGTGACTTCAACCCTCCTTCAAAGTGACTTTAGGAATTCAATTTGTCCCTCTTATTCAGATTTTTCTTGGTGGATAAAAGTGACATCGAGGCCAATAAATATGAATTCGACCAAAAAATATGAAGTCGGACTGGAGAGGCCTAGTCAAACACTTGGAAGACTATATAAAGAGCAAGACTTTTACCTATTAGAAGATCCTACCATAGAGAATGCAATATCATAGTATATATATATACCATGGGATCATTATGAGATGGTCACAAACCTTAGAGAGTGAACCTTAGAAATAGAGCTATAGAGTGTGAGCCTTAAATAATAAGTGTGAACCATATTATTCATGAGCTACATGACATGAGAGCAAGAGCCGGAAATAAGTTTGAAATATACTGTAAATTTGAAATATGACTAAGCATAGATAAAAACTATGCCAATAATGGAAATTATAGAATAAACACTTCAATAAAACTCTAAGTTGATTAAGAAATCCTTAGGAGCTTGTATTTTATGATTGATTCAACTGGGATCAAACAGAGTTGGAAATGACTTCACATAGATAATTTGATTCATTCAAGTGAAATGGATACAAGTATTGGACATCTAATGATCATAAATGTTTGAATACCATGTGAAATGAAAAACATAAAGGTACTAGGAATGCAACAAATAGCCTAACCTTATATTTAATTACTAGGGTATTTTACCGTTAGCATGGGAATATTTCGCTAATTGGTGGGATTATATTATTTTCCTCTCTCTTTACTATTGGAAATCAAGGGAATAACTAACAACTTGGTTCTATGTAAACTTTAATAGGCTCTATTTCTATAGCCATCCATATATTTTACCATGTATCACCCCTAAGAGAATGTGCTTATTTCAGATACCTATTTTGAGGTCATTGCTTCACATTTGATTCATGGTACCCATAGGGTGGTTCTAGTCAATCCAATAAGAATTCATTCATGCAAAGGAATTACACATGATAACATTATAATACATATGTGGTCATCATCTAAATCTCTATAATTCTTTACAAATTTCAATAATTTTGTTTCATATTTAAGTTCATTCTAAATTTTTTTATGGAATTTATTACAAGCTTAATAAAGAAATATTTTGGAACTTATCCATAATCAAGCAATGCGAGCAAATGTCTTGAATTGGATGTTGTGCTCCTTACCATTCATCCTTCAAATGTGGCCTCAAAACATAAGATAATCAAGTCGGCCTTGATTACAAGTCTACAAGTCGGCTTCACGTAAAATTGTTCATGTCGGATCAAATGCACAATGACCAATAAGTATAAATAACCTAATATTTCACCATTTGAATAAGAGAAGTGAAGCATTCATTCAAGAAGTAAGAAAAAATATTACAAGACTGAGAAATGGAGAGGAAGCTGAGAATCTTAGAAGAATATTATAGATAGGAAGTAAAAAATGTGAATTGCAGAAATAATTACAGGGAGGCTGAAGTTCCTTGCTGTGGAGATGATTACAGAAAGGGCTGATACTATTTCGGAAGGAAGGCCAACATTTTTCAAGCAGGAAGGTCGAGATTTCTGAAGTAGGAGGGTCAAGACTATTGCAGAAGGAGGGTCAAAATTTTGAAGTTGATACAAAAGGAGCCAAGAACAATGATTGGAGAGACGATTATAGGAGGAACTAGTATGGTGGTTGGAGTAATTTTATTTTTATTCAAAGGTCAAGTGTGTCTCGACCTGATTTGATATACTAGAGAAAGAGTTGACTAGGTTCTCTCCTTCATAGGGGTTTTCCCCTGGCTATGCACCTACATCTTGTGTTCTAGTCTTTGTGATCTTCAAGTTGGAATTTATTGGATGAAAGGAACACTAACATAATCAACATATAATTTTTCAAGTAAATGTAAAGATAAGATAAATAAATTTAAGAATATAACTAACATAATGCCATATATTTCTCAACAAATGAGAGGTATTATACCTCATTTGAGTCACACAAGTAATTCAGTCTCTTCAAGAAGTCTAAGGAAAATTCAGAGTGAGAAAGAGGTGAATGATTGCTAGGAGAACATGAAGGTATATTTGTATGACTTATGCATAAATTATTTGTTTGGAAATATTGAAGGTATGTGAATAAAGTTATATTTGTTTATATTTTAAATTAGAGAAGATAATTAGATTGAGTTATAAAGAGAATCAATGTTGTTTGGGTGGCCGGACTATCAATTAATTGGCGAGTTTTCTTGATCAAATTTCTTAGAAGTCTTCCTTTAATTTATATAAGAACAGAAGTTTTTGGGTTTTTCCCTTGTGGAGGGGTTTTCCCCTAGCCTGGAGCCTATTTTTGGTGTTCTTGTTTGCTTTGTGATCTTCTTTATTTGCATTGTATTCATGATGAATAAAAAATAATGATGATGATAATGAACTAACATTATATCACAAGAATTGTTAATATAACAAGAGAAAACATACAAAATAAACCCTCATTATGTTTTCCCTAGTTTTTCTCAACATCTATGGTCTTGGAAAATTTGCAATGTAGAAATAATAAAAAAATATTGAAATCAAACACAACACAAAACTAAATCACACACTTGGTAACCAAGATCTTGGTGGGATAATGTTGAACAATGCTTTGATGAGTTTCTTTCACATATATGACTCCAACCATAGTTAATCTTTCAAACCCATATATGTGAATGAAAGTACTTGCAAAACAAAGGAAGGAGGAGAAGTTAGATGAGATTAATAATTAATGAAATAGGAGAAAAATCATATCAGTGCCTGATGCCCAATTAATAGAGTAAGATTTTCTCATACGTCCTTGCATAAAAATGACACCTTATGGTCTTTAACTCAAATTCAAACACAACTGTCAAAGAAATACAGATATTACATGATTTGTTTTCATGGAAAAGTTTTTTATTTCTTATAAAACTTTATGTAACTTCCACTTGGCCAAGACATACACCATAAATATCAAATATTTTTTGTTTTATCACCTAAACCCTTCCCATTTTGAGATATTTTCTTCAGATAGTTGTTCCACTTCAACATCTGAATTGAAACTAGTTGTCCTACACATATTCATGAGACCAATGAGGCAAACTTAGATTAAATTTGACCAAATATTAATTTTAATTGCATGAATAAATAATAATAAAAATTCTCACGTGCATGAATACCTTAATTGTGTACTCTTGGTTTTGAGAATAAGTTGTTGGAGTAGTTTAATATTGGAGAAAGCCTCCCTCTACTCGAAGAAGTAGTAACAAATTCAACATTGACTTTTTGTTGCTCTGTTGGATTGAGGGTGTTTTTCTCCAAGATTATCCAAATCCTAATTTATTCTCTACTGAAGATGGCCAACCACATGAAGGTGGAATCTCTCATGCCCCCCTTCCTCTTATATCACTCTCAATTCCCTAGTACCCAATATATATACTATATAGGAAATAGTTGAAAGAAATAAATTAAGATACATTCAAAAACAAATATAAAACATTCATTCATTCATAAATCCACAAAAATTTTCATCTCAATAAATTTTATCATAAAAAATATGTTTACATAATGTGAAACAAATTCATGTACATAAAGAGACATATAGAAATTATTCATTACCATATAACATTCATTCATTCATTAATCATAGACACAAAATACTTCATTTCGAAAAACGTTATCATCAAAATTATGTTTACATAATATGAAATAAGGTCATGTACATAAAGAGAGATATATAAATTATTCATTAACATATAACATTCGTTCATTCATTCATTAATCATAGAAACAAAAAAATTCAACTAAAAAAAAGTATCATAAAAAATAGGTCTTCATAATATGGTATGTGATGTTTCTAATGATATAACTATTACAATCATTTATTTTTTGTTTCTTTATTTTTGAAGGCATGGTCAACACTGTTGGAATCGATGCCATATTTTCTACTATATTTATTGTAACTAATCTATATATTGGTTGCATTTTCTAATCTATATTAGTCTAATTTTTTTTAACATATATTAGTTTTCAATTCACAACAATTTGTGACTATACACTACAACAAAACAAGGAATTTGCATCAAATTTAGCCCTAGATTTAAGTGTAGCTTTTTTACAATGGGATGAGAACCCTGGTGCTAAATCTCACTCTATTATACATTTTTAAAGCATCCTTTCTTGTGCCAGATTTTTCATCCTTTTTCATGCTATATTTTTCAGCCTTTTTTACATCAGATTATGCATCATTTTTTATGTCAAATTTTGCACCAAGGTTTGCATTTGATTTTATGACAAGTTTTTCTTCTAGTTTTGTGCCATTTTTTGCATCTATTTTTTGCCATTTTTTATTCCTATTTTGTGCCATTCTTTTCTTCCATTTTTGCATCATCATTTGCATCAATTTTACTCCTGCTTTTTCGTCCAATTTAGCACCTTTTTTTACATCCATTTTGCGTTCATTTTTGTATCTAGTCTTACACCAGGTTTTACATCTTGTCTTGCACTAGTTTTTGCTTCTAATTTTGCACCTATTTTTTCATCTAGTTTTGCACCTATTTTTGCATCTAGTTTTGCACCTGGTTTAGTTCTTATATTTGCACCATATGTTGAATTTGATTTAGCGCCAAATTTTTTCTCCATTTTTGTGCCAATTTTTGCATGTTTTTTTGGACCATTTTTTGCGTCCACTTTGGCGTTTCATTTGCCTCCCTTTTTCACATCCCATATTGCACCATATTTTGCATCATTTTTTACATCCAATTTTGCATTGTTTTTAATATAATTTTTTGCATCCAATTTTACACCCTTCTGAGCATCCAAATTTGCATCATATGTTAAGTCATGTGTTGTATCCACCTTTGCATCTCATTTTTTGTCTCATGCTACATTCAGTTTTGAGTATTTTTTTACGTACACTTTTTCATTTGTTTTTACACCAAGTTTTGCATCACTTTTTTCATCCACCATTGCATCTCAAATTGCATCCAATTTTGAGCATGGAAAATTTTAGGGGCTAATAATCCATGGTTTTTCAAAAAAAAATATTTTCTAATTTCCATTTTTCTAAAAATGAATTTGCCCAAATTTTATAGTATAAAATTATTCTACCTTAAACATTGTCAATATTATATATTTTCTAATTTAAAATAACTAGAAATCTAAACATTTTTACAAAACTATCATCAAAAATTTTATAATTTGGATATTAGGGACTAGTAAGATCTGCCAAGGTTGCTAAAATTTAAGACAACTTTTATCCTTAAAATTTTCCCTAATTTTGAGCAATTTTATGCCCAACTTGGTGTTAGTATGAATCTTAATTCCAAGTGTACGAAAAAAGACCACTTTAGCTGTGCATAACAAACAGCCCTACCAGCAAAATATGGCTGCCAATATCTTCAGATCTGCAGTTAGTTGATCAATATAAATGTTGCACAAATCTAGATCTATGCATAAAAAGACATTAAGCAGTAGATAAAACAAGATTTACTCCATGCATCCAATAGACAAGAGAAGAAAATATTGAATGAATTTTGTATTAATGGCACCTAGGAGGAAAACACAGAAGGGTGTTACCAGTTCTCCT
This sequence comes from Pinus albicaulis, assembly GCA_034641835.2. Taxonomy (NCBI): domain Eukaryota; kingdom Viridiplantae; phylum Streptophyta; class Pinopsida; order Pinales; family Pinaceae; genus Pinus; species Pinus albicaulis. The sequence continues at coordinate 780,430,865 of CM076579.1, forward strand.
CAATGGGATGGGTTCTTGTAAGTCCTCAACACTTTAGATCTAAAATTCCTCTCTCTTGATGGTGTAGAAAAACCAAGACAAAAATGGTAGCAAAATATGACTATGATGGTGGATCAAAGTCAGACCAAAAGTATAGATCCAAAGTGATCTTTAGGCAAAAAAAGGTAATGAATGAATGGGACAACCCTTATATTTATAAAAAAATATTGATTTAGTCTAGATATTGATGCATAATTAAAATATTATTAACAAAATTACGATCCAACTTTTATGAAATATTTTGTTATTTTTGTTGGAGGGAAAAGGAATTTGACTTGGGTCAAATCCTTTTATTTGTAAATAATAAATAAATAAATGATTTATTTATTATTTTAAGGATGTGGCTGAGTAATAATCAAATAAATAATGATTTATTTAACTATTTATGAGTGATTTAGTCATATTTAACAAGGAATATTATTTAAATAAGGTTCAAATAATTATTCCTAGAAAATAATAAGATAAATAATAATTTATCTAATTAATTTTCCTGTTTTGGGTTAAATATGACCAAGAATATTAATTAAATTGTTTTTTAACTAATTATTCCTTCAGCAAAATAAAAAAAATGTGGATTTATTTAATATTTCCTCATGGGGTTTCCTGTTTAGACCATAAACAACTTAATAAAGGTGTTTTACTAAGTTATTTTTCATAGTGAAAGCAATTTTACTTAGGGTAAAATTGGTCTTACATGGTGTACTTGGGTCCATCTAATAGTAATAGGTTAGATGACCAAAAAATGGTGTAACAGATTGCCCCCAAAATGAGAGCATTAGGAGCTAATCGTATGATCGAAGTACGTTGTAACAACTCAATCACTAGACACCGAAGGGGAAGTCAAAGAGAGAGAAATATAAGGTAGACTGAAGCGCTAAAGGACTAGACCCTGAGGAGGCGAGACTTACAGGTGCGACAAGTCTCTTTTATGAGTGAGTACCTGTGTTATAGGCGGCGGGCGAGGCATACCTATGCCCGCCGAGACAAAGTAAAAGAATAATGGGTCCAATAAATAAGGGACTAAAAAATATAGTACATGCTGGCATAAAAATGAGCCATGCAAGAGAATGATAATGAATCCCACATACATATTGTACCTGGGATAATAGCCAGGAATTATACGATAATATCTAAGTACATGAGATATGAATACAACCCAAATGCCCTTGTAAACAGGAAAGGGCTCTGAAAATATGATTGATACATGCAAACAAAAAGGCGTTGCAAGCAGGTGAGGCCGAAATCATCAAATATATGGAGTTGCATCAAAGGCTATAATGAAGAGGTCATCTAAGCATGTGAGGGGCTACCTGTAGGGCCACCCCCTCATGAGGGCTGAAAACATCTCACCCACACCCAGGAATTGTCAATATCATCTGATGCATCACTGAACCATCAAGTATACGGATCTCGATCATGCTGAAAGGAGCTGGAGCTGAGAAAATATCAAGTCAAAGGGAAATAAGGAGTCCCTTTATCTGATCCAAGGCATCGAACAAGAGTGGAACCTGGAACCAAGGTACACCGCCTTCTAGACCTGTCTTCTAGAATGAATGAGCTGATGTCAACCGAAGGAGGTCTGCCATAGGTGAGGCAATAAGGGATCCTCAACTAAGGAACGAGAGAAAATAGTATAGCGACTAACAGACTAACACCAGTGATGATGATGAAATGGGGGGTACTAAGTAGAGGACGGACGACTTCCCTTGTTAGAGCATAAAGGCATGGATGATCTGGCAGTGACTGACACAACATTATGAGGGATAGGGGACAGTGAGACTGAAGGCCATAATGTGTGACAAGAGAGAGGAACCAAGCAATGAAGGATGGAGGACTATATCAGGATACAAAGGGACTCAGGATAAACTCCATGAATGCAATGATGACTCAACTCGGATGCTCTAAACAAGGGAAACTTGATGGTGCTGCCACATAGTAAAGGTCCAATGGGGACCTAATAAAAATGAGTACAAGATGGTAACTCATGACGAAAATCGACATGAGTTCGGACAAGTATGGAGGAAAAGTGGTGCCCCAGGTACAAGTGTTACAAGTGAAGAAATTTGATTTTGAGGAGTGGTGAAGTGACGCTCCTTGGACAAAATGTGTCCTCGTGAAGTATAAAATCATGAAAAACTAACAGATACCCATTTGAGGGCTCTGTGAGAGCTTTCCAACGGTACAGACAGTTTGTCAACCTGAGCTATGGTTTGGCCACAGCAGGCGAAAGAAAAATATGGGGTTTCTTTTTTAATAAGACTTTTTCCCTCCAAATTCACTCATTTGCAAGTGTAGCTGTGGTGAATGTAGAGAGGAGAGAAGGCCCTAAATATTTTGGTGATCATAGCAGATAAACTAGCCATTGGAATCAAGATCTGTCAGTTACAGGTAAGAGGCCTAACCATACTAATTCAATTACGGGGATAAAAATTTCAGTTTTGGCACTCAGAGCTCATGAACAGGCTAGGTCACACTTTTTGGGGTCTGTTCTACGACCTGGGTAGCGGGTACTAGGCAGAAACAACGACTTGTCCTAGGAAATGACCTAAAAAGTGCGACCTGTCAGAGAAAGGAGGTTTTTGGGTTGTTTTTGGTCTAGATTTTGGATTTTTATGGTTGAGGGGAAAAGGTGCCCCTAAGCATGTTGTGGTCATGCCAAAATATATTTACAAAGGGGGAATCTAAACACATTTTATGATGTGGTGTGCCATTTGTTTTCGTTATGGTTATGTAGTTCGAGAAAGGGAATGGAGGATTACCAATCTCTTTTGGTACTGCATATATTAATCAAATGGAGTTTAATTTTCTAGGTTGGCATACATGGTGTCACTATCCCAAAGAGAGGATTTGGAGATAATGAATTGATGCTCTCCTAGAAAACCCATAGGTTGGTCAACAACAATGTCTAAGAGACTGGGTTGCTGATGTAAGATGAAGGAATGATGACGGGTATCATCCCTAGAGTGATCTGAAGTGATATGGGACTCTAGAGGTTCTTCTAGATGTGGAATATTAATGGTACTAGAGTTGACACGACCAGATACACTAGGAGAGTTGCGGAGAATCGCTTCTCTTTGTCTCTAAAATATGGGTGCCTCCTTACCCAAACATTGGGTGTCAATGTAATGGCCACAAGGTGTATGTGGTTCAAATGCATGGATTCGATGTAAGGTGGGAAAGATAAAGTCAGGGGTGGTAAATACGTCCATAATTTCATCATCGTAATAGAAGATGGGGTGACTAGTGGAAGAAAGACCACCTGACGTGGCGAAGATACCTGACTCATCATCATGAGAACAGAGGTTCACATGCACATCGTCACAAGGGGTGAAATAAGAGTAAGTAGATAAAGGATCTAACGATGTTTTTCGGGGTAGCCTTGTATTTTGATACCCTCTTGTGAGTTTTTCCCTTCTTAACTGAAGTGGTTGCAATAGGAGATGGTTCCTGTTGAGGTGGCTCAGGCATTATAGCAGCAAGAGAAGTAATAGGGACCAATTGAACCAGTGTCAAAGCAAGATAAGTTTTGGTTTGACCAGGCAGGGTAGTGGCTGGGGATCAAGGTACCAGATGGGAATCCCCAAGGTTAGGTTGGGAAGAGAGAGGGTAGCCATAACAGGTACCGTGTTCACTCCAGGAGGGGGAGCTAAGAATGGTATCTGATCAGAGGGGTAATGGCCGGGCGGGACAACTCCAAGATGGTTAAGGCATGGAGGAACTGTTCCAGGAGGATAAAGAGGCTCATGAGTACCAGCTATAGGTGAAGGGCTAGGAAGAGGAGGTCCATAAGGCTGAATTGAAGGGCTTGGAGTAGGCTACGGAGGGTGAGGAGGCTGTTGACTAGTCGAAGAGGGCCGCTTAAGGGTAGCCCAAGACGATTGCTTCATGCAAACATTCGATGAGATGGGATCAGAGACAGGAGGAGGAGAGACTGGTCAAAGGATCGATGGTTTTCTTATTGGCCACTGAAGAGATGATGGACTCAGGAGAAGTCTGAGACTTCGGTTCGTAATATGTCAACTGGTCAATGATGACTATATTTCCATTGTGAGGGAAGGAAATCTTGCGGTGAACCACAGATGGGAAATTAGAAATTTCATAGGTATAGCTACGACCCAATAGAATGTTGTAATCTAACGGGGCATCTATGACTTCTATGTCAATGCAAACAGTCTTTCCTGCAAGAGTAATAGGATAGCTGCAGAAAAGGCTGATGGGCTGGGAGGTGTGGCCATCCCATGCTCAGAGAGTGATCATGGAAGGAGCCAACACAGGTGATCCGAGTTTCTTCCAAACTGAAGCAGACATCACATAGGTGGATGCCCCCTCATCAATTATGCACCAAGAAATGTTGGCGTTCCAGATATTGACTGGGATTTGGAAGGCAATAGAAGCAGGGAGAGGAGGATGTTCTGATTGGTCAAAATCAAAGACAATCAATCGATCATTGGAAGGATCTACAAAACCCATGGTATATAGTAGATATTTTCATTGTGAAAGGCACGACTAGAGGAGTCCTAGCATTGAAATGGCAGCAGGATATTGCACCAAATCAGCTACTATGTTACATGAATGGGCAGCTTTGCCAGAAGCACCATTTTGGCATAGTGGTCCCTTAGGGATATTGGTATGAACCTCTACCTTAGGCTGAGGGATCTGTATGGCACTATTATGTGTCTAAAGAGGCTCTGTAGAGACTGAAGGAGGCGGCTCAGGGACAGACATAGTGGGAGGCTTGTTGTAGTAAGAGGACCGAGTCTGAAGATTGATGTCTATAGTTAGAGGTTGATCAGAGTTCATCATGAGAATCTAGTAACCGAAGGTACCAGATGGAGGGGGTTGAGTGGCTACCTGACCGTCAAGTGGTTGGGTAGCCATAAATCCTTGTTGAGGGAAAGGATTAGTAAACACGGTTGACTGACTAGGTACGGGATAGCGAGGGACAGAAGGGAAGTCTTTCTATCCTAGAAATGCTGCTTGAGACTCCCACATCTGCTTCATCTGTTGTAAAAGAGAACAATCGTGCATGTAATGACCATAAACACCACAACAAGAACAAGGTTGGTTTGTGGGAACAGGCTTGTCCTGCTTGGAATGAGTGCCTTGTTGCTGGTTAGCAGTGTTAGGTGCATTATTTAAAGGATTAGATCCAAGATTACTGGGAGCAGATTGATTTTGAGTGACTTTCGTCATCTCTTTAGAGGGAGGAGGATTAGTCACACCCTGTTGTGCATACACCTTCCCCTGAGGGGGCGGTGGCTACTGTTGCAGGGGTTGAGAAGGCAAGGGAGGCGGAGGTGCTAATGATAGAGGAGCTGGAGGACCAGGTTGTGGATATGGATAATAAGTAGGTTGGGTAACAGTTTCATAAACAATAGGTTGGGAAAAAAGAGGAGGCATGCCGTGTCCTGGATACATGCTACTGGGAGGGGGAAAAGTGCAGGAGGTGCTGCTCCCCCCCAGGAAAACCATAGCCAATGGGAGGTTGAGCGTATGGATTAGAGAGAGCTCGAACGATACCGTTAGCAGCATGAGGTGCCCCTTGTGCGTTGGCATCACTGGGTCTGGGAAGATAAGGTAGAACGGTATAAACATAACCCGACTAAGCATAGATCATGTCATATTTTAATTCCATTTGGAGAGTGGCTTCTTCAGTTTGAGGAAAATGCGATGCGAAATATTTCCTGATAGGAGGCAAGAGAGATCTAAGAAACCAGTCCATGTAGACACGGTCTTTGAAGGTAGGGGCTTGACATAGGCTCTTTCTTCTTTGTCATTCCTGGATATGATCGGATAGGCTAGTCGCAGATGATTGACAGAAAGAATTCAAAAGTTCGATACCAGTGTCATAACAAAGGGGAATCTGGAAGTAAGACAAAAAATCCCAGGAAAGAGTCGCAAAGGTGGTATGAGAGGGAGGGGCTTGATCAACATACCACTTATAAGCTTCACCAATAAGCATATGTTGGAACAACTGAAGACGGATATAGTCATCGGTAATGGAGTTAGACGAACACCACATGTGGAAAGATCAAACATGATTTATAGGATCTTCACCAGCAAGACCTTCGAAATTGGGAATGTCGGAAGGGAGCTTGGTTTGCATTGCAAGCCAACCAACATCATGATGTATAGGGTCATTTATCAACTAGTCAAAATAAGGAAGGATGAGACCTGCCATGTAGGGGAGCAAGGGTGCAGCTGGGGTAGTGTCCGTTGCGGTCCCACTAGTGGTATTCCTAGCATTAGGTCTAGGGTTACCACCAGCATTAGGTCCCGCACCAGACATGGTGAAGGTGACAGGGGGAGAAAAGGGGGCAGAATGAGAAGGAGAACCCAATGAACTAGAAGAAGAGTTGGAGTGTGGACTTGGTGGAGGAATAACTTGAATTCTACGCAGAGAAGTATTCCTACCAAAAATTGAGGATGAAGGCCAAGAAGTCTCCTGGATAAACACCTTGGTGGTGCAACGATGACGACACAAACATGACACAAAGGAAAAAGAGACCAACAAGGGCAGGGAAGTGCAGGATCAACTGATTACAATGTTGAAACAAGGGCAGAGAGGTGAAGGATCAATTGATCTCAATGTTTTAGAGTCTTTGCTTGGCGGTTTTAACCAAGCCCTTTTTCGCTTAGGGTGTGTGTGCAAAGTGTGTAAATTTTAATTTTTAAACCCAAACATTTGTAGAAAAAAATAAAAAGTGTACTGTGTAACTGTAAATAAACCTACAGATAACAGTATATGAAATTGAAATAATAGTAAATAAACAGCTAATAATGCAATAATCTAAACCCAAAGAGGCGGGCCTCTCAACCAGTAGTCTATAGGTGGGAAAAAAAAACTATTCAAAACACATCAAAATAGCTAATAGATCTAAGGTCGGAAGGGACAGGGATCTAAAGGTCAAAATCTGTTGGAAAGTGGTGTAAAAAACAACAACAAATCAGAGGAAAAATTGTTGTAAATGAGGTGGCAAAAGGCTATCTCCTGGAGGGAAATAGAGTGAACCCTAGAGGAAAACCCAAACAAAGCTAAATGAGGTGATTTGGATGGATAAAAATCCAATTTGAAGTAGATTTGAAGGTGAGGTATCAGATCTGAAAAATGGTTGAACACTCTGAGAATTTTAGACAACCTGCAACAGCTAAAACTCTTCCACAAAGTGTGGAGGGTACTGAAGCCCTAGGGGGATAGGTTCCCACTTAGTTGAGTAAAACAGAATAAGTATAGGTACAAAATGGGTAGAGACAAAGGTCAGACAACCCTAAAAAAAGGCCCAAACAAACCTAGAACAATTTCAGGAAAAAATCCTGTAAAAATTCTAGGTCGCAGTTTTTGACCTGTTTTCTACAGAGTTCGCAGCTTTTGGGCTGATTCCCGCTTCCTGAATCTCTAGGATATAGGTTTTGGGCCAAAAAGTGTGACCTGCACTTACAACACTTTCGGCGGCAAATTTCAGAAAAAAGTGTCATCTCAGCTGCGGCTGATGTCTTTCACCTGCGTAATAGGTCCAAAAACACACGGAAGTTAGAATTTTTATTGTTTTAGGGTTTTATAGGTTAAAAAAAACATTAAGAAAAGAAGAAACAAGAGGCAAAAGAGAAATCCTAGGGTTTGAAGTAGCTGGATAAGCAAGGATCAGAAAAATGACAGCAATCGTAATCGTAAACCCATGTGGATTCACCAGTTGTTAGTATGAATCTTAATTCCAAGTGTGTGAAAAAATACCACTTTAGTTGTGCATAACAAACAACCCTAACAGCAAAATATGGCTACAAATATGTTCAAATTTGTAGTTAGTTGATCAAGATAAATGCATAAAAAATCTAGATCTATGCATCAAAATACATTAAGTAGTAGATAAAACAATATTTACTCCATGCATCCAATAGACAAGAAAAAAATATGTTGAATAAATTTTGTAGTAATGGCACCTGGGAGGAAAACACAGAAAGGTGTTACCAGTTCTCCTCAATGGGATGGGTTCTTGTAAGTCCTGAGCACTTCAGATCTAAAATTTCTCTCTCTTGATGGCATGGAAAAACCGAGACAAAAATGGTAGCAAAATATGACTATGATGGTGGATCAAAGTCAGACCAAAAGTATAGATCCAGAGTGATCTTTAGGCAACAAAAGATGATCAATGAATGGAAAAACCCTTCTATTTATAACAAAATATTGAGTTAGTCTAGATATTGGTGCATAATTAAAATATTATTAACCAAATCAGGATCCAAATTTTATGGAATATTTTATTATTTTTGTTGGAGAGAAAAGGAATTTGACTTGGGCCAAATCCCTTTATTTGTAAATAATATATAAATAAATGATTTTTTTTTTTTAAGGATGTGGTTGAGTAATAATAACATAAATAATGATTTATTTAACTATTTATGAGTGATTTAGTCATATTTAACAAGGAATACTATTTAAATAAGTTTCAAATAATTATTCCTAGAAAATAATAAGATAAATAATAATTTATCTAATTAATTTTCCTGTTTTGGGTTAAATATGACCAAGAATATTAATTTAACTATTGTTTAACTAATTATTCCTTGAGGAAAATAAAAAAAATGTGGATTTATTTCATATTTCCTCATGGGATTTCTTGTTTAGACCATAAACAACTTAATAAAGGTGTTTTACTAAGTTATTTTTCATAATGAAAGCAATTTTACTTAGGATTAAATTGGTCATACATGGTGTACCTGGGTCCATCTAATAGTAACAAGTTAGATGACCAAAAAATGGTGTAACACTTGGTATCCTTTTGTATGCCATGTTTTGTTCCCTTTCTTTGTGTATACTGTTGTACCTTTTTTTACTTCTAGTTTAAAAAAGAATTTGTGTCCATATTTTCATCTTATTTTAATTCCTAATTCAACATCCAATACTACTCCCAATTTTGCATCCATGGTTACATACCCATTTACATTTGCGTTTGACTTCTTGTATATTATACTTTTCTTTCCATATATGACCTCCTTTATGGATTCATTTTACTAATTTCAATTGAATAGTGAGATATATCACAATTTCTAAATATCATTACAGAAGATATCACAATTCAAATTGATAACAATGTTTATAAAGAAATTTAAGGGAAATTGACAACATCCATAAAAAATAACAATGTCATCATATACAATAATTCTCTATCAAAAAACCATCAACACATTTTAATTTAAAGATATATCATTATTCCAAAACAAATTGACATCCGCACAAATGAGGAACATTTGGTCATCTCTTCCCATGGCTCAAAGGAATAATAAGAATATGAAGAGATACAAGATGTTGGCCATAGTCTATGACTACAAAAAATTCTCAGCAAGAAATCACTTTTACCCAACCTCATGTCAATTAATTTTCCAATTAAAGGAAATTTCAACTAAAAAATAATCACCGAAAAAACATTATGAAATTAATAAAATAACACCATGTAAATATCTTTTAATATATCATTTTGATTATTTTACTTTTATTAAATTCACCCAAATATATGTCACTTTAATCAAAATAACTCTATATATATTTTATATTTAAATTAATTTATAAACAGAAGAAATAATAAAATTTGGTAATCTAAAATATGATATAGTGTTTTAAATTTATTATATATTCTTAAATACAAAAAATGAAATTAGTTATTAAGAAAATTTGATTAAAATTAAAAATATTTGTTTTAACCATATTTCTTTTTTCCTTAATATAAAAAAAAAAATGCACGAACATAATTGTTATATAGAATTTATTTAACTAATAATAGTATAAAACTACGATGTTCACAAAGTTTATTGATTTTTTATTACATTCTATTTACTATTGATTTATTATATTTTTTTCTTACATATTTTTTGAAATGTATCTATTTTAATGTAATATATATTTTTTAATTAATAATAATAATAGTAACGATTTAACGTAATGCTATAATTTAGTTTTATTTATCTATTTATATTTTTCCATTATAAAAGATATCATCAAATAAATATTTTAATGTGATATATATATATATATATATATATATATATATATATATATATATATATATATATATATATATATATATATCTATATCTATCTATATATATATATATATATATATATATATATATATATATATATATATATAGATAAACATTTAAAATAATTAAACTCATACATTAATATAAATAAATCCAAAAACAAAAGGCATATAATTGGATAAATTATGACATATTTAAATAATAAAATATTACAATTTCACTACACATTTTACATTAAACTTTTTTTGTTTTTGGTATTAAGGTTATGTGATCAATGTAGAACTCTTTAATATCCTTCTGAGCTATGGTCATAGGTCAATTATTCCTGCAACAACAATATCTTCTTGTTGGTTATTGGTACACATGGTTGCATGTCAACGTCTGTTATTTAAAAATAAATCAAATGTTACATACATATAAATAGCTTAATAGGTCCAAAAATTAGTTCAAAACTTCACTCATGTCTCATTTTGACCTTATATAATGAGGAAGTGAATATGGAAAAACCAAATTTTTTGTAATTTTTTGAAGTCATTTCAATTGTAATTTGTATATTGGTCTTATATCCTAATATTTAATCACTTCAATCAAGGATGTAGATAACATGATGGCATTAGTGCTTCATTGGCCCTTGAGTGGAATGTCATAATATCATAACTCAATAATCGTGGCACCTATCGATAAAGATATTTAAAAAAAATTAAAATGGGTTAATAATTGGTGGAAGTGATAAATTAATTATTTTAAATATGATATCTTTTAATAACATGGAATATATATTTACCACTAAATTCAAGATCCAAATTTCTCTAATACACCATCCAATAGATAAAGATCCATGTGATACCAAAATAGTGTAACAATATTGTTTGTTTCGTAATTGGCCAACCATAGAAAATATAATAATGAAAAACACCCACTATGACTCTATATATATAGGGAGAGAAAAAGTGACATTAGGAAAAAAAAAATAGATGGGCATCATCAATGAGTAGATTGAAGTTGTTGTTTTGTTATTCTAGTTATCTATATAGATAATAAAATATTCTAGATGACATTTTATGCTCCATGAGGACATTTCCATTCAAAATGTTGATATAGTATCTACCCTTTTATTTGATTGTCGAACAAACTCAACTTCTTCAAATGAAAGAGATATCGTAATTAAATCGGGATATGAGGGTGGAACTTACTATTTGAAAGATGAAGTGAGTGGAGAAATGAAAAATTGATAAGGGGATGAGAAATAGAGCCTTCCATATCCCTTGAATTGAGGTCGAGAGTGGATGGCAATGGATGCAAGTAATACTAGTCCAGTTTGACAAAGGGACTTTAGAACTCCAGTAAGCCATGGATTTATGAGAACCATTGGTGACTAGATTCTTGAATTCCAAGAGGTATTTCTGATCATGAGTGAAAAAAAAAGTATACCCCAAAATTTTGATTGCTGCATTTTCAAAATAACCTAATGTCACCCAATTTTTTTTTTTTAAAACGGAAAAAATTAGCTGAAAAATTTCAATTGCTATCTTTTTCAAAATATTCTGATGTCTCCCAACTTCTCTTCAAAAATTTATTCATGGATATGAAAAAAAACTATTAAAATAAAAAGAAAGGAAGGCTTTACCATTGGATGTGGCAATTGTAATCTTCGATTATGGAACTATTGCTCATTGTGTGCTGCAAACAAACAATTTTAGATTATGGAATTGTTGCTCAATTGCAAAAAAACAATTTTAGATTATGAGATTGTCGCTCAACTGCAAACAAACATCATTCTCTATTAAAAAAAGTCCTCCCTCACTTGTATTTTTCTTCCCAAAAAATACAAAAAGTTGTAAATGATGAAATTATTTTGAAAAATATATTTCTTAAAATGAAAAACTGCAAATATTAAAAATAATATAAATTTCTAAAACATAAAAAGAAAAAGTATCAAAATAAATTTGAAATGGGAGTTTTAAAGTAATATTTAAAATATTACTAACTTTGGTATCTTGTTTTTTGTATAGAATTTTTTTCTTAAATGTTAAAAAAGGTAATATTTAAAAAATTAAAAATATTACTATTTTTTAGCATTTTGTTTCTAATTTTGGTCTATAGAAACACATGTTATTAATATTGTATGGGCTCAAAATTTTAATTTCCTTTTCTAATTAATGCTTAACGATGATTTATGCTTCATTAAAACCACACTCAATCCATGATTTACCATTCATTAAAAATATTCTCAATATTTTAATTTATATAGATTAAGATATTAATTTTATTTTAAATATTTAATATAGTTTTAGATCACATGGGAACCATTCACATATAAGGTAGGTAAATCATATTATTAAAAAAATTCACCTATACCTGAATTAAATAATAAAACTGTCATTTTAGGTGCCTAGTCACACCTATATCTCTATTATATTTTAAAGGATTTAATTCGCTTATGCATTATGACACAAAAATTCAATATTAACCTTTTAAAATAAAATTTTCTCTAATTACAAGAAACCCCTTTTACACAACCTCATGTGAAGAAATCATTTTTTAATAAACTCATGTCAATTACGAAAGCTATGACATCATAAATCCATAATTATTGGATCCAAGATATAAGCAATCACAAGAATGCAATGGTTTCATTGTTCCTTACTTACCCTATTTTTAGTCTTATCTAATTGTTAGGATATTCCGACACATAGGAAATAGTTAAGTATAACTTGGTCTAGCGTAAGTTAGGTAAAATGTGTTTATTTAGTATGTAATTTTGTAGCTTATAATCTGACTGTCATAATACGTAGTGATCTGATGGTTCATTCTCTCCTCTGTATTACCGACACTTGATTCGTGGCTTAACACTCGATTGGTCCATGATCTCTATTTAAAGGGCATGGAGGGTCATTTTATGGTGACCATTTATGAGAGAAGCTTGTGTAAATTTTATTTCTTTATATTAATCAATTGCTTGAAGTGGCCTCCTTGGCTCAAGTCGTGGATTGTTTCCCTCTTCGAGGGTTTTAACCACGTCAAATACTGGTGTACTAGTCTCTGATCGGTTTGTGAGTGGTGACCTTTGATGTTTGATCTAAGGAACTTACCGTGTAAATTCCTACATGGTATCAGAGTTGTCTGAGGGTCGCATCCATCGTTGATCAAAATTCAAAGCCATTTTGACTGCATGCGATTGTCGTTTTCCATATCTATTGTTTATGACCACTTCCAGGCCAGAGACCTACTCTATTGTGGCCGGAGCCTCTATTCTAGTGAGGAACACCTTTCATTTCACGCGAAAAGGTTTTTGGTTGCCCTATTTATGTCATTTTAATTCTGGAGGTATAAAGTATTTTTGCAATTATATTTATCTCTCCCTTTGTTTATTTCAGTCTATACTAATTTTCTTTTATTACCATATCTAAGATTCTAAACTCTCTTCTCTGTGTATGATTTGTGCTCTATGCGACCTGGTAAACCAAAAACAGAAAGATGAGATTTATCTCCTAAGTATGTTCTTTCCCCGTGACTTTGTGCGATCTCAGGAAATCAAAAATAGTGAGAATTTTTTTTTTTTCTAGGTGGACAAACCAGAAATCCAACATTTTGCCGCAAGGCCTGTATATATTTTTTTTGTTTGTGTGGTTGTTTTTTGCAAGAAAAAAACCACGCACAAAAAAATAAATAAATAAATAATAAAAAAAAAACTTCCTCATTTCCAACAATTACTAAGCCTTTTAACTAGCTCACTTGGTGTAAAGTTACTTTATGAGAATAGAGGTATTAGGTTCAAGTAGTTTGGTCAACTTATTTTTGATAAAATTCCTTTCAAACACACATGTAACTTATGTTTTAAAGTTACTTTACGTAATAGTGTTTCTCACCCATTATAAAAAGCGAGTCACTTACAGTCAAAAGTTTCTTTATATTTTATTTAAGTTACGGTCTACTTGGTCATTAGTTCATAACGTAACATTGTAAAAGTGACTCTCACTTATTTATAAAAGTGGCTCACATAAAGTAGTATTTTTTTTAAGTGATATTATTATATCAAGTTTGGAAGGGGTGGGGGGGGGGGGCGGAGGGAGGGTGAGATTTTTTTTTTTTAATTACAACTTAATCATTAAATTTCAACCTTTCACATGACTGCTTGGCATCTACTTCAACATTTCTTCAAAACAACATAACTTCTTCATCGAGAAGCCATTTTCAAAGCTGTTTTTTTTTAACCGGCCTAATTTTTCGAGATATTTCCAATGGAGAAGTTAGTTTTGACCTTTACAGCTTCATTTTTAAAAAATAGAAAGTGAATTCCCATTTATTCTTCACAACACCAATTATTTCCAATGGCTATCCTACATGGTATACTTACTTAGAAGTAACGAGATTTTTAAAATAGCTGCATGACTAGAATCTACACCTATCGATGAAGATAAAAAGACTGAATGGGAAAATAAACAAGATCAAGCATGAGGGTTGATAGGAATATCCATTGCTCAAGATCTTAAATTTCATATCCAAGAAATTGACTCCCTTGATGAAGCTATGAAAAACTAAATACTTTTTTTGGCATTCAAAATGAGATCAGAGCCCACTAGCTTGAAAATGAGCTGCTTATTTTGGACCCAACCATTTCTCCTCTATTGAATATTTTTTGTCCAAATTCAAGACCCTTAGACTTCTCCTAGAAGGTTGTATGGTCAAAAAGGAAGATGGTAGTCTTATATATTCCATTATTACTAAGTTAGGCCCAACATAATATGTATTTGTTTCCACGTTCCATTCCACTAGAGAATCATTCATTTCTCAAGGAACACCCTACCAGTTCCCCTCTTTTGACACCTTTTGCGATTATTTGATAAGAGAACACGAAAAACTATTACACCTTGGTCTCATTACTACTAGAAACTATTTTAAGAAAGCCTTAGCAGCCCAACATAAACCAAATCCAAATAATCCTAATAAGAAACCTCATAAAAAGAATGGTCCTAAACCAAACAAGGGTCTTAAGCAATCTCAACTGAAAAATCAAAAAGCAACTCAACAAACTGATAAGGAAAATAAAAACAAAGGGAAGAAGTTAGATAGACATTGCAACTTTTGTAATTTTGATGGCCACGTAGAGTCAAAATGTTTTAAGAAGATGGAATTCTTGGAAGCGGAAATGAAGAAGCACCACATCCATTTGGAGAACTCTTCAACTTCATCTTCGAGAATGGCACTTTCTGCATGTGGTTTTCAAGCATAAATACCTGGTAGTGCATTGAATGTATCTTCTTCTTCTCATTCTCATGAGTGGCTCATTGATTATGGAGCCTCTTACCACATGCCCAAAATAAAGGCATGTTTTCTTATTTAAATGATCGTAACACCAAAAATATGTATGTTGGTGATGATAGATCTCTTAGTGTTGTAGGGTCTAGAACCATTCATCTAGATAATGGTCAGTTTAATGATGTATTATGTGTTCCTAACTTGTCCTCCAACCTTCTATCTCTTTATCAGATAAATCATTCAGGTGAAGGGAAAAAACGTAGAATTCTCACCTCATGACATTGTAATTAAGGACCTAAGAGATCCTAGACATATTTTGGCTACTGGAATTGTTCATGATTCTACAAGGCTATATAATTTTGACAACTTTGGGTTATCATGTGCTCCCTCTGTTTTTTTTTCTCATAATGATGAAGTGAGCAAACTTTGGCATGAGTGATTTGGTCACTTAAACTATTTCTCTCTTAAAACTCTATGTAAAGAAAATTTGGTGATAGATCCTCCTGTGGTATCTTGTTGAAATGGTGTTTTTCCAGTTGTGTACTTGAAAAACATCATCGGGATAGTTTTGAAAAGTGTGCCTCTTAGCACGCTTCATCCCATTTGCATCTTTTGCAAAGTGATTTATGTGGTCCACTTCCAGTGGTTTATTTCTCTTGCTACAAGTACTTCTTAACTTTCATTGATGATTTTTCCAGACGTACTTGCATATACTTCTTAAAAATCAAGAGTGAAGTTTTTAACATGTTCTTGCCCTTAAAGGCCTTTGTTTAGAAACAATCTAGACATCATATTCTTAAGTTAAGATATGACAATGGAGGAGAATATGTTAACAAAAAATTTATCAACTTTTTCACTTAGTATGGCATTCAATTGCAACATACTGTTTCTTATACTCCACAATAAAATGGTGTAGTTAAAAGAAAGAATCAGACTCTAAAATAAATGGATAATTATATGATTCAATCTAAAGGACTTAGTCTTAATTTTTGGGCAGAAGAAATTAAATGTTCAAATTACATAGTAAATCACACTCCTACTAAGGTTCTAAGAAATATCACTCCAGAAGAATCCTGGAGCTCAATCAAACTAGATGCAAGTCACTTTCGTGTTTTTGGAAGCGAAGCTTCAGCCCATATTCCAGATGAGAAACATAAAGCTTTATAACCTAAGAGTGAAAAATGTATTTTTGTTGGATATTCTGAAGATTTCAAAGGATATAGACTTCTTCAACCCAAATCCAAAAATGTTATCATTACAAGAGATATAAAATTTTATGAACATATATCTTTCTGCGAGCCTAGTTCGGTGGGTTTGTCACCTTTTTCCTGCTAGCTTGATTCAACATACATGCCACCTCTCTCTATCTCTTCTACTTCTGATAAAATTTCTTCTAATTCGGATGATGACAGCGAGGATGACAATCCTCCTCCACCTCTTAAGGATCTTCCTTCAGCTCCACAACTTCCAAAATGGGTTTGCTATACTCGGAATGCAGCAGGTTCTCTTGCAGGTGACCCTGTAGATCAATGTCATACACGTTCTCAGTTCGACAAAGCCTCTTCATTATTGGATCAAGTTCCATAAAATCATGATCCATATGCCTTTGAAGAAGCTTCAGGTCATCCAGATTTGGATGCAGTTATGATGAAGAATATCATTCCTTATTGTCAAATGATACTTGGGTTATTATTCCTCTTCCAAATGGAAGAAAAATTGGCAGATGCAAATGGGTTTACAAAACAAAGTTTGGACCAATTAGAAAAGTGGATAAACATAAAGCTCGTCTTGTTGCTAAAGGATTTTCACAAGTTGAAGGAATTGACTATATTGAAACCTTCTCCCTTGTTGCCAAAATGAATTCTATATGCCTTGTTCTTTCCCTTGCTTCCTCCTTTAAATGGGAATTCCATCAGATGGATGTTAAATCTGCCTTCTTACATGGGGACTTTCATGGAGAAATATACACAAAACAACCCCTGGCTTTATCCAAAAAGTCACTAGCCTTGTTTTTCACCTGAGGAAGTCTCTCTATGGTCTCAAACAAGCCCTTTAGGCTTGGAAATCCAAAATGGATAGATTCTCTTAGGAAATGGCTTTTCTAGATGTCATTCTGATAACATTGTCTACACCAAGAAAGTGGGTAAGTACTTAATCATCCTTGTTATTTATGTTGATGATCTTATCATTTTTAGTAGTGATCCCGACCATATAAACCATGTAAATTCTAGCCTCAAACATAATTTTGAAATGACAGATTTAAGACACTAGCATTATTTCCTTGGTCTTTAAGTCTTGCAATCCAAAGAAGGTATCACCCCTTCTTAGTCCAAGTATGCCTATTATATTCTATGCCACTTTCACATGGAATACTGGAAGCTAGTTCCTTCACCCTTTCAGTCTGGAGTGAAGATTTTAGTCACTTGTACTTCCCCTGAAGTTGATGCTACCTTATATAGTCAACATGTTGGTAAACTGATGTATCTAACCCATACCCATCCTCACTTTCCTTTGGCATTGGTCTTGTTGCATGGTTTATGCACAAACCTCACAAAAGTCACTTGAAAGTAGCTAAAATAATACTTCAACATGTTTGAGGTACAATTCAGTTCAGGATTCATTAGAGTGTAGGAGCATCTCCATTGTTGGTTGGTTTCATAGATTCTGATTAGGTTAGTGACCCTGATGATTGAAAGTCAACTGCAGGTTACGTATTCACTCTTATTTCAAGACCTATTACATGGTATTGTAAGAAACAAAGTGTCATCTCTCTTTCTTCGACAAAAGCGTAGTATCGTGGTGATTTTGAACCCAGAAAGGAATCCCTATGTCTTTGTCAGATCCTATCTGAATTCAATATTCATCAGCAGCATCCAACGACACTTTGGTGTGATAATCAAAGTGCCATTCAGCTATGCAAAAGTCGAGTTCAGCATCAGCATAGAAAACACATTGAGCTACAGATGAACTTCATCAGAAAACTCATTCATGATCATGCTCTTGAAATGCACTATTGTTCAACCAATGATCAAGTTGTTGATAACTTTTCAAAGGCTCTCACAGATGCCAAACTTCAATCTATGCTTGGAGTTCAGGAAAGTTATCATTAAAGGGGGACAGGCTCTAATTCCTCCTTCCTTCTCCTATTGTGTCACCTTTGTAAATCCTTCAATCCTATCCCAAGTTTTTCTTAAGGGGGGATGCTATGTTATCCCGACACATAGGAAATACTTAAGTATAACATGGTCTAGCGTAAACTTAGGTAAAGTGTGTTTCTTTAGCATGTAATTTTGTAACTTATAATCCAACAGTCACACTATGTAGTCATCTGACAGCTCATTCTCTCTGTTAGAGTCGGTCTGTTCATCCCTCCGTCAGAGATCAAAATCTATTTTGTTGCATTTCATTTTTAGGTGTCTCATTCAGTTCAGTCGTTTGCATTCCATTAGGAGCATCGGTTTTCTGACGGAATGGTCTTGTCGCTCATTTCCCTCATGTCATGTACCTGCTGGCTCAGATTTGTTCATCGAAGTTCATCAAAATCATTTACAGTCAATGACAATCAATGTTTGGTCTTTTGGTCAGAAAGATTCATTTCAGTCATTAGGTCGAGGGTTTCACAAATTTTGTCTTCAAAGTGTCCAATAATGCCAGCAGGCCAGAGGGAGGTTCAAAATAAGTTTTCATTTCAAAAAAATTCATCGTTATAATGTATGATCTTGACTTTTCTTCAAAACACTGTTTTGAGGAAAATCATCATTTCGTCCTTTGTAATAAATGCCATGTATATTTTCCAAGTTTTTTAGTTGTGAAGACGTTCAGGCACAGCCCTGGTCACCTTTGCCAAATTTCATGCCAGTCATCCTTGCAAAAAATAGACAAGAGTTTCGTCATTCAGCCCAAAAATCAAAGTGGAAGAAAAACAGAGTTTATTGGAAAAATGCCAAAGTGTTCAAACATTAAAAAATGGGTTTTTCAAATGGAAGAATCAAATTCGTTGGTACAAATATGATTTTTGTGTTTTAACAATTTATATGCATGCCAAGGAACAACATTGAGCAAAGAAAATCATGGAGGAGTGAAGGAACCAGTTTGCAGGCCGAATTGTGGTGAAATTGACGTGTGCGGCGCATAGGGTGATTGTCAAGGCGCACTAGGTAGGTGCGGCGCATTGGGCCGGTCGCCACAGTGTAAAATTTCAATGTGTGCGGTGCATATAAAGTGCGCGGTGCACTGCGTTGTGCGCCCGGCACACATGACTGACAAGGGAAATTTTCACCTTTTCTCCACAAAAATTCAAATCAACTCAGTTTTCCTCACTCCAATTAAGTTTATGAAATTTCCATTAACATGTTTGGTGCTGATTGAAGTGGATTATAAGAGTTTGGATGTCGAATCATAAACCCTCTCGTTTGGTCAAAAACGGCTTCTTAGGGTTTTATAATTAGTGTTTGAAATTGATTTTGGGTGCCAAGTACTCCAACTCCATTTCACACCTGTGTTTCCATTTCCCATCACTATCACAATATCATTAATATCCCTTCCTTATTCCCCTATATCCCAAAACCACTCATATCACTTATTCCTAAAATCCTATTATCCCTATCCCATAAACCCTACCATTCCCTATCACTCTCCCTCTCCCATATCATTTGCAAAAAAATCCCAAATCCCAAATCCCCAAACAGTCAAGTGACTGTCCTCACACTTCAATTTTCACTTGAAAAATCTCCACTATACCCACTGCCCATATTTTCCACAGTCCTTTCCCTTTGACACATTTGGCAATCAAGACAAAGACACCAAACTCCTCATATTCACCTCAGGCAACATAGATGAAGAAGGCATCGAGGGGGCATGAAAATACATGATCTTGGCCAAAGCTTCCATGGCTGAGCATAGTACTTGATGAGGGACCTTCACCCCAAATTTCAAGGAATTTGGAGAAAATTTTGTCATTTTTGAATTTTTGGTCACAAAACAGGTTTTCCTGCCCGCCGCGTAGCGCCACTTGGCGTGCGCTTACGATTGGGAGATCCTATGGAAGAAAACTTGGTATTTCTGGATTTTTTATGAAAATTTATGCATGCTCAGGAATGGCCTAAGAATTTCATCAAGTTCTAGGTTGCCTAAAGGGTTAAAAACACCTTGAAAATGGCCTTTCTGCCACTTTTTTCACACACAGGAACCAGTCTTGGGAGATTGAACTTTTGGAGGGTAAAATGGCAATCAAATTTAGACATTCCAATTGGGTTGGAAATTAGACAGGTAGGGCTTTCTAACGATCTATCATGAGCTCAACTTGGACTTCAGGAAGGGCCTCAAAATCAGCTCCAAACTTGTGCTACGCATAGAGATTTTGGGCGCGACGCATAGAGAATTTTGGCCTATTTTTCACTCCACAGCTCAGAATTTCGCCTAGTTTTGGCCAGTTTCACTTTTTCATGTAAATATTGATGTACCTTGAT
The DNA here is from genome assembly GCA_034641835.2 of Pinus albicaulis. NCBI lineage: Eukaryota > Viridiplantae > Streptophyta > Pinopsida > Pinales > Pinaceae > Pinus > Pinus albicaulis. The sequence continues at coordinate 780,451,666 of CM076579.1, forward strand.
GTAATTTCATGATAATGATATAATTTTGGAATATTTTTACTTGTTCTAGAATATTCATTCACTAAAAGGTGAAATGTGAGTGAATGGATCAGTTTCCTAGCATATAGAGGCAAGTTGTTTCATGGCCTATTTTCTAGTTCCTAGTTTATATATGGTTGAAATAGCTCCTAGAATAGTGAGCTTGACCCATAGAGGCATGGGAATGAGTTAGGCTTGTCTATATCTTGTATTTTCTCAGTCATTTTCAGAGCTTGGACATTTGGGATTGATAGCACTTCATTGTACATTTCATTCTACAATTTTGGCAAAGGAATAGACCAAGGTTTGCAGCCCTCTTTGGAATCCTTATGGCTCTATGTTTTGGTGGTTTTTTCCTCTATTTATCTGTAATTTCACTAATTTTTATGTGTACAATTTTCATTCTCATTTCTTCTTAAACTGAACAAACAATTTATAAAGGTAGAATTCATTGGTTGCTTTGCTCTGCCTTCATCTTTGTTTAGTTTTTCATGTTTTCATCTATTTTAGAAGGACCCTTGAGACCCTCTTACCCTCTTCAGCTCCTCACCAGTCTGATCCATCCATCCACTAAATTTAAAGCATCAAAAATATTGCCTACCTTGCCCCAATTAGAACTATGCAAAAACTAGGCCTAAACCCCGCACCCAAAACTGCCTTTCCCTTGATCCAACAAAAAACCCCCAAAAAATAAATCAAACTCCTTTATTCATATACCTAGCCTAAAATTAGCTTTTATTTCAATCATCTCAAGCCCTATTGATTAATTTTCGCTGAGATTGACCCAGAGAGAGCCCTCTCCTGTTCTGGTAGGGCTAGCTACCAGAATGAGCGTGGTTTGATGTTACCCTGAACTCTGCCTTCCTTCAGCCTAAGGTAGATTTAAGAAATAACACTCTCCTCAGTATTAACAACACTTGATCCGTGGCTTACCACCCGATTGGTCCATGATCTCTATTTAAAGAGCATGGAGGGTCATTTGTCTGATGACTTTATATGAGAGAATATTATGTAATTTTTATTTCTTTATATTAATAAATTTCCTGAAGTTTCTGTGTTGGGTCAGGTCATGGAATGTTTCCCTCTCTAAGGTTTTTAACCATGTCAAATACTTGTGTAATGATTTGTGATTGGTTAGTGAGCAGTGACCTTTGGTGTTTGATATAAGGAGCTTACCTTGTAAATTCCTACACTAATATCAATAAATGGAGATATTAATTCTTTGTATGTGTAGTATAACTATAATGCATAGTAATGTAAGATAGTATGATTTAATTTAAGATTTCTCAATAATGACTACTCAAAAACTTAAACAAGTATAGTTATTAAGGATATTAGCTTAGTTCTTAAAGCTTATATGACTCATATTAGTATAAGGAAAATCAAGGCTTATATGACTCATATTAGTACAAGGAAAAGCAAGGAAGTATAACACATCTCGTAGTAATATCCTCCAGATTACTAGTTTTTCCCAGACTTATATTTTTTACTAGGTTGTGAAATGGGTGTTTACACTATTGCTAGGGTAATCAGTGGAACTTTGATCGATTGCAAAGGTTTAAACACTAAGTGAGGAGTATGGATCAAATATGGGGTGGGAGTAGGATGAATCAAATTTACACTTTCATATTAGGAAATACAAGTAGATATGTAGTCATATTACCAGATGTTTCTCTTAGATGTATGAGGAAGCCACCTTGAGGATCCTTGTGTTCTTAGCTCAATGGTGATCACGGTGATCATTTGTCCAATTTTATTCACCCAATTTTTGATTGGTAGATATCTTAATCTAGAACAAGACACTCTAAATTCTCTCTCTCTCGCTCATAGCACCTAAGTGACACACAACCCACACATGGGGAGGATTATGGATGATTCCATTATATTCTGAGTTAGAAGTTTAAAGAATAATAAAAAGATATAACATAAGTATTAACTAAGATATGACAAGCATAAGTCTCAAGCAAATTGAAAGGTTGAGAGCTAAAGTATTTGAAAATGGATCAGCTCAAAGGAACATGTTGTAAATTACTCTTCCCGCTCTAATACGGACTCACAATATAGTAAGGAATATCTAAGATAATTCACGAGCTTGATATGCATCTTGACTTAGGGATAAATATTGATTTCAACATGGAGTTTCCCCCACTGATGATCAAATCAAATTAATGCACATACACCTAGATATCCACAAGACATATAGCCATATTCTATAACTCTAGTGACTAAAATTTGAATCATGGAAACTCATACCAGACAAACTAGGTGGTATAGTAGGAGACACTGTTGCGAAAAGATATGTAGGTAGTGTAGCTACCAATATCATTGTACATAATGATTCATTGAAATTTTTCAACACATACACATAAAATAGAAACATAGTATTGGTAATTTTATTATCATTTTTAATCAAATCAACTAAAATTCAAATTTGATTATTAGTTAAAAATATTTCATGAATATTATTATTCTAAGATAAATTCACAAAAAAGCATCCAAAAATCATCATACATAATAATTCTCCATCAAAATAATGGTGATAATTCCAAATATATACATCAAGTAAAAACATAATAATGATAATATCATCATCATATTTAATCAAATCAAATTCATTGTATGATTACCAAATCCAAACATTTCATAGGTATCATTATTCTAAGTTAAATTCACAACATCCATATAAAAATAGGAATTTCATTCTACACAATAATACTTCATCAAAAACAATGCATGTGCATGCCTAGCTAACACCACCAAGACCATCCTCATTATCATTTCCATAATCATCATCCTGACCATCTTGATCAGTCTCATCCATGTCATCATCACCAAAATTATCGCCCTCCTCCTCCTCATCATCTCCTTCAATAACATTATCGCCATCCTGATCAGTATCATCTCTTGATGTATGCTCAACATAGTCTAGATCATCACCTTGGTGGTCATTACCTATATAATTCTCGAAAAAAATTCAAAAAATAAATATTACCTGTTAGTATTAATTCCATAGCACAATGCGTCTATTTTTTGTACAATGCTAACCATAAAATGAGGTAGGATATAATATCTAATAGTGCTAAAAAGTAAAATGAAAATATGGTTCAAAGATATATTGGATATCCATCTAAGATTACATACCTCAGACTCGATCCACACAAAAAAATCAACCCATCTCATTTGCTGCAAAATAGATTTTTCCAAATGATTTGGATGTCTTCCATATTTTAGTTCCCGTCAATCAATAAATAGGTAGAAATTAGATAACAATTATTTTCTTCTAGTACAAATTTTATTAAAAAAATATCACATATTTAATATACTTACAAAAGTTGTTATCAATTATTTTAACCCTTTTTGACCACGATGTTGTGTGTCTTTTTTCTTTGCTAACCTCGTTTTGGACGCTTTCTCCATAAACATGAACCAATGCAATTCATTTTCACCAAAATACATGTATAAGTAATGGACATAACCTGATAGGAATTACAGCTAGAACCAACTCCTCTATATTTCCATATCATGAAGCTTCATGTTTCATTATGTATTTATCCAAGATTTCTAATTATATTAACAACTTCAGATATATTAGACATTACATATCAATAAGACAAAGAGTGTATAAATGATTAGAATTGGTACCTATAATAAGAGACTCACTCTATAACCTTATAAATTATAACTAAATCCCAAATAAATACTCTTAATAGATATTGAATTAGTAGGACACAAGAAACTCAAAATAATCTGAATCTTTAGGAGGTAATAATGACTGTATACTAGTAATTATCTAGGTATTAGGAATAGGAAGCAAGAAATAGATCTATAACTCCATTTCTTTCTTTTGACATCCATTTGGCTAACGTTTGACACAATTATATGAGGGAGAGATCCCAATAAGAATATTTTGACACCTTTATCTCTATAATTCCCATTTTTTACACACCATGTAAAGGATCAATTACCTACTGTGGAAACTTACTATTTGATATATATAATAGCTCCTTACTTTTTATAAATGGATATATAATCATTAAAAATAATTTGGGTGCAATAAATTAATGTTAGACTACTGTATCAACGAATTTCTTAGAATTGCAAAGTGAAGAAAGTTGAGCCAAAATTCTTTGCATATGTCAGGAAAAATGAAGAAGATGAAAGGACACAACCAATAAAACCTATTCAAAACCCTAATGTTGTGGATCTTTGATTTCCTAAGGATAAATCAAAATCATTCATGTAGAAACACCTCATAAACACCACAAATTGTGCCATCACATGAAGCTCACATGTGTCTAGCACAAATGGAGGAATATGAGTGCTCCACATAAACTTATCATTTACTTCCATTCATATCATATAGCTAGAATATCATTTCACTGGAGGTATTTAATTATTGGTGACATAATAGCTGTTGGGACATCAATTGAAAGGACAAATATTTTAACATAGTAACCTCAATTTAAAAACCAACAAAGATGATAAACCGAACATTATAAGTAACAAGAAGGATTAATTAAAAAAAAAAAAAGTGTATCAAGACTATGGTTTGGAGGTGCAATTAGGATGCTAAAATATATTAGAGACCATAATTGGGATTAAGACCAATGTAAAAGTAAGTAAACTATAAGTTATTATAAATGAACAATCTAACTTAGTAGAATAAAATGATAAGTTATAAACCTACATATAATACCTACATATGCCACACATATTATGTAAATTAAAAATACAAAGAGCATAGATTAAATTAAAATCTAAGTATTAGACTTTAAAAATAAGTCAATTCCAGTTAAAAATGTAAATTTTGGTGACTTCAAATTTTATGAACCTTTCAAGACTATGATTGTGGTTCAATACCAATGTTAGGAATTCCAATAATATTGAATGCACTATAAAGGAATAAAAATTTACATTGATAATAGAGTTGTTTAAGACTAAATTAATAATAATATTCAATTAGGTTTTTTTGATTTAGTGTGAAATGGGTGGTTTTACACATTAGTAGTAATTTCAACAAGCAACTGCATTCCCCTCAATATGCACAACCCAAGGTTAGTAAGGGATAAATACCATAAGGGAGATGAAGGAATGATTTCCCATGAAATCAATCTTTACAGATGCAGAGTTCATTCCTTTTCAATTTTGCAATGGTTATAGTTTGTATTCTAAGAAACATGAAAAAAATTAGTTACGATAAATTTGCTTCAATTTTTGTCTGGGTGGGAGTTTTTTGTTTTAAGTCCATGTAGGAAATCAAGAGGGATTGCTACTAGCTGAAATAAATATTTAGAGATGTGGAATTATGTTACAATTATGAGTGTATTCTTCACAACTCAACACACTTATATGCATCATTAACATATATGTCATCATGTCTAATACCATCATTTGATCATTTATTATCATTTGTTGTAATAGTTGGGAGAGGATAAGGCCAACCCAATAAAATTTGTACATGTAGGCTAATTAACCCCTAGCCAAAGCCCTTCTTGTGTATTAGTACACCACAACTCGATTTTTTATTCCATCATATTTTGATATTATTTATCTATCTTATAAAGTGTTTTATTCTGAAGGGAACATATATTTGTTCATATCTTTTCTAGCACACTTGTGCTTGAGCCTCTCTAGTGCACTATCGTTATATCTCTCTAACACACTTATCCAAGTTCATTAGAATTTGTATATACTTTAGGAAATGGATATAAGTTATGGCCAAATTATTTCCACACACTCTTACTATATTAGCCTTTGAATGGTTTAAAAATTTTCTCAATAACTCTATAGACACTTTTGATAAAATATGTGATAAGTTTTTTGGAATTTATGCTCTTAATCCAATTGATGTATTTGAAATGGTTAGTCATATATAATTAAATTAAGGAAAGTGAGAAGATATGACCTATTTCATCCATAGAATTTTCGTTAGCTAGATGTGAGACCATGTTATCTCTAGACGAGCTTAGGAAAATCTTGGTGGAAGTTATAAGAGAAGCCTTGCAACTAGAATGTATTAATAATAAATATATAGCCTATTAAGATGATATCAATAAGGTGTTGGAAAAATATCAACATTAGAGATCACCTAAGAACTTATTATCCTCTTATTATATCTAGTGAAGTAGCTTCTCTCTTAGGTGACCCACAATCAAGAGTGACTAAGCCAAAATGAAACAAAAAGGATAGAAATATTGTAGGGAATGGTCTTACCAATTTAGTGCATGAATTTGTTGCTACCACTTCTTCCACTCGTGCTAATCCACCCATAAAGACATTTTTAAAAATAAGGATCAACTATATTCTTCAAATCCTCTACCTATACAACCATCCACTCAACCTCCACCACCTCCAATTGAGCCATATCCACCATAACTAGTTGAAAAACATTCTGACAATCTTAGAAATAATCCATTTCTTATTTTCCCTTTCATCCTAGCAAGTATTACAATTATCATAAGCGACTGAGACATTCTGTGGAAGAATGTGTTATATACCAAAAAGTGAAGTACTTAAAAGAAGAATAGTCACTTCAAATGATACTGATCCCCAATAAAAATTCCTCATTGGAAATATTCTACCATTGATTCCCACAACATCGATATTCATCTAGTCAGCTTTCAAAACCCTCCACATCTTCCTAAAATAATTTTTATAGTAAGCCACCTACTTCTTTCACTCAATCTAACAAAAAATTCAAGAGCTTGATTCATTCTTGAATTTATAACAGAATTTTATGTTAATGTTACCACAAGATCTCGAGAATATGTCAAAGTTACATGCTCTTAGCGGAGCTAAAGCTATTGTAACCCAATAAGATCCCTCTTGTATACCAAAAGGAAACTAGTACCATTATCCATTTATCTTCGGATAAGAAACTTACTAGATACTTATGGGAAGACCTCCCATACAAGTGTCTTTACCCTATTATTTCTGTAGTAGCAAATGTTTCTGGCTAACATTGTTGAGAGTCAACAAGATGATGAGCTTATTGGAAAGAGTCGCCTTCACTAAGTGGGCCCACATGCTATTTTTGGCGCAAGTCTATTTTTAGACTATGTCTATTTTTAGACATGTCAATCATATTTCAGAAGTTGCAGGATGCTATTTGTGGATGGTTGATCAAGTTGGAAAAATAGATGAAATTCTATTTTTAGAATATTGGGCAAAGTCTATTTATAGATCGTTAATCTGAAAATAGATGCATGTCGATCATTATTAGCTCTTAATAATAATCAAAATCTAAACATCAACTTATTCTCTTGGAGCACTTCAGTTCAGTGCTATGATGTGGCACAACAGCTGACAGAAGGGATTACGCTATTCCTAAGGGTTTAGTGGAGCTAATGCATGGAGGACTCAGTTAGAACTCAAGTGGTAGTGTTATGACACAGTTGGAAGAAGTAGTTATGGAGTTGTATTCAGTTTAACTCAGTTAGACTCACTTGAGCTAGTTGTATATAGTCTAATTGAGTGATACACTAGTGAGAGTGGAGTGAATTAATTATTTAATTAATTCATAAATAATAACTCATTAATCAACTGAAGAATACATCAGTTAACTACAGTGCATGGTAGTTTTAGTGTAGACCAGTGGAGAGATAAGTGAAAGGACAAGATAGACTATCTATTGTGACTATAGTGATGCATTGATTGCATCACACACTCAGTGGAGATGCCAATGAGGATTGCACAGTCAAGGATGGAGTAATTGGAATTCCTTCAGAGCTATTCTTTAGCAAAGATTGCACAGTGGAGGTAGGCTAGCAGGTGGCAAATATCGGTGCACGGATTTGCAATATTAGGCTTATATAGTGTATGACAATTGTACTATAATGAGGGCTTCTGATAAGCTTTGTATGCTTTTATGAGATTTTCAAATGATCTCCATGTTACATAATATATATTTGGGGTTTTCAGCTTCAGGATTTCCAGGTTAAAAACTGTGTTATGTGCGATTGATAATTTTTGTTTAAGCTTCACATGAGTGTGCAATTAATTTTTCCACAAATGATTAACATGTGGAATAGATTTAGTATCTTGCATAAAGTTAAATAGTGTGAGATCAGGTGGATCTAGGACATATGCATGCTTAGTGCATATAATGTCTACATGGTATCGGAGCATTGTTGATTGAAAATTTCAATTGTGAAGTGATTTTGTGCTGGTGGAAAATTCGAATTTGCTACAAAATATTCTTGGTGCAGAAATCGAGTATACATTGAAATGTATTTCAACGGGTTGAAATTGGAGTATGCCCTTGATGGGATATTGAATTACATAGCCTGCAAGGACAGGATGGATGTGGTGCTAGAGGATAATGGGCTGAAGGATTTCATCGATAGTGATGTTCCTAAGCCGGGACCTAGCGATGCTTCATTACTTGATGCATGGCAAAAGAATACTGCAAAGATGAGGAGGATTCTGTTGGAAGGTGTGAAGGACCACATTTTTTCCAACCTTCATGGGAAATCCACTTCATTATTAATGTGTAAAGGCTTTGACAGACTTGTTCCAAAGCAGAAGTGACTAGAGGAAGTTGGCACTTAAAGACAAGCTCAGAAAAATAAAAATGGAGAAAGTCGACAATATTCCAAAATACCTCACGAAGTTTTTCCACTACAAGGATGAGATGGGAAGTGTGGGGGTTACTATTTATGAAGAAGACTTAGTGATCGTGGCTCTCCTTGGGCTTCTGAAGAGTTGGCATAGCTACGAAGACTCTGTTAATGGACGGGAGAAACTTCCAGGATGGAAGCAACTTTGGTCGGATCTTGTGCAGGAGGAGATAAAGTGGGGTACCAGGGATGGATCTTCATCAAAGAATGAAGATGAAGAGAATTGTGCTTTGGCTACCAAAGAAAGGAAAGGGAAGGGCAAGAAAAATCCTTCTAAATCTGGTGCGAAAGGCAAGAAGCAAGACTTGTCCAAAGTGAAGTGTTTTCACTGTCACAAGCATGGACATTTCACCACTAACTATCCACAGAAGAAGAAGAATAATCAGTTTGTTGGATATGCAGCTGGAGAGACCTTAGCCTCACAGTTTGAGCTGGATTTTTCCTTGATCGCATGCTTGGTTTCAAGCTGCATGGGATTGGTGTGGTATCTTGACAGTGTTGCATCTTTCCATATGACGGGAGACAAAGAGTTGTTTAGTGACACGAAGGAGAAGGACCTCCAGATGCATATACATATGGGCGATGATGGTCAGTATAGTGCGACTGGCATGGGGACCATTACCTTTGAGAGGGAGTGTTGTAATCCATTCTTGTTGAAGAATGTCATGCATGTTCCAAGTCTGAAGAAGAACTTGGTCTCAGTTGCAATGCTGGAAGACAAGGGTTATGATGTTGTTTTCAGTGAGGGAAAAGCTTTCCTTCGACATAAAACAACGGGTCAAACCAAGAATATAGGGGTTTGATTTAAGAATATCTACAAGCTAGAGGTAGATGGTTGCACTACAATGGTAGGCAAAGCAGAAGAAGTAGTGAGCTGGGATGAGGGAAAATTATGGCACAGGATATTAGGCCATCTTCACCATGGCGCTTTGAAAATTTTGCAGGAAATTTCTATTGGAATTCCTAAGGGTACTCTTGCGCAGTCATATCAGTGAAAAGAATGTACAATGGGTACGTTTGTGAAGACCACCTTTGATGATAAGGAGAACCATGCTTCGGTGATCCTGGAGAGAATTCACACAGAGGTGTGTGGACCATTCTAAGTTTCTTCAACAACGAAACACAAGTATTATGTGATATTTTTTGATGAATTTTCTCGTAGATGCTAGATCTTCTTCATGCAGAAGAAGAGTGAAACATTCTCAAAGTTTTGTGAGTTCAAGGCATTGGTGGAGAAGGAGTTGGTGATGCAGGTGAAAGATCTAAGGAGTGATAATGGTGTGAATACATCTCTAGAAAATTCAAAGACTTCTGTAGCAAAGAAGGAATTCTAAGAGAAATCATAGCGCCTCATAAACCATAGCAGAATGGGGTCATAGAGAGAAAGAACAAAATGATCATGGGTGCTGCACGAGTGATGCTGCATGATCAGGACCTACCAATGCACTTATGGGCGGAAGCATGCAACACTGTAGTTTATGTGCAAAACCATTGTCCTCATAGAGTACCTGGCATGAGTAGACCCGAGGAATATTTTACTTGTAAGAGGCCTGATATTTCTCATTTGAAGATTTTTGGCTCACTTGTTTACATTCATGTGACGAAGGATTCTAGGAAGAAGTTGGAGCCAACAACAGAAGTTGGGATATTTGTGGGGTACACAGAAACACCCCATAACTATCTTGTGTATTTTCCAAATGGTCGGATGACTGTTATGCGACGGGATATAAAATTCAATGAGGTGGAAGCCATGAAGTTGTCGCTTGAGAGGGAGCTACACTTGCATGTGGAGGAGGAACTTCTTGTTCCCAAAGATGAGCCTCTGGATGTGGATCAGCCACAAGAGGAGATCAATGGAGTGGAAGAGTCCACTCATGCAGAACCAAACATCAGACAAGGCAAGAAGCATACCACAGAAGTTGAGAGACCGAAGGTGGATGCGGCACAGAATGTAGGAATTCCTACATCACAGAAAAAGACAATCACCTGATTTATATACTAGATACATGGATCTTATGAGCAAGTTTATTGTGAAAGAGCCATCTTCTTTTGAAGAAGTAGTGTAGGAGCCCACATGGGTAGATTCCATGGTGGAGGAGTATGACTCCATTGTAAAAAACAGTGCTTGGGAGATTGTTCCAAGGCCAATGGGAAAATCAGATGTAGGATCAAGATAGATCTACAAGGTAAAGAAAGTTGTTGATGGGAGTGTGGAGAAGTATAAGGCAATATTTTTTGCCTGGGGCTTCTCACATATTGAGAGGATTGACTATGAAGAAAAAATTTCACCTATCACACAGTATTCTTCCACACGGACCATCCTTGCTCTCTCAGTGCAGATGGGTTGGAAAATTCATTAGATGGATGTGAATAATGCGTTCCTTAATGGGACCATTGAGGAAGAGGTGCACATTGAGCAGCCTAAAGGATTTGAGATCTTCAGTAGCGAGTCACATGTGTGCAGGCTCAAAAGAGCGTTGTATGGGCTGAAACAAGCACCTGGTGCTTGGTACACTCAGATCGACAACTATTTCTCAGGACTTGGCTTCACCAAGAGTGAGGTGGATGCAAACCTGTACGAGATTGTGCTTGAGGGTAAGCTTTTAATCATTGTAATTTATGTTGATGATTTGATACTAACAGGTGATGAGTAGTTGATATACTCATGCAAGGAAGATCTTGAAATGGAGTTCGAGATGAAGGATTTAGGCCTCCTTCATTACTTCCTTGGATTGGAAATATGGCAGCGGGAAGGTGAACTATTTGTGTCTCAAGGAAAGTATGCCCGGGAGATACTAGAGAAGTTTCACATGCAAGGCTGCAAGCCTATAGACACTCCTCTTCCAGGAAATTGGAAGAAAGAGGATGGTACATTGGCAAAGGTAGTGGATGCCATTGTTTATTGACAGTTTCTGGCTTCGCTCATGTATTTAGTCAATAGAAGACCAAACATATGCTATGCGATGAACCAACTTTCACAAGCGATGGTTAAGCCTACCAAGCTATTTTAGAAGGCAGGAAAGCATGTCCTGAGATATCTCAAGGGCACATCTGAGTATGTTTTATGGTACATACAAACGGATTAGGTGAAGTTACATGACTTCATAGATGCAGATTGGGCACGAAGCCCAACAGACAGAAAGAGCACATCAAGAGGGATTTTCAGTATTGGATCTACGATAGTTTCTTGGTACAAAAAGAAACAAATATTTGTGGTACTATGTTCAGCGGAAGTAGAATACATGGCAGCAAGTTTAGCTGCATGTGAGGCTATCTGGATGAGCGAGATTCTGGTTGGTTTTTTCAATTCACATTTAGATCCCACGATGATTCATTGTGATAATCAGAGTTGAATTAAAATATCGTTTAATATTGTGTTTCATGATAGATCTAAACATATTGATATCTAGTATCATCATATCAGAGATTGTGTCCAGCGTAATATCATGTTGCTTCAGTACATTCCTATGGAGGATCAGGATGCAGATATTCTGAGGAAGGTGCTCACCAGAAGCAAATTCAAATACCATAGAGGCAGGATCGGGGTTAAGGATAATACCTATCTTGTTGAGAGGGAGTGTTGAGATTCAACAAGATGATGAGCTTAGTGAAAAGAGTCGCCTTCACTAAGTGGGCCCGCAGGCTATTTTTTCCGCAAGTATATTTTTAGACTACGTCTATTTTTAGACATGTCGATCATATTTCAAAATTTGCAGGATGCTATTTGTGGATGGTTGATCAAGTTGTAAAAATATATGAAATTATATTTTTAGAATATTGGGCAAGTCTATTTATATATCATCAATCTAAAAATAGATGCATGTCGATAATAATTAGCTCTTAATAATAATCAGACTCTAAACATCAACTTATTCTTTTGGAGAACTTCAGTTTAGTGCATAGATGTGGCACAAAAGGTGACATAAGGAATTACACTATTCCCAAGGGTTTACTAGAGCTAAGGCATGGAGGAATCAAATAGAACTCAAGTGGAAAAGTTATGACACAGTTGGAAGAAGTAGTTATGGAGTTGTATTCAATTTAACTCAGTTAGACTCAGTTGAGCTAGTTGTATCTAGTCTAATTGATTGATACACTAGTGAGAGTGGAGTGAATTAATTAGTTAATTAATCCATAAATAATAACTCATTAATCAACTGAATAATACATCATTTAACTACATTGAATGGCAGTTTCAGTGGAGACCAGTGGAGAGATAGGTGAAAGGGCAAGATAAACTATATGCTATGACTATAGTGATGCATCGATTGCATTACACACTTAGTGGAGATGCCAATTAGGATTGCACAATTAAGGATGGAGTAATTCGAATTCATTCAAAGATATTCTTTAGTAGATATTGCGTAGTGGAGGCAGGCTAGCAAGCGGGAACGATCGGTGCATGGATTTGCAAGATTAGGCCTGTATAGTGTATGACGATTGTACTGTACTGAGGGCTTGTGATAAGCTTTGTATGCTTGTATGAGATTGTCATATGATCTCCATGTTACATAATATATAGTTGGGGTTTTTCAACTTCAGGCTTTCCTGGTTAAAAATTGTGTTATGTGCGATTGATAATTTTTGTTTATGCTTCACATGAGTGTGCAATTAATTTTTCTGCAAAATATTAACACATGGAATAGATTTAGTATCTTGCATAAAGTTAAATAGTGTGAGATCAGGTGGATCTTGGACATATGCATGCTTACTGCATATAATTTCTACAAACATCTCTATTATGAAGTTTTTGTGAAGTTGTGCCACCTTACATGACTCTTTAGTAGGGGAAATGCACCTATCCTTGTGATTTTATACACCTATATCCAATACAGTTGGGTCCTCTTAGATTAACCATGTTGTTAAGCAACTTAACCCATCTCCCTGGGAAACCATAGCCATAACTTGTGTATTCATTTTCTTATGATAATTTCTTCTTTGACCCTCTTAAGTCACCAATTAATGAGGAAATGATCAGTGCATGACCATACTTTGTACATAAAGTGTACTATAGGGCCCTGCTATGTTAAGTGTTACTTTGTAAACTAGAATTGTAACCTGAATTTGGTGCCACATGATGTATTATTTATCATGCTTTATACTAATGTGAACATGAAAGATGTTTTCATCAGCATCATGGAAATCATCTTCATTTACATCATCATCATCATTCACACCATTATTGTTGTTGATGATGACCTAGATGAAAATGATGATAATGATGAGGAAATGATGATAACTTGGATGATGACACCAAAGATAATGACTATGATTATGACAGTGAAATTTTTTTAACTTGGGCATATTGGGCAAGGTTGTTAGCATCATCATAATTATAATCATTTTCATCATAACCACCATCGTCTTTATCATCATAATCACAATTCATGTCATCTCCATCATCTTCATTATCATCATCATCATCATCATCATTATTGACAATGTCATTAGTTGTTCATAATTATCAAAGTCATAATATATCATCAATGTATAAATATGATGAGTGTTGGAAAGGGGATGTAAAAGTGAACATAAAAATGAAGGAAATATAAACGTAGAGTTGTAAGAAAAGTGGATGCAACATAAGTAGATGCAAAACAAAATAAAAAACCTAACAAAAAAGCAACACAATATTCAATGAAAACTTGGATGCAATATAGGATGTAAGAATGGATGCAAAAGTGGAAGCAAACATGGGTGCAATAGTAGGCGTAAAACTTGGCACTAAATGTGGTGAAACAAATGTGGATGCAACAACAGACATAAAAATGGGCTCAGACTTGGATGCAACAAGGAGACAAACGTGGATGCAAAATAAGATTCAGAAAGAGATGTAAACATGGATACAAACATGGGTGCAATAGTGGACACAAAATTAGATGCAAAAGTGGATGCAACAGTAAATGAAAAATGAGATGCAAAACCTCATGTAAATGCGGATGCAACAGGGGATGAAAAAAAATACACAATATTCGATGAAAACTAGACAAAAAAGACGATGAAAATGTGGATGAAAAATTGGAATAAAGTGTGGGTTACAACAATAGATTCAATATATGGCACAACAAAAGTGGATGTAAAAATAGACACAAAAAAAAATGCAAAATTGGATGAAAAACAAGATGCAAAAGGGATATAAAAGTGGATTCAAACATGGTTCCAATAGGAGAAACAAAATTGGATGCAAAAACTGAATGAAATGGAAGTAGATACAAAATGAGATGTAAAACCCACTGCATAAACCTGACACAAAAGTGGATGCAAAATGAGATGCAATATTTGATGCAAATTTTGGATACAAAATTGGAAGAAAATGTGGGTACAATAGTAAGTACAAAACATAGCACAAATTTTGTCACAACAAAATTGGATGTAATGATAGATGGAAAAAAAGAAGCAAAAGAAGATGCAAATGAAGATGAAAAATGGGAATCAAAAGTAGACGTAAACATGGGTGCAAAAGTGGATGCAAAATTGGATGTAGAAGTGGATGCAACAAAATTTTATGCAAAAGTAGATTCAAAATGAGACACAAAGCTTGATGCAAATCTTGATGAAAAAATGGATACAAAAAGGGATGAAAAAATAGATGTAAAATTCAATGAAAACCTAGATGCAAATGAGGATTAAAACGTGGATGCAAAATTAGAAGAAAAAGTGGGTGCAAAGGGAGGTTCAAAACTAGGTGCAAATTGTGGCAGAACAAAATTGGATGCAATAGTGGACACAATAATAGATTCAAAGTAGGATGTAAATATGGATGAAAAACAAGATTCAAAAGTGGATGAAAAACTAGACACAAACCTCGATGCAAAACTTGGCACAAAGGGGATGCAAAAAATGATGTAAAAATGGATGCAAAAAATGATTTAAAAATGGATGCAAAAGTTGATGCATGTATAGGTGCAAAAAGTGGATACAAAAATAGGTGAAACAAAATGAGGTTCCAAACTTGATGCAAAACTTGGAAAAAAACATGGCGCAAAGGATGGTGAAAAACTTGGCATAAAACTTGGTGCAAAACCTATTGCCATACCTGGTGCTAAACGTGCTGTAAGAATTGGTGAAAAACTCGGTGCACATTTTGCATCAAGTATTGCACCATATTTGACAAATGGATGCAAATAGCACCAAAAATAGGCTCTAGAAGAAAAAAAGGAAGAAAAAATGGATGTTAATCGCATGGCTTTTATTAGTTTCAGTCTTTGCAGCCTTCCTCCAGTGATCAAACATGCTCCTACAAAGTGATTTTAAGGTGTCAAGGTCAAATTTTGTCATTTCAGTGAGTCTTCAAGCAAAATTTGGGCACTAGGTATTAGGTTTAGGGTTTTCTTTCACTCCTTCCAGAGTTTCCAAATGTCGGTCCATGTCACCATTTAGCTGAGTGTACCATCATTCAAAGGGTTTTCATCATCATGCCAGAGTCCAAAGGGTCATTTTACACCTTGCTCATGCTTCAGTTGTGCCTTGGTAAGGTTCATTTCCCTCTCCTAGGGTTTTGAAGGTAATTTCTTTTGGATGGTCAACTCATCAGCAAAAATTGTATCCTGATGTTCATACACCTTCCCCTATCCTTAATATACCTTATTAAACACTTCCCATCACTGAGATTCCCCAAATTCCTCATTTTTGCACAAACCCTAGTTTCTTGTTACAACTTGGCAATTTTCTAGGCTAGGCCTGTGTTTTTCCCTTTTGGACCCCTTCCCCTCACTCAATATCTGAAATTCCACTTTCCCCTGCTTCCTAACATCCCTCCCTACTTCCCAAAATTTCCCCAAGAATTTAGAAGCCCCTTATCCCCTTCATTTCGCTTCATTTCGACAAATCCCTTGTTCCACACATCCGGATAGGTTTCACTAAAATGATGTTTCAGAGAAATAAAAGATGAATTTTGGAAACATGAGAGCGGTTTTTGTCCAAAAATTTCCAAATAAGAAAAACCTCCTTCACTTTTTACACAGGTATCATGGTTTTAGAGAAATGTCAAAAATACCGTTGCCTCAGGAGAATTGAATGCACCTCTGAAGTGACCTTGGGAAAATAAAGATTTCTCCTAGTTTGGTTGGTCAAATTACTTTCTTGATGAGTCAAATGATAACTATACAGAAATAAATTTCCAATTAGCTATCATGAGCTCAATTTGGAGTTGAGAAAGACCTTCAAAAGTTGACTGCAACAGCACTCTGCCTTGAGGCAGCCTCATTTTTCACATTTTGACTAGTTTTGGGAGATTTAATTTTTGACAAGGAAACTGAACTCAAAATTGAAAAATTCTACTTTTTCTGGAAAGTAGACTCAAAGAGATTTCCAACAAGCTATCAAGCACCCAATTTGGACACCGGGAAGGCCTCCAAAAGCCTCCTGCAAAATTCACTATTTTATGGCGCGACACATTGGGTAGGAGCGCGATGCATAGAACAATTTTTCCCAGTGTAAAATTACACTGGCGCAGCGCATCCAGCCTGCACAGCGCGTTGGGCTGGCGCGCGGCACACAGGCCTGTAACTTGAATTTTCTACCAATATTCTCCAAATTGGATTTGGTTTGCTTGTTCCATGCTCAAGTAAGTTTATGAAATTTCTATTGACAGTATTTAGTGTGGTTTGAAGGGAGAATATGAGAGTTGAATGCCAAATTTAAACTTTAGTCTCTTGTTGAAGATATGCCTCTTTGAAGAATTTGAATGTTGAAATTGCAAACCCTCTCATTTTATTGAAAGTCGCTCCCTTAAGGTTTTGGATTGGTGTTTTAAAAACTATCTTGGTGTCAAGTACTTCATTCCCCTTTTGGTTATTCCTCCCTCTCACTGTTTATGATATCATCACTGATTAAATCCCCTATATATCCCAAACTACTCATACCATTTCATTTCCATTCCCTATCCATAAAATCATTTAATTTCCCTCCATTTTAACTTTCCCATTGCACCTATAGAAACTTCACAAACCTCAAACTTCCAAATATTCAGTGGTTGGCCCCTCCCCCAAAGTTTGTCAAATTCTAAAAGGGCAAATAGCACTTGGCAAGATTTCATTGTTCCCACTGCCCTATTCCCCACAGTCCTTCATTTCCCTTTGGCATATTTGGCATTGAAGCAAAAACACCTATTCCTCATTTTCAAACTAAACATACATGTGGCATAGACTTGCAACCATGGAGACGGACACCGACACATCAATACAACCAAGACAATTATTTCACCACTGAAACTGCATGTACCAGGAGGACACTGAAGCGTTGTAAAAAGGGTGAAAAAATTCAAATCTTGGCTGAAGCTTCCTTGGCTGAGCATGAGACATGATGGGAGACCTTCACTCCGAATTTTAGCAAGTTTGGAGAAAATTTTGTCAATTTTGTTTTTTTTGGTTGCAAAACAAGTTTTTCTGCCCGACGTGTGCTTATGATTGGGACATCTTCTGGAGGAAAACTTGATATTTTTGGATTTTTTATGAAAATTTATGCATGCTCAGGAATGGCTGAGAGATTTCATCAAGTTCTGGGTGGTTAAAATGGTCAAAAACACCTTGAAAATGGCCTTTCTGCCACCTTTTGCACACACAGGAACCAGTCTTGGGAGATTTAATTTTTGGAGGGGAAAATGGACACCAAATCTAGAAATTATACTTGGGTTGTATAGTAGACAGACAGGGCTTTCCAACGAGCTATCATGAGCTCAATTTGGACTTCAGGAAGTGCCCCAAAATCAGGCTCAAAGTGGCGCGGCGCATTGAGTTTTTGGGTGCGGCGCATAGAGGAATTTTGCCCAATTTTCACTTTTCAGCTTAGAAATTCGGCCAGTTTGACTAGTTTCACTTTTGGATGTAATTTTTGATCTATCTTGATGTAACTTGATGACTATGATGTAATTTTGGCTCATATTTACTTGTTCTAGAGGATTCATTCACTAAAAAGTGAAAATTAAATGAATGAATCAGTTTCCTAACATATAGAGGCAAGTTGTTTGGCTGCCTAGATTTCAGTTCCATGTTTAGAATTGGTTGAAATAGCTTCTAGAAGGATGAACTCGACCCGTAGAGGCATGGGAAGGGGTTAGGATGGTCTATATGATGTATTTTCTCAATCATTTTCAGAGGTTGGATACTTGGGAAAAGTTTGGCACCTCATTGTATATCCATTTTCAGTTTTTGGCAAAGGAAAGACCAGAGTTTTGCAGCACTTGTTGGGATCCTTGTGGCTTCTGAGTTTTTATGATGTTATTCTCATGTTATTTTAAGTTTCATTAATGTTATATGTATGTCATTTCCCTTATCTATGCTTTTGAATTAAACAAATGAGTAATTGAGGTAGAATTCATTGATTTGCTGGTGCTCTGCCTTAGACTTTTGTTTAGTTTTTTTATGTTTTCATCAGTTTGGAGAGGATCCTTGCACTCTCTTTCCCTCTTCATCTCCTCAGTAGTATTTTCAATCCATTCATTTGATCCAAGACATCAAATTCATTGCCTACCCTGCCCCAACTTGAACTCTGCAAGAATTTGGCCTCATCCCCAAGCCCAAAATTGTCTTTCCCCTTTTTCCAACAAAATCCCAAAAAATCAAAATCAAACCCTCCTATTTGTTTATCTAGCCTAATATCAGTTGTTTTTTTAGTCATCTCAATTCCCTTTGAATATTTTCATTGAGATTGACCTGGAGAGAGCCCTCTCCTGTCCTCGTAGGGCTAGCTACGAGGCTGAGTGTGGTTTGGTGTTACCCTGAATCCCGCCTTCTTTTAGCCTAAGGTGGATTTGGGAACTAAAAAATTTGATGTAGTGTTATGATGGCAATTTATATTGACATGAGTGTAATTTCCATGATGGGATGTATGAATTGTCCTCCACACATTTCCCATCAATGATTATAACCTTGAATGGGCTAGCACTAGTTTGTCATTACACTCTCAAAATGACCTGACATATCAAAATTTACCATGTCTATCATCATCACTTCACATTTTCTCATAGATGACCCATTATATAGATTATATGCATGAATTTATGGCATACATCCCCTCTACCTATCCTATTATTTATTGTGAGAACGGGTGAACAAAATATCATTTATAAGTAGGGAATCTTGTCAACAAAGATTTTCCAATTTTCCTTTATTCACTTGTTGTCACAATCAATCATAGGATAGTTAGAGGGGATATAATTCCATAAATTTATGCATATAGTTTGTATAAAGGTTCATTCATGAGATAATGTTAAGTGATGATGAAAAAATAATAATTTCATTTGTCGGTTCATTTTGAGATGATTAGATAGAACAGTGCTAGCCCATTTAAGTTTATAGTCATTGAAGAGAAATTTGGGGATGAAAATTCATACATCCCATCATGGAGATTACACACATGTACTTAAATTTTCATCATAACAAAAAATTCTTGTGATTAGTCATTGAAGCAGGAATAGCTAACACTTAAATTAGGAGTGTAGTAGTGTATGGTGGAGTGGGATAGGTATAAAAATTAGTAGATGGCTGACTTATCATGGGAATAGATTGTGTAAAGGCTTAATTTAACATGATAATATGATTATAGTATTTTGGTGTTTGTAATGGAGTTAATTAACTTATTCCACGAATTTATAAAATATATAGTATTCTACACCTTCCTTGTATCAAAAAAAAGTATGTTTACACAATATAAAAAAAAATGTTCTAATTTTTTGTAATGGAAAAATCACAACTTTTTATTAAGATAGTCTAAAGTTATATGTAGACATGCCATGAGGCATTCAACCTATTATCCAAGATAAAACTTAGGATTAGTATTTGATTCAAACGGTTAAATTAGTTAGGGTTTTAAATATTCTCAAAATAAAGTTCATGTAAAAAGGACATTTTTGTCATATAGTGAGTTTGTAGGGTCATTGTCAATTTAGTAGGGTTAACCATAAAGGTGAAAATAAAATATTCCATGGGTATTGGGCATATTGTTTCATGATTGGAATTTTAACAGTTTCGTAGGAATTCGTAGAAACTCCAATTAGAAAAACCAATGGTTTTCTATGAAGGTTCCTGACACTTCCGTAGCAGATCCATCTCTTCAAACACTTGTCCTATTACGATTTTTTTTTTGTGGTAATGGTATGGTAACGGTACAATTTTTTGAAAGGGATTGTAATCAGAGTCACATTGGGTCGTGACCAGATGTCATTCATCTTTATCCATTATTACCAGAGTGATCAAACCATATAACTTCATTCCTAAACTGTTTTTCATTCCACTTTTGAATGGTTTTTTTCACAATCTCGGTCTTGTTGACATTCAAAACTGTTTTTTTTGTCATATGTTTATTTTTTTTTCATATTAGATGGTCTTGAAATCTTTAGGGAAGAGTCCAATGTTGTCAAAATGGGTCTAGTTGTCTTTAGGGTCATTTGTAGGTGGCAAGCATCTCTTTGCGTGTTGAAGCCATGGCAGCTCAGAAAAATAGTATAAAGGAGGTTTAGTTGTAAGATATGAACCAATGTATATAAATTTATTAGAGGAGGACCCTAATTTCAGTCAAGAGTTTTCCAACGTATGGTGCCTTCATTTTTTTTATAAACTGCAAGGTTACCATGGGAAAATTTCCAAAGACTTTTCCATTAATTTCATAAGGACATAATATAAGGTGGGCATGCTAAACTTTGCAGTGTCCCCTGACACCATTTCCCGTGCTACAGAAATCCATAGGTCTAGAGAAATGTGGTTTAAATTACAGAAGTTTTAGTTGCGGAATAGTGATGAGTTTCTGAAGGAAGAGAACAAAGAGATTGATATGACTATAGGAATCTCCAAAACTTACCTCAAAGAACATTTTTCTAAACCCATAATAGTCATTCATAATTACTTCACATCTGAAGCCAGGTTCAACATGGTCTACCAATACCATTTCAAATTACTACTACATTTCATAGGTAAACGACCCCTAGACATTCCTTTTTATCTATTTATAATTTTTGGAAAGATGGCTAATAAGGTCCAAGCCAAGATTGATGCCAGTAATACGTTTGCTTTCCATCATGCTCTTATTAAATTTTTGGTTGTAGAATAATTAAACAGGTTGAATAGATATTGGCTCACCTTTATACTTTTAAGTGGCTATGATTTAGACACTGCCACCCCTAGGAAAACTCCAAAGTCCCAATAAAAAACCCCTAGGGAAGAAAAGCAACCTGAAGTAGAGCTTGAAATAGAACTTGTAGCTGAAAATGTAGCAAAATTTGTGTCAGTAGGAAATACTTCTACAAGCACCAAGTGGAGGGTAACTAGAAGTCAAAGGAAAGGGAAGGGAAAACTATTTGATTTCCTAGAAGCTATTGAGATTGAAGAAAGTCTAATTGTGAAGCCTGTAGAAATCACATCGGAAGAAACTAAAAAGAAGAGAAAGAGAACCAAGAAATTGGATTTCACTCAAGAGGAGTCAAGTTTTAGTTTCAAACCTGCGAATCCTGTCACAAGATCACAACAGCCAATTGAAAATATGTCGGAGGTGCCTTCAGAGAAAAAAGAGCTGGCAAAGAAGAGGAGAGGCAAATAGCATGTACCAGAAAAAAGTGAAACTGAGTTTTTACAAGAACAATTAAGGGAAGCTAGGTAGGAGGTGATAGAAACTAAAATACTTTTTAAAGAGTTAGAAGAATATATATCAAAGAAGCTTGATTTCTATGAGAACATTGGAGAAGGAGATAGAAAAATGGTGAAGAGGACTATGCCTTTGCATAGAATGATGAAACACATGGAAAAAAGGAAAAACTAGTTGCAAGAAGATAGGAAAAATTTCCAAGGACAATTCAAAGCATTAGAAACTCAAATTGAAATGATCAAAGTGGAACTTGCAAAGAGAAATATAAAGATTATTGCTGAAATAGATGACACTCCTTAAACATGGTAAAACCCTTACTTTCTTCCTATGTTATTTTTAACCGGTATTTTTAGTAGTATACAGGTTTGAACAATTATTAGGAGTGATAAGGAGGCACAGGAAATCAAGAAAAAACAAAAAATCAGAAAATTGACAGTTTCGTAGCAACCCTCCATAGTTAAGATGAATATTTGCTACTGAATTGCTATAGGTTTTCATGGAGGAAAAGACAAGTTTAAACCTCAACTAAGGGAGTAATAAATAATTTTTTTAACTAAAAAACATCAATGAAGACCACAGAACTGTCAGAAAGGTTAAATTGGTAGTAGAAGATTGTTTTTGCATTTGCTACCAAAGTTTGCTACAAAACTGTCTAACTTTGTTTTTTTTTGCATTATAAAAATTTTGATTAGTTTATGTGAAATCACATAGAAATGAATTGATGAGCTATAAGTCATAAAAGTGTACACATAATAATCCCATGGAATCCTATTTTTTAGAAAGAAAATTCAGCAAGTCAAACAGGTCAGCATCCATGTGGCAAAGGCTCAACATTCCAACACATTTCAATAGTTGGTTCCATTCGATGAGCATCACCAAAAAAAAAAATTGAGTTCATAAATGATAGGAGACTCCTATTTTTATTCAATTTATGTTGAAATAGAAATATCCCTACAAAGGCTCCATGTTTTTTAACTCAATTAGAATTAGGTCTCTTAGCTATGCATCAATCTAGCCCAGGTGGCAGATTCTTGTTATGAAGAATTTTATCTATATATGTGTAACTTTCTCACTTTGGAGGGGCTGATTAATGATGTGAGAGGACCACCTTTGTAAATTTATTCTTCAAGTTGATATACCATTGCAGCAAACTATATTTTTCACCTTAGATTCAGTTTTGGCTCATATGTTATATCTCCATGTTATGTATGTTGTTATCATTTTCATAGCAATTTGATTACTTGGAATTTATTTTAGATGCGCAAAATTCCTTCATTTGATATGTTTTAATATAAATGTTTATTTCACACCATTCTAAAGCTAAAATTTCCTTATCTTCCATGAAAGCAGTTTTGTTTGTAATTTATTTTCCTTAATTGACTCCATCCCCAATGGTGGCAGTCATCACATTCTCTTTAACCTGCAAAATGACATGAAGTAGAGACAGAGTTAGACATCTGCAAAATTGAATTTTATCTATAAAATTTTAATTTTTTCCTTAAGAGAGCCCTATTAGACTGGAAGGGCTAACTTACAGTTAAAATTTTGTTTGAAATAGTTATGCTTGGGTGGAGGTTGACACATCCCAGCCTGTTCTAGCCTAGTGATAACACAACCTGTCAATAAAAAATGTGGTACTCAGAAAAACGGGCTCTAAATAAACAATTTCGCTATTTTTTTATCATATTTATTTCTCTTTTTTAATATGTAATTAGCCAAGATGTCTTGATCTTGGCCCCTTTCAGTTGTTGTCGTATCTAGTGTAATATGTCTTGTTGTTGACCTGGTCCTACGACTATGTTTTTGCAAGTGGGGTCAAGCGTCAGCTGCAATAAGAAAGAAATGTTAAATTATTATTTATAGTTATTATATTAATAAAAAGAGTATAGTGTTTTTTACCTTCTTCAGTAGTGGATGGAAGAAAAATAATTATGGATGTGGCCATATGTTCCTTCTCTTCTCTGGACACATCCTATACATCCTCTGGTGTAGAAAAAATAAATGTTATAATTAATACACCATTTTAATTTAAATATTTATAATTGTGTTCCATGCTAAAAAAAATTTATAACACATGAAATACCTCCAGTACCAAGTTGAACATCATTCACAAGACCAGGCACTCCACCTTCAATAGGCTCATGTGTTGTATATACATTTCTTGTCTACTTTTTACAATCAAGCACATTACTTAATTTCCAAAAATAATAACCAATAAATTGTACAAGTAATTATTTATAAATGTTATCTACTTCTTTTATTTCCTTGATTGTTATGTTGGGTGGTAGAAGACTGTGAAGACGCCAATATTTTCCTCCATTCAACCATGGTTTGCTAGACGCACTTGAAACCAAGCTTTAGGTCTTACTCCGTGGGAGCCTCTTTGAATTATGTCCCTCGCAATTTTGTATTAGAACATGCATTTTTCTTCTTCTGTGATATTAAATTAAAATTGTTAACAATTAATAATTTTCATGCAAATTATTTGTTCATATACTTACAATTTTTGTGGTTAGTTTTGAGTAACCACTCGGGACAAGATGATGTTGCCCATTTTCGATTATTCTATCCTGTGTGGCTTTGGAATTATCTGGGAGCCTATATTTAAAACATTGAAAAAATTAATTAGGTGTTGCAATGATGATAAAGCATCTTAATTATATTATTAAAAGTGCCTCATACCTTCCTTGTCTGGGTGGAGTCTTCCCTGCTTTTTGAAGTTCCTTCTCATGTGCATCTTCCACAAGTACTCTCCACTCCATATTTAGAATTGATGGAGGGTGCTCATTCAACCTGGCCCTTTCCAATTAAGACCTATACTAGTCCCAAAAATATTTTAAATGGAGGGTTTCCTTTGAGGTAACTCCAGATGTTTTGAAGGTACCGTCACTGAACATGTGAACTATCATGTCAATAAGTTCCTCTTTTAACATGGAACTTTGGAACATGTGACAAATTTCTGAATTATGTACATGTTATTACATTTTTTATGTGCTAAACATGGGAATTCCTACCCTCAGCAATTATGATCAAAGAGGATATATCATGATGTAATGTATTGTAATATTAATGTAGGTGACCACTCCGCTTCATCTCTAGTCCATCACAGTGTAAAGCATATCAATCAAATGTTTTTATTATTTTGACCTCATGCTTTAGGGGGAAATTGTTATAGGTCAATTTGGGCATCATTCCTAATGACTTGGTTAACTGGGCATCATCTCCAGGACCAATGACTAAGGGTCTATCATTCCCTATCATTTCAAGTTGCTACATGCCCTAAGACAAGAAAAAGAAAAATCAAGCATGACTTTCATCAAGCAGAGTTTTCCAAGGTTTGAAGTTTATTATATAGCATGTGAGAGCTCACCAATACTACCTCTAAGGGGACTAAGTGTGTTGCATATGCAGGTAGCCCCATGCAAGGATGCTCTACAAAGCACTTCCTGACATTCACAAGTGTGTTGGTCACATTGGGAGTGAAATTCTCATTGTTCCAGAATCTCCACTTGGCTAGTGCCTTCTAGAAGAGTTCACATGTGTCAAGATTCAAATCTAAGTGTCCATTTGACATCTACAAGATTGGGAATATGTATTGCCTATTATTGGAAATTCAATGATTGCAAAACAACCTTCAACTCTATAAATTGAGCACAGATCTGAGTGCTTGGTAAGGAATAATTTGAGTAGAGGAATGTTGGTGGATTTTCAATTGAGAGTTAGATTTGTGTAAAAGATGCTGGAGAGATTTGTATTGTGATGGGGCTAGGAATGTTGTTGGATTGGTCACTTCAAATCAGTCACTAGGTTGTAACCTCTCCTTCTATCATTAATAAAGAATACATCTTACATTTCCCTATATGCATCTATATTGGATTTTATTTTCCATATTGTAAGATCTTAGTTGATGTATATGCTTTATGCTTTACTGATTTAGCTAAAAAACATTAATAGACATTTGTATTATTCCTATCTTCTGTTGTTTTAGTGTTCTTTCTTGTAGGAAGTATTTTTCACAAACCGCTTGAATTTGAAGCTACAACGGAAGTGATAGAAGGAACCATTTAGAAGCGCTTGGATTACAAGTAAGCTTCTAATCTATTTTGTGTGTTTGTTCTTAGTTAGGAGAAGAATTTGTATAGTCTTTAATCTATTTTTCTAGATTATCACCTGTCTAGGGAAGCGTGTTTTATCCGTAATTCACAATTTTTTCCAACAAATTGGCGACTCCACTGGGGAGAATTTCTCTTAGTTCTAGGTGTTCTAGCCTCTAATTTTCTTTGTTTATCCACCCAGTAGTTGTTACTCACAAAGATAAAACTTTTTCAAATCTTAATTTTCAAAATAAGTGTGTTAAATAGTGGTGTTTTCCCTTATACACTGTGCCCAAC
The DNA here is from genome assembly GCA_034641835.2 of Pinus albicaulis. NCBI lineage: Eukaryota > Viridiplantae > Streptophyta > Pinopsida > Pinales > Pinaceae > Pinus > Pinus albicaulis. The sequence continues at coordinate 780,478,268 of CM076579.1, forward strand.
ACACTCTTGGACAGGACACAGATCTTTGCAGAGCAATGTCTCCCTTTCAGGCCTGCATTGTAGAGCACTATCTCCCCTTAGAGACTAAGTTGACTCCTGAAAACATCCATATTCCCTTGAATTTGTCTTTGCAAATTTATTCAGTTTGTTTTCTGCTGTGTTTTGAAAATTTTGAACCTCATATTGACTAGTGAATCTATATATTTATTCCTCTGAAAGAAACTTTGTTCAATGTTTGTTTAAAAAGTTTTTCTTTATCATTGATAGATTTGTTTCGAAGTATTTTTATTTTTGTATTAAGCTTATTTAATTTCAAAATAGGAAATTGTCATAAATTCTTCATTTCCTGATAGGATAAATTGTTGTTAAATTCCTCATTTTTCCTTCAAAAGAGAAATTGTTGTCTGTATTCCTCATTTCTTGAAAGTAAAAAGCATTTGATTTTTTGGTTTAGTGCACTTAGTTTCTTTTCTGGATTCATAAAATTAAAGAAACTGAAAAATAAAAACTTTCATTTGCATGTAGAATTTTGTGTGTTTTTTCAAAAGGAACAATTAGGAAATCTGCATTTATTTTGTGTTTTCTAATTTGTTTTCTCACAAATTGTTTGCTCTTTCCCTCTAATAACTAGGATTTTCATTGAAAAACTAAAAGTGAAAGATTGCTTATCATTCTTAGTTTCATTTTAGGAATTTTCTAATACATCATCACGGTGAACCCTTGAAAGGAAAATTGTTAAGCAAGATAAACATAAAATTAATCTCAATTTACCTAACAAAGAATTGGAACCATAACGATAACATTTAGAATGTCTCGACTAGAGACATGTTCCGGCGTCATAAAACATAGCATATGTCATTAACTTGTCTACGATACATTCCGAGTGTGATACCTCACTCCATGTATGTTATATCGTAGCTCGTCCATGTACTTTCGGGTATATCGGGAGGTGTTACAGTATGATAAGTATAAAGGGGGGTTCTGAGTGTGCGATTACACATCAGACGGTGCTAACACGGACTTGGGCCTCCACGTACCTTCGGGTATACTTTGGAGGACAAAATTTAGGTGTTATCCATCCATATTGAACCGAGTCAGCCGCCTTGTAATTTGTGATACACCGAACACAAAATTCGGGGAGATTTCCTGCCCGTACTTCTTGGTTCACCAAGAGGTGTTCTGTAGTTCACAATTTCTTGGTAAACCATTTTTCCTAGCATTACCCTTTTATTTTGTTTATCTATTTTTGGTTAAAATAAATCAGTAATCATGGAAGAACAAAACCCTTTCCCTAGTCGTTCGTTTAGTTGAGCTTTAAAACCACCTTTACAACCAGAAGTTACTTCTAGTAGGCGAAAGCGATCACGATTTTCCGAATCAAGTATAATTTGTACCTCTGGTAAAACATCATTTTCCCATAAAATAGAGTTAGCTCGAGTTGTTTCTATACATCTCGGTTCATCTACTATTGTCGAAACGAAGTCTTCACAACTACCTGTGGTCACGATCCATCCAATCAGTGAGACCATAACTCCTGGACCCGACGTTGTTCAACCACAAATTGATCTAGATCCTGTCTCTTCTTTGCTAGAATATATGAATCTAGAAGTCGAACAACTAGAAATTGTTCCTACCTTGGTCATCCCACAAATTTTTGTAGCCATTGAAACTCCTATATAACACAATCAACCGTCTGAAATATACTTTGGGCCTAACGATGAAATACTTCCACCTGGTTTAATTGCGATTGAAGAAATCCCACAAGATGATACACCTTTAACTCCAACCCATTTTCGGGAGGACCTTTACCTATACGAGTCTTTTTCTCAATCGGCGCCATTTTCTTTTATTGATCCTACTCATTTTCAAATACTCATCGATTCAAAAGGGTATACATTTGGTCAAGAAACCATGTCTGAACCAACATCTTCAGTTGGGCTAGCTATTCCAATTATGTCAGCTCCTGCCCTTGCTACCCCATAGATGTTTACAACTTCACTAGAGTCATATTTTCATGGTTTCCCTATGGTCCCATCAGGTTACAAATCATTATCTAGAATTTTCTCTGGTACATCTTCAAATACATAGACTTTACCAATGTCATAATCCTGCATTTTAACTGGTAATCCTATCGTAAGTACTAAACGGCTTGATTCATTATACACATCATTGGGGAAATATCAAGCTGGTCCCTCTAGGTCTATTCCTTCAAGTACCATATCAAATGGACTCCCAGCATTTGGAGAAAAATATTTTCCATCTTATTATCCTCCTCATGCTGGGGGGAAACCTTTGGTCACCCAATATGAGAGTACTCTGTCACTTTTTGGTCAATCTAATGTTGAAACTAATGTTTTTCAATGGCAACCCACTCCACCTATCCAACCACAAACGGTTGTACATTTGTATCAATCGGTTCAACCTATTACACCCACTTCATTACCACTTGTTAATACATCTTTACCCCTATTACAGAATCAAAATGTTGTACATCAACGTTATCAAGCAGGTCCTTCAACTCAATACCATCAAATGTTGGGTCCACAGAATCAAAATCCTTTGATTAATTTACAACAACCTGTATCCAGAATCATTTATTCACAAGCTAGTCTACCATTTTATGGGATGTCACAACTGCAACCTGGTTATACCTATCAACTGAATCCAATTTAACCTAAATTGGGTTATAACATTGGTGGACAGACCCCTTGGAAACCTCAGGTGCAAATTCCTCAAACTTATTTTCAACAAGTATCATATCCAGGTTTTGGTCAAGAGAATCCTCAAGCGTTTGCTATGCAAAACAACCCCTATCTAGGTTACCAGTAGCAGATTCCTTATGTTGGTGCTCAAAGGCTTGTTGCTCAAGAAATTCCATCTTACCCTCGCTATGCTCAAACTGACCTTAATAGATAGTTACCTTTTTTTGCAACTTTAGAGTTACCGGATTTAAATAGGTTAACCAATGATCCAATCAACTATGCTCCTTGGTGGCCGATGATACCTCATAAATTACCCTCAGATATTCCTAAGTTCAATGGAAACCCTGGAGAAGATCCGTCGACTCATGTC